>OZ059801.1:14475033-15152676 GCA_964057025.1 Standfussiana lucernea | reverse complement strand
CCTCCTAAACCAGCAGCAGAAGACAAGGAAACTATAATCATATCTGAATCTGATGATAACAACAGTCAGAGCTGTCCTCTTCCGTCACCAAAACCTAACTCGGTGGCTCCCGTGCAACCGAACAATGAGAATAAACCCAAGGAGGTAGAGGAAAAGGACAGTCCATCTAAAGTGATACCTGTTGTGTCCACTGAAAATGCGCATATCGTGCTCGATCCTAGCGCGAGAGTGCAGGAGGAAGTGAACACCGCCAAGCCTACAGTGGATCTTATTGTACCAAAAATACATCAAATTGAGACAATCGTCGTTGAAGGCGAGTCTGACAACGCTCACTCCCCACACACAGGCGTATCACCAAAGAAAACTGACATATCAGTGATCAATGAGTCTCCTAAACCTCGAAGATCACCGGAGAGTATGAACGCCGATGTGATTTGCGAACAGAAGCAATGCGAGATGAGAAAAGAAACTGTAATCCAACATCAAAATATGGACGAAACTAAAAATATAGAGAAAAAATCGTCACCAAATAAAATAGAAATAATTCAAAATTTAGATAATACACACAGAGATATATCAAATATGAAGAAGCCGGACCCCGTCAAAATAGATAGTTTTACTGAAATTGATAGAAATAAATTACAAAATCCTATTGTGAGTAGAGAAAGTGAGATGCCATTTCGTAACGACATGATGCACACGAGGAAAGATGAGATTATTATAACTAGAAATGTTATTGAGCAGACATCTATGCAGAACTTTCAAAACCCCGTGAGTAATTCGATGACGATACAACAAATCAATACGGCTCAGCATTCCTACCTCAATCACAGAGCGAATGTTAGCAAAGAGTCGCAGGCAGTACAAACTGATAAAATACTCGTGAAGGCCAGTGAACAGAACCGCGTCATAAACAACACTCTCGACTGTACTCCAGTAATTAGTAAAAGTACGACAAAGTTAGAAGTACCGCATCCGATATCGTCCCCAGTAATAAACCCAGTCATACCTAAAGTTCCCAATGTGACGGATATCAATTTTTTACCTCGATGCCAAAGCGCTAATGCGGCCGTCAGCATGGGTATGGAAAGAGCAGATTTAGAAGCCAGTTTCGTCAACAACGCTATGCAAAACATGGCTGGATCTATGAGCATGGTCCAAAATAATTCTCAAGACTGTAAAAATGATCCTAACTTGAAGCCGAGAGAGAAGAGTAAGCTACGCGATGTGCGCGTGAACTCGGCTCATAGCAAGCTGGAGAAAACTGACAAGAAGACGAAAAACGACACACCCAGGAGTACACCTGAACCTAAGATGTTTTTTCCAGAACAGAACACAAATGCTAGGAAACCAGAGACGTCAGTCCCTATAAACGTGATAAACTCCGTGCCCGTTACGAGCAAAGTGGAAACGAAAACTAACGAGGCTCCCAAAAAGCAAGATTTTTTTAAGAAAGAGAAGTCCAATACTTCCAAATGCGACTCAAAAAACCAGTCGGTGAAACATGACAAAAGCTGCACAGCTCAGCTGAACCTGAAGGCTGATCAGAACGATTTGAACAAAATGCTGCCCAAATTCAAGTATGATAATGAATTAGTGCCAAAAGCAGATTACGCTATGAACCAGATTCCTAACTACCACACGACGCACGGACAGTATCAGTGGCCGCCCTGGGACCCCACGCGGATACAAGGCACATGGGAACATAATCGATTTTTAGATATGAAAAATATAGTTAGTGATAAGAACTACTTGGACAAACATCAAGGGTTCAATCTTCCTCATTTAGACCAAGTTCAAAAATCGCCTCAGAAATTACTTCCTAAATATGACCAGAAAGACTTTCACAACATTGCTTACGGCGCGTTGAGTAGCAGTTTATACGCGACGACGGGCTTGCCGCATTTCAAGGAGACCAAGACACCGACATCCAAAGCTGAGTGTTCACAGAAGAACGATTGTAAGCCTTCGAAACAGTCGAAAACAACGACCGCTTGTCAGACTCAGTGCGAGCCGAAGAAGTCGCAGTCTCAGAACACAGCCGACCAGATGAAACAGATGATGCAGAGACAAGTGAACAAACAGCAAGAAGTGGTGACAAGTTGTGCAGAGTACAGGCAGCAGAGCTCACAGGTGTTGACATCTCCTAGTTGTAAGACGCCTTTCAACCAGAACGGGCCTTGTGGGCAGGAGAAGGAGATAGAGAAGAAATCTCGACAGCACAAAAAGGAGGAGTCTCCGAAGGACACGAGTAAAGAGGAGTTGTGTGAGGCGGTGAGTCCGGCGCTGCAGTCGATGGGCGTGTACACGCCGGACTCGACCAGCAACTCGGTGCATTCGGTGCAGTACCCCACGTGCGAGCTGGACGTGTCGCAGCTGGGCTTAGAGTCGCCAACCAGCATCGGCTCCGATCTGGCCTCGCCGTGCTCCATGATGCACATGCACCCCGCGCCCAGCCCGCAGTACTCTTCTATCCACATCCCGTCCATCATGAGCCAACCTAATCAACCGCCTAAGCAGCAGAAGATTAACAATAGGAATAGGTAAGAAAAGTTTTCTGGTATAGTAGCTATATAGGCGGCCAAACATCAATATCATGTCGTTACGTTCTACCGAGTCAGAACAGTTGGAACGCGTTATCGAACCGTGTGTCTTTGCTAATATGAACGACTTGCGAATAAGTGGAGGGCCGCTTTGTTATTATGTTTAGAGAGAAGCACAGTTCTGTGTAGTAAAGTACATAATGTTACAGGAACAGCAGCGCGAACAACAACAGCGGCGGCGGCGGCGGCGCAGGCGAGGGCGGCAAGCCGGGCGCGCTGCGCGCCGGCAGCGCGGGCGCACGCGCGCGCGCCACGCCCCCCCCGCACCAGCCGCACGGTCAGTACATCATTCTTCTGTCTTCAATCTTGCTATACAAATACGAAATCTGAAAAAAAAACCTCTTACTAATTAAAATCATGTTACCTTTGTTAAAAAAATATACGAATCGCCCTATTCGTTCAAATGTTTGTTACGACAAACTAATATATTATGTATGTCCATCCCGAGGGCTTGTGTGTTGCATGCAATTCAATGTGATTTTGGTTAAAATTTGCATTCAATAATTGCATTTATCTCTTATTTTTTTTTTATAATTTTAAAGTTAGTTTGTTCATTGTTCTCACTCAGTTTGAGTGAGAACACCTATATAATATAGGTAGGCAATAAGCTCCCCTTCACAACTGGCGAAATATGAGCGTAGCATAGACACCTTTGCCTAACTCTTCTGAGCGCACGCACACGCCTATAGGCGTGTTTTTTTACTTTTTGTGTTTATTTTGTTTTTATTTCCTCATAATTAATTCCACACAATCTTGCTATGGTAATGTAGCGAGTTTTTTGGACGCAGCGGCGGGCGGCGCGGTGATGCAGGGCGGGTCGGGCTCGGGCGGCTACCAGGGCGGCTACCTCAGCTTCCAGCAGCAGCAGCAGTACCACGGCGGCGCCTGGCCGCCCTCGTGCTCGCTCGCCAAGCTGCAGCAGATGGCGGAGGCTCCCCAGCACCACCCGCCGCACCAGGTAACCTGAACACGACACACTGCGAATGTATTCTAACGTGACATCATCATTATTCTTAACCCCCGACAAAAGAGAAGCATGTTATAAGTTTAACGTATCTGTGCGTCTATCTGTGGCATTATAGCTCCCAAATGCATCAACGAATTTTGGTTTAGATGTTTTTCTTTGAAAGATGTCTTGTTTACTTACATGGTTGAACATTGTGTGGCTTTTAGCAAGCTCAGAATGTTTGGTTGTCTTTTAATCACTTATTTCATTTAAGAGTTGTTACGAAACAAGAAACGACAAAGAGAAATTCAACATAAAGAGATGGCCATATAATTTTTGAATATAAATTCAAGAACGATTTGTCGATTGTGTGATCAGATTGGTTGACAATTTCCATAAATTACCAAAACAATACAAAATGTTTGTGAAATATATTTTGGTGAACAAGTATCAATGAAGTTGCAGTGTCATGAAAATATTTTAAAACCAACAAGGAGTTGTACTAAAACGTGTACTAACAATCACATCACCATCATACCTGGACACAAGTATGCGGCCTTGCTCCAACATTTTCATGACACATATTTGTGGTCTTTCAGTATTTCGAATCTAGTTGTTTCCTACAGTACGGGCAGCAGTCGAGCACGCCGCCCGCGACGCCGGCGACACACTACCACGCCGCCGCCGCCAAGTACTACCCGCCGCATAACCAACTCGACTCGCCCAGGAATACCAGGAACACATCAAGTCAGTATTATTGTTTTTTTATGAGATGTGCGTTTATGAAAAAGTGCTAATCTGGCAGGGGATCCACTGATTCAAATGCTAAAAGCGTTTGATTTTAGCTTGAACACTCGTAATCCCAGCTGCAATCAGTCTTAGTGTAGATCCTAAAATAAAATGCTGTTAGATGCTATACTCTGGCATGGTTCCACAGTTGGTAGGCTCTGTAGCTACCATCTTCTAAGAACATGCAACAGTAATATATGCTTCTCCTTTCTAGATATCTTCTTTTATAGAAGTTCATCGTTGTGAGAGGCATATGACACTCCATCCACTATATTACTATCTGTACTGATGCTAGACAATGATGAGTTTTAGACTAAGACCTGTATGACGTCGTGTTGCAGGCAACTTGAGTCCGATGCAGCACATGCAGATGGCGCCGGGCTCGCGCATGTCGCCCAACCTGAACACGCACATCATCAGCGGCTACGGGCTGAACGGGTACCGCGTGCCGCCGCAGCAGCAGTTCAACAACCTGCAGATGATGAACGTGCAGCCGGCGCAGTACGCCGACCCGCGCGCGCAGCAGTCCAACGTGTACGCGTACGGCTACATCAACGCGCCGCCGCCGCCGCTGGCCATGCAGACGCTCAACTCCACCATGCGCCGGTAGCGAGCCGCGCCGGCCCTCGACGTTCGCCAGAAACGATCCGAGTGTATCATAATTAAGTATAGCATAGTACAAATAAACATTTGCTTTCTGACGTTAAGTGCTAGTTGTATATAGAGTAAAGTTATCGAGATGAACATGAACACCGCTTCTGTTGCCTTACCCTCCCGCACTCGAGGCGTCTCGTTATGTTACGGCGGTCTAGTGGCAGCTCTGTTATTGTTTTTGTATCATATGTATGTAAATCACGTTTTGTTTGTCGTTGATAAAGAGCAGTACCCGGTAAGCTGAATAAAAGTACAAAATTGCAGATAAAGTGTATTTAAATCTGTTTATAATAATAATGACTACGTCACTGAAATGTAGCATAATGATAGTGCAATAAATTAATGTACTCTGATAGTAATCTGCTTTGTTTTGTATCGTGACTATTGACGTCGAGCGCTCGAGCCCCTGTGAGAGAACTGATATCCGAGGATTCCAGTGTTTGCGGCGCGTGCTTCATTCATAAATTAATATATTCTCGATTTCCAAAGAAACAATGTAATGTTAAGTCTTTGGTATGTTGAACTAAGTGCAATGATTTTACTGATCGCAGATTGTACTTCAGATGTAAAGAATCGTTCGGAACTCGTATTTTATATGTATATGGTGTTTACGTTTTGATGTAATTGTGTTGTGTAGCCGTGTACAGTCGCCGTTGTGTAATTATAATTTCTGTAGGATCCTAGTTTGTCTGAGTCTGTTCGAAGTGCCTCTCACGTCCTGTCTGTCTGCTTGACTTCCGTGTAACATATTGTAAATGTAATGCTTTGATTGTAACAAGGCTGTATACATATAGAGCTGATAAACTAGGTGTATTTGTAAGATTCCGTTTTTAATTTGATCAATGTGATAGTGCGCTGACAAGATAAAGGAGTGCCGGGCTCGCCCTGGCGACGCGTTCCGTGTTACTTACGTAAACAGGCCTAATGGACGGAGGTTTTTTTTTAATATTTTATATTCTTTTTACACTGGTAGTTTTAACGTTTTTATATTTGCGATGATAACTTTAATTTACCGCTTCGCTTAAGGATTATGTTCGTGTTATCCCAGTAATTTATTGCCAAATGTTATTAACACTTACGGTTACTATACTTACGAGTTTAAGTATTTTTAGTTGTCGTGTTTAGTTTCGTCCTCTTGCACGTCTAGGTAAGCTATGGTCGCGCGCGGCTCACGGTCGGTCGGTCGTCGCCGCGCGCCGTAAGTTATTTGTAAGATCTGCTCCTTTAAGGTTATGAATGTTATTTGTTACTAATGTGTAGTATATAAAATATTGTAAATACAATAACAGTAAGAAACATGTAGCAGGTGTTATCACACAAAATATAATTTTGTGAAAAAACGCTGTAGTTTTTTTTCATGTTCCTTTACATAATATTTGTGGAGACCCAACGCCATCACATCAAAGAATGTTATATTTAAGCTAAATTAGCAAAATTGAAAGGATAAGAAGGTTGTAGGTTGAACGTGAACAATAACGACAGATCGCCAAAAGAACTAAGAAACTCTCCACAAGGCGTTTCCTCACCGGGAGCATTCGCCTGTGTAATGTAACAGTATAAGATTCGAGCATTACATTAGTGTGAGTGACGCGAACCTAGCACGACAGTGCGCAACCTGTAATAATACAATGTGAAACCTCCCCGGGAGCGTCTATTTGTAACGTAATGCTAAAAATCGAATTTTGGATTGTTACATCACAAGCGGATGTTCCGTGTGACTGACACTGGCTTGGTCACCATCAGGGATTTTAACACTCCCTGCCATGGGAACCGCCGGCGACCCCCAAAAAATTTTGTTCAGCAGGCCAGAGCATATTTCTAGAGAAGTATCACATTTTCCATTACAGCACGCCAGTAGTTGTAAAATTATTTGAATTCCGGAGGTCAGGGCGGATCCCACGGCGTCTTGGAAGATTTTTTTTGGACCCGCCGGTGGCTCCCACGGCCTCCTGAACTTAAAAAGCTTTAAATATTGTCGGCAGGGAGAGTGTTAATTTTGATAACACAAATAATTTGCCGGAAAGGTTTAAGAGGTTTAAAGAAAAAGGTTTAAGACAAGTGTCTTAAACTTTAAGTAATTTAAAACATAAAAACATGTATCTAATTGAGAATTTATCTCTTCCTGAGAATTTATTTCTTCCTTTCATTTCTAAGGACTTAAGATCGATAAACTAGAAGTATTTACACATATTACTAGAAAATATTTTTCTCTTGCCAACGTTTCGTAAACTCTTCGATCTAGCTCTTGGACTATACCTTAAAAAAATTAACGAAGACCCAACTAAATCTGTGGCTTGGCGACAAATTCCCGACTAAATATGGGAGAAAACAGATCTTCGCTAGATGCCCTAGTTTCTGAGATATAATTGTGGCCAAGCTGGGGAGTCTTACAGATCGGCCACATGTAAACCCTTATAACTTTTGACCAGTGAGTGACCGACAAATTCTGATATTGGGCGACAAATTTCGACGAATTACCCACAAATTATTTGTTATCAAAATTAAAATCCCTGATGGTGGCCAAGCCAGTGTCAGTCATATGAATGTTCCGGTGAGGGAGCGCCTAAGGGTTAGGAGAAACAGCGGAAATGCCATTGCATGCGGCAGCATCGACCAAGTGCTCGGCGGCACGCTGTTTCTCGCTCTAGCTGAGCAAATAACGGTTCTGAGCGACAAATGATTCGTAGCGTGGAAAAGTGCGATTCCGTGATGCTAGATGAGCCGCAACCCTAAATCTTTTGTAGTAAGAATGTAGCTATCAAAATAAAAAGGTTTTTTTTTTTTAATCCAGTTTATTTGCGTTCACATTACATTCACAGAATACATTCTTGGAAACGCTTGCTCTATGTACGGCTAACATTATTATTTAAATATTTATATATTATATGAAATACTATTTCACACAATTCAAATTCATAACGCAATCGTGTATGGCCCACGAAGTATTGCCACAGATTGCAGGTAGAACCTGTCCATTTTGAAATAATGCTATTAATTATGTCAGTCGATTTTTTACAATATTTATATATAATATGTATAGTTATTTAACACAACATTTGAAAATCAAACAAATAATATAACATCGATATAACTCATAAAAAATAAGGTACAATAGCAATAAGGTACTTCCATAATTATTTGGTCGAAAATGGTCTTCATAAAACCATTGTTCATTTGAAATGTCACTTTCATTTGCACATAAATAGGCGGTCCCTAACATAAAGTTGGTGCTACAATGGCTCTTTTTATAAAACTGGTAATATATAAATAATAGTAATGTTGTACTTATATTGAAATGTCAACGTCTCCGCATGCATGGTGTATGAACTCTGAAGCCATTACAAATTATCACAAAAGTCATTGGTACTACACAGTACACGGTGACTGTTTGCACGTGGCCGCGTGGGCAATACAAAAGGGAGTGAAGTACTCTTAAGTGACACTTCTACTATGGGATTAAAATCCGAAAAAAGTCAGCTGTTGTTTCCTACATTTTTTAGAGTTATGCGACCATAAATGTATAGAGCAGCTGATATTTTTTCTTTTCGTGATCTCTCTCATGGCTGTTCCCATAGTGACGTCTGACAGGGGAGAATGGAAGAAGAAAACGTGCTGCGCCGAACCCAAGTAGAATGGGACAAGGTCAGGAAGATGATGATGGTTGTTCCCATAGTAAAAGTGGTTCATTTTGAGTAAAGTTAAAGTATTGCCCACGTTTAACAAATCACCCAGTGTATGGCCCGGTTTCCACCAAAGTGGAGTGGACATTAAATGTGCCAGATTCCACCAATTACAGAAGAGCTCAGCAGAGCACACAGACCAAGTACACATAACACACAAGTATATAATAACAATAAATCACTAAACATTTATTATCTCTACGCCTGTACATAACACCTCAGCACCCCTGTGCAGTATACCTATTTACTTATCTTGCTTATTCCGTAAATCACTTCCTACTACTAATAATTATAATAAATAGTAAGTATACATGTTTCCGATAATGTACACGATTATTACATAATTTTAAGTAAGTATTACATAAAATATACCTAAACTATTAACACAAAACATAGGTATCATGCACCTACTTGTTGCAATAACAAGTCAACAAATAGTAGCAAATATAGTTTCAAACATCACTCAAATACTTTGAGCATAAAATTTCAAGCTAATCAAAGATTTAAATCGATAGGTGTGCCGTCACCGTACCTACTTAGATCCGTCGAACAAAACACCGTTTATACTGAGAATAGAGAACGATACTGTATGCATTGACAGGTGCTTTGTGTAACGCCTTGAGCGTAGCGAGTCGCCTTGCGAGTAGCAAAGTGAAAAGAAAGTTGTAGAATTTTCGCACCCGGCCGCACTGCGCGCTTGGCGCCTAGTGTGGTCACCGTGTATTCTAGCAAGTAACCAAGTGCCCTACCATGCAGGAATGTTCTAGTTCTATTCCAGTGTGGGAAAAAGAGATGGCGCTAGACATCCTGTATGATTGAATCAGTAGGCTCTAGGCGCTAAGCAAGGCACCTGTCAGTGCGTACGTAGCCTAAACGATTACAAGCACGATTTATATTGTCTCACATATTAGGTACTCATTTCATTGTCAACGAAACGGACACGTAGTAATTTTTGACGCAGTAGCGAATCTAACGATTTAAATCTTTGAAGTTAATATTGCACACAGTATAATAAAACATAGTCAAAGTAATCACAGAAACAATCTATCACCTCCTGAACATTTACAACCATAACGATACTAGGTAGTCCAACTACATGCATAGACGGGGCCCGATCCAGCTATTTAGCCGCTCCTGCAAAAATAATGTTTGCCGCCCTTTACAATGCACACCTTATAAGGTATTGGATAATTGATTGATGTCGAATTGATAACTATTACACGTAAACATAGCATATCATCACGCCTGCAATCGCCAAAAGGTTTACAAGAGGTAAAATAGTCACATTTTGTCAGTTGTTTAAGTTCCATGTAATAGAGGGCGAGCCTATTGCCATCAACCGGACACAAATCTAGACTGCTATTGATAAATTGATAATAGAAACATCTTGTCCACCCTGAGAATCAAACCCAGGAACTCATGCTTGCTATATTGCTTGCGACAGCTAACGAGGCCGTATGTGTTAACCTTTTCACAGCCAACGTACACAGAACGCGATGCCACGCCAACACTGAACTGTAATGTATAACGAAATTTAACATAATCTAATGAAGTCATGGCACTGGTGGCACGAAAATCTGGAACTTCTATTGAAGTCAGTGGCGGTGAAAAGGCTAATATTGTTGGAATTGTGGGTTTATAGAGAAAAGCATAAGAATGAAAAGATTACAAGATACATAAGCGAGCGAAGCGAGCTCGAAAAGTTCTATTTTCCACCTAGGGTGGGTTTTTGTTTTGAGCATTAATACAGAAATAGATATGTGATAGGTGCTTAGTCGAATAATGTAGAAAAGTCTCAAGCCGCCTCGGTTATTATAGATCATCTATTTAAATCAAGTAAGAAACTGACTGGCTGACTGATTGTTCAACGCACAGCTGAAACCGCTGGGTCTAGCAGCATGAAATTCTGCACAAACGTTCCTTAAATGACGTAAGTGTGCACTAAGAAGGGATTTTTGCAAATTCAGCCCCTAAGGGGTTAAAAGTTGCCGTGTCGACGGCGCGTTCGTGTTCCACGCGCGCCTCAAAGAGATGTCAGCATAGGGAAGGGGCCCGCAAGGGCCGATGCCTGCCGGTTGCTGCGGGTTGTTCGAAAGAGATACCGCGGCCCCGGAACACAAAGGGCGATGAAGGAACATGGGTGGGTTTTAGTCAGTAAAAGTCTGACACTCCCTCCCGCTCAGCCCAGAGCGGGAGAAGTCATTTGATGATTTCCCATCCGGAAAAAAAAGGGGTTAAAAGTTTGTACGAAACTTCGTTCACGCGAATGAAGTCGCGGGCAACAGCTATATATATATATAAATTCAAACTCAAATTCATTCATTTAATTTAAATTATAACTCTTAAGACTCCTTTATTTTGTCGCCCCTCCTTTTTGCCGCTCTGAGCAGTTGCCCGGCTTGCTACTTCAGAAATGAGAATAGAAGTAGCGAGTCGTAATAGATAAGCAAAGCATGAATTAACCAGCGGAGCGAGCTCGAAAAAATCTGCATTCCGCCTCGGATAAATGAAGTTTCTTTTTAAAATTCAGAAAAGATAATGGGAGTACCTAACTCTGCCAGCTTATACAGCAATTGAGGAAGCATACCATGTTTAGCGAGCGAAGCGGGCTCGAAAATTTTAGCTTTCCTTGCCTCGGATGGGTTGAATTCTGTTTAGTTGCTCGACAATGCTAACCCCCCCTACCTACGGACCTGATCTTGCTAATAATATATCAACCTAGGTTATATTAAGCACTATTTTAGATCCAATATTTTCATACTTCAAAATTGAAAGAGCCCTTAATATTGGGACACTTGAAATTTTAACGTTATAACATTAAAAACTTGTATTTTTCTAAACTTGTGAAAAAGTTGGAACTTTGACCTCTGATATATCCGTAACTAGAAGGTTCCTAGGTATGGTCTAGAACAAAAAAACGTTCGCAGGGGCGGGCAGAACAAATGCCTATCGGTTTAGTGAAGAATCTTTTTACACCTATTCTCTATACCAACAAAGTAATATTTACATAATTTAAGTTCACATAAATAATAACATGACAACAATAATATCAGAACATTTAGGTATTAGCATGTCTTTTAATTTTGAGACAGAAAACTGATATTATTATTAATTAATGGATTAATTCTATTAATTAATAATAATATCAGTTTTCTTATTTCTCCTACATTCTATAATACAATCAACAAACAAGCACAAAACATATCACATTGACACCAATAATTGTGTATATTACAATTTACTCAGACATTTCCAATTTTTCTAAAAAATAAAAATATATTTTGAACACAGAGGCGGCCCTAGCAAGAATTTTAGGCGGTGCAAAATCTTATATTGGGGCTTACGCCCAAAAACAAAATAAGAACCATTGCAAAGTTATCATAAATTGTAAATCTACCGAACTCAACCACCGAACCAAAATTGGTGGTGTTTTAAGATTTGCCGCCCCCAATTTTGTCAAGAGCGAACGAAGCGAGCTCGTATATTTTTCATCCCGCCTCGGTTAATTATGTTATATTGCTTTACCATTCATACCAGATGGTATTCAAAGTTCCAGAACAATCAAGACACTCTAGGATGCCATGAGGGCGAGCGAAGCGATCTCGAAAATTTCGAGGACCTCGTTTCGGAGTTGTTAGATTTTCTTGTTATCATTTAAAAAGATAATATTGAAGTGATTTTGTCAAATTATGCATGACATTTGCAGATCGATCAATCGACAGATAATTTGTTACAAGAGCGAGCGATGCGAGCTCGAAAATTTTTGGTACCTTGCCTTGCCCTGGATATGTTAGATTTTCTTTATCCATGTCTGTGACATGAATACATATATTAATTAGGAACAAGATTTCGGGCGTTTTCGGCGCCCCCTCGATGATGGCGCCCTGTGCGGTCGCATCGCCCTAGGGCCGCCTCTGTTTGAACACATTTTCTTAAAATTTCAGTTAGGAATACATTAATTTGGCCCTTTATCAGGTCACACAGGGTAACCGGATTATAAATTCTTCTATAAAGTATTTAAATACCATAGATAAATAAAACTATGGCTGACCTTTGGGTTTCGTAACAGGAAAACAATTCCTATCATAGGTACACACTAAAGATAGCCAGACATTTATATTATAAAAGTTATAGTAATATAAAACCTTTATTCTATTATGACATACTGCAAATAAAAAATTGCATTATTTTTAGGGCTTAATAGATTCGTCCTGTCCGTCCGTATGTCACAGTCATTATACTCAGAGACTGTGGACACCACATAGTTGAAATTCGGAGAGTAGGTGCCTTTTATGAAGAGGTATACAAAAGTAAGGAAAATTATGAAAAAATAAATTGGGATGGCTCTTCATACAAGTAACTGAAGGTTCATAAAATATCTACATACATATGACTGTGTGTGGGGCTCCATCTACGCATTGGAATGGACCACTACAGTACTTTAACAGTTATTAAGCCCTGTGACTGGGACTGTAGCTTCATCTTTTTACACATTCAGAAGTGCCTGTAAATGGTTTATTTCAAATAAATACTTTGAGTTTGAGTTTTAAGTTTTAGAACCAAAAATTAACTCAAAAATTAATAAGTTTCTTGTGAAAAACATACAACAAAATCATATATTCCCTGAAAAATCTTTTTATATCAACACTAAATGTTATTGTCCTTTTGATAACAACCTTTCACACCTGCACATAGATGGGTACAGGCCCGGTCTCCACAGGCCTGCGGTCCAGGTGCACCCTGTGCCTCATCAGCTTCAGACTGTTCTCAGTCACCTTCATGCAGCCTCGGACTAGCAGACCTTCTAGCTTTAGACTGTGGTTTGCTAGCGCCCTGGAATTAAGTGGAAATGTTTTAAATTAATTTGTAGTTTACTAAAATATTAATTGTAGATGCATTTTGTGAAAGAAATTATTTCATTGTAACTTAAATGGCGAATTAAAAGATTATACATAAATGTATATAGTTTTAAAGAATTCATCTATCTGTAGGTCCAAAAAATTATATAAACCGTGGCCATGTAAATGAGACTGAATTTTTATCTATCAATTTTATTTCAAAACATACATCAATAATTGGTGCTCATACATTTAACATTAGAATGTGCCTGTTTACAAGATTACAACCTTTACAGTTATAATCAAGGTCAAACTATAATATTCCTAGGAAAACCAATTTTTTCACTATGGTTTTAGATCCATAGAAAAAAAACATGTTGTTGAGTACAAACAAGGATCTTTCATGCTATGATAAAAATATTTTCCAGTAAGTTACCATTTTAAGTACAGTAAGAGAACATTACTATATACATACTTGACACCTTTATCTGATATCTCAGTACATCCACTGAGGTTCAGAAGCTTCAGCGCTGTGCTATACTTAGCGAGGGCATACAGGCACTTATCCGACACCTGCTTATTACCCTCCAGGTTCAGAGTCTTCAAGAGACGGAACTTCTTCACAAATATCAGGATGCAGCTCTCGGAGATTGTGACACAGTATGATAAGTCTACGTCCTCCAGCAGGCACTGATGCAGCGCCAGCGCCTCGACTGCCCCCGTCGTCAACCACGCACATCGCCCCAGTTTCAACGTTTGTAGATTGTTACAGTATAATATGACTGGCTGAAGACATTTTGCAGACAAGTTTTTACACTGGCTCAGGTTCAAAGTGACCAATTTGTGGTTCCTCATCAACATTGGTATTAAATCGTTATCAGTAATAGACATGCAGCGACTCAAATTTAACATGGTCAGCCTGTTACACGTTATTGCGAGCACCTGAAACAAATATTTTATTTTGTCAATTTTATTGCCCCGAGGCGCATTCAATTACTTTGAATGGATCACTTACATTAAACGTGTGCGGCGAGAATCCCTTGTTCATCAATTTTAATGATTTCAGCTTCGCAAAGTACATATTTATGATTTGTAAGCAGGTTCTAGAAACACATCGAAAATTAAAACAATCTTTGAGGGATAAATTTGGTAAAACATGTGATACTAATATATCTTCCCAATATAAATCAAACAATTGTGTTTTCCTCTTCATATCTATTTTGATTTATTGTAATTCTTGTGAAAAGGAAATTTTGGATCGAGTCGCAATCGTCTGTCTGACAATAACAAAAACCTTTGTAATTACCGACTTTCTAGCATTTCATTTGGTTTTTCCTTTTCGGACCCTAGAAGACAGAAAGAGATACATTAAGTCAACAAGAGACGAATGCTCAAGACCATGAAATTGAAATGTGTACTTGTATTGTAGGGAACACTTTGATAGAATAGAATTGACATTTCAATGCGTTTTATTGTTGCTATTGCATGATTGAGACATTTAATGATACGTTTAATTATATCCTTTTATATAAAGGTAGAAGCGCCAGGGTAGCTCGCGAAATTCAAATTTTCTTACGTTTTTTGCAATTTGCCGGTAATTGTCCGGCTGTACATTGAACAAAATATGATTCGCGGCTGTAATAGGTATTTAGTTAAAGTTCATACAACCCTATTGAATGAGTTTTTCTGAAAAAGTCACAAAAAAAGTGGAAAATAACTTTACTTTCGGAAGTTGGTGCTTATTGTTTGTTTCATTGACTTTTTTGGCACCGACTTGCAAAAGAAAAGTTATTTTCCAAATTTTTTGTGTTTTTTTTGGAAGTCGGTCATTTTTTTTTTGAAAAACGTTTTTATTTTAATCTTTTTAGTTATCGCATCACACACAAATCCTTGTCAAGTATCAATTTCGCAATTTCTTTTACTTGGATGACATAGTTTTTCCAGCTATTTTGATTTAAAACTAAACTGCTGAACCGATTTTGATGAAATTTCTATGAAACTAATCAGGAAGTGTATCCATTCATAATTGACGAAGATACGAACAAAAAAAACCAAAGAAACAACCGAATTGAGAACCTCCTCGTTTTTTTGAAGTCGGTTAAAAACTTTACTTTTGTAGTCAGTTTATGTTAGGTATATAAAATACCCACCAAGCACTTGTGTTTCCGTCAATTTGTGTTGTGGCTCCCTATTCGCGACATCACCCTATAAATCAAATAATGACATGTCATTGGGCGTGAAATAGTGTGTTGTCAACAATGTCATCATATACGGTCAACAAGACTGGAAATGCACTTTCCTATCATTATAGGGATAACTTGTAATTTACGTAATTTTAGACTATTGAAGATGTGTGTACGTAGGCGTAGGAATATATAATTATAATTTTGTACCTAGGTGTAGGTAGGTAGATATGATTTTTTTTTAAGTCCAGATAAAGTTGTAAGAATTTTGTATGAAGCGTCTCTGTCCTAATTCCATCATGTTATTATAAGTAAGGGCGAACCAATCCTTCACATTATCTCTAGGTGTTCTCGTCTAGCTAACGGAGAGTAGATACTTGCATTTAGAACCTTGAAGCCAGGATTATCCATCAGCAACATGTTCTACAATACCTATTTGTTAAATTAGTCCCGTACTAGAGATATGTCCAAGACCCAGTTCTTGGTTAAGATGGCAATATAACATTGTACTGGGATAAATCCATCATCCATCACCGAATTTGTGCTCTTATTTCTCGGGTCATTTTTAAAGTTTTAATCGGAAGTGTAGTGTATTGTTGATCGAAGTGTAAGGCACACGCAGCCGGTAAGTCGCGCACATCTGTGGCACGTTTCAGAGTGTAAACAACTCTTTAGGGTGGCGATTAGATCCGAGACAAAAACACACAACCAGACCATACGAGTGCGGCTATCGCGACGGAAGTAGGTATGTTTTACCAACGATTTTCGAAATACCATTTAATCAACATTACAGGTGAACTCCTTGGACAAGTGGTCGCAAGCGCGACTCCTGAGCATGAGCGGGCAGGTCCTGAGTGTGATTCCCAGGTCGGCCAAAGTGTTATTGTGTTTTAGTTTTTCCGTTAGGAATTTCTCAGTAGCAGTCACAGAGTCTGGATTTGCGCCCGGTTGATGGCAAAACGCTCTCCCCCTATTTATTATATGGGACTTAAACGTAACTGGCGAAATGTGGGTGTTCTATTGGGTGCTACACCTTGGTGGACTGCTCACGTGACCAGTTTTTTTTTGGCTAAAGAATTCAGTATTGCCATCCAACGTGGCAATGCTGCCAAGCCTTCTGGGCATTTTTCATATTGACAACGATGTGGAAATGTTTTGACGCCCTGTAATTCTTTTCCCATTTTGATACTGAATTGGGCGATACTTTTAAAATGTAATTGCCTATATGCTAGCCTTTCCTCACGGCATCGCTCGCTTTATGGCCAGGAATTATTGGATACTTGTGCATATTTTTATTATTATTTTAGATCTAAGTATTAGTAGTTTGTAAACAATCTAAGTACATACTCTCATCAAATAAATGTTTTTTATAGCAAAAAAAAGAACGATATTAATTCATGAATCAGCTTGCAAAACCTAGTTCTAAGAACAATACAATTATTATCTTGATGGATAGCCATTTACAAATTAATTCAATAAATGACAGCAATTTATGCAATGTTATTAAAATTAATGTAATGCATTAACTCTTGGGTATACGCAGAAAGCGAAACTAAGTACTGTAAAATATTAAAAATAATTTTTATTTTACCCTTTTTAGTTATCGCATGACATACAAATCCTTGTCATGTATCAATTTCGCAATTTCTTTTACTTGGATGACATATTTTTTCTAGCTATTTTGATTTAAAAACCAAACTGCTGAACCGATTTTGATGAAATTTCTATGGGACCAATCGGGAAGTAGATTCTTCCAGATAAATGAAGAATTTTTCAAATCGGTTCATAAATGACGAAGATATGAGGTAACAAACACAAAAAAAAAATACAACCGAATTGAGAACCTCCTCCTTTTTTTGAAGTCTGTTAAAAACCCGACTATCCGGGCAGCAGCTGACGGATAATTCTAATCTTCGAATTATCCGTCAGCTTTTGGCTTTAACAGTCGTTACAGGTAGTCAGTGGCCCGAAAGTCTGACAACCAGTCTTACCAAAGGGCACTGTATTACCCAGTGCTAACTGGGTTGTGGAGGTCATATAGGCAATCGCTCCATGTAAAATATTGGTATTCGGCTGCATCCGGTTAGACTGGAAGTCGACCCCAATAAAGTTGGGGAAAAGGGTAGGTAGAAGATGATGGGCCAGCGAAGTGAAACGTAGACCACGCCCCCTCACAGAGAGCGGGGGCTGTGCCCCAGCAATGAGCAATGAGAACATTACAGGCTGATTATGCTGTGCAGGTACGAGGGGAAGCCGGAAATAATAGTCTTGTTCTCTCATGACAATGGCGCAGCGCGGTGCAGAGCCACATTTGCGATAGCCACTACCCCTACACAAAGGCATAAGAAAGAAGTTACAGGGTCACCCCATCGCCTTTTCGATGTTTCTCCAAAGTTGCGGTGCAGGACTGATTCTAGCAATATAAGGACTAGCTGTAGCGGTTTCACCCGCCTCTCGGCTCTTAAGGGTCGGCCGGGTGATGTTATATTACCTTCCTCAGGAATTGGGCTGTCAAACGTAAAAAGATTTATTCAATTTCGACTTTTAGTTCCAGAGATTAGCGCGTTCAAACAAACGAATTTTTCAGCCTTATTATGCAGCGGTGTATCAGAAATGTGTGGTCATATTTCAGACCATGAAACTGAACAATTTTCTCCATGGGATCACCATCAAAATGGCGAAAAAAAGCAAAAAGAAGTTTATCATATTTCTTACAGATATTGCCAGCGACTGTACTAACTATCATATATACAGCACATAATATTATGTAAGTATAGGTACGATTGCGATTTAGCGTAATTTAGCTATATACTAGAAACGATTGCTAGAATCAATCTGTTGTTCCGTGTCCTCTTAGAGTAACGCGTGTCTGAATGTAAGTATCATAATACTATGTAATTTCTACCATGTATCAGATAAAAATAACTCACTTGTGGATTTTATCTCTATGGTTTGCTATGCCCTTAGATTGTAAAAGAAAAACGCAAATACGGACTACCTTAATCGTATAACAGTGATGCTTAATTTATATTGATTTGATAGAATTTTTACTCTGTCGATTTTTTATTGGAGCAATTTTCCAATAGTTCTTTACCACATTATTAACCTAATAAATGATAGAACATTTCTCAAATTCACTTTTAAAAGAAAAGTTCGGAACCACTATCTAAGTCAGACTAAATAGCTCTCAATTACCTAGAAGTCTTGTCATAGTAACTATTATCAGGTTTATCGTTTTTTATTTTGGTATTTGTTAAAATATTTATTAGTTTATTTTAATTGTATATGTGTATTAGTATCTATATAAGTATATACCTACATTTTTGAAAACAAGTAGTATTCTTATTTTTTTTTTTTGTACCCTATCTCAATTTTTGTCCAATTTAACCCAAAGGTTGACTGGTAGAGAATGCCTTGTGGCATTAAGTCCGCCTATGTACCACTATTGTACATGAAGTTTAAATAAATAAACATTTACAGTAGGTACTTGTGAATAACTAAAATCAAGTCCGTCGCCTTATTATTATTTCCTAGCTATTTATATCGAATCTAGCTAGCTAAAGTAGAGAGAACACACACATGAGATAAACAAGGAATACTCATTTTATACCGAGTAGTTACATATGTACCTAAGTAAATATTGACTAATCTGGATTTTTCTCGAAAAATCATACGGTTCGAAAAGTGAACAGTGGTGCTTATAAATTACAGGCCATCATAGTTCGATTGAGCAGTAACGCAACCTTATCAAGTTAAACTGAGAGTGGTTACGTCAAAAAAAAAAACATGCCATCGCTAACGTATGGTATTGTATAACGGGCTGGTATCCGCAACTCCACGGCCACGTCCAAAGCGCGTATATTGCGTACGGATCACTAACCTATATCCCTTTTCTGACCAAGACAGCAATTTGAGAAGAAACTCGGCGGTAACTCTTCCTGAGTTTGTTTCGGTTTCACAGAGTATTCAGAAAGGACACTCCGTCCTTAAACAAATACAGGGTATAAGGGCCATCGTTGCTAAAACGCCTACCACGTATTCAGTAGTTCTAGTTAAAAAAAAACAAAGTTTTCGTGTTTTAACAACAATACTTCTTATTAAAATAAATTTCATTTCAATCCAGATGGCACTATGGGTGTATATAGTGGGCGTGCTGGTAGCATGCGCATGCACGTTGCTGTGGTGCCTGGAGCGACGCGAGCGCAGCAAGTTCCGTGGCCTGCCCACCTACCCGCTGCTGCCGTTCATCGGCAACATGCACCAGATTGTAGGGGATGGCAGCCGTGAGTATAGTGCAATTGGGAACTGGAAATATTGATTATAACAGTTTAAAAAAGCATAGCAAAACAAGAATTTTCTTATTTTTACCCGACTACAGCAAAACTAAAAGGAAGGGTTATGATTTAAACGTTTAAACATTACGAGACTTTTTCACACAGCCCCTTCTCAGTTATACATATTATGTATGTCATACCAGAAACCAAGCGGCAACCCACCAGCAACCTTATAACGGCAAGTTTAAGGATCACTTTGTTTCTGGCAGTGATGTTAAACCAGGGGCAAAATGAATTACGAGACGTATCCTTAAATTTTTATTTGCTCCACAGATTTGTTCCAACATTTAGACAGGATAGGGCAAATATGTGAGAACTCCGTGTTGCCTTTCGTGGTCTGGCTGGGACCCTGTTCTATTTTGGGTGAGTCTTTATTTTTGATCCGCTGGAGAAGCAAGATGAAATATATGCCAAACTTAATGGCAGTGGCTTTTGCACATTGTTCGCCGATGGAGTCGAAAGGTTATTGCCACGAACTGGAACGCGGAGCGTTGGAAGGCCTTCCACAAGACAGACCGATGGCCTGGTGAAACCGCAGGAATAAGCTTGATGCGAGAAGAACTGGACTGTTTGAGGGATGTCTGTCGGCTGATATCTTGATGGTGATCTTCGTAAATGAGATTGCTTAAATAATATTACTCCTGTATTTTATCACGAAGTTCTCTGCAGTGACCCAAGACCCCGACGACGTGAAGACGATCACTAATGCGTTCATTGAGAAGCCCTACTACTACGGCTTTGGGAGAATCTGGCTTGGAGACGGACTGGTCACCGCACCTGGTAAGTAGTACCTACAGATGTCGGAGATTCATCATTTCATCAACACATCGAGTTTTTAAAAAAAACCTTCACACAGAAATTTGTGACATAACCGAAGTTATGCTAAATTCGATGGACCAAGTTGCGACGGTCTATCGTGTTGTATCAATTTAAGTTTAGCCAGAGTACCTAATAGCAAAATATACCTATTTATATAATTATTAATACAAGGTGTAGTTTTGCATCCTCGTCAAATTCAAGGAGGTAACTATGCTAATGATTCTCGACCCGAATCAATGATAAAATGGGTAGGTAATTTTTCACATTTTTTTCTTAATATTGAAAATCGGCAAGTGTACACCACCCGTAATAAAACCCGGCCCGTCTAATACTAGCCCTATAACCGCGCTTTCACACACACAAACAAACGCAGACGTTTATTTGATGTACGGGTGATTCTCCTCTTTTGAGAAGGGCTTAATTCTGAAATAGTATCAAATTAAAACAACTAAAAAAAGCAACGTTTATTATTATTGAACAGATAATGTAATTTATATTGATTATTTACGTCTTCTATGACAACCTCCTGAAATTTGACGAGGATGCAAAACTACACCTTGTATACCCTTAGTCCTGCAGTAAGACTTTTTCAGGTTATTATTTTTATTCTTGACTAGATTTTGCTCGCGTCTTCGCTCCCGTTATCTACGAAAATTAACCCGCGGGAATGTTTTAAATATACCCTATGACACTCGGGGATAATGTAGTTTCCCGATCTTGAAAGAATTTTCGGAATCAAAAACTTACAAACCTAAAAACCTACAAACAAATACCTCTTTATAATATTAGTATAGATATAATAATCTCTATCATAAATCAATCGTGCCGGCCAGGTAACGTATGGAAGCACAACATCAAGAAGTTAGCGGGCACGTTCACCAGCTCGGTGGTGGATGGGTACCTCGGCGTGTTCAACGCGCAGGCGCACAAGTTGCTGGAGAATCTGAAGACGGAGGTGGGGAGGGAACCCTTCGATGTCATTCACAAGTATCTGGCTTATACGACGCTGGAGGCTATTTGTCGTAAGTTACTAGTTTTTACACATTCATAAAAAAATGCACTAATGTGTTACATGGACCTGTTAGAACTCGAATGAGGTTTGCAGGGGGGCGCTGTAACCAAACATCTTGAAATTGTTTTGTGAAATGGATTGACAAAACCAGATGCCATGTTTGTTCCGCCGCCAAAAGATCCATGCACTTTCTTTTACAACATAAAGCAGATGTAGGTAATCAATTTAGCTTCATCTAGCGTAGAATTCTTGAAAGTAGTATTGGAGAATCTACATAACAAAAACTGATCGCAATGGCGGAAAAAACATGTGATCCTCGGCTTCGTTAAGTGCCTTTTCACACCCGAAAATTGCGTGTAAGTTTATGTATGAATGTTCATCATTATTCCTCCAGAAACTGCTCTAGGAGTATCAAAGATCTCAGAGACCATAGTGACGACGGAGTACTACGAGGCTTTTAACCGGTGCCTGGAGCTGATCATGCAGAGAGCTCTGAACGTTCTGGTGCACCCTGACGCCATCTACCGGCTCACTCCTGCGCACAGGGAGATGACCAAGTGCGTCGCTGTGTTACATCATGTGTCTGATACCGTAAGTGGAATGGGAGACTTGATTACATAGAAGTACTTGATAGTAAAGTAAGTTTTACATAGTACTACAAAGTTGAACTTTTGGAAATCGGAAATTCTATTACCTATATGCTGATGCCCGTAAATTGATTCAGTTAAATCATAATCAAAATACAACTAACTTAACATAAATTCTAACTAATTAAAATTACTAACTAACTAAACATTATTGCAACAGGTGATAAAAAAGAGAAAACTAGAACGAAAGAACACAAAGAAAAGTAACATTGGAGAGAACAATAGTGGTAAGAATAAGGTGCTGATAAACCAGAAAACGTATGTGCCTCGGTAACGATTTTTGTTTTTTTTTTGGATATGCGAAGCGTTTTTTATCTGTAATTTTGTAATCATGTCGTCCATGGTTGTTACAGCTCTTAGTAGATCTTATGATAGTGTGTTCGTATTTCCGTCGAAATACGATGATTCCGAAGCGCATACTGACTCTAGGAAATCTGTATACAATTTTTTTATACTGATCACGCCTGCGGAGTTTCACTAGCTAATTTAATTTGACCTTATATATTAAAGATGCCAAAGACGGGCCAAAGTTCAAAGCCTTCCTGGACATCCTGATGGAACTAAGCGAGACTGACCCCAGTCTGACGGAGCAGCAGATCAAGTCTGAGGTGGACACCATCATCGTTGGAGGACAGGAAACCGTTGCATCTACCCTGTTCTATGCCCTGCTAATGATAGGGTGCAAGCCCAGGATACAGGACAAGTTGTATGCTGAGTGAGTACTGGTTTTGGTATAAAAGATAGCGTGGCCAATGATGACCCATATGAAGTCTTCAAAATTCTTCAAGTCAAGAAAATTCTTGAAAGAAAAATGCTTTTGGTTTACCAATTCCAAGTATTGAAATACCTTATTGTTATGCAAAAAAATACACATTATATGCAGTTCTTGACGTTCCCACCGCTGGGATGGACCTCCTCTTTATGAGAAGAACTGTGCATATATTATTATATTTTTTCGTTTATTTCATCCACGAAGGTTGGTTGAAATAAATGCTGCAAACATTCCTCCACAATTTCTCATTGTTGTTCACTCATGCATAGGCGATTCTAATGCTAGTAACTCTTCAGGTTGAGGAGTATATTCGGCGACAGCAAGCGTGCAGTGAGCAAGGAGGACCTGGCGCGCATGGTGTACTGTGAAGCGATCATCTACGAGACGCTGCGACTGTACCCGCCTGTACCCGGCATCTTGCGGTACGCTGACAAGGACCTTCCACTTAGTGAGTCAAATAATTATGTGGGATATCATGAAGACTAATGTCACTTCGGTGTGGGAAAGATATGGGGTTATACAGGACATTTAGCTCCATCTCTTTCGCACACTGAACTAAGATGAAAACAATACTGCAATGAAGTCATAGAAAGCCACCTGGTTTGCTGCGTACTTGCGTAGTTTGTAAAACTGCTTCGTTTGTGATGTTTTTATTTTATAAACCCACACAAATCTCACCAAAATCGAGCAATCTGAGTTTTATGCGCGATTTACAGAAGAACAGACCTTTTTGTGGTGTCAGGATTCGTCCCATAGTTAGAGTTGTTGTAGTACAACGATCCTTTAAAAGGTTAAGGGCACACGAAATAAAAAGTTGTACACTCGACAACAACCGTCGAGCTTTAGCCAACCAGACACAATACCCACCCAGTCGGAGAATCTTCCTTTTGCAAAAGAGGATGAGGAACTTTACACCCTGTTCCTAAAACCTCTATAATAAAACTCTGTGTTAATTTCCTCATGATGTTTTGATTTTAAATAGGATACTACACTTAAAAAATACCTCGTTTCTTCGAAAAAAGGAATTGTTTCTTTGTTTTAGAAAACTTCACAATCCCAAAAGGTACAGCTTGTGGTATCAACTCGTGGGGCGCTGGCCGCTCAGTCCGGGTGTGGGGACCTGATGCGCACCTCTTCAGACCTGAGCGCTGGTTAGGGGACCAGCCCCCTGGCACCCCTGCAGGCTTCCTCGCCTTTAGTTATGGGAGACGAGCTTGTATTGGTGAGTAGAAATTGGTGGATGAAACGTCGTCGCATCCTGAGCTTGGTAGTAAGCCCTGTAACTAGCCGACTGAATAAGTATGCTACGGTGTGTGTGTGGATACGACAGAAGACGGACGGAATTATGGGCAAAACCTTACCAAAAAGCGCAATAAGTGCAAGAATCATATTAAAGAACATCAAGTGAATCGCTTTGTAATAACTTAGACGCATCTTCTCTTCTTCGTCGTTCCCTTACTGCTGAGGATCGCGACCACATAAGACACGTCTCCAAGCCATGCGGTCCCAGGTATACGTAGCAGACTCCGCCAAAACCACATCTCGAAAGCATCGATCTTACTGCTTTCACGACTTTTAATGCACCATGTTTCACCGCCATACGAAAAGATAGAGAACACCAGTGCCCGGACCAATCGTATTTTGGAAGTCAGTTGGATGCCACGGTTCCTCCAAATTTTCTCTAGGTTGGTCATTGCACTCTTAGCCATACCAGAACGACGGCGGATTTCCTCATAGCAGCTGCCCTCACTCGTGATCAAAGATCCAAGATACACGAACTCACTGACCTTCTCATACTCGACCAGTAGGTTTGAGCTTGGAAGAAGATGAGCACGGTCTACCACCATTACTTTTGTTTTGGCATAGTTGACTTTAAGGCCAAGTTTAATGCTCTCTGCTTCTACACTCTTCAGCAGAACAGCCATCTCTTCTTCACTCGACGCAACTAAAGTGGTATCGCTACACACAATGACCATCTTAATAAACGCTAATGTTTTAATCAAAGATGTTAATTAATAATCAATGTTCTGCTGGAAATACATGGAAATTAGAAACAATAGGTGCCGACCAAGTTGTTGTTGCTTGCATCGATTTGCATAATTATACGATGTAGGATACACGTGTTAAACATGATATTTTTTTTTAATAACAGTGCTTTAGTAGGAAATGATTATGCTTCAATGATAATAACTGTTTATTAATTCCAATAATACGCCATTATGTATTCGTAGCGACATGCGTCTCGCAACAGCGACTGTGGTGGAAAAAAGGACTATGGGCAATTTTTCATGAAATCTGGCAGAATGGAGTGAAGTCTTTGTAATAGAAGAAGAAATTTTAGTGTGAAGTCCTAATAATAAGCTACTATATTGAGATATATTTCAATTATGTTGGACTTACGCCCATTATGAGCAAGACTCTTTAATTAAGTAAGTTGTTTAGAACATATGTAGGTACACGCACACACGGTACTCACTCGTAAGAGACAATAACGCGCGCACCTGATTCTTGAGAAGTCGTGTAGCGATTCGCATTATCTGAGGTCATAAACGGATAGCACCCATAATATGTTTTTTTATTAACAAAAAGCGCCTTCATCCTGTCTCCTATTAATTAACTTTGCTGTGCCCGACAGGGTCCATAATTGATTCGATGTTTCGACATACCAACTGTTATATGTACACATTATGGAATGCAATAAAGTATTGAGTATTCTTAGCATTTTCCTACCTATGTTGGAGTCGGCTTCTAGTCTAACCGGTTGCAACTTAATACCAGTATTTTATATGGAGCAATTGCCTCTCTGACCTTCACAACCCAGTTAATACTGCGAAATAAGATAAGGATAGACCTTTTATGCGTAATTAAATACTCTGTAGTTATTTTCAAAAATCTATTGGTAAAAGGCGAGAGCTTTTGTAATGTAAGATTTTCTGATAAATTTTCTTCATCTTTATTCATCAGGTAAGAAGTACGCAATGGCGCTCTTGAAGACAGTGCTGGCCCATTGTGTGAGGGACCTGGAGATTGTGTCAGAGGCTGACAATTTGAAGCTGAAGGTGGATATAGCTCTGCGACCAGTGTCCGGTCATCTCATACAAGTGAGACTTCGGGAGACGAAGATGTGATCTTTGATGTTGATACCGGGACCGAGAGCGATGATAGAGGAAATGAAAATGATGTGTTGATAAGTATTTGTAGATATATGATAAATGGTGTCTCAGTTGTGATATTAGTTTAGTAAATGAAAGAAAAAGCGTTAAGGATTTAATTAAAATTGCTTGCCATGTCATGAAAGTGCGAATTGTCTGCATTATGTGTTTTTTTTTATCTATCATAATATCAGAATTATTTATTTAATCACGAAATATATTGTAGGTTAGTAAACAAACGTAATTTTAGTCATCATCACCATCCTGCCCTTGTCCCGTGTTACTTGGGGTCTTCGTCCACGGTTTTTTCGACCATTCTCCTTAGTCAACCGTCACGCTATTATTTAATCTATTTTCTTGTATATTAATCAGTGCTCATACAATCCATCCATATTTTTTTTGGTCTTCCTATCCCTTTCCACCCGTCTATATTTAGTATACATATCATTCTTTTATTACCACTCTTTTAGTCATATGCCTTTCACCCCACCTCTTCACATGCCAATACGACTCCATATGGAATTTTCTGTATCAGGCACCACTTTAAAACTTCCTCTTTGCTTTATTTCTTTTCAGAGTTACAAATTAATAACTAATAGGTACAAATTATACATTCTTAGCTTTTTAAATCGAAAAGGCACTGTATCTCGAGACTACTCCATCATTAAGCCAGCAACATCGTCTGCGTGCAATTGTGTAATCGTATCTAATCCTGCTAATTGACAGCGGGCGTTGTTGCGATCATTAGATCCAGTATACACGTACTTGTGTGCCCTAATAACGTAGCTTCGATCGATAATACTTTTTCTTAAGTCTGCATCAAGCTTAAAGTCACTTAACTGGCTTTGGAGAGCGGGATATGGAGAAAATGTGTAATTATCGATACCACATTTTCTCCACATTATTAGTCAAAAAGTATATAGTAGTTACTGATACAGGCCCCAAAAGAAGTAGGTTATTTTTTAGGGAGTATTTTATTTAAAACATGTAACACAACTGTTAGAACACAGGCTATTTTATAAATAAATAAATACTTCAAGAATATTTATTAAATGCGGCCTTTAACAAAAAAAAAATAAACATACAAGTCAACAACAAGTCCTTTTTTCGTTTTGTCAGTCAGGATATCGATATCCATCACGTTTAGCAAATCCTATATTGCAAAGAGCTTAGGTACTTACTGAGAATACAAATTATGCAAACTAGATAATCTCTAGAAAACGAATGCGTACCCATTCATGATAATCTCCACCTTAGTTTGATGCTGTCCTAGTACTCAATAGTATATATTTACTAACACTTAGGTAACGATAATGTGCTTGTCACCGCAGCACGCGTGTTAAAGCCCTAATAGCATGTGTAACGTAATCCCCAACTAGACGGGTCTAGCTAGCCGAATCCCCCCGAATCAGGCCGAATATAGCCGAATCCAGCCGTTAGTCTAATTTATTAGCACCATATTTGTTTCAGTCTGCCTGTGTTTGGAGCTAATCACACTGTGGTTTGGGTTGTATTGTGAAACTGCGGGGTGATTGCGTAACACACGTACAATCGCAAAGCCATTCGTTTTGCCATTTGATAGCTACATATTCACTGCGTTTTGTCTTTGGTGAGCAGACGACTTTCCGAAATATATGAAGCAACGGATCACCATTGCATAAAATTATTTTTTTTACTGCACCAAGAAGCGCAATTTGGGTAACTGGATATTCTGAATAATGCCAAACATGCTTATTTGATTTTTTTGCCGTTGATATGCTAAATATTTTATCTTGCCACAGCGTATTCAATTTCACTCCTAGCTGCTATTTTCACAATAAAATAAAATGGCGGATAGTTTGGAAGGCTAGGATTCTTAATAAAATATTCAAACCCCGTTACTGTAAAATCTTTCGAATTGCGATAGGCAGTGTGATACGTCATTAGGACGTGCTGGGTATTTATTTATGAGCTCTAATACTGATGTGCCAGTAATCCTTGGATTGTTAGGCTGATATTATATAGGTATGTGAAAATCAGTATAGTTAGTAGTGTAGTAACTAGACTAAACACCAAACTCGGAAAACGATTTTCTCTAGACATTGGAAAAGGATTTATTACTCGGAAAATATAACATATAACATTCTGTCAGTTTTGATTGCTGAAGAGTAGGATATTTTTTTGTGTATTCGTGTTTGTGTCTAAAAGTTCGGACATTAAAAGGAAAAGCGGAACCTTTAGATTTTTTTTGTCCCTCTATTGCCGAGGTTTTTCTCGAGGTCTCACAGTGTGGCCCGTAGAACAACCCAGGTAGACAAAATTCATTGTCAATTTCCCGGAATATGACGACAGTTTTCAGTAAACAACACCCTCCCACCCCCGATTCCAGGAATTGTTTACATACCACATTCCAGATCGATGAGTCATAGGGTCCCGATGGTAGGTAATAAGTTAATTGCAATTTGAAAAATAGGTCAGTTGCATTTTTGTGGCAAATACGACAACATCTCTCTGTTATTTTTTATTTTAAAGTGAAAAGTTTTAGTGATGGATTTTATTAATGAAGGTATGTATTTCATTTTTGTATAACTATAAACTTTCTGCACCGTTACATAAATTATATATTTGAATTTGAAAACATGAACAAGTTTTTTACATATTTTTGTATCTTTTACGTTTTTGAAAGCTTGAAAAAGTAATGTACACTCATGTACCCCCACTGTACTTTTTATATATTGTAGATACACCTTTTCGTATTAGAATTATATTAAGTATTCTCAGCAGAGTCGAGTCGAACACTGATTTTTTATTTTTCTTTCAGGTATCGTAAACTCTATTACAAAAATGGAGTTATTTGACGAGTGGCTTAAACACCACAAAGATGTACGGAACGATCGTCTTTTTGACTTCATTTCTTCTAAATTTAATTTTGTTGATATAACTGAAGAATCTAGAAGAAGAATTAAAACGACAATAGCGACCTTTTCCTCAAAAGTTGCCTCAAAATGGGCTACGGCAGGAAAATCAAAGGAGGTTTTTTTGAAAAAGGATAAGACGTGGATTGAAGGCAAGGACGTTGAGTTTCACGTTACTCGCATTCATTATGCTGAACCACAACCGTCTACCTCAGCTGGAAGGCCAAAGAAAAGCTTTGAAGAGTCTTCATTTAAGACCAAAAAACGTAAAGTAGAAGATCTCGTACAATCGCGTAGTGCAGGTGAATTAATAACTGCTGCTGAAGTAGCAGCGCGTTCATCTGGACAACGAAATGTTGCCAAAGTGTTAAAAGACATAAGTGAATCTCCAGAGTCTGCTAATGTTTGTGTAACCACAAAAAAATCCGCTTCTAGGCAAGTTGATAGACCACTGAACAGTGACGAAGCTTTGGCATATTATATAGATTCAAAATCCACCACACACACCTACAAACAAACAAGAAAGTGGACAATGAAAGTAGGACATCATGTGTTTCCATCGTATAAGTGCGTACAAAAGTCGAAGCGTGCGTGTTATCCTCCTGAAGAACTTATTAGTGTAACCGAGTCCAGTGCTGAAATCAATCTTCAAGCCATATTAAATAAAACCGTAGAGCGTCTAGTAGAAGTACAAAAAGAGGTGATAGAAAGCTTACTTCCTTGTTCATCACTAACTCTTTTAAGTAAATGGGGTTGTGATGGAAGTTCTGGTCACAGCACATATAAACAGAAATTTGAGAATAGCGACAACACAGATGAGTTTTTATTCGTATTTTCATTTGTTCCCCTAAGATTAGTTGACAATGATGGTAATATTGTTTGGCAAAATCCTCGCTCATCATCAACAATGTATTGTCGACCCATTAAATTCATTTTTGCCAAGGAAACAACAGAGTTGACTAAATCTGAAACCCGAAAAATCCTGGAACTAATAGATAACTTAGAGCCAACATCGTGTGAAGTTGCGGATTCTCAAATTTCTGTTAATCATAAACTTTTGCTGACAATGACTGACGGGAAAGTTTGTAACGCCTTGACCGAAACACAATCTTCCCAAAAATGTTTTATTTGTGGTGCTACGCCTAAAATGATGAATGAAGAAGTAGGTAAATTCGACAGTAACCAAGAACATTTTGGTTTTGGTTTATCGACATTACATGCTTGGATTCGTTGTTTTGAGTGTTTTCTGCACATAAGCTATAAACTTGATATTCAAAAATGGCAAGCTAGGACTACAGAAGAAAAAGCTAGTGTAAAGCAGCGAGCGGAAAATATTAAACAGCGATTCAAGGATGAAATGGGATTGGTTGTCGATAAACCAAAGCCAGGATTTGGTTCATCAAATGATGGAAATACTGCTCGGCGATTTTTCAGGGATTCAGAATTGAGTGCTGAAATTTCAGGATTAGATGTTACAATAATCAAAAATTTTGGTGTGTTATTGAGAGCGCTGTCTTCAGGTTATGAAATAAACCTAGTCGAATTCGACAAGCTTTGCCTTGAAACAAGAAGACTGTATCTCGATCTCTATTCGTGGTATTACATGCCAGCCACTGTGCACAAAATACTTGTTCACAGTACAGAAGTCATCAAAAATGCACTCGTTCCTATTGGACAGCTTTCTGAAGAAGCTCAAGAAGCAAGGAACAAAGACTGTCGGAGATTTAGGGAACATAATACCCGAAAGTGCTCACGTATTGCTACAAATAGAGACTTGCTCAACATGTTGATTGTAACATCTGATCCTCTCATCAATAGCCTCCGGGAAGTACCCAAGAAAAACTCGGACAATTTGTGCGCAGAGGTCTTAAAGCTTATTGTAGCTCCTACAATTGAGTCTCGACCTGTGCGGCATAGACCGGTGTCCGAACAAGATGATTATCTTTTATCGGATACTTCTAATGAATCCGATATGGATGATTAGTTGTTTTTATATACATTAACATAAAAACTAAATTTTACGTTTCGTTAACTCTTGTTTGTTCTGTTGTTTTTTATTTATGTGTGATAGTTATTGTAATATTTGTTGTATATACTAGTTTGTTAATATTTGTTGTCTAGAGTAATTTTAGTTAGATAAATAATATTTTTTCTGTAAATTACAAATTTTACGTTCATAAAATATTTCTTATTTTTTTTATTTTGCGTTTTAATTATAATAAACACTAATTATTATCATATAAGCACTATATCTATACATACAATTACGAAAATCAAGAAAAATAATTTTGTCCACCTGGCTTGTTCTACGGGATACACTGTGGGTCTGTGCAAAGTAGGACTCGATGACGCGTATACAAATCAACGAAAACAAGGGTTTCGTTGATTTATGTGGGGGTTAGTAAGACCTTATTTTTGGTTCGGATCTTTAATTGTTTGTGCCCCACTCGCTTTTGTAACAAGTTCTTAAAGTCAATAAACGCCTATTTACCTTCAAAAGAACGTAATAACTCTTCCATAACATACAGAACCGATCTCAACTTAATAAAGTACTCGATCAATCACGGTTAAGTTAAACTCGGGTTAAGAGTCACCGCCAAAGAGCTGGGCTAATGACCCGTTAAATTGGCCACAGTTACAGCCTGAGCCAACGAAGTATAGAACGTAGTGTTCGCCAGAGATGACTACACTGGGTATATCTAGGAATGACTGTGACCTGCATAAATGCTGGATATTTAAATATAGTTCCTCTGGACTTATGGCGCGATTCAAACTCAAACTCAAAGCTTTTATTTCAAATAGACCCGTGACAGGCACTTTTGCATAGATAAAAATAAGCTACCTACAGTCCAGTCACAAGCATAATAACTGTGAATGAACTGTAGTTACCCTTTCAAAATTTTAGATCTCATCATGGAGGAGAATGGGCAAGAAACTCCATGGACACTCTTCTCTCTTCTCACGATTACACTTGGTCCTTACTCCAAATTCGATTGTCCATGGAATTCGGACTAACGACCAATAGCAATTGCGCGCATATACTCCGTCTTCGGAGAATGTTGTGAATCTTTCATGGTTCGACTTTATTCAAACTACTCGTGGAGTAATAAATGCATCGGGTGCCCGAAGTCGAGCAAAGTCTTTAGAGCACCCGAATACGCACTAACGACCACCACACTGATCCCTTGACATATTCCCTTCATCTTCATCGTCATATCAATAATTATTTTGTTTATGTTAAACTACATTTTGATCGCGTTTAGGTCGGAAATTGTCCACGGAAAAATCCTACCAGGATAATAACGACATCCTTATTATGTCCTAACCCAAGTTATGGCCCATCTATTTGCCCAAATTCATCGAAAGTGCAGTCGTTAAGTAAGTGAGTTTGTTTGGTTGTCATGTACAACCAAACAAACTCACTTTCACTTTTATATTATTTGTTACGATGAGCTTCGACCAGACAGAACTCTGGCACATCGACGGCGTTAGCATAGTACGGGCAGGTTTCCGAAAGTGTACCTAAGTGGAGTGGCACAAATGTGGAGGAGAAGGTGAGACATCGTTTCTATTATGGTTCCATAGTCATACATGAATAAACATTTAGAACTGTTGTTTTTACCCAAGGATAAAGAGCTGGGAATCTTTTTTACAAGACTTAGCTAAAATCTCCGGACAAAAAGGAGTATAAACAGACGTTCGGCTCCCCGAATATTATGTTGATATAAATTATGTTCGGAAAAACTCCGCTTGGCTTCGCTCGAACCGTCAAGAATTTGTCGATGAGTAAAAGCCGAATATTTGTGTGGTAACTGCTTAGTTAGTTTAGCTGGAACACGTTGGGTAGCAAACTATTCGCTAACTAACAGTGTTCCAGTTAATTCAGCAAAGTCATTTAGAGCGTGCTAATTAAAATTGCATTTGGGAAAATAGTTGCGATTGTCAGGTGTACCACAAATTCAACGATCGCAAAATCGCAAGGCTATGTAAGTATTGAAATGTACGACTATTTAAATGTGGCGGCAATCATCTACTCGCCGAAATAATAGGGGTTCAAGTATCCAGTACCAGTAATATATTGCTTAGCAAATTAAATACGATTTAAATTATTTACCTGTTTGTCTACTGCTGAGCATGAGGTCTTCGGTTCTATTCCCGATTCTGACACAGTGTTACCGGGTTTTTCCCTAAGGGATTTCTCAGTAGTAGCCACGGAGTCTGGATTTGCGGCCAGTAGATTGCAATAGGCTCGCCCTCTATTACATGGGACTGCAGTGTGGCCAGGTATCTCTTCTGAGGGAAAAGGTACGTATGTGGACTTGCTTTGGTTTGCTCTGATCCTCCAAACTTTAAGCCATTCTTCGATTATGTGAATATGGAGCCGTAGGTGTTCTGATGCAGTAACTGTATTAGAGTGTGTTGCAAGTAGCTCCTATTTAACACGGCTAAATGCTGGGTCGTATTTTTATCATTTATTATTGTAAATATGATTCTTTTAACTGTGCAATAGTTTGAATTTGTCTGTTTTATTGTACATGTTTTCTCAAATAGATGAAGGAAAACTCACAACAAATTATTGTTTGCGAGCTTTTAACTTAAATGTGAACCAAATGGTTGACGACCTGAAATTCTGAGAGAGCGCATTCCAAAGAAAGACCGCCTGGACAAAGAAAGAAGTTTTTTAGTAAACCAGAGCGGTGAGGACATCGTAGAAGACGATTATTGGAGGTTAAAATTTAAAGTTTGCACCTATTGCAAACTTTCTCAAACGATTAAATTGTAAAATGTACCTAATCATAGGGTTACTCTATCGTTCAGCCTGCTAAAATATGTATGATTGAATAACCTTTCGCTTAACTAGGTCGTAACTTAGGTCATTTTATGAGTCCGCGTAACACGTTTAATTTTCCCTCACTCGCCACTTTAGTTAATTCGACAGTATCGTTGATTCGTCATTTTCGCTGATTGGACACTTGTGTGAATTCGACAGTTGCGTCAACTCGACACTTTCCATAATTCGCACTTTTCGCTGATTCGAAATTTTTCTTCAATTCGTCACTTGAAGTACAGCCGGTAAAAAATGAATATACGAACAATATGTATACGAACGCACTAGAAAAAATGATCTCTTAAATTGGATGAACGAATCAAAACCATTGAATTATTAACATTAATAGAAAAATTATAAAGAGAGTGAACTAAATCGAAATCCATCTTTTAAAATTCATCCATCAATCATCAATTCATTTCCATTTTAATTGACTATTCACTTATTTATAAATACATACAACATTTTGTATTATATAATATATAAATTGCAGTTAAGTAACTTTTCAAGTGGGTAAGTAAGAAGTTAAGTTTTAGTTTTTTCATATTATTATAATTTACTTTTTATAACTTTCAAAAACACATGTTGAAGTTTGATTTAAATTGGGTTCTCATATCAGCTGGTTAGATTATCCACATTAACTGTTTACTATATTTTTTTCTTGAGTGTACCTAAGTGACGAATCGGCGAAAATGGCGAATTAGGGAAAGTGTCGAGTTGTCGCAACTGTCGAATTCACACAAGTGTCTAATCAGCGAAAGTGACGAATCAACGATACTGTCGAATTAACTAAACTAACGAGTGAGGGAAAATGACCAGTGTTACGCGGACTCCGTTCTATAGGCAAGTTCGGCATTCATTGCCGTGAAAGGCAGGAAATTATAATTAAAGTTTGTTTCAGTAAGCATCGTAAGTTTAAAGCTGAGTGACTGTGGGTTTATGAAAATATAGAAAACAGTAGTAAGCTGTGCTGTATATTTATTTGAAAGTAAAGTGAGTTATGAAAGAACATTCGATGAAAAAGAATATTTAACCAAACAAATGAAGAAACATAGATCATCTTATTTAAAATTCCGGCTTGTAGCATCCAAAAACAAAGAATAAGGCTATGGAAATAAAAATTAAAGTACCTAATAACACATTTCAACTTTCACGAAGTTCAATAATAAAAGAAAAAGATTCTTTATACAACTTAAAATGTTTCTTGCAACTAAGTTTGCCCTCTTACTGTATAATTTTCTTTATTTTTTCCACTTAGAAAAAAGGGTCCTAAATTATGAGTTAAATACGCCCAACGACCTTTTATTCTATATAGAAGTTTGTTACTGTTTGCTCAGAAAAATATTGTTTATGGTTATCAGCAGAGTTTCGTCGAAGTTTTTTTTAATGCACCTAATTTTTAACGGATTCAAAGATGATTATTTCTGGAAGCTTTTAGAGCTAGCTACTTAAATCAAAACTGGCATTTAGTGTTTATATTCAGGCGGTCGTTACAGTTGTCATTGATTAACTTTTTCAATTTGAAAAGAGATGCTTCTCAATGGTACCAATGGTTTACTTAATAAAATTATGCTTTGGATTTTTAGATACTTACTCATCGTAATTTGATTGAACAAACTTCTCGTAAAAACAAAACAGTTACACAAAAACTTTGTAGACACAACCTAAGCCAACGAACCCTTGATTTACGTCACTGATCAAAAGCAATGATTATGACTTATTATCAACCCCTTTCCAAACTTTGATTTGAACACGCAGAACATAAAATCAGATAACATTATTTTAGTATTTGACAAGGCGTTGCCACGAGCGGGCTGATTGCAGTCCAGCACTATTTACAGACAAATAAAGACATGAAAATCATGGATAATATTCGCAAGTTCGGGCTAGAGTACTGTGATGTGGAAACCATGCTGTGGAATGTGTCTGTCATGCTGAGGGTCCTGGTCCTGAATATTAATTTAAAGAATAAGAAACGTAAGCTAATATTAAATATGACGTTATTTTAAAGCTTTAATTGGCGTTAGCGAAATATTATGCAACTGATTCAATGTGACATTGATTACGAGTTGTTGTGAATGCTTCGAGCTTAGTGACATTGAAAAGTCAAAAATGTATGAACTGACATAAGCTACCGGAGAGCTTATAATACCCCGTCTATAGGCGAATCGCTGAAAAAAATCAGCTATATCTGTAACATAGCGGTCCGCCTATAGCCCTTATAGATGTATACGATATTTCTTGGTTTATTTATAAAACATCAAAAATAAAGATACAAATAAAAGTATTCGAAAAAAAAAAGAAAAATAACTACCTCTGTAACCCAACCGATTACGAAGAGCGCTTTGAGTAAACGACGAAAAACCAAGTCCGGGGTGAAAAGGAAACTTACGTCTACAGGCCCGCCTCGCCTGTTGAGACGTAAGTTATTTTATTAGTAATTTTTATTTCAGATTTTTCATTTATGTCTTTGTTTTGTTATCAAACCAACTTTTCCGTAAAATTACAGCGATCCCACTAATCTTCTACATCGTGGCTGTGTCTGTGGCGCTGGGCTACTTCTACGTGTACCTGGTGTCCATGTCCTGGTTCGTCTTCGTCCGCTGTCCGGCCACCGGAGACCTGCTGGCTGCCATCATTGTGTTCTCTCTGGGGGTCTCCAGCGAGATCGGGACTGTTAAATTGGTCTATATGTTTATGCATATGTGAGTATTGTACTTAAGTGATTAGTGTGAGTGGCTGGATGGTAGAGGCTGGACAACTTAAGTGCCATGGAGTTAAAGAGACTTGGCCTAAGCATTTTCTTAGACAAATTATCTCTCTCGCATCGCAACCAATGTTTCTTTTTAACTGACTTCTAAAAAAGGAGGTGCTTGTGTTTTTGGTCAGCATCTTTTTTTAATTAATTTATTTAAACTTCATGTAAAATGGTGGTACATAGGCGGACTTAATGCCACGAAGCATTCTCTACCAGTCAACCTTTGGGTTAAATAAGACAACGTTGTGATTAGGTACAAAATATTGTCTAGGACTAACAACTTGTATTCAAAAATTTATACACGGCTACAAATAAAATAGACTTATAAATATTTTAACAAATACCAATAAAAAACGAGAAACCAATTAATAATTACTATGACTTCTAAATGAGAGCTATTTAGTGAGACTTAAGTAGTGGTTACGAACTTTTCTTTTAAAAGTGAATTTCCTCAACTTTTTTAATGCCAAAGGGTAGCGCGTTCCAGAGCTCAATTGTTGAGACAGCGTATAAATTAGACATAAAACCAGTGGGATATGAAGGAATTTGGAGGAACAGATTTTTGGAAGCTCGAAGGTTAAGACTGTGAGATCTGCCCAAGACTTTGAAATAAGTTTTTAGATAATCGGGAGCACATGGATCGTTCATAATAGTGAAGAACATACAGAGATCTGAGGGACCTCCTGAGTAGGATAGGCAGGCATTTAAGCTGAGAACGGTAGGAAGAAATGTGATCGTATTTCGTTATGAGAATAACAAACATCAGCATAGTCGATAATGGGAAGTACAAGTGACTGGACCAAAGATTTTGGTGCTGGATGGGAGGAAATGCTTGAATCTATAGAGACACCGCAGTGAGGACGTGACTTTCTGGCTCATCTGATCCACGTGTTTATTCTAACTAAAACAGTCGTCAAGTTGCATTCCTAAGTCTTTTACGTGAGGTGAAAGAGAAATGACGTAGTTCCCGTACATCAGTGGCATCAGTGGTATAATAATGTGGATGGCCAGACATTTTTCGACGTTAACAGAAACCCTCAGAATTTGCCAGACCATTCAGCGATAGTTCGAAGATCAGCATTGAGTGATGAAATGCAATTGTCGAGGTTGGCCATGTCTGATTGAGCGTAAAGTTGCAAGTCATAGCGTACAGATGGTAAGAACATTTTAGGATAGCAGTAAAATAGAGTTTATACATAAAGAGAATAAGAGAGGAGAGAGAGTATACTGCCTTGTGGAACACCAGTAACTAGATTGCACCAGTCAGAGCAATCCTGATCAGCACGCACCACCTGCTGGCGACTACGAAGATATGATGAGAACAAATTACGTGACAACGAAGAGGCCCCAATTTGAGACAGTATGGCCAGGAGAATGTCGTGATCCTCGGTGTTAAAAGCATTGGAAAAGACTATTAAAACCAACACCGTTAACCTCAAATTCTCCAAGCCATCCCTCATGTCCTCAGTAACTTTAAGCAGAGCTGTGGCTGTGCTATGGCCAGGCCGAAAACAAGATTGGGAATTGGACAACAGGTTATTCTTGAAGACGTAGGAGGATAATTGTTTAAGAGCAACTGCTTCTAGGATCTTAGAAAGAAAAGGGAGAATGGAGATCGGTCTGAAATGAATAGCCAAATTGGGGTTAGCAATTTTAGGAAGAGGGATAATGTAAGCCTTACGCCACATTGTAGGTAAGGCAACACACCAGTCTGTAGCAATGAATTGGAATAATTGGAATTAAGTTGTCAATCATAAAAAATAACATAGTTCGACTGACCCCATCACAGACTTAATTAAGATAAACTATTTAAGGGCCTCAAGGTTAGTCACGGAGGAGAAGGAAAAAGAATCTGGAGGAAGCATTGGCTTGGAAGTAATATCAACGACCGTAGCGGACGTTGAAAAATGTTTATTAAGAACATTTAAAGACAGATTAAAAGAAACAATACCAGAAAGGGACTTTGTTCTAGAACCCTCTGGTTGCAGCGGTTTCTAGCCAACTTGTACAGGTTCCAGTTCTCCTCTCTGCGGTCCCGCCTATAGTTTCTAAAAGCCCGGTCACATCGTCTCATTGCTATACGAACTCCGGGGGTTATCCATGGAGCTGAGGGGCGCTTGACACGAACAGTCCTCAGTGGCACATGTGTGTCAATGAGCTGGAGTACGTACCTATTAAAGATTTCAACTTTCTGCTTCACTGAAGATAACTGGGCAATATCGACCCAATCAAGACCTTGTGCATCGCTATTGAGGTTTTCAAAGTTATGATGAGTCGGATTAAGTTTAAGGAATGACAAACTCGACTCCTGGATCGCGCGCACCCTACGTTATCTAGGGTTAGGGTTTTTTTCATGTATGTACAACGATTCCTCCGTGATTACTGCTCCGATTTAAGTGATTCTTTTTTCATTTGGTAGAGGATCTCAAATTGTTTTCGTGTGATTTTAAAATTGTTTTTTTCCCCACATAAGACTCTTCCGTTTTTCATTCCCAGCGGCAAAGTCAGGGAGATAGTATCAGAATGCCTAGCATGCGACTCCACAGTGGTTCCAGGCAGCAGGTTTTCCGACAACCTGCTCAGAACCTTGAGGCAGGTCAAGAAGAGAGCCATGGTGTTCTGGGTGGTCATCATCGGGAATGGAGTGGTGTACTTGATCAGACCTCTCCTATTATCCGGGAGACATTTTACTGAGGACAAGTTCATACTGTTTGGTAAGATGGATTATTGGTTAAATAATAGTTTAGGCAGCACAGGAGACCGCATGACGAATGCAGGTAGATTCGTTTAGTTACATAAGTGTTTTCTTTAAAGCAATTTACGGAAATAAACATCATTTGTACAAATCTCGAATCGGTTATTGCAATACATAATGTACACTTAAAAAAAAAAATTGAAACAATAATGGACCCTGTCGGGCACAGCAAATTACATTACGGTCATTTAGTATTTATTATTTGACCAGGAACTATGTACTACGGAGTTTTAAAAGAAGCTAGCTTATAGTGGTTCTATTACCACCGTACTGTACTTCGATATAAATATTTTTATACCTAACTTAAAATTGTCTTACATAGAAATCGAGTTTCATTTAATGTTTTGTTGCTGAAAAGAGATTTTTACCGGAAAAGAAAAACGGTCTAACAATCTTTATTGCAAACCTCAGAAATAAACTTAGTTGAGCTATTGTTAACGTTCAGGTGCAATATTTTGCAGTCAACATTAGAGCATTTATACGTAAGTAGGTACTGTAATTTGTAAAAGGTATGTCTTTAATGTAGATGAGGCACACGAACAGTTCACCTGTTTTTGAACTGTTTCTGTAACCCAGTATTTAATATTAGGTTAAACAAGAACCGTATTGCGTCGAGGAGTATCTGACCGTATTATCCGGGAACGTTTGCCGGCTGCGGAAACGGATTAAACCGTAACGTTTCCGCTGACCAGAGCCTTGACTGTTATATCAACGATGTGTATTTGCGGCAGGGGCCAAATAAATTAGGTTTTCAGATAATGACAGGTTTCTAAAGAAAAATAAAGTCGAGATAAGTGTGCTTTAAGTAATTTACTCGGGTACTGCTTAAAGTAATCTGCTTGGGTACCATTCGAATTGGGTAGGTAGGTACCTGATTACTTAATGGTTTTATTTGAAGTTAATCATTTATAGGTTTACCTACGGACATGGAATTTAAATAAAATCTTTCTAACTACTTTTAGCAATCTTAATGTTCACGTTTTGCAAACTAATGTTATTTTCGAATTAAGTACTTACCTACCCAATTTTAAAATAATACGTTAATATCATTTGATGATAGAATATAATAATTTTTATTTGTGTAAAAAGATAGAAGAGTATGTTTTACTGAATAAATTTTTAACAAGTTACGCATATCAGCAATGGTATATATGAAGATCCTTATTGTTACCTATGTGTGTGTAATGTAATTTTGGGTTTATGCGAATAAATGTTTGATTTGAATATTTTTGCCCATTTAGATAACGTTTCCAACTAATTAATCGTTTCAAATAGCTACACTATCTTCAGTGTGTATGTGAGGTAGTTATAAAAACGGCAACGATATCACCAAAAGATTACATTAAACAAAACATACAGAATCACAACCGTCCTATATTAAGTATACTGAACGATGAAGTCTCACGGAGTCACGGCCATTCCGTATCGCGCTCGGACGGAATTAGCGTTGCCGCTCCGACCGAGCCGAGCGGTACGGCAACGCCGCAAAAACGTGTTGCACGAATGGCAACGCGGAACGCCTCATACGCGCCCCGATGACGCGCACTAACCGCACGTGTCGCTTGCCAGAAAAAACAAAATACTATCTACAATACTATGTTCGACACGGAAAAGTTAATACACGAAGTTAAAATTCGAAATAAGCTGTGGAATCATAACTCCAACAGCAATGCGGATAAAGTGGCCAGAAAGAAAGCGTGGGAAGAGATCGGCAAAGTGTTCCATCACAATTGGGACGATTTTACGCCTGCTGTGAAACGAGAGAGAGGTAAGATAGTTCCTTCTCTGACTTACGATTAAGTAAGCCGCGGATGGTGCGGTTTTTGTCATTTGTGTCATAGGTAATGGTTCTTTTACCATACATTATTCGATGCTAACTTTTTCCTAGTTAATTGTAATATTAATCGTTTCTTTTTTTATTTATTCCACTTACAACTATCATAACGGATCTTAGAACCTAATTTGATAGGGTGGCTATAAAATGTGTATCTACATATTTCATATAATACAGATGTGCCTGACATATGAAATATGTCTATATCTGTATATTTATTTTTGTAAGTAGCTGTAGCTTGTAATGTTTACATTCTAGCTTTACAGTGCATTTACCTTTTCCCGCTTTCGTTTCCGCGCCATTTAGGGTTGCCAGATATAAAGAATCAAAACGTACCTATTGCGCTGTTGATTTACAGGGTATGTTTTATTCTGTGCATCTCTTGCCCTGCTTAGAAGTATTTAGTTACTAATACTTTAATCACAAATGTTACAATCTTGTTGTGCTTAGAACTAGTTCTAGCATTCCGACGGGTTATCTAGGTTAAATTGTTAATGATTTAGGGTAAAAAAATGATGATGTCAGAACAAACCCAAATATAGGTAAAAAAGATTAAAAAAATATGGAAATATTGATTCTAAACAGTTGACTGTGTAACAAATAAATATTAATTAAATTACTTACGCCTTATATGGTACGATTATTTAAAATCATTTTCTTTTTCTGTTTCAGTGGAGAATTTGATGAGAAAATGGCGCAACGTAAGAGATTACTATATTAAAGAAAAGAAGAGCAAGTTGTCAGGAGTCAAGAAAAAGAAATACAACTACTATGACAGTTTGTCTTTCTTAGACATTATTCTCAAGCGGAAACACAGAATCATAGACGATGACGAAATGGTTGAAGTATATTTAGAAGAAACTCATTCTGAACAATTTGATTTAGATTCTAGAGAATCATCCTCTGCTGCTACTTCTCCAATACTTAAGCAAGAAAAAGAAGAAGAAATGACTTCTACGTCTTTACTGCCATTTGAAACCCATATTCTACCCTCAGACAGACCACAAGAAGATGAGAATTTTAAAGCAAATAAGAATTTCTTGCTGTCATTACTTCCAGATTTAACATCACTAAATGAGAGGCAAAACATGAAATTCCGTCTCGGCGTCCTGAATCTGTTAAATGACATAAAATTTGAACAGAAATGAACGCAGGCAATAATCTAGTTTCCAAAATCCACTTAGTCGTATTCTGCTAATTAGAAATTGTAACTAGTGAGGCAACCCACTTCATTTGCTAAATCCTAATGAGTGTCGTTTCTATGTGCCGAAAATGCTGGTTCTGTGCGGTATTCATTCCGGCTCGTTTCGTTCTGTTTGTTTAATTCAGAACCAAAATTAAATGATTTAGGGTTCGTGTTGTGTTTAAAACATGACAAAAATACTATATGTGAATGACAAATTCTTTTGGATGTACATAACAGATCTCTATTTAATAAATGTTTAATAAGTGTGTTTAGACTTTGTTTTATTTGTGCAAATTGTCCAAAAAACTGTTAAATATTGGATTTTGTAACAAATTAATTCAAATTCCCCGGTCAGCAATACTGGCAATACAGCAATACTTTATATTCAAAGGATATCTTAAAGTCATTTATATCGATTATGAACTTTTACATACAATAATTTAGGTACATAATACTACGCGCATTAACAAAGCTCGACTAAAAGGGAACTCTTTATTCACAGGTTTAGAACCAATGGATCAGAACCCAAACTACCAAATAGCAACCACGGCATTTATTGCAGGAGTCATCTTCACCTGTTACCCGCCAGCTAACATCACAGCAGTTCTCATAGTCGTCACTGGATATATCGAAGCCCAGATCTTGTCACTGACCGAAGAAATACTACATCTCTGGGAAGATGCCGAAGAACACTACTACAAAAAACAGGATATTAGTATATTAGATAACAACAAAGAAGAAGTCGAACGCAAAACTAAAGCTATGAATGACTACGTAGAAGAACATCTCAAGGAAATAATAAAAATACATGGAAGAAATATCAACTTACTACATAAAGTTGAGAACGTGTTTAGCGGAGCTATAGCACTAGAATTCTTCCTTCTAGTAATTGGTCTTATAGCGGAACTACTGGGAGGACTAGAAAACACATATATGGAAATACCATTCGCTTTAATGCAAGTTGGCATGGATTGTTATACAGGACAGCACGTCATGGATGCAAGCATGAAGTTAGAGGCAGCTGTTTATGATAGCAAATGGGAGAACTACAACATATCTAACATGAAGATCATACTAACGATGCTCCGGAGTTCGCAGAAGACGATGAAGCTGTCTGCTGGGGGCATCATAATATTGAGTTCAAGCTGCCTGATGCAGGTGATCAAGTCGATTTACTCAGCTTATACGACGCTGAGTGCGACAGTGAAGTAGATAAATAGAAAAATAAAGCATTCGATTAGAAACAGCATTTTTTTAGGCGTCCGAGATAGAGTTAATAGACTGTAGCAGTAGCAAGGACAAATGCTTAGATAGACTGACAGATAGATACTCATGATATCAAAGCTTTAAATAATTTCATATGTGCTTTTAGAAAACGACAAGAAAAGAAAAGTACTTGAGAATTGTAATCATCTCAAAGTAATTCATTGAACTATTTATAATTCAAACTGGACTGGTTGTAAGAAAGATACAAAGAAAGTTGCCGATGACAATATAATACTTAGATGTAGTAGCTTAGACCTTATAAAAAAAATGCAATCAAGGAAAGAATAAATTATTTCACGATAACTGTCTGACTGACAAATCGATCAACACAGACACTTAATAACTTTTAAATACAAACAAGAGTCGCAGATTGAAAAATAAATTAAGTCTGTGAATTATTGATTCTTCATAAAAAGCTAGGTGAACACGAGGACTCAAATCATTTAACATTGGTTTATGCTCATGGTGTTTGAAGATAGCTGAATCTTCGAGATTGTCTGATCGTTTTGGGGTTATATCAATTCTGCCATAGAAAGTTCAAGAAAGCTATACGTACTACAATATTATGGTCGATTTTCAGTCGAGCTATAAACTAAGTAGATTTTGAACTGCTCAATATGAGGGACTCCATCCGTAAATTTAGCTTGGAGTACCTCGATCTGCCGGACATGGTGTCCAACATATCTACTATGCTGAGGGTGTTGACACTTAATATTGATAGCCGAAATAAGAAACGTAAGTAAATAATAAATAAAATAAAAATAAGTTTATTGGCACAAAAAAAACCTTTGTATACAATACCAATATTTTGCACATTGAGGTATACATTGTATTTCAACTCTTTTTGCTAATTTGTTTAAATGGCTTGTAAAGATAGTTTAATGGTCTCTGAGATACCTATGCTGTGTCATGTCACTGAATCAGACGACTGTATTAATCTTTTTTAGAACAAAGAACTTTGTAGTCAAGCGTGGCCTCTGATAAGAAATAGTAACTAATGATGCTCTAAAACCACCAAATAATTAGGACTCCTTAACTTTTTCGCAACAATAAGCACTAAAGAATTAGCTCAATTCAATTAGCTTAAGGGGTATCGTATTACCTAGTACTAATTGGGTTGTAGAGGTCAGATAGGCAGTCGCTCCCTGTAAAATACTGGTATTCAGCTGCATCCGGTTAGACTGGAAGCCGACTATAAGTATAACATACACACATCAAAAAAGTCTAAGCAACAAGAATCATATTGAAAATATTTAATTATTTTTTATATTGGGTCGTAGGTGTCGTACATCAGTAAAAGCGTAATTTAATACATAATTTAATTGTGACGCTTTAATAAGAAGCTTCTTTTTTTCTTTCTTCTTATCTGTTAATTTATTAAATTATCAAAATATTTACCTCATTTACAAACTAATGTTAGATCTAAAATAAGAATAAAAATATGTACAATTACGGGGCGTCAAAAAATTCGTCCACATCGCTGTCAACAGGAAAAGTGCCCGGAAGGCTGGCAGAATTGCTACGTTGGATGGCAATTCTGGCTCTTTGGCCAAAAAAAGGAAAAGAAAAATAAGCTTTAATTAAAAAATAAAAAAAATTGTAAAAAAATTTAAATGAGGTGACAATTTTAAATTGAAGTTCTTAGGAATTAAAAAATGTGAGGCCTAACTAAGAACTAAATTAGAAAAAAACATTTATAGGAGCTTTTTAATATTCAGCAGGACCTCCTAAGGGAATAACGGCTCTAAATCGGCATGATATACCGAAAATAAGGTTTTCGATTATCACCTATGGTATAAGTCTCTATTCACTGGAAATATCTGTGAAAAGTTATTCAGGTAACTTAAAATTTTGGTGAAGATTACTTAAAGCTCTTCTCCCAAGCTTCATCTCCTGGTAACTTGGACACAGTTCACAACTTGATACTGGGACTGGATTCTTCCAACCAGCTGGCGGCTGAAATTTAAGGCTACTCCCTCGCTATATTGTGCAGAAAACGGTCCTATCTCTGGGCAGTGATCCTATATCTGACTAGGTAAGGTTAGCCGACAACTTTTTTAAGCCTATAAAGTGCCCTTAATCTGCTAATTACTTTTAGTTGCATGTTAACATTGTCCTCAATTTCGCGATGGCGGCGGCCACCTTCCAACATACCCACATCCCTAAGTATCCCTCCCCGCGTTAAATTACGTCGTTACATAACGCGCTGAGTCGCAAAAGTTACAATAAAGAAGCAATCATTGCTTTTTTACCAAAAGAAAAAAAAACGAAAACTTATATAGCACAAAATGTTCAACCCTGGGACCAAGCTTTTTTCAAGTTTTCCTTCCATATTTAAAAAATAATCATGCATTTTTGTTTTATTTTTTAAATTTCGAATAAAAAAACGAAACGAAAGCAACGAGAGTGAAAACGAAATGTAGTTTAAACCTACATTTAAAGACTAGACTAGACTTTTTTGGTGTGTGTAATTGGGAAAAGGTTAAGTAGATGATTATTAGGCACTAACAAACAAAACCTCACTTGCAGCAATCCTATTAATCTGCTACATCATGATGGCAGTCTCCTGCATCAACTACATTTACGTGTACGTGTTCTGTGGTATCTGGTTCACCTTCTGGCACTGCACTCAGACTGGCGAACTGGTTGCCGCCATGGTCAGCTTCTCGCTCAACTGCACCAGTGAGGTCGCAGTCATCAAGCTGTTCTACATGATATTGTACGAGTAAGAAACCATTTTATGTATACTTCGTTGTAATCTTTTTCAATTGAAGACACACTCTAAGTTCGTCGTTCCAAGGCCTATTTCAGATAATTCAATTGAATTTAATTGTTTGACGTAGACCTTTATTTTTAACCGACTTCTAAAAAAGGAGGAGGTTCTCAATTCGGTTGTATGTTTTTTTTTTTGTGTTTGTTACGTCATATCTCCGTCATGTATGAACCGATTTGAAAAATTCTTCTTTTATCTGAATGGATCTACTTCCCGATTGGTCCCATAGAAATTTCATCAAAATCGGTTCAGCAGTTTGGTTTTGAAATCAAAATAGCTGGAAATTTTTGTGTTTGTTACCTCATATCTTCGTCATTTATGAACCGATTTGAAAAATTCTTCTTTTATCTGAATGGATCTACTTTCCGATTGGTCCCATAGAAATTTCATCGAAATCGGTTCAGTAGTTTGGTTTTGAAATCAAAATAGCTGGAAACAATATGTCATCCAAGTAAAAGAAATTGCGAAATTGATACTTGACAAGGATTTGTGTGTGATACGATAACTAAAAAGGGTAAAATAAAAAACTTTTTTGCAAAAAAAAACCGACTTCCAAAAAAAACACTAAAAAGTGGGAAATAACTTTACTTTCGGAAGTCGGTGGCAAAAAAGTCAATGAAACAAACAATAGTCACCGACTTCCGAAAGTAAAGTTATTTCCCACTTTTTAGTGTTTTTTTTGGAAGTCGGTTCTTTTTTGCAAAAAAGTTTTTATATAATAAAATCTTGTAAATTGATATGCGTGAAGTGAATTCTGGTAATTTTTTCTTTCGATGAATAACACCGATGTACACGTCCAATGGCAAATCTAAACGACGTTTTGTTTATGTAAGTTTTCTTAGGGGCCATCCTTTAATCTCGTGAGGTTTTTAGGGTTCTTTTATAGCCCCCCACCCCACCCCTCTGGGTGATACGTCGAGAGATTTTATTGTACCCCTCCTCACCCTTCCCAGCATCACGAGTATTTTCTATTATTGAACAGATCAGACACTTTTAGAAACTGTAAACACAAATTCGCTTGCTCGGATTCTTTTTTTCTGTTTTGGTAAAAATATTTTACATTCACACATAAAATTAAAGTTTTCGTCCCACGAAGACATACACGCCAATGTCACAATACAGAAGATTCCTACCTATTGCCTACTTCATGTGACCCACATGGGAAGGATTATTGAAACACATTGCATGTAAAAACTTCTTTGCCGTTGCGAGTATTGACTACGCAATTTGCTAATTTGATCTTAATTTTCAGGCAAAAATTCCAAAACCTAGTTGACAGATATATAGATTGTGACTCTCGCACAGTCAAAGGGAGCAGGTTTTCGCAGAACTTAAGGAAGGCTCTCAGGAACGTTAAAATGCGTGCGATCATCTATTGGGTGGTGCTTAACGTGAACGGTGTGCTTTACGTGATACAACCGATCGTCACCCCTGGACGGCACCTGGCCGTGGATGCATATGTTATTCTTGGTAAGTGGGAATATTATACATTGAAGTATGTGCCACTTGGAAGATAAGTTATAGAATAAGGTTCAGATTCCACCAAAGTGGAGAAGAACGGAACGGAAAGAAGATGTGCAAGATTCGACCAATCACAGGAGAGACGAGAGACGCAATGTAGATTTCAACCAACGTGATTGGTTGGTTTCCGCACGTCTCCTTTCCGCTCCGCTGGAGAAATGGAGTCCAGGCCTCGGGCGTTTTCGAGAGCTAAATACATATTTTGCATAACATTTTTTGGAAAGGTGAACGTGTACAGTCCGTTCAAACTCATTTTACCCCTAATTTTGTATCCAATGTCATCGCAGTGATTTTTATCTTTGTTGTGATACGTTGCTATTGGCTTGCAGCCATAGACAAGTCTGTCAAAGGACAGTGACTAATCCTGTTAAAATAAGGTTAATAGTTTATTGCTGCTGTCAAAGGTAACTAAGAAAGGACTGTGTCTTAATTTATTCAAATGATCAAGTGCCGTTTCGGTGTTTATCTTGGAGAGATTAAACCTATTAAACCTATTAGCCATGTATAATAATATCAGAATGATATGATAAATTAAGATAGCATTTTGTATTGTAGGTCTGGAGCCGATGCATGAATCTCCCAACTTCGAGATAGCCTCTACAATGTCGGGAATGGCCGTGTTATTCATTTGCTACACAGTGGCTAACGTCTCCGGGTTCCTTATCCTCATCATTGGGTACACGGAAGCCCAAATGTTGTCCCTCAGTGAAGAATTGACGCAGCTCTGGGCAGACGCTAATGACCATTACCAAAGAACAATGAAAGAATTCAGTAATTTCGGATCGGTATACTTACGAAAGAAATTCTTCAATAATGTTAAAGAGACAGAAATACTTAATGACTTTGTAAAGAAACATCTAATAGATATAATCGAAAGACATGCAGTGAATGTGAGTCTTCTACAAGAAATAGAACATGTGATGAGGGGTCCAAACGCAGTTGGATTTTTGTTTCTAATCGTAGGACTCACAGCAGAACTGCTTGGTGGGTTAAAGAACACGATGTTGCAGGTTCCTTTTACTTTAATCCAGCTAGGCGTGGATTGTTATTTAGGACAGAAGATAATGGATGCAAATATAAGATTTGAAAGGGCGGTGTATGATTGTAAATGGGAGAATTTTGACCAATGCAACAAGAAGATTGTGCTGGTGATGCTGCAGAATTCACAGAAGACGATGACTTTATCAGCAGGTGGAATGGCGACCTTGAGTTTTAGTTACTTCATGAACATTATTCGTTCGACGTATTCTGCTTACACTACATTAGGATCCATGATTTAGAGTACTCATTACTTTTGTTAATTATAAAATGCTCTAGTCAATATAGTGTTAAGGCCAGAAACAATATTTTAATTAAGAGTATTTCAAATTCTACCTAGAGAGAATTAAATCAATGCCTCACATGGTTTGCACGGTTGCATTTCGAGGTGCGGTTTATTTTGGCGGGCAAATCCGGACGAAATCCTGGATTCGGTATACACGGTTGCCAAGTCTTCGTTTTGTGTAAATGTTTTATTTATTACGAGGAGTTCAAACTAGGTAAAAAAATTATAATACAAGGAATAAGAAATCTTAAAATCAAAAGTCATTTATTCAAATTAGATAATCAGCACTTTTTGAACGTCATAATTTACAAGAGACAGTCCCCCGAAACGCCCGCCCTTCACCAGCGAATGTTTCTCGTAATAGGAATGGAGACCAAATCAAATATATTTTCTAAATTTAGATTGGGGTAATGTACGTTTGTGAAAACTGAAAAATCACAGCTTTCGATGTCGCTGATAGCACAGGATAAGTTTAGGCGGGACGAAGCGCAGCTGTTAGTGTTATGGATTGGAGTTTTGGGTTTCTAGGTTTAAAATAACAGCGGAGTGGTCTGTTATTGAGGTTTCAACTACCAACGTCGTTGCCTTATAACTTGTTTTAAGTAACACATGATCCAAACAATCTGAGTTGGGGTCACATGGGTAGGAAGGAGACCGTGTGAAGCTATCAGATTTAGATATTGACCGGAGCGGGTGTCATTGTTGTTTGAAGCAATGTTAATATTCATGTCTCCTATTACTGAGACGGTTTTACAGTGCCTACAGTCTGATGATTATCTAAGCTGTTCAAGAAATTGTCTATGTTGTTTTGTGATGGTGGTCTATATAAAGCTATACTAGAAATGTTGTTTTGGATTTTGCAGACAAGGCCGCTGGCATCTGCGAATACCGGCTCAGTAACGCTAAGGCTCAAAGTATCTTTAATGTAGATCACCACGCCATCACTCTGCTTTATAAGGTTTTTGGTTTGGAATGAGGTGTAACCCTGTATATTTGGGACGGTTGCATTTGTCTTTAGCCAACACTCTGTCAAAATTAGGGCATCAAATTTTATTTTAATAGACACGAGTTGGCAGCTTAGTTCGTTAAAGCTCTTATTTAAGCTTCTAATGTTGTGGTAAAAGATATTTAGTGCTAGAGGGGATCTTAAATAGTCAGCACATTCATACGGAGTGCAAGTGAACGACGACGAAACGGTGGTATTGTCCAGCTCGTGCTAATAATTCAGAAAGTGGTACTTGTAATACGGTGAAGGATCCGAGGGTGGTGGTGATTGGCATCCGAAACGGCAAAATAATTAAAACTAGCATGTTTTAGAGGTCCCTGTAACAGGTTGATTAAGCAAAAACAATAATTGGCACACGAATATGGCTGTGTGTCTGAATTTGGACTATGAACGTTATAATAGCGCACTATTTTGTTTTCGTGCGAGTAAGTTGAGAGTGAAGTAATGGAAGTGGTGGGACGTGTCTGAGGTGTGTGTGTAGTAACTAAGGCGTTTCTTAGTTTCTTTACAAGAAATAATATGTTTGATGTGTGGGTAGTATAAATTATAAAAAGTAATTAAAGTTGGAATTGAAGGTAAGGTCTTAAAAAAATTAACTATGAGTAGTATTCAATTTGACCGACTTAAGATTATTAGGAAGTTTGACAAAAATATGATATATTTAAACATTTAAAAAGTGTATTTCAAATATTCAAAGGTGTATTTATTCTACTTACACCACTTAAGTCTACACTGAGGTCTACTATGGATACCTAAGCTCGAAATAGTTTTCCATTTGATTACATGAAAATACATAATAGCAGAACATGATAATAAAATGCACAGAAATTGTGTTTCGATTTTTAAAACCTAAAATAAATTCCTTTATTTATTTTTACAACAATATTTTACAATGAAATATATGAATGGATGAAATGGATTGCAGTATCGAAACGCTAGTAGGTAAGTTCATATTTGTAAACGTTATTTTTCCTATTTTTATTTTCCACTGATCCCTAACTATGTCCTACATACTGTTTATCATCTAATCATACAGTATAGAACATGTATTGACATGTTTGTAAGAACTAAAAACTGAAATGTATACTTAATACAAAATGACATTGAATAAGTGAGGGTGCATATATGATTCTTATTTATTGGGACAATACTTTCAACACTGTTAATAGAAAACTACATTTTCTTTAAAAGTTATTATAGTAAAGATGAGATTTTCAACCTATCTAATAACATAATGGGTGTTCTAGTTATTGCGTTTTTTTTTTGATCTGATTAAAGAGATATTGGACGCCAAAGTTCAAATTTTTCCACAAGTTTGAATGTTACACTTTAAGTACCTCCATGACCTCTTTACTATTCAATGTTCTATATATATATGTAGGTTACCATTGAATGTACTTTCAACCCTATGAATCGAAGAAAAGTTTCAACCTTAGTGAAATTTTAATCCACTGGGAGTTGTTATCAGAACTAGTACAGAAACTTTTTGGTGTATATTTTTAACTAGGTACTTAATAATTTACCTATCTCAATAAAGAAGGTTACAACTTACATTAAGTATGTAATGTTTGGGCGTGAAAACATCTGGGTCAACCTGTGTACCTACAGTGGAATAAAAATAAGAAAATAAAAAAAATGCTACCTAAAACTCATATAATTAAAACAATACAGGAGGATCAAATGTGTTCACAAAAACTTACGGAATGGTCCAGCCAGGGGTGTTACGGATATTTGCATCCGTATCCGCAAATGCGGAAAATCCGCATTAATTCAGACATCTGCATCTGCTTCCACATCCGCATCAATTAATGCGGAGCTTTAACGGATGCGGATTCATATTTGCAACAAGTAAGAACATGTAAAGAAAGTGGGCGGGGCCAGAGAAGCACGTGGCTCGCGCGTGTTTGCTAGTTGCTTTCTTCCTTCGCTAATTGACTAATACGAAAGCACACATTGGTGACAAGATCCTACAGGCTTTGTTTGTTTTGTTTAAGTTATGAAACTAGGCTACTACTACTAGGCTTAAAATTCTAATAAGTACGACTAAAAGTTTTAAACACTCTCTTCTCGTGTGGTTATTGTAATCTGGTGTCAGAGTTTTTATTATCAGCTTATGGGCCTCTGACTTGGCTTATCATGCCGTCGAAAAATATCTCTCAGGCATGCTGGTTTCCTCACGATGTTTTCCTTCACCGAAGCAATAGTGATAATTATACAATACGCACATAATTCTGAAAAAACATCACACAACACTAAAAAGTGTTCTCAAAATATGATTAAATAAAACATACCTTTTAAAAATTTTACCGATTTTAACTTATTTATGTAAGTACCTACTTAAAATTGAAATATCATTAAAAAAAAACCTGAAATCCCTATCCACATCCGCGAATGTCAAAATTTTTGCATCCGCAACAACCCTGGTCCAAATATCATGTTCAGGTTTTTTTCCAACTGCAACAGTTAAAATACCATTAAATTATCGAGTGTCCCATAACTGTCAAAAGAAAGCAGTGTAAAAAACCGCCGAAAAATATCACAATTATCTGCCAGATAAGTTAATCAGAATTAATCAGGAGTTGAGTGAAATAAAACATAATTAGTAAGCAGAATTCTGAAGACTAAACAGTGTGTTCAAGTGTTTGAAGCTTGAGTCCAGCGGTAACTACTACAATTATACTACTTTTTTGTCCCACATTTTTCCAAAAACCTAGTCAACCTTACTAGAACAAATAAGCTCTTTTTAAAAAAGACCGACAACAGTCATTAAGTTTGATGCATTCGGGAAAATATGTCACAATGCAGGTGTGAATACTTGTCACCTCTCGCTGAAGACATGATTACAGTGCATGACTGACATCAACTGAGTATATAAAGGATGATATTTTTTCATAGTCTTAAAATACATCGCAAAAGCTTCTAGCCTAGCTTATCCACATGCAAACAGAAAAGGGCTTGCGAAAATAGCTTGTAGGAGTAAAAAAATAAGGAAATTTCGGGAAAAAAGAAGGGTTTTCAGGAAACATTCGAGATGATAACCTTACGTGAAATTGAACATGAAATTCGCAAGTTTGGCTTGGAGTACTGTGATCTGCCGACCATGTTGGAGAATGTCTCCATCTTGTTGAGAGTCCTCACTGTCAATATCGACAGCAAATATCATAAAGGTACTCGTAAGTTAGCACCGTGCATGATAAATAAAGATTAAACCTTAATTTCAATGTTTATTTCACTTCACTTTTCAATCACAGAAAATTTTGCCTTCCAATTTTTATTACGGGGTTTTTACGTTGTTTTGGCGACGACGTATATCTAAGGTGACAATAAAGATTTAAAACAAAAGAAAAAGTGGTACTTATTCACTCAAAAAGTCCATTAAGATCTTACCGGTCTGGCCGCAATAACACAAGTTATAAATATTCGAAGATAATGGAACCTTCAATTCTTTTGACAAGCTTACAATAGTACCGAGTATGTCAAAACATATTGAACCACCATCATTAAACTCATTTCCATCCATACGTGCGTATCCATGTATCCTGTTACATGTGTTTATACAAATAACTGCATCTTTATCTATTATATCTTTACCTATATTAAAAGATATTCTTGAATATTTCTGGATTTTTTGTGTAATTCATATACGAGTACATCGCTTCTTTAGTTAACCCACTCTCCCGTTTACCCATGGGCTATATTACTTCAAGGTGTACCGAAGATCTTGTAACGGCCGCAGGAGTTCGTGGTACGCGAGAAGCACAGAACTGGTCGATGTGGTGATGTTTGTCTATGATAATAATCAGAGATCGGAATAGGTAGAGTATATTCGCTTTAACTTTAAGGAAGTAAGTTACATGTGGACAATACCACCCTCTAATTGAACAACTTTATTTCGAAACTAAAAAATCATTCTGGGATTTAATACGGAGTTGTTATCCCATGTTACTTACTTCCTGGAAGTTTAGGCAAATATACTAAATATAACTATTCCGATCTCTGATGATAATAATAGTTATTTACCTTTTTATTCCGTCTTATAGGTATAAAAATCGCCTCCTACATCCTAACCGCAATAACAGCCGTGTGCTTCTACTACGTGTTCCTGTTCTCCATGTCGTGGTTCGTGTTCTACCGCTGCCGCATCACGGGCGAGCTGGTCGGCGCCATGGTGGTGCTGTCCCTCGGCATTTCCAGCCAGATCGGGCCCTTCAAGCTGTTCTATATGTGCTTATATATGTGAGAAGCTGTTGTTTAGTATTTGCGCAAGAATTTTTTTATTCTCAACATTTGCAACATTGTTAATGTAATTATTACTAGTTAATAATAGTAATCACTACTAGTATTGTAATACAGTTATTATTAAGAACTAGCATTCAAATGATGAAAGTGAATATATTCTTCCAAATTCCAGAATAGATAAAAAACAGTGTCTTTGAAATCACTTATCAGTCAGACTCCATGGCTGCACTGAGAAATTCCTGATGGAAAAACACAATAACACTTTGCCGGAGAGTTAAAAATAATTAGACTATAAACTGGAGATACAATTCCTGATTCTCTGGGCGTCTTTTCATGCTCTGTGTTACATGAGCAGCTGTCAGAGACCCTCGTCGTTGTTTGCACATTATTTAACCAGTCAGCAAGGATGGTAGTTGAGTTAAGCCTTGCATACGAAAGTAATTCAGTGGCGAAATCGTTTTTTTTTTTTTATTAGCCTCCATCGTGTCCCAATGCTGAGCAGAGGCCTCTCCTTTCTACTTCCACACCGCTCTATCCATAGTCATAGTCATTTATTAATAAACAAGACAAAATTACAGTACATAGAATAAAAAATACATTTGAATTTAATCAATTACATCACAATTTAAAAATAATAAATTTACATTTCTTCAATAGCAATTCCACAAAAAAGTTAAACAACAACACCTTAAAATTTAAAATATTAACAATAAAATAATCAATTTTAAAGATAAATTAGTATAGATTGATAGAATTAATCATATAAGCCTCCTACCATCAGCCATCCTGTGCGATTTCTGGCCATGTTAGCCCCTCAAACATGATCAGATCATCACGTCACCTTCGACCTCCAATACAACCTTGATGAAATCAAACGGCGAAGTCGTGCGAAACATTAAACAGCATTTCAGCATATTTTCAGTAATGTTTCTATAGGACTTAACTTTTTTCTGTGCTTTCAGGGACAAAACCCAAAAAATTGCCGATACTTTCTTGGAGTGTGACGCCAACACGATCAAAGGCACCCGGTTCCACGGCAATCTGATGAAGTGCTTGAGGAATGTGAAGAAGCGCGCCATGCTGTACTGGGTGGTGGTTGCTGGCAATGGAGTCCTGTATGTGTTGAAACCTATTGTCATGCCGGGAAGGAATCTACCTGAGAATTATTTTATTATTTATGGTAAATGCTAGCTGGATTTGTATTTAACACCGACAACCGATAGCCTGCGCTCCAACAAGCCGCCGGCTGATTGAGTAGCTGTGTGATAGTCATTTATTGTTTTTAGATTCCAGTTTCTCTACAATGGATGTGCCCTATGTGTTGCAACAATACTAAAATATCATCGTCTACTTTTATGTTTACAGAAATAAATTAATTCCAAATCGGAGCACTTGTATGCCTGTTTACGTTTCGGTATCTCATTGAATTACTTAGAATAACGTTCGAGGCTTCCGGGTACAGCTTTCGGTTTCATAACAAGGACATGCTTACTTGTGAACATCATATTTGCAGGACTGGAACCAATGTTCGAAACCCCCAACTACCAGATCGCATACTTAATGATGATCGCCGGTGGCTTCATCATCTGCTACGTCCCAGCTACCGTGACCGCCTTCCTGATCGTCATCACTGGGTACGCAGAGGCCCAGATACTGGCCTTAAGCGAGGAAATGCTGCAACTCTGGCCTGATGCCATAAAACATGCTGAAGCTAAGACAGAACTAAAAACTGCTGCGGAAGTCAGTGTTCATAAGGCAGAAGCGAAAATAATCATAAATCAGTTTGTAGATAGACGTCTGAGAGAGATCATCGGTCGTCACGCGAATGTAATCAATCTGCTCAACCAAGTAGAAATTGTTTTTCGACAAGCTATTGCTATAGGATTCCTGCTGCTGACAGGAGGGCTCTTATGTGAGCTGCTGGGGAAGTTGGAGAATACGTATATGCAACTGCCTTTTGCGTTGATGCAGGTGAGAAAGTTATGGTGCACTCTACGTGAATGGCATAAGTGATCTTTTCTGCTTAACCCTTGACCAGTTGAAAAGCTTATGAAAGTTCATCACAATTTTATAAGTAAGGTTAAGAATTTTGGAAGTAAAAGAATCGACATAAACTGTGTAGTTTATTTCTTACCTCATGCTAAACATAATTATTAGTACCTCGATATAACTGATCATTATCTTCCTCAACATGTATTTTCTTCCATTCTCCCCTGTCAAAAGTCACTCTGTCATTTCTTTGGTATCCATCATTCTTCTTTCTCCACCTATTCGTCAACTGATGAAGTCTTCTAAAATATTACAGGTATCCATAGACTGTTTCGCTGGCCAAAGAGTAATGGATGCCAGCATGTCATTTGAGGCATCAGTGTACGACTGCAAATGGGAGAACTTCAACAAAGCTAACATGAAGCTGATTCTGGTGATGCTACAGAATTCTCAGAAGACCATGTCGCTGTCTGCTGGTGGAGTCAGGACTCTCAGCTTCGTGTCTCTCATGTCTGTCTTCAGGGGGATCTACTCTGCATATACTGCTCTTCGGTCTACCATGAAGTAGTGGTTAAAGATTAGGAAGCACGATAGATAAAGTAAAGCAAGTGGATCTAGTATTTAGATGGCCTATTGTATTGATTAGAATTTTTACAATAGGAAGGTTTTTGAAATAAATAAAATCCCAATGTTTTGTTTTATTAAACGTTTCTTAAAGACATGTAGCTTTTTATCATTAGTATCATAGTGGCCGTGCTCCACCCCGCTCACTGCTGAATGAAGACACCGGTGTTCTTCTTTAGATCAACTCATGGCTTTTTGCTATCTTTAGGAATTTTGATAAACTAATCAATGGAATTTCTATTTTGAAAGCTGCTGGGCTGATCATCGCTTAAATCACACACAATACAAAAGTGAGTTAACTACACAAAGTAGTAGAAGTCGTATATCGATTCCCGTAACTACAAAATCTACAAAGCTACATTCAATAAAACAGTAATCACGAATGGCTAGCATTTGTAAGCTGCACTACACGAACCAAAGCCTAATAACTTCAGAATCAATAAGACAAACAGTTCTAAGCATAGCTGCATCGAAGCCTAACAAACAGAAATGGAATTAATCGGAATACCCAACCCGACTACAGTATTTACTCGATGCGAGGCTTTACGCATGAAATAAGTGAGACACAGAAGGTTTAAACCAGCCTTTGACACTAAAATATCATCCTCACCGTTCACTGGCGCAGCAGTCCCGTCCCATCGGACTATGAGAGTGAGGAAACAGAGAGTGCACCTGTGTCTGCGCACACACTTTTGCACTAAAATATCTCCCGCGCCGATGGCTAATCTCCGATGGCGAATCTCCGTGACCGAAAACAGACAGTAGGAATATCATTATACAGGGTGGATGGAACATCGACGCACAAACGATTACCACGTATTCAGTAAATCATTCCGAGCCCCCTAAGTATATTTTGTTTTACCAACTAGATGGAAGGCGAAGAGACAACGCCTGTCTCTTATCTAACTACTCTGAGAAGAAACATCCGCAACAAACTCAAAGGCCTCTTTTAAAGTTCAGACATTGTCTTGGTGAGCTCATGTGTAGACGAAGAAGAATGAACCATACAAATTTGAGCGGACCTGTCAAGTCAGTGCTAGGAGCTCCAAGACCCTATGACCCTACGAGTCATTCATTCACCAACTTGCCTTGATTACGCTTTTGCTATTCTCCCACTTTAGACAAGGTTGAAGTGAGTTGAACTTCTATAACACCCCTTTAATCACATCGTGAGGTATGTAGCTTTGCGCCAGTGCACAGAGACCAGAGATTTTATTGATATAGCTGCATAACATGTTACTGTGAACAATTTATCGACGATTTCAATATTTGTACTTATTGCGACCACCTGTGACTATAGACGGAGGGCAAGAACATCTGACGTAGGTAAAACTTTTGTTAATGTTAAAGTTTGTGAAGATGGATATATGTATGCGTCGGTTTGTTAGGATTTATTTCGTAAAACTCGAACATCATGTGGGCAGAAGATAGCTTTCATGCCACAAAAACACACTGAGTGCGATACGCTGCTTTTATTAAACTAACAAATGACTTGAAATTACAATTTAATACAAAAACACAATGATACGGGTACAGTTCCGGAACGTCTTTACTCCGCCGCGATCCTCAGACACTGAATATCGTCCTCCCTTAAAACATCACGACACTGTAGAAGCACGCTGTAGGTGTGGGTAGACTTGTGGCGCGCTTGCAATTAATTTCCGTGATTTTCAACTATTGTGAGCTCCCGATATTTCGACGCTGTAGCAAGCGGAAGCCGGAAGATATACCGTAAGTGACTTATAAACCGTGAAAGCTTAACAGTACAAGGATGTTTGTTATTTTTTCACGCAAAAATCGGATTTGGATAAGGCACACAGATAGTTTATAGCCTAAATTAACTCATAGGATACTTTATATTCCGGTAGTACAATCCTGTGGGACATTTATCGAACTACACGTGGGCGAAGCTGCGGGCATCAGCTGGTGTAACATAACTTCGAGCCATATCTGAATAGAAGATACAAGTAACGTAAGCTTGTGCGTAATATAACTTTAATCGATCGAATTTACTTTACTCTTACTTTACGTTTACACCGCGTTCTTTGATGGCCAGATGTAGAACGAAATTTGGAAAAGAGAATCGCCCCACGTGTGATTTAAGTTAGAGTATGTTTTTAGTGGAAAGCAGAGGCGGATGCGGAGGTTTAACGAAGGCAAAAGCGGAGGTGGAGAAAAAGATCATTACTCATTTATTACCCGACTGCCCCAGAAAGAGGGTACCGTTTTTAATTAAATAAAATCTACATATTCATTTTCCAAAAGTCTTTATTCAAAATGGTACATCATAGTTTATTACCAGTTAAGTTTACTGTGTATTACTAACATAGAAACTAGTTAAGTATCAAAATGATGAAGAGGCAACCTTCGTTAATAACTCCGTAAAAAACTAACGGAGGTGGAAGTGGAGGCGAAGGTACGATTTCTTGCGGAAGTTCCGCACTTGCGGAGACAGATGCGAGGTTCCGTTACAACACTAGTGAAAGTTACTGTTTACCTCCATGTGGAAAAAAAGGGAATCACGTACTCAATACGAGACTACCATTTGTGCGTCGATGACCCTTACATCCTTTATACTAGTTTCTACATACCTATCTTGGATACGTTATTGGCTTCCAACAGTGAATTGTAGCAACATATAGCTTCCTACACAGAGAAAAAATAATTAGCTAACATTTTAAATATAAAAAAAAGCGGCCAAGTGCGAGTCGGACTCGCCCATGAAGGGTTCCGTAGCAGCAAGTAACCGCCTTCATTATTAAAAAACTACTTACTAGATTTCGTTCAAACCACTTTTCGGTGGAAGTTTGCATGGTAATGTACATCATATATTGTTTTAGTTTAAAACAAAGTGTGTATTATTCAAGCCGACGACGGTGCGAAATAACGCTAAGATTGAGGTGGTATCTTGTGGTAACATAGTCGAAGTAGTTGATAATGTCAAATTCGTAGGTGTTCACATTGACGCATTATTAAATTGTATGGTTTCTATCACAAGTATGTTAGCTCGGCATGCTATGCAATTAGAATCCTGAAGGAACTAACTTTACCTCAACTTAGGAGGGTGTACTTCGCTTTGGTTGAGTCTAGGCTCAGATATAGTATTGAGTTTTGGGACCACAGCTACAAATACAATATTCAGTCAGCATTTATACTCGTAATTAAAAGAAGAGCTCTTTTATGCGAAGAAAGCGAAGTACACCCTCCATTCCATTCTGTCTGTCTCATGCTTTTTTCATTTGGAAAAATTAAGAACATTAAAAAACTTACTTTTTTTTTCAATGGTTTTTTTTGCCACCGACTTCCGAAAGTTAGTAATTTATGGAGTCGCTTTTTTTGCAAAAAAAAAAAAAAAAAACGCTTGGCTAGTTCTGTTGTAAGGCTGATCGTGAGTCAAAACCAAGTTCTTCTATGATAGGATAAAGTATGACTTACATTTTAAAACTTCTCCGTACTGATAAGATTTTATTTTTATTTTATTTATTAAGGAAAACAAACAATTACACACTATAAATGGTTAACAAATAATTGGTACGAGACTGCGTCAGTGTGCAACTAACTACGTTATCCACATCTTAAATAATTAAAACTGGAAGATACATGCACGAGTACAATAAGCCAATAAGCCTTAGCTTTAGTACTAATACTATATAAAATAAAAGGGAGAAAATAAAAAAAAATAAACAACAAGATCTACAGATACAGAAATAAGTAGGTTAATCCTCAAAGTCTTTGATAGCTTTGTATATCACTTCGAAATCTATTAGCTGACAAAGAAAAAAAACCAAACCTGAGAATAGGGTGTTATAATTTTTCGCTAACCGACGTAAAGGTGCGCGATTCCCCGCGTTTGTGCGACACGAGGAGACAGCAAACAGCGGGCGACCGCGCGCCTCGCGTCTTATGATACTCCTAGGTACTACATAACATAATCTGTTTGTTAAATCTGAGCAATCGTATTTGTTATTACACAGGTCATAAAGAAACATGTTTTCCAAAATGTTGCGTTTAATATTCAGAGTAGTAAGTTTGTAATGTTTCAATAATTAATTACGGTAAGAGGTAGTTTTACGGAAGCATCGGTAATGAGTGGCTTTAAGGAATTTATATTGTACGGTTTCAAGGTTTTCTTTGTATTTTATATAAAAGGGATTCCAAATCATTGCAGCATACTCCAACTGTGATCTCACCAAAGATTTGTATAAATGATTGTATATATGAGTACGTTTAAAATCGGTCATGCATCTCATCACAAACCCATACATGCGAAAGGCATTACTAACAATCTTATCTATATGTTGATCAAGATGTAGTTTGTTATCCAGCAACACTCCAAGGTCTCTAACTAAATTTGATTTGTGCAATAAGGTGTTATTTAAGTTATTATGAGTTATTACGTTTCTATTCTTGTTAAATGGTATAGATGAACACTTTGCAATATTTAGTTGAATTTTATTTTCGATTCGAGTAGGTCGAGAATCTATCCAGATCCTCTTGAAATAAGAGACAATCGTTTTTGTTTTTAATTTTTCTAAAAATTTTAAGGTCGTCGGCATATATTAGAAATTTGGAATATCTGTAACACTTATATATATCATTTATGAATAATATAAACAAGAGAGGGCCCAAAATTGAGCCTTGAAGCACACCGGATGTAACATGTATGGATGTAGATTCCAAATCTTTGATGACTACTTTTTGAGTTCTATTTGAGACATACGATGTAAACCAACGAAGTAAATCACCCAGAATAAAAGCAATTTTGTTGAAAGCCATTTTTGTTAAAAACGGGTCATGATCCACCTTGTCAAAAGCTTTTCGAAAGTCCGTGTACACCGCATCTACCTGTACTTGTTGATCCATGTTATTAAACAAGAAATCAGTGAAAACCATTAAATTTGTGACTGTTGATCTTTTTTAAACAAATCCATGCTGTTGTTTTATTATAATGTTATGTATTATAGGATAAATCTCGTCATGGACAAGTCTTTCGAAAACCTTCGACAAGGTGGACAAAATAGAGATGGGTCGGTAATTTTCAATATCATGCTTGGATGCAGATTTATATGTACAGGAATTATATTAGCTCTTTTCCAAATCTCAGGAAACGAACCTTCTGCAATACATTTGTTGTATAAAATATATAGGGTGTGCATATGATTTCTGCTGTTTTTTTAAGATAAAGTGCTGGTACACCATCTGACCCAGGACTTATTGTAGTATCCAGTGATTTTAAAGCTTTTAAAATTTGATCAATACTGAAATGGATACTGTTAATAACTACACAATTTTCGTCGTACAATTGCGGAAGTAACCAAGTACTTTTGCCAAACGTGGAATGTTCGTAGACAAAATGGAAGAATTCCGAGAACATATTGCAAATTTCAGTAGCATCACTCGAGGAAACTGTGGAAGGTAGGCAAGGCATTAGTTTGAAATGTAATTCCATGAGTTCATTTGAAATGTAACTCCATGAGTATTTAACGTTTTTATTAATATTTCCTTCAACTGAGTCAATAAAGTCATTGTAACGTTTTTTTACATTCAGCTTCAAATGTTTTTCTTAAGAAGGAAAATTGTTCGTAGTCTGATATGTTACCGAATACCTTCCATTTAATCCAGGCTCTATTTTTGTTCTTAAAAATGCGTATTAATGAATTGGAGAACCAACAAGGGAATTTAGACGAGCGTAAGGAGGCTACAGGCGTATGATCTTTTATTGTTCGGAAAATAATACCATAGAAAGCATTTACAGAATCTTCTGTAGAAGATGGAGAGATTTGATGGGAATCCGATTCGACATATTTATCGTTGTGTCGTGACTGACTCGAGCGTCCTTATTCTGTGACCCCATATGTTAAAGGTTTTAAATGACGACGTGGAAGAGACAAGGGGTCTTGTTACACTGTTTTATAGTTCCTTCACCATTGTGTTCTTGAATGTGGGTGGTAAAATAATATGGTAGAATTGTGACCTCGACTTGTGAAGTGAAAATTGCCGTCTTTTATACAGCTGTGAGTAATGGCTAATGAATGTGAATAATGGCAATTTTTTTGGGTCTAGTAGATAGCGACGTTAGTCACGGCGTCTGAAACATTAATTTAATCAACCTAAGACCACAAGGTTACATTAAAACCTTGTCTTTATTATCGCGCTAGTCGGGTAACAATATATCACCTTTAGTTGCATTTCAAAACAATACTCCCTACCCTATAATTACTTGCATTCGGAAAATTTGTCACTCAAACAGCTGCTAACTTGTAATTATTAAACTCTGACACCTCTTACTGTGTTGACGACATAATTACTAACTAGGGGTGGTATTTAATATTAGGAATATTTCGTTTCTGCGCCATACAAAATATTATGTGGTGAAATTGCAATCCGCAGACTGCAGCTGCAAAGCTGCTCAATCGTAACTAGAAGACCTAGGCAAATTTAATGTCAAACGCTTTCAAATCGTTTCGTATTTCTAAAAAGACTGGGCTCATTAACGGAGACGCGGAGCGGTCCGCAGTAAATTCAAACATATAGCGATGTATGAGAGCGTTTAAAGAGAAGTGATTTTAAGCACATTTGCTTGAAATGCACTGTTATTTGAAGCGGAGCCCGCAGATGATATCACCGCGCCTCACGCGGCGTCCATTGCGGCGGCGCACGCAGCATTGCGGCCAGTCAGTGCCTTTGATACTCTGTTCAATGAGAAGTGGCGTGTGAAACGTAGCGATACCCGCGACTTAGCGCCGCTTCACGCCCAGCGTCTCAGTAAAAAACATCGTACATTGTCATGTTTGTGTTTGCACGTGTAATAACGCGGGCCGCACCGCGTCTCCGTAAATGAAACCTTTTAACACGATTGCGATAAGCTTTCCAGTAGCCTGTGTCAATACTGCTGTGAGGATTTCCCTTCTTTTAGGCTCGCGCGTTTTCTCACTGTTTTCAATCATCTTAGCTAAACAGTACATAAATTGGCACCTGAAGGCGCCAAACTAGTGGCTCAGTTCTAGGCCAACACAAGTTAGATTGCCATCGGCACGCTAAGAAGAAGTACATAAATTAGATTTTAAATTGTACGACCAGAGCCCCAGTTGGATACCTTATAGACTGAATTTATACCTTGAATGAAAATCTTAACGATTAGCCAAGTTGATGCGTTTTTGGTTGTAGATAGATACTTTTGTTGAACACATTTTTTACGAAATATTCGTATGGAGCAACACCTACATGCATTCGCGTTTACGTAAACAAACGAAGGTGTTATTAATTATTACCATGTGCTCAGAACATTGAAGACTTAATTGTTTATAATGAAACGATTTGTTGAAACAGTAACATTCAGGAAAAAGTCTCAGTGGAGAGACCTGGCTAGTTTCATAGCTCCTTATTAAAAAAGTTGTTGAAGATTTTTATGTTAAATTAATTATTCCCAGCAGATTTCTTTTTAAATCTTGAATTTAATTGATGGTTAAAACTTTTGAACAGCAGATGTAGATTAAAATTTATTAAATTCAAGACGTTTTTAGCGATTCGCATTTTATCCATTAATTTTTTATTTGTATATAACTCTCACTTAATCACATTACACCATATTTCTAACCGATGTAAAAGTTTTCTATTCGACTCAATATTTATTCACTGATTTTTCAAAATTTTAGTATCACTCTTTGATTTTCGGACACATCCCGCGTCCTAAATCCAAGGAAAAGCATTATATCAAATGCACTAGCGCGTATTCGCTTATTTTGCACGCGATTGACATCGTAGCGAACACGCAAACCTGAACGAGTGGTCGCGTCCATCCGTGAAAAGAACGTGACAGTCGTGTGTTTGCGTGACGATTGCTTTGGTTAGGACGAGGTCGAGTGCGCGGACGCAATGGTGAAACGAGAATAGACGCTAGCGCATTTGAATTGATGCTTTTCCTTAGATTTATCTGCTGTTCAAATTCTGACATCTTATTTTCATATATTTACACGCAACTAGTTCCGAATCATGTGGCGTCAAATTCGTAAGTTCGGTCTGGAGTATTGTGACCTGCCCACAATGCTGTGGAATGTCGCCGTCTTACTGAAAGTCCTCACTCTGAATATATACGGCAAGAATAAGTCAGGTAAAATTATTGAAAATACTGAAATGACAAAAAATATACAAGATACTTAAATGATATTAAATCCGACGGGGCAGGCGGTGGAGCGAATCTCACGTCGCATTTGATTGTATGTAATCCGTCGATGCCAACACGCGTACCTCCTAGACCGCACCGACGAGCGCTTGCACTTCTTCCACCCCTCCTGTAAAATTCTGGTATTCAGCTGCATTCGTTTAGACCGGAAGCTGACCCCAACGTGGTTGGGAAAAGGCTAGGTAGGTGAATCTTGAAATCTGGCAAGCTAGATGGTTGGACGATCCTTAAAAGGTGGTTGGGTCAAATTGGATGCGGTAGTGTAGGTTATAGTGGTGCAGCACGTGCAAGCAGCAGTGGACTGCGCTAAGGCTATCCCTGGCTAGGCTGAGTTGATTGTAGACCATTCATTAAGTATTCTTAAGATTAATGGCTTTTCTCTATCCTCAGGAACACCCTTCATCTACTACATCATCATGATAACAGGCTTACTGCTCTACATCTACGTGTATCTGTTCAGCGTGATGTGGTTCGTCTTTGTGAGGAGTAGGGAGACGGGCGATTTGACGTCCGCCATGGTGGTGCTGTCCCTGGGCATCGCCAGCGAGATCGGGACCCTCAAGCTGCTGTATATGTTCTTGTACATGTGAGTCTGACGATCACCTTCCATTATCATCACTCACTCTGTTTTTGTTTTAGATTAGAGATTCCTATCCTAGATTTGGTCCATGCACGGTAATGCTCGTGGCTTCTCTACGCGAGATAATGCCTTTGCTCTGTAGTGGGACAGTTACAGATTGGTATTATTTCGATTTACTGATTGCGAGAAAGATCTGGATTATGAGAAATCGGCAAAAAAGGTTTTCGGCCAACGTAGCTGGTGCCTCATAATTTGACGTCGAAACCGTATCCGACCACAATGATTTTGGTCGTTTCTTTCCTGCTCCGTAGAGACCTATGTTTTGGAATGAGCAATCTAGTTGCTTATTCCAAAATTAATTGTCTGTCTAACTGACCGACACCGTGACAATTTAAAGTACATAAAATGGTTCAATTATAATAAATACTTTAATTTTGAATAAGAATAAGGCACTGTTTTAACAGAAACATTCTTGTTCTCAGTGACAAAATCCGCAGCCTTACAGAAGCTTTCCTTGACTTTGATTCCGGCATTATCCCGGGCAGTCGACGGGCTACCAACCTACTGAGATACCTGCGCGACGTGAAGTTACGTGGCATCATCTACTGGGGGGTGATCATGGGCAACGCTCCCTTGTATGTGTTTATGCCCTTCTTCATCCGCGGCAGACATCTCCCTGAGGATTTGATGATCATTTATGGTAATGGACTGATGATTATGATGCTCTTTAGGCAATTACGGCCACAGCGACTGCATTCGTTGGGCTTCAGGGTGGTTGTTGAGAGCTTTGGTGTGCTACTCATTCATGTGACTAGCACATCCAACTTTGTTGTTTGCTTCTTGTGAAACATAGCCACTTTCTTTTTGTAACACTCTAATACTTCACCTTTTAACAAACTAGCCAATATGTTTGCCCTTCCATGCTTCCGGTAAAATACTGGTACTTAGCTCCCCGGTTACACTGGAAGCTCGTACTGGAAGCCCTTCAAATAAATATTCGGATTATCAAAGTTATGTTTGAATGTCCACAGGATTGGAACCGATGTTCGAGTCACCGAACTACGAAATCGCATGGATCATGATAACCATCAGCGTTCACACAGTCTGCTACATATCGGCCAACGTTACCGCTTACCTGATAATCATCGTTGGGTACGCGGAGTCCCAAATACTGACGATGAGTGACGACGTATCTCATTTATGGAGAGATGCTGAAGAGCATTATGAAACTGTAGCTGAATTTGGAAATGACAATTTCCTTACCAACTCTGACGAAAAAAATAGAATCATGAACGATCATGTGTGCAAAAACCTTAAAGACATCATCGAACGTCATGCAACAATTAAAACACTTCTGAACCAAGTAGAAGATGTAAGCAGAGGACCTATAGCTGTCGGATTAATCTTGCTAATTCTCGGATTGATATCAGAACTGCTCGCAGGATTAGAGAACACAATCCTAGAGCTACCATTCGCATTCATGCAAGTTGGGATCGACTGCTTCATTGGTCAGAGAGTCATGGATGCTGGCGTTGTATTCGAACAGGCCGTGTATGGCTGTAAATGGGAGAATTTTGACAAGAATAATATGAAATTGGTGCTGGTGATGCTGCAGATTTCGCAGAAGGCCACAGCTATATCTGCAGGGGGAATCACTATGATGAATTTCAGCTGCATGATGACGGCCATGAGAGTTACGTATTCTGCTTATACTACGCTTCGAACTTTGATATAGTAAGGCACCGGAAAATAAAGTAAAGTAAAGTATTAGAATTATTATGACACTAGATTTCAAAGAGCACCAGTCTGTTGTAATAAGAAGTAGGAAAAGTTGGATTTTACCTAAGTAGAATATACACGCCAATGTTAAAAATAATAAAGTCGTCACATTATTGAATATAATTATCTATATTAACTTTTATTTCAACTGCATGTTTATGACAGTATTCATACACAATCCGTAAAAGCACTTTCAGTCCAAATAATTCCTTTTGTCTTCAATTAAAAACCGTCCATACAAGCAGCCAGAAAATACGACGGAATTGTTGGAAATGCAGTCGGAAATAACACGGTGGGATAAAAGATCAAAAATTCTCAATAGGAGCGAGTTCAAAGGAGGATTGGACAGGCGTCGACAATAGGGGGAGGCATATCAATATTTGAGCCTACTCTGATCCACAGAGACCGAACGACCGAATGACTGAACGAACGGTCTCAATGGACTCATTCAGATTGTAATGAATGGGATTTTTATGTGTTTCGTATTGTATTTGACTTTCGGCGCTGGACTTTTATCTTTGTTCGAGGCGAAAAGTATTTAAGGTTCTGTGTTGTCAAGCCGATTTTTTATACAGTTTCGCGCAAATTCAAAATACTAAAGTAGTCTAGTCTTGTTGAACTGGTTTTTAATTAGTTTTTACAAGTTGCCTGTCAACCCCTGCTTATTTGCTAATTTCATTAGATAACTTATTAATTTCGGTTAACCAACAATTGTTTACACAATTAATAACCTTATGTAACAATAATAATACCAGCCTGTCCCACTGCTGGGCAAAGGCCTCTTCTCATACAGAGAAGGCAGGAGCATTGATCACCACGCTTGCTCAAGACGGGTTGGCGATTTTAGACTTATATTAATTGTAAGTCCACGTTTCCTCACGATGTTTTTTCTTCACCGATGTCTGTGATGTCCAAGATAAACTTAGAAAAGCACATATGAATTGAAAAAATCACATTGGTACTTGCCCGGATTTGAACTCACCACCTCATGCATGAGAGACGAGACCTCAAACTCTGGGCCATCACAATAAAATCAATAAATTAAAATCAAATCTCTATCTTATTTATTTTAATTGTTGTAGTACGAAATCTAACCACATTCTATGCAAGTGTTGTGTTATATGGTTGTTATTTATTTGTATAAAAAAAAACCCCACGGTGCCTTACGGTGCAGAAAATACAGCAGGCTGATACTATGCCCGGATGAAAATTCTGCAACATCAGTATGCAAAATCACAATGCAAATAAGTATGTATGTAAGTTAATATTATATAAATGGTAAGATATTTTAACTGCTGGCCAGTTTATAGTTAATTGGAAGTTGTGAGGTCATAAGATAGACAATTATGATTGAATTAGATCATAAATGTATTGATTTAAATCTATGTATCTCAAAGATATAAATAAAAAAAAAGTAATATAAAAGAAATCAATTTGAAAAACAGTACCGTATTAAAACCAAATATAATTGAAATCCTTAATGTAATTCTAATAAAAAATTAAATGTATAAAAATGTAATAATTAACCGAATATACTCGTAGAATGTAAATACGATTTAAAATGAATTGATATTGCAATTTGCATGATAAAAATGTTGTGGAATTATGCATATTGTTATTTTGGGAAATAAAGGCTTTATTTATTATTTATTTATCTCAAGGTTGTCAAGAATAAGAATAAGAAACTTTATTTGTAAACATAGGTTAGTTACACAGTGTGTGAGATGTTACAATGTAATTAGCTTCTCTATGTTTTGCCGTGAAGCGTACAAATAATTACAGTTTGCAATAACTAATAAAATGACAAATAATTAAAACAATATTAAAAATTAGAAATCTGTACATTTTAAATAACCAATGAATTTGCAAAAGTTATTAAAAACAAAGAAAAGATGTCATGTAATAAAGAAAAAAAAAAATAAACAGATGTCAGGAAAAAAATGTCAAAGAAACCTCAATGTTTATGTAAAAAGAAAAGACATTAAGTTAGGTACAATTTTTCGTCGGTTTTACAGGTTGCGCTCTTGCAGTACGCGCCTCGGAATCAAATCGCCTGATGAGTATCGCAAGCGATCATATTTTATAGGTATTTGTTTATGACTGACTGTCTCGTTGGTCGAGTGGGTGAAAGCGCGACTGCTAAGCATGAGATCCTGGGTTCGATTTCAGGGTCGGGCAAAGTGTTATTGGGTTTTTGCATCAGTAATTTCTCAATAGCAGCCACGGAGTCCAGATTTGTGCCGGGTTGATAGCAATAGGCCCCCATTATATGCAACTTAAAACATAACTTTCGAAATGTAGGTGTACTATGAGGTACGTCTCTGCCTAACCCTCCGGATATTACAGGCGTAGTGTTACGTTTATAATAAACAAAAACTCCTAATAATAAACAAAAAATCTACAGCCTATCTTACTTTACTCTTTCACTGATAGCGAGATAGGGTCAGCCCTATTTGCTTCTTCCAAATTGTTAAACAAATATTAGCATAATAATGACTACAAGTGAAGCAGTAGTCGAAGAATAATATTTTTATCTTGAACATTCATTCGTTTACACCAGTCGACATTATCTAAAGTGTTTGTATGGGTGTGTGGGAGTAATTAAAATAAATATGGTCGCGTATTTAGTTCGAGAAGTAAGTGAGAATATTGAATTGTTTATATTTCTGTGCGGCGGATGCATAAGACGTGTCATCTCTTGTTTTCTTTTTCGTCGTTGGTGTCATAAAAGGCTCAGTGGTAGTAGTTTTTTTTTATTTGTCTGTGGCTCACATAACCTGCTCCATTTATTTAAAGTCCATATTTGACCAAAATTAAATAATGATTGCCTTTCATTAAAGTCACACTATTTACCCGCGCTGACAGCCGTCTTATATTGTGCTAATCTTCTAATTACGAAATTAGAGTTTATCTCTCTTTTAAATAACCTGCCTATGCTTCCTGACTATGGTGGTTTACATATCTATCTACAGTTTCTGCTAGTGGAAATGTTGTGAAGAACTGCTGTCTGTAGTTTAATTATTAACGTGTATGACTCTCAACAGCTATCTATACTAAAATTATAAATCTGAAGAGTTTGTTTGTTTGGTTGAACGCGGTAATCTCACGAACTACTGGTTCGAATTGAAAAATTCTTTTAGTGTTGGATAACCCATTTATCGAGGAAGGCAATAGGCTATAAAACATCACGCTGCGACCAATACGAGCGGAGCATTAATCAAAAATGTTACGTGGACGAAGTTGCGCCGGTCAACTAGTGTTATGTTAATGACAGTACAAAGACTTCACAAAACGAGGTCTATGTAGAAAGACTCTCAAAGCATTGTAGCACCTGAACTGTAAATTTACCTACATTCTATGCAAATATACCATCCTGTTCTGTTCTATTCTAATATCCCCAAAAAACTGGTGTTCAATCAAACGCTGTAACTATAAGTTTCTTTTAAACAGATTCATCATTCAACAATGCCTAGTAAGACATTTGAAAATTACTGAACAATTTGAAAATATAGGACTAGTACTAACGAACCTATCGGGCTCAAAGAGTTTTAGACAAAGACAGTCCGAATTGCGAGCCTTTGTACATTCCTTGTCTGATTGGAAACTAGCTGAATTCCCGCCGTGGCGAAGTTTCTGCTCTCTCTGAATTCAGGGATTAGGGTTTTTTTTTCAGTATTTTTTTAATGTTATTTAGGATGAATCAATCGACTCCCACAATACAGGCATTCCTTACCTAGTTTGGTGGTCTTAGATCTCAATTATAAATTGCAGTCTTCAATACAAAATAATTTTGTACACAAGATTATGATCACTCATTTACCTACTCGTATCTAGACTGCCCCGTTGGTGTCGCAAGCGCGACTGCTGAGCGTGGGTTCTTGGGTTCAATTGGTCGGGGAAAAAGTGCTATTGGGTTTTTCAGTTAGAAATTTCTCAGTAGTAGCCCGGAGTTTGCAAGTTGGCGGTATGATACCCCCGTGCCTCGGAAAGCACGTTAAGCCGTTGGTCCTGCGCCGGATCTCTCTGCGGTCATGACGGATTGCCGTCCCATTGGAATATGAGAGTAAAAGGCATAGAGAGTGCTCCTGTGCCTGCGCACACACTTGTGCACTATAATATCTTCCGCACCGATGTCTAATCTCCGCTAAGATTGGCCGCCATGACAGGTTATCGGATCAATTAACTTGAAAAAAAAAATACAAAGTGATTTATTGACGGCAGGCAGAAGGTAAGATTGTAGGCTATCTTATGTAGAATGCAATAAAGTATTGAGTATGTTTAACAACAAAAATTGTGTCGTAAAGAATTGTGTAGTGAGGAGTGTTGTGTAGTTGGTATTGACTCAATTAATAATCATAATATCATCTGCGTAGCCTTTTCCCAAATATTTTGAGGTCTGCTCTCAGTCTAGCTGGATGCAGATGAATACCAGTACCTTTTTTACACGCAGCGATAGCCTATTTGACTTCCAAAACCCATTTACTGGTTACAGTTACTGATATGATATCCCAACAACAACGACTCAATGAGTCATAAGCAAATCAATAGAGTCTATATTCTAGAATTCTTCAGGGATAAGGTATTTGAATTAGCACGTGAAGATTCTCGTACTTCTCAATCTACATTGATTAATTAATTATGGAACCCATTCGTTAGCTGAAATTCATGATCGTTAAATGTTATGTCAGAATTTACTTTTAATACTGCAAATAAAAAAAAAAAGTATTCTAGAAGTAGGTAATATAGATAGCCAGCAAAAGATGCAACTAAGTATATCAGGTAAAATATTTTGTTGACAGTTTCAAGCGGGTTTGGTATCATTATGACGTTCCACAATTTTACTATTCACGACTGCTGTAAAAAAGACGGTAAAGTCACGCCTTTTAATAAGTAATAATGTTTATACACTTTTTAATAGTTGGAAATTCTGTTTCATTGGAAAACATGAAGGCACTGAAGAAAGGCTTCAACTAGGGCGACTTTAGGCCCGCTTGAACATACCACAAATTTTAATTAAAACATCGTTTTGTTTCTGTCAATCTTTTGGAAAGGGCAAGAAATGAGTACATAAGAGGAAGTCTGAAAGTGGCGCCGGTGACTGAAAAGTTGTGTGGTCATCGGTTGTCGTGGTTTGGGCACGTGATGCGGAGGAATGAGGAAAATGTCGTGAAGAAAGTTTTGAGTATGAATGTGGATGGGAGTAAAGGTAGAGGAAGACCAAAGAAACGATGGATGGACTGTGTGAAGTATGATATGGCTAGAAAGGAGGTAACTGCTGAGATGACGAGTAACAGAGAAGTATGGAAGAAGAAAACATGCTGCGCCGACCCCAAATAACTTGGGATAAGAGCAAGAGAATGATGATGATGTTTAGAAAGGTCAGGGACAGAATTATGTTTATGTCTTTTGATATGCCGCCGGAACTTGGATTCGCGACCTGAACTAACGTTATCTAAAAAAATGCGTGATGTCGTTTTGTCGTGGATCCGCGTTCCAGCAGTATAAGGTTGCGCGGATATCAAAGGTTAAACTCATTTAGCGATTTGTGGTACAAACAGGCAATAGAAGTAGGCAGTTTGATCAACCCAAAAAACGTGAAACGTATTCCAGTTAAGATACCAAGATTAATATGATCACCCTGTTTGAATATTCCAGTGGTGTGTAATGGTGCCTCTGATCTTCCATCACCTGGCGATTGGATTCGTGTTGTCCTACCCTGCGGTTTTAACTCCGGTCATAACTGGCAACGACACGAGAAGTGGGACGGACGTACATGCCACTAAAGGGGAGGCATCTTGGATAGGTCAGTATTTTTAATTTTTATAAGCAACTATGTACATTTTGATTTACCTTCATTAAACTGACTGGACTCTGCTCAACGAACAAATAATTCGTATAACTGTAAAACGAATAGTATCGTAAACGTGCATTTGCACAAACATTTTTTGGCACATGAATGACGCTGGGGCGTTTTTGGTGTGTTCTTTTTTAAATCGAGATGGCAGCTTTATTTTTAATTTTGACAAGGTGCCAAAACATCCTTGTACTCCGATATAATGAAACGAAACAATAAATGTGACTCCCTGGTCACTTATTTTGTGCAAAACACTAGCTCAGCCATTTATAAAGAGAAGTAATATAAATAATGGTTCTTTATATTTGATTGTTTACAGCTGCAGGCTACAGCATGACCGGCGGTATTGGCTTCCTAATCCTCCCGCCATTAATGCAGCTCTACGGACGAAGATTCATCAACGCAACCATGAACCTCATCGTTTTCATCGGATGGGTCATTATCGCCCTGTCTCCTAACGTCCCTACCCTAATAGCTGGGAGAGCTATCCAGGGTCTTTCCTTCGGAGGCCTGTACATCTGCAGCATCTTAGCTGGGGAATACAGCCATCCGAAACGTAGAGGATTCTTCATCATCTTCAAGATTACGGCTACCAGCATAGGTGAACTGATCTGCCATGGATTTGGCTTTACCTTGTCTTGGAGACAGATGGCTTGGCTAGCTTCCATTCCACCTGCCTTAGCTGCTATAGGAACCGTAGTCTGGCCTGAAAGTCCATCATGGCTGGCTTATAAAGGCCGTTTTGATGAATGCGTGAAGTCATTCGAGTGGATAAGAGGAAAAGACATGGAATCGAAAAGAGAAGTAAAGGAGTTGATAGCAGCACAACAGGAGTTGAGAAATCTGAAGAGATTAAAGAAATCAGGGTTATTGATGAGAAACATACAAGCGATGAAGTCAAAAGAGTTCTTAAAACCATTCGTCGTAGTCCTAACGCTAATCATTTTGACCCAAGTGTGCGGAAGACATTACTTACTAGCGTATGTAGTACAAATAATGATTTCGTTGACAGGGGACACGTCTAAAGCCTACTATTACACAGTAGGTTTAGACGTTATGAAAATTTTAGCGATACTAACTTCAAGTTACATGGTCAGAATATTTAAAAGACGTACTCTGTTATTACAGACGGGTAACTTGGCTTGTATTTTGTTAAGTTTAGTCTGTATATTTCACTTATTAGGTCATAGAGACGTTTTGAATGTAACTTGGTTGACGCCTTTACTGTTAATACTATACAACATAGTGTGTTATGTTGGTGTTATACCAGTATCGATGGTGTTAAAAGGGGAATTATTTCCAATAGAATTCAAGGGTTTAGGGACAAGTGTTTTAGGTATATTCTATTCTCTATCAAGCATGGTTTTAATGAAATCTACATCAGTATTGTTAGATGCTTTAGATACTCATGGGACTTTCGCAGTTTACCTAATTATTGCAGTGACTTCTTTGGGGTGTTTGTACTATATTTTACCAGAAACTAAAGATAGGACGCTACAGGATATTGAGCTTGAGTTTATGGATATCAAGTTGTCTAAAGATGAGAATGGTTTTGAGATGAGCACGGTGGTTGATCGTAATTTGTTGGTTGGTAAATAGATGTACCTGCGGTCGTAAATCTAGTTCGCGACTTAAATCATGGAGGATTTGAAAGGGCGTATTGTCCTCCTTAATAAATGGCTGTAAGTGAGTAGTGTAGATTCGTGACTGGAGTAACAATGGAGGGATGTTGTAGGGTTGGGATGATGATAATAATAATGTTTTTATTAACAATCATAAAACACGAGTGACCTTAAAACATATTTCAGTTTTGAGAATAAAAGTATCTCTAAACCTAAGTAAAGATTAATATTATTGAGATAGATAGCAAACAACATCATCTAGAATTTACAAATAAAACGAAATTTGTATTACTTACTGATAAAATAATGCTAAACTGGACTTGCTCATTTATTAGAAACTTTATCTGACCTATAAACCCTTCTGACTAAAAAAAACATTATTCTAGGCCTCTAGGGTTCAGATTATCAAGTTTTCAGCAATAATTTGCCAAAACTAAACAAAACGCTATAGAAATCAGACACTTTAATACATTTTCCACTGAAAGGGGCCCGAAAGACCCTCAGAGAAGGATAACGAAGGGGCGTAGGGGCCCGGGTGCCCAATTAGATGTTATTTAGCCCGACGACATTTGATATCTTTGCTTGAACTGGGCCATTGATAAATTTTAGTTGTAATTTGTATCTGTAGACTTATTCTTGCTGAAGTATTCTTGTTCAGAGTTTATGAGTATCTCATGTGTTAATCCAGATTATAAACTATCTGTTCGTCAATTTTATCAATATCCGTTCAGTAGTTTTTGCGCGAAGGAGTAACAAACATCCATCCAGGGACACCAACGCGAAAACCCCATGACCTTTCGTCGGTTATTACAAAAAAATCTGCTGTTTCCTACAAAAGTGCAATACCTACACGGTCAAAATGTATGGAACAGCTGATTTTTTTTTAATAACCGACGAAAATTTTCTATATGGGCGGGGGGGGGGGGGGATTCTGAATGATGTACTGAGTATGTGGTTTCCGTTTTCACGTAGGTGTCGCTTCCACCCCGTATATCCTCACAAACTATCGAATTTATCTAAACATAGCACTAGTTTAAGGACACAAATAAACGAAAAAAACCCGGGGTTTTTATTTGCAATTCGGCGGCGAAATCCTAAAAATAGACAAAATGAGATTAAAAAAGTATTTTCTACCTAAGTGATTGATATTCATGCATTATCTCTTTTGCAGTTACATTTCGTAAAAGTCTAAATGGTAGACACGGACACGGTACATTATTTGACCAAAACACTTCATATCATCACGACACGCAGCGCAGCAGCCAATCGCTCAGCCACTGCGCCAACCGGTCCGTCATTTAATAGTATCATATCAAACCTTACCTCAGTATAGAAATTTTTCCTATAAGACATGTAGTCTAAGCTGGCGTGGTCAACTTTCGCCAAGTCTTTCCTTTGCTTCGAAGCGAGGTTCGCAGCAGCGTCCTTGATATCCGTTATACCAATTTATTTGGGGTCGGCGCAGCATGCCTTATTCTTTCATACTTCCATATTACTCTTCATCTCATCTGACACCTTCTTTCTTGCCAAAACACTTAAAGTTTAAAATTAAAACTGTTTTAATAGACAGAACTCTCAAAAATAATGTTAAACATTATAATTGAATTAAAGTTAAGAAGTAAACGTTTAATGTAGTTAAAAGTTAAATAATTTAATTAATTAATGATCGTCTCAATGGAGGCGTTTCTGTTCAGTCTTCTGTTAACTGTAGTTTTAATTATTTTAGAAGAGCCTTTGTCGGTAATTTGTAATTAAAATTAAACTGAAACATGAAAACTAATGATAATTAAGTTTGTCATACTTTTCATATCTTTGTCTGTTTACAGTAGATTTAAAAATGCTTTCTTAGCAGTGACGTCAGATATCTTAAAGATTTGTGGATCCTCCTGTAACTGTTCATGATAGGATTTTTTTCTTCTAATTTTAAAATTTAAGTATTTTTTGAAGTCAGTCAGGTACTTGAACAGTTGTTATTTTGCATTAATAATGATGATCAAAGTCTTTCTACACAATAAAACTTCACGGGTTTTATTTGATTCTCTGTGCAATGGCATCAATTATTTTCGGTAACCTGTCTTAAGTAATGTCCATGTTGTTTGTTAATGCTGTTGTTGTGTTTTGTTGTTTGTTAATGTTGTGTTTTGTTGTTTGTTAATGTTGTTGTTGTGTTTTGTTGTTGTGTAATGTTTTGTAATGTTCTTATGTTCATTACAAACCAACTGATAGTTACATTTTATAAGAATGTAAGCAATCACCGTGAATAGTCGTTCAGCATCCGGTATTATTGTGTTTCACATTTGCTACGACGCTAGGGACCACTGAAATCTTGGTACTTTGGACTATGCGTTGCAAAAAGCTGTGGAGTCGATACCTTCATTTTTTTTTTGTTAAATATCCAGAACTTTGCGAAAACTTAAATGAAATCCAAGCCGCAAAACGCTTAAGGCATGAAGACCACTTTTGGCCAGATTTTCCTTGTCCTTACATGAAGTATAATATAAAGTTTTGGTTCTTTAAGATTACACAAAATGTTTGTTTTATCAGTACGACTTGGCTAAATATATATAAAATTACGACATACCTTACCTACTTAGGGGTAAGGTAGGTACCTACTGTGGTTTCAAGACAATACTAAATTAAAGAACAAACAGTAAAGTTTAATCTTCTAAAAGATTCCAGAATTTTATGATCATGCTCAATGAAAATGTAAAGGACTTTACCGTCTCGAGTTAAATGTTAATGATACCTACTCGTTAATAATTTGGTCTGCCGCAATCAAGGGCTTTGTAGGATTTCCAATTGTAGAATTCTGAATAATAATTTTGGCGGGGTAATTTTACTTATTTGGTAACCTAACTGACAATTACTGGGGAGCTGGTTGCGACACTTCTTCGCCGCAGCTAAAACACTAGGAACTGGTAAGGGTTCGTCCTTGAACCACGTGAGGGCAGGGGGGCTGGAAATATCACGACTTATCACCATAGTATGTGTGTTATGAATGGCATAATGTGTACAAATATTATCATTAAGACCGCCTCTCCACATTATGTGTGCTTAAAGTATTAAATAAATTAAAGTCGTCTCCACACCTTCTAAATTCTTCGTGTGTAGTATTTTTGCTGACACTTATGTATTCGCAAAGGTCGCGTAGCCCACCTGACCCCAGGAGATCACACGGGTCTGCCCGCGAAATATACGCCGCTTTGCGAAAAACACGCTGTTGTGCGAAATCCCACCCTATCAAATATTTGAATTTTATTACAAGTTTCGCTTTGTCATGCAGTCTTTAGTTGTGTTTGTTTGAAATTAGGAAAGGTAAGCGAAATATTTGGGGTTGACCTTGGAGCTTTCTGTTAGTGTATGAGTTCTCTCTTGTTTATTTATTTAACAATTTATGTACACACTAAATACAGAAATCAAGAAAGGAACAGAAAAGAGAGTACAAAGGTATTGCTTATTTCTCATGAAATCTCTTCCAGCATACCTGCGAAAGGAGATACTAAAAAAAGAGATGTAGACAAAGTGTGTAAAAGAAGAAGAGAAAATGGAATACATAAAACATAAATCAGATAACTATTTTAAATATAATATACAATAGAAGAAAATACTTACATACATATAAATACAAAGATACATACAACAATCCTATAAATACAATATAATAAATAATAATAGATACTTTTGCAACTATGACGAAATGGAAAGATAATATTCTTTCACTCTTCTTTTGAAAACTGCAATAGTTGTACTGCTCTTAGTGCGTGTTTCCTGAAATTCACGCTTATTGTGTGTTTCCCATTTCGAAAAGGGTAAGCAGAGGGTTCCTAAGGGTTGAGCAGAGGTGCGCTAGAACACCTCCATTTCACCAGCTATGTCCAGTGGAGCCAGAGCAGATATTGCTATCGTTATCATGTGCCTAGCCTTTTCCCAACAATGTTGGGGTCGGCTTCCAGTCTAACCGGATGCAGCTGAATACCAGTATTTTACATGGAGCGACTGCCTATCTGACCTCCATAACCCAGTTCGTAATGGGTAATACGATTCAAATTCAAATTCAAATTAAATTCAAATTAACGTGCTTTCCGAGGCACTGAGGAAACTCGGAAAATGGGTGGTCACCCATCCACGGATCAACCCAGGCAAGCGCGGTTTAACCTGACGATCGACCCGAGCGGCTGTCAGCTGCTCTGAATTTTGATTTTACACATTATTTTATATAGTACGCATTGAATTGTAAGCGCACATCTCATTGTTTTTATAACGTCGAAAATGCCGTTGTTCATACATTTACTCAAACTCTAGCTGTAATTCTGTGTAATATTGTAATGTGTAACCGTTTGTTTTCCCAAATAAATAAAATACCTACCTAACTGCTTTTTTAAAACAAATATGTCGGGCAGTTGTTGTTTTTAGTTTGCTGTATCTATTGTGGTCCGGGAGCCGGGAACGCTGAATATTGTTTGTGTTGAACTGATTTTCCCAATTCATGATTTTTATGATTCGGTCCAACTGGTAAGAATAAATTGCGGGCCGGCTGTACATGTTAAATAATAACAGCCGCTCGCGTCGATCTTCAGGTTAAGCCGCGCTTGCCTAGGTTGGTCCGTGGATGGGTTACCACCTATTACATACCGAGTTTCGCATCTTATGCCGTTGGTCCCGGCTGTTTGTATTGTAGATCTTTGACAGTAGTTAAGTAGTCAGTGGTCGGTGTTTGACAGGTTGAGATTGTAAAAAATCTGCATTGTTTTATCAATTTGTTCCGTGCGAGCAAACAACGTACCATACCCAACCAGATAGGTATGTACATACACGAAAAAAAGTTTCTCAATTGCAGCGGTAGTCATGCAAACTGCGTAAAGAATACGTTGGTTCCTGTCCTTTGTCCGTTTGTTTTACCTTCCTCCTTATTATATATTAGGTATAATAAGGCTTTGACCAGAAAGTTTGTTATGACATACAGTACATTTGTACTGATAACGGAGCCTTATTTATACCAGTATTTTACTTGGGGCAGTCGCTCCATGTAAAATACTTGTATTCAGCTGAATCCGGTTAGGCTGGAAGCCGACCCCAACAAAGTTGGGAAAAGTCTTGGCAAATGATGATAACGGAGCCCTACTTACCATTGTCTTGACTGTCTTTAGCGATTGCACGGACACGGCTTTGGTGTATTTTTACCCGACTGCGGCGGAGCCCAAAAGGAGAGTTATTTAAAGTTTAGTGCAACTGGACAGACGAAATTGTTGCCATCCAGGTAAAAGATGGATTGCAGAGGCGTATTCCCAGCAGTGGGTGAAGTTCATACTGCGGATGATGATGATGAATAGTGTATTGGAAAGGACCTGAACTTTTAACCGTGACATTATCAGTTGGATGCCTCATTGGTCATGAGTTTGAGTCTGGATTTGTGCCTGGTTGACGGTAATAGACTCGCCTCCTATTACATGGGACTTAAAACATAACTGGCGAAATGTGGATGTACTATTACGTACTCCTCTGCCTAACCCTTTCGTGATTACAGTTGTGATGTTATCATCTATTGGATACCTCAGCTAAGGCTGTGAAAATTCACATTATCTTCGCACATTCAAAACTTTAAAACGATACATGTTTAGCATAGAATCAAAACTTTTCCCTACTCCCGAACTAGCGTAATTGTACAGTACAGAGCGCATCACTTTGAGCAATTTGCTAGTGAGCCCACAACCATCCCCCCGTCTCTGCTCCCCGCGCCCCCGCGTGGGATTGCATCGTGGCCAGGAGTTAATTGAGCGTATAATAGAACATATCTCCTAAAACACATCGGACGTGAACGGACACAGACGGGTATTTTGACAATCTAAGCGGCCAAAATTATTTTATGTTCTTAATCTTTTCTAAGGTATATAGCTTAGTAGAAAAAATACTTTTTGTGATTTATAAAGAGGTTTTATTACTAAATATTAACTATATTAATATTTACAAGAAGTATTATGTAAAAAAAAAAAAAAAAATCGAGTTTACTTTTCATTATTATCAGTTTTCTTCCTCGCTCTCTGAAGAATCAACATTGGGTTCCCCAGGCATGAGAAGCGCGATAGTTTCTTGCAAAAAGCACTAATTTTTTCTTTTTTTTTTAAGCTTCTCATACAACTTATAAGAGGGTCTGATGTCAAAAGCAACCGATTCAAAATATCTCTGTTGCAGTTTTCTCTTACAAATTTTCGGGCAAAATCCTGGCGATATAATCTAAAATGTTTATTACGCGCTTCTGCGGCCTCTTCTGATAGCTGCCCAATAGGTAACAGAGCGTTTTTTATGATTACTGCACCATGAATTAGAATTTTGTGGATTGTTGGAGTCTTTGGGTGCCAAGGATATAAATCGACATATAAGCGGGCAGTATCCAAAGCGTATTTGGCGTATTTTTTCGAATCAATTATATGGCCGCTCGAAATAGTTATGACCTTAAGTTTGTATATTGGGTCATAATTTATGCCTGTTATGTCAGATGCCAAATTTGGGTCTTCAAAAAATCTCCTACTTGTGTTACCATCATTGGTATTCCCAAAATTTGCCTTTGGTATGTCCACCAGTAATCCAGTTTCTTCGCGAAATCTTTTCTGGATTTCGAGTTTTTTTTCGTGTTCCAATGTTTTTCGTTTTCTTCCTCTCTTTATACTTCTTTACTGGCAATTTATAAGCCAAATGGAGAATGCTTTCGAACAGACGAATCCGAGCGTGTAAAATTGAGAGTCCAAACTTGATAGCCTCGGGACTTATTTCTCTTTGATTATCAATCTTGTTGAAATCCTTAGAAGTTGCAATGGCTTCTGAAGGAATCAAGTTTTTCTTCCAAGTTAGGCAAATCATAGCTCTGCACACGATCAAACATGTGTTTACGGGTCACTGCTCTTACTCCAGAGGTACCTCGTGAACCTAAAACAAAGAGACATTTATTTTAGAATTATAAGAATTACAGTAATTTTTTTTGTACTTTACTCAAAATAAGTTCAAGTGATCAAAACATAACGTATCCGCGCTTATCCGCGGCAGTTTTTTTTATTTTTTATTACTCAAAGCTTCAAACTTTCATTTGTATAAGGAATTACGGCAGGATCTAACTTGATAGTATAACAAATAGACGACGAAATAAAATATTTACAATATAAAATCGACTTAACATGTGGCTACTTTCAAATTATTATATCTTACCTTTGTAATGATGAAAATAACAAAAAACTTAATAAAATACAGCATAATTACCTGCTACATCAGGATCCATCACAAACACTTCTTAAATTTACGCAATATATTTTATATTTAACTTAAAAGTTAATGTTTTTTCACGAGCGCCGAGAACAGACACAAACAACAAGTTGAACGATCGAATTCCGACTAAATGTACGTCGCGACCAGTGCAGGTAGCGGAGCGGGGAGGGCGGGTTATTGTTCCCGGAACTGTCCCCTAGCTCAGGTAGTCGTCTTATTCAACATTATCTACAGTTTGTAAAATCTACTTTTGGCCGCGTAGATTAGCAAAATACCCGTATGTGGGACGCCGGTTTAAATGTTTGTAAATGAAACAAATGTTACAGCGCCATTCGAGAGTTGGGGATTGTTTTGTTAAACAAATTAGGAGGGTTAAAATGCAAGGGGTGACGGCGTTGTGCTATTATAGGAACTTACGTACTGCCGAGTAAAATAGTAAATAAGACTAATTAAGTAAAAGAATAAAATTCTGAGTATGTATTTAAATAGATTTTTTGAAGTTCACTCGTTGAAAGTCATTCTTTTCCCGTGACCAATGGCATAAACTACAGAACACTAGCTGCCTCTGTTCTTATATGCTTACTTCTTTTGTTTCCACGTTCGTACACCACGCACACAAGTTGCGAGTACAACGCACCTAATCACATAACATAGCGTCACGCCTGAAACCCCGAAGGGCATTTAGGCAGAGGTTTACCTAATAGAACACCCTGTATACACACTGTTAATACCCTTTGTACGTTTGGTTCGTCCTCTCAACATGTCTAAACCGCCTCATTCATCATTCCTTTCAATGTGTATAGGCCGGGAGAGATATGAAATTTCGAATGACGTTATTGCGACGCACTCTATTTCGAAAAAGTGTCGAGTGGTACGCCAGTTCGAAAACTCATGAAGTCGAAAACCGCTATATCGAATGACGTTGTCGCGAACACGCTGATTCGAAAACTGTTTGAATGGTATGTTAAACATTTATAATAGCTTTAACATTAGAAAATCTTTCAGAGCCAAAATACTTGAAGAATGAAGCTCCATAATATTGTATCTAAAATTCTTGCAATTCACGAAATATAACAAATAAATGGAGCTTCCAAAGCTAGCCGAAATAAAATATGTTTTCTGCTCAAAACTTACAAAGCGATATATTTTGCCGGTTGCTTGAAACTCTGCTATTTGTCGCCGACTTGTTATATGTATTAACAATTTTGATACTTTTCTTAGAACTAAGTGCTGCGCTCAACATAAGACTAAAATGTTCCAGAATAGAATATGACCGATTTTTCCAGCTCTGTTTTATTTTCTCGATGAGAAACCTTAAGAGTCTATCAAAGCTCAGCTCAAATTCTAATTTGGCCCCCACTTCCCCGCGGCCACCTCACTCTTTTATCGCGATCGGCGCGATCGCACACAGCTCGCGGTGACGCGCGCGGGCACACGAAGTCGAAGCGATTTTATTAGAGTAAACTACACTATTATCGGACGAGTACTAAGTACTTAATAAAATTATCAATCATAATTTAATATTAACTTGTCATTATATGAACATAAAATTGTACATCGCAAATTTAGTTTCAATGTACCTACTAACGTCAAAATGGAATCACTTACCATGTGTTAGTACAAGTATTTTACTATATTTGTCTTTAAAATCATGAAAAACAACAAATCGTAAAATATTTCTTGCTCTTACTATGTTATTTTTGTTTTCAAATATCACAGCGACTGTACTATTTTTGCAACGAATACATTGCCCCTTAACCACTACCTAAGTTTGCCGCTAAGTGACTGGACAAGCAATGTAAACATCACAAAACGATACTTTATTAAGTGGATGCATCGCGGCCGTGGAGCGTCTTGCAGCAAGTTAGTGATGTGCTTGTGCAGATCGACTAACGTAGGCTATCGATCGATCGATAGGATTAGATCTCTTTGATAATATTACGTTTTACCAATTTGAGCAGTTCCCATTGAATAATGACATAAATTATTTCTTATCAAATCTGTCATGGAAAAATATATGAATTTAGGAGTACACTATTTGACAAAAAGTGCCACCCCAGTAATATCAAAGCGGCAAGTGCTGCACAAATACTTCCACTTTAAAGGTCAGTGAGTAAACACCATAGCAGGGCAACAATACCTACTGTTTCAATTTCAATACGCTATGACAGCTTAGACCAACGTAACCGGATTTTTGATTGTGTTAATTTACTTAATAATATTTTTTTTAGCTACATATTGTTTATTTTTATTATAATACTTTCTGGACATGCAGTTTATTATTTATTTTATTTTGAGGACCCCATTTTTTTTTGTACAATAATAAATGTAAGATTCGATAACTTTCCGATTTAGTCAATCACTAGCGTATATGTAAAATAAATTGCTTTTGCACAGCACAACGATAGCAACCGATGTTTTTGTGTGGGTAAGTTGTACGGTGCATGGTATATACACGCTGTGATTGATGGGATAAGGTTTATAATCGATCGTGTAGTACGTTCTGTTTTAAGAAATGCGGATGTGTGCTACTACATATGAAGCTATACTTTTCCAGTATAAGCTGACCTCTCATTGTACGGAATGCCTATACAATGTGAGATCAGCTTATACTGGAAATGTATAGTTTGATAATTATGTAGCCGTGGGTACGAATAACAGATCAGTTACATTTTTAGGTAGGTAGAAGATACTGACGAATTTACCGGAACATCATCTTTATCACCATCGTTTTCAGTACTGTGTAATCGACGTCTTCTAGAAAGATACATTATAATTATTTAGCTAAACTACCAAGGTACTTCAGTGGTAGGTAGCACTACAGTCGGATAAGTAAGTTGCAGTTTTGTTTCTTGTAGTTAGATAGGTAGGAACTTACCGAACATACCTATATTTTTTATTAGGTATTTCTAAACGCTTGGCTGCTGCACTGCGGGTCGCGGGTTCGATTCCCGCACGGAACAAATATTTTTATAGCCTAACGATAGTTGTGAAGATTTGTGTTTGTAATCGCACCGTCTCCGATTCAGGAAAAATCCTGGAGTGGGACAACATTATAAAAAACACTTACTAAGTACTTACTGTAGATACCTATATTTTGTTGTAATATAATATATTGTCAAAACAAAAACAAAACTATATAGGTAATTGGACGAGGCATTTGTGATTGTAAACTTACAAACACAAATCTTCACATGCAGAAACACCTGCGACTCGTAGCGCAGCAGCCAATCGCTTAGCCACTGCACCAAACGTGTCGTATGCTGTCTACCTATATGTTTGTAGATAAATAGTAGATAGGTAAATAGATACTTACTTCATTACGTTTATCATATGTTTGCCTGCTTCTTTACGCCAACCCAGTCGCTTCTTATTTTTATTTCGGTTATTTCCCATTGCGCCACACTATAAACCTACATACATTTTAATTTTACTTCGTCTTGTTGCGAAATGTGTGTTCTGAGCGCAAGCGACACAGCTCTCCCGTTCGAAAGCCGAAGCGAGACTGAGCGCGGGTGGCGGGCGGCAGAGAACCAACTTCAAGACGCCGATAGTTTAGGTATTTTCTTGTTACGGTGAAAATAATAGGAATTTAAAAAAAATACAAAACATAAGACCTGCTTTATAGGTAGTTCAGTTAGTATGCCAAGTTTCATGATCTAATTTTAAGTATTTTTTGAATACCAGCGGTTTATCGTTCGGTTTGGAGGTAACTTTGGAATTTTTTTCTATCGAGAAAATTTTATGGAATCGTGTTTTCGTCAAACATAGGACCTAGCATTAATCCTCAACTTTACCGTATATTTATTTCAAAATTAATGCTGCAGTATTTTCGGGATAACGGAGGATCATGCTAAGCCATCTGACCTACCATAGGCCCTTAAAAGGAACAACTGGGAAATGTTTTGACAGTGCTGCGGGACTTGGTGAACGCGGCAACACATCATGCTATACATATCCAGTATAATATGGCCTCGCTTTGTATAGATATCCCGTGCAATGAGAGATCGTACATTACTATAACTTGGAACTAACTCTCCATATGAACGTAAAATTATAACAATGGATCCGACCTCATCTTATTTTAAAACATTGGTACATTGGTGGTTTTTTCATTGGTTTTTTTCGAGAGTTTTTAAGAGCTATTTACAAAAATATATATCGTATAATTTCATCATTTAATTTCTATACTGTTTTTTTTTTGCAATAAAAAAGACGTTGCCCCAGTCTAGGAATTGTATAAAACCCACTGACCTCCCGGGATGTTTGTCTGCGGATTTAAGGATGACCTTATTTGACCTAGAACTTTGTCCAAACATTAAAATATTTCTAAAAGTAGACGTACCGGGACTAAAATAAGGATATTTTCATCTCCCCTGGTTACCGCTCATGGAATGTTTCTCGACGAATTACTAGGTGACCTTAACTGATACGATGGTCAGCTAAAACCTAAGCCTAAAACTATCGACGGTGTGATTTAAGATCTTAAACTTTCATTAGAACATGGAATCACCTTTTTGAGTTTTTTTTCTACAGAAAAAATTACAGTCATAAAAGATGATGTGAAATCATCCCTATAATGAATATTGCTTAGGCCGTAGGGCTAGGTATGTATATAAAACTCAAGCCTTGTAAATACTTGATACCTACACGATACGTCTCCCGTCGCTAACAAGAGTAGGTACTCGAAAAACAATCGACCGTCGATGAACCTCGACGGAGAAGTGTGTAACAGTTGTGAAGGCACATTGTCAATGATATTTCCCTATATTGAGAGGTTAGAAAGGTAAAAGGTTACTTACTTATTTAAGAAATGGTGGTAACCACACATAATGTCCAGTTTCTGATTTGTATTTATAAATATTTGAACTCTAATTAAGATGTTTCTTTGAAGGAAATACTCGTATACCACTTGAAATTCATAATTTTAAAACTTGAGTGCTTCAATTACTCAATAATTCAGGAACCGTCTATTTTTGATCGGTCAGTTGGTCGGGGGGTCGCAATCACTACTGCTGAGTTTTGGATCCTGGGTTCGATTCCCGGGTCAAACAGTGTTATTGGGTTTTCCACCTGAAATTATGCCGTTGCTCGCTTGATTGCAATAGGCTCACCCACTATAACATGGGACTTTAAGCTACTATGGGGTACACCTCTGCCTAAACGTATGGGAATTACAGTCGATATAATGGGTGTCAAAATACCCTGAGAGTTACTTAGTTTGATGCACAGAATGATTGTTTGACAGCTTCGTGAAGCCCGTTTACACCTTGTATACTGAGACTTATTTATACATACATGCATAAACTCACGCATTTTCCCCTGGGGGTAGGCAGAAACCACAGAACGCCATCTGCTACGATTCTTAGATACATACTTCTTTTGCTTCGTCAACGTTCATACATCTAGTCGTATGACTAGACATTAATTGGTATTAATACAAGTATTAATAACTTGCAGCGTTAGTGGCGTTCGGTTCTCATATGGGTACCTATGTACAGGTGTGTGGAAACTGAACACTTCAACAGATGGGACATGGTCTGGTCAGGACCATCGCTCGCTTTCCTGTTGTCCGAGAGACACGGAGGGAGGTCACGTTCGGTGTCGGTTCACCTATTTGCTAGATTGTGTTTATAGCGACCTTGTTGCTACTAAGTGAATAAAGATACTTGTTTGAAAGTCCCCTAAAACGTTTTTCCATCATATTTGTTTCTGCTGCCCTGCAGCATTCCTTTGGCTATGACTTAACCCCCTTAAGCACTTTTCTCTGTTTCCGCGAAATGCAAATTGTCTTACGTGTCTTGCAATTTGCAGGTTAGTGAGAAGGTGTATGTTTAATAAAATATGATTCGCGACCGTAACACGTATGTATTTACAGAATTATAATAATTTTCTTTATCTATCTTACACCTTAAAAAGTAAGTACGGTTGCCAAAACATCTGATAAACAGTTTTGAGGTGGTTTCAGTGTTTTTCAACTGTAGATTGTTGCGTTTTTTTCGAGTCTAGCCATAATTTTGCCATTTATCGCCAAATAAAACGGGTAAAAAAAATCAAACAGCAAAAAACGTATTTGTCCTTTTTAATATTATTTACAAATCTAATCACATCCTTTTGTTCATCTAAATTATACAATTAGTATGATAGAAGTGCTAAATAAAACTATTAATCACATCTGAGCAAAGATACTTTCACACTATGTCCAAGATTTTATATAAGTAATATAATATTATAGGAGATTTAGGTCATAGCTTTCAAAAGAAATAGTTATTTTTTTTTCTGCACGTGCGAAAACTCAACATACAACTTTTTTTTTGAACTCATTATATTTTTTGTATTTTTTTTTCTATTCCAAAATAAAGAATATATATTCTTTTACGTCGTCAAAAAATAATTGTTCTAGTAAAAATCAAGATTTTAGTTTTTTATTTTAACCTTCAAAGCGAAAAACAATGGAATGGTCATCAATGAGATCATTTTAATGAAAAATATTTTAAAAAGCTACGTACATAGTGTGATTACCAAAGATTCATAAAATATTTTATATTTAAATTAGGTCATGCTCTTTACTTTTTATTAAAATACTTAGAAGTTAACAGAGAACGGAAACTTGTTATAATTTTCAACACTTTATTACGAAATAATCTTAACTGATATGGCAGAGCCAGTCCGAAAACTTTCTTTAAAAGACGAAGGTTTTACATTTTATCAAAATGTTCTTATTATTGTTTATTACAAAGATTGTTTTAGAATCACTTGTCGAAACTACTTTATAATACGCTACTGAGAAAAAAGTCTTTTTTATAACATTATCAAGACAGATATAACTTTTATGATTTGTTTTCCAATTTATGGGCATTTTTTTTCTACCTACGTGAATCCGGGCCTTATTTTGTGCTCAAAAATGGAAAACAAACAAAAAAAAGTGTGGTCTATTTTTTTCATAAGTTTTTATTCCAACTTTTCTCCTCCTCTGTACAAATGACTACTGAACGTTAGTGTACAAGTATATTTACACTAAATACAATTTACAGGCCGAACAGGTAACTAAGCTATTACTAATTACTTCATAAAACGTTCGAAGGCACATCTTTGTTTACAGAATGACCTAATTTTATTCTGTCTTTATTCTGAAGCTAGTAATCTATAGAACTTCTTCATGAAGGAAATTCTTTTACACACTCAAACAAAAGTTATTCAATATTTACAAACAATTAGCTCTTTAGATGTTTTACGATTTTTTAAGATTATATTGCACTTTTTATATGTGTCAAACGCGTAAAAGATACTCCTTCATTATTACAAACCAACGACAGTGTAAATCTATACTAAGTTGATTTTATTCCACTTCGTTGGCAAGTATAAATATTTACATGAAATGACAAGAAGGTATGAGGTCTTCTTTTTTTGGTTAAAATCACAACAAGTACGATACTGAAAATATAATTACTTTTTTTATTTATATTTTATTATTATCTACACTCCGCCCCACCGCGGTAACTATCTGATCATTCAGAAACACTACAGTTCATTGTACACGACTTGGAATCACTCGCTCACTTTTTTAGAACACGAAACATTTGAATTTTAACGAATTATTTTTAAATACTGACCGTTGACACAGTAATTTTGATATTTGAATTTGGAGTTTTAGAACAGACACGAACTTTTTTAATAGAATACACATACTTAATTTATGAATGATCCAAAATATTGCTTACAAAGTGCAATTTCAGGGACCAGACTTACAGAACCGTGTTTTTTGGATCACTGTGAGTTTGGTCCCTAGGACCATTGAAGCTACAAAATTTGATGTATTTTCTTTATTTTTTAACTACGTGTCATCAGTCCTTCTGTTCCTATAACCAGCTGTTCGTATCCGAGGGTGAGGTGTTACCCTGCGCGCGGGTCCCGCACACTACTCAGTAGCGCGGCGCCACCCGCGGCGAGGAGAGTCGCGGCGAGCGGAGCGGGGACCGACGCGCTACCTCGGGCTATGGCTTCAGTCTCTTGAACCCTGCAAATTGAAAAATGTTTTACTTAACATTACGCCTGTTGTGCAGAGGTGTACCGAATAGTACAACCACATTCTGTCGGTTGTGTCTGGAGGCAATTGCCATCAACCGGGCATTAACTCAGCTTCCGTGGCTGCTACTGAGAAATTTCTGATGGAAAACTTACTAACACATTGTCACTCTTGGGAATCGATCTCAAGACTTCATGCTCAGCAGAAACGCAACTTTTTCATTAACCTACATGGGCAATTAAAACCCTGTAAAAATTTTGTGGTACAGTAAAGTAAATTATATCTATCTAACCTGCGCCATCGTGACCGAGTTTCAGCTCCTCGTACAGCGTGGGATCCACTTCCCGTTGGGTCGAGATGGTGGTGCCAGGGTTGTTGAGGGTCTCTTGTCTCCAGGCGGCGGAGTTTGATACGCCGTTCGCCATTGGTGCGACGCCGTTGCCGTTTGAGCCGTTGGCTGTGCCGTTTGGTATTGTGCCCTGATGAAGGAGATGTTTTATTAGTTCAAATGTATTTCTTAAGCAGTTAACAGACATCCAGTCTTACCAAGGGGTATCGTATTACCCAGTACTAAATGGGTTGTGGAGGTCTGATAGGCAGTCGCTCCATGTAAAATACTGGTATTCAGCTGCATCCTGTTAGACTGGAAGCCGACCCCAACAAAGCAGGGAAAAGGTTCCCAACCTTATTTTGATCAACCATTTTGATGTAGGTATTTATTGTTGGTAAGGGACAATAATTAAAACTAAAATAAAGTTAAAACACAATGCATCAACAGGGATACTATTGTAGCAGAAAACAAAACATTAGAATACAAATTGAAATTCCATGTGATGTCAATTTTTGAGACAGTATCTTCTGTGTAAGTTTAAAACAAATAACAGTTTGAAATTAGAACATCCTTGTGAGTTGCTTTGCGAATCTGGTTCCCCAAAGAAAAAATATTCACTTGAAAGTTATGTTTCATATTTTGAAAAATAAATTACATGGGTGGTGACTTACGTTGACGGCTGTGTCAGGATTCGGTTCCCTGAGGTAGCTCGGGTTTTCAAATGCTACACCTCCTTGAGCTTTAAGTCTAAGATTCTGGAAGAAAACAGTTGCTTTAGTAAGAGGAATACAAAGAGGAATAAAAATTTTAGTCATGACGGGTCATAACATAAATCACATGGTAATAATGTAGATCTTTCAACGGTATACTATCAGCTAGAGGTTCCTCTTATGTGTGGATGATTAGTTCGATCAGAAAATATGTTTGGAACATGACAATACTACATTAGGGGTGTTTTTCACACCATGTTTCTCCAGCTTTGGTTGACAGGAGACTATCTCTTGTCACTTTTCCCGTTTGAAAAGTGCTGTTAACCATTTTTCGAATGGGATTTGAACAATTAATTTATGATCATCTGTAAGAATCGAAGCAGGTCAGGTTCTGTATTCATTGTGATCCAGCCTGTCTCTTTGCTGTCTTCCTCCAGCAACGCTCTAAGCCGAGGCTCGTCCCCACAGGGGGTGCCCTAGGTGTAGTTTGTAAGTTCATTTGCTCTGGCTGGAGGCTTTACACTCAAGGCACCCATATCATTGTCAGATTAAGCTGACTACAACCTCCTAGGTTGACCTGCGAGATGCTATTCACAAAAAAACAAGATCTGTATGTTTTACCAAACCCCATGAGGACAAGACGTGAATGTGTGATGTGTATTCTTACCTTCCTATATCTATAATAAAAGCCAGCAGCCAGCAGTATGGCCGCCACCAGCACGCAGGCGACGGCGACTCCTACAGCGGAGGCGGCGCTGTTGCCGCTCACCGGCGCCGACGCCGCGCCCGCCTCCTGTCCAGCCGTTGTGAACATTATCGGCTCGCTCAGGGATGAGGTGCCTGGAGAGTGGAAATCATGATTAAAGGATAAACTAATGGTAAGACGAGCACCGATGCAGTATAATGTCATAGTTTTGACAGGAAGTGTTTGCTTTAATGGCCCTGTTCGTGACCAAGTCTTGAATGTATAGGTTCTAAACTTGGGAACCAGTTTTGATAATTGTGGATCTTACTGGCCAGTCTCAGTACAGGATGGTCTCGCTGGTCTAGCTTCCGGCATTGTGTAATCACTGCGTCCGGCTTCTACCACCGTGTACTCACCAACATCGTTAGCTGCCTTCACGACGCACTCGTATCGCACGTCGTCTTGCAGGCCAGTCAGGACCACGCTGGTTTCGCTGGTGTCCAGCTTCTCTGGCACCTTGGCGCCGTACGCCCTCCAGAATACTCGGTATAGGTACACTGTTTTAGGGTTCTTGAGGGGAGCTTCCCAGCTGTTACAAAAAAAATTAAGGTTAGCAAAAAACAAAAAAAAAAATAACGATGGGTTTAGCAGTTAAGAGACGCAAAAGATTTGGAAGCTTGCATCTGGCAGCATTGGGAAAACTTTTTCGCTTGGTAAGGTTGACATGCAAGATTGATTTGTTATGGAGATACTTAGACAAAGCAAGAAGAAGAAATCTGACGGCGAATGCGAAGGAGGTTGCAATATTTTTATTCCGCTATTTAAAAAAGGGACTCTCTACTGCATACTTGTTCCATGAATAGTTAAGGAGCTTGTAATGTAGCCTAAACTTCTGGCTTTAGTAAATACGCACCTCAGTAACACAGAGTGGGGCGTAGGCGCGACATGCGCCTTCAGAGTCCGTGGCGGGCCGGGCAGGCGCGCGCCGGAGTCCCTGAAGCACGCAAGCGCGCGCCTGGCGTGCTGCAGCGCGCACGAGCGCGACACCGCGCCGCCGCGGCACAGCTCCAGGCAGTTCCGCGGTACGCCCCATGATGCGCAGCAGCTGCGGTGGTCTGAACAAAGGATGAGGGTACTTATGTAAAATCATAACATAGCATCACAACTTTAAACCATATTTAATAGGGGCGAGCCTATTGCCATCAACCGGGCTGCTACTGAGAGATTCCTCATGGAAAAACCTAATAACACTTTGCCTGACCTGGGAATTGAAACCAGGACCTCATACTCAGCGTTATAATTTATAGCGTCGATCGCTATGATTCTTGAGAAAAAACGTTTAAAAACTATAGTTTCATATTTTGGATATCCTGGTAAATCACGCATTACCTTGTATACTGCGGCAAAATGACAATGTGACTATGTCAATTTGGTTGAAATGAAATTTATTAAAAGAGTTGAAAACAAAATGTTTAAATTCGGCTTTGTTATTCTTCTTCTTAGCGTATCGATGGCAAAAAAAGTTCAAATGTGTTTAGCCCAAAACTCAGCCACGCGAACTCCGCTTACTGATGCAGTAAGTAGATCATTAAGTGCGCAGGCTTTGTTATTGTAACATTTCGACAATAGTAATTTCACATAATACAATGCAAAGGGATCTCAAAATAAACGAACATCCAATCAATCAAACTCACAAACAGATTGGACAAAGCCAAAACATCACGGGATCTAGAAAAAAATAAACAATTAATTCTATGTAATCTACGAGTAATTCTCCTACACTTATCTTATTTTTTTGGGGGTCGGCGCGGCATGTGTTCTTCTTCCATACTTCTCTATTGCTCGTTATCTCAGCAGTCACCTCCTTTCTAGCCATATCATCCTTCACACAGTCCATCCATCGTTTCGTTGGTCTTCCTCTACTCTTGTAGCCAGCTACATTCATACTCAACATTTTTTTTCATTAAACTTAACAGATAAACTTACCGGAGCCATCAGCAGCGCACTTCATGAGCTTGTCGAAGTCGTTCATACACTCAGGCCGGTCCATGATATTGTCCATGTCCAGGTGGAAGCTGCACGCGTCGATGCACGAAGACGACACGTTCATCTGGACAAATGGAGACACATGAAGTTTCAAACTTAAAACTCAAAGCATTTATTTCAATTAGACCATTACAGGCACTTTCGAATGTCAAAAAAAAGCAAAGAAAAGCGAAGCTGAAGTCCCAGTTACAAGGCATAATAACTTGTGAAAATACTGTAGTTGCCCATTCTAAAGCGTTGATCTGTATGGTGAAGAATGTTTCTGAAAGGTTCTTTACTTCTCCCGAGCATGACGCAATATGAAAATGGCTGATATTATAGTGAAATAACGGCCAATCACCAAGTTCGTAGCGAAGCTGATTGCTCAGGTGCGGTGAATGTACTATAATAAAGTTTTAAATCGCATTTATATTTCAGAATCCGTTTTTCGATTGACTCTTCTTCGAATCAGTTCTGAATAACCGTTTTTTTTGGATTTTTTTAATTTATGTACACACAAAACACATCATTTATATACAGGAAAAAATATACAGACAAAAGAGCACAAAGGTACCGTTTATTTCATTCAGAAATTTCTTTCAGCGTACCTGGGGTAGGATATATAGACAAGACACGTTATTATTGTTATTTAATTTACTACATTAAATCGTTTTTTTTTTTGTGTCACGGTCGACTCATAAAAGCCTAACAATTTCAAAGAAATTAAACACTCTAGTCGCCATCACACAATGCAATCACAATTCGTTTCACAAATACTAACCAAAACCAATTTCTATTCAGAACACAACATGTTTTCCATCCTTTCTCAACGAGACCAACCCAAACATCGTAACAAAGACAAGATTGTATAAACAAGTCGCCGTATCAAACTTTCAAATAAGCCAAACTTCGTTATTGAAGTCCCAGAGACATCAAATTATCGGGAAGGCTTCCAAAACTAATGTTTTCAAAGAGCAATCGTGGTGTGCCTACAGTTTCTCTGTAGTTTATATTTAGATGGTGCGATACTAGATTAGGGTTCCCAAATCTATGAAAAAGTTTTCTGGAGAAAACTCCGAGGTGTTTGTGTTTGGGTTCCTTCGAATTGCGCAGTTTCAATTATTGAGTATTTATTTTCACAATGATCAATTAATGGACAAAGATTTAATGCAGAGCATTGTCGGGTGCTTAAAATATAAATTATTAAACCTTACTTTAATTATAATGATGTATGTATAATGAAAGAGAACCCAACGATTAAAAACAAAAAATTGGACTAGTTGACTTTTCACATTATTGGAAATTCCGAACGTTTGTAATTCCGTCCGCATTCCGGACACAGCTAAAATTAAAGCTAGTATTCCGGACTTGTCCCGAGAACTCTGGACTTATGGCAACTATAGCAGACGGGCTATTTCGGTAACACAACTGGAACCTCTAATTTAAGGCTGCAGTTGCCACCCGGAGCAGTTCGCTGTATTTGCTTCGGGTATTCTAATTTGAATTGACTTGGAAGTTATTTTGGGCTGTGATTTAAGTTTGAGTGCCGTTTTGTTGACAGTTATTTGATATATAATGTGGGGATGTAATAAGATGCCATTGACCTTTAGGAGTCAAGTTGATAAATGATGATGAGCAGAAATCGAATTAATTGTCAAGATCATTTCTTAATTGTGTTGTTTGGAGATAAAAAAAGCAGCATTGCTAACGTAACTTAAACTTAAGTTCGACCGATTTGAATCAGAAATATGGTTTAAATTTTTACATCAAGCATTATTGACAAGCGATTTTTTTCAATTTGAAAAATTTATCGAATTTACAAATTCGATCGTTACCACGTTTACTGCTCGCCTTCGTGCTAGACCCTCACGCATTAAACTTATACAACACACCTCGTCTAGCATCAACTAATCTGTCATAAGATTAAAGTCAACTTACTTGTGCGCAGCACTCAGTGACGTTATGATGCGGCATGGTAGGCCTGATTCTGACGGAGACCGGCCTCAAGGTCTTGCCGAACGCGTTCTCTGCATGACAGAAGTAGTCCCCTTCGTCTGCTTCTGCTATCTTCTTTATTATTAGACGCATTGTGTACTTGGTTTGTTCCTAGAGAAAAAATATACTGTTATAAACACATTTCTTGGCGTCAAGCTTTTTAAAATAATGTTTCATATTATATTATTACAATTTTTATAATAACGGTGAAGTAGGTCGTTCTTTCTTTCTTTATCGTGTCGTTAGTGCCTAACCTGGTGTCAGAGTTGTTATGCCACCCATGGACCTCTGACTTGGCTTTAAATGCCGTCGAGAAATATCTCTTAAGCATGCTGTAAGTGATAATTATACAATATGCAAAGATTCTGAAAAATTCGATGTACAGACGTGTCTTGGGGTTCGAACTCGAGACCTATGACTTGGCAGTCCAACAGTCACACCACTAGGCTGCTAGTAATAGTAGTCGTTTAAGTCGAAGTATTACTCCAAATAGCCAACATTACTGACGTTAGTAACCAATAATTTGCTGGATAACATACCTATGTAAGTTACAACAATAAGGAGTCTTTTCTCTCACAGCAAAATTTTCACCGAAAAACGAACACACAACATACATACACTACTGAAAATAACTACAGCAATCTCCTAAAGACATGTGTAGCAGAAAATATTCAGCTCTAAAACAAATAAGTAAAGCACAAAATATCTAGTTACTAGCGGCTCAAACCACCGAGAGACGTAAAACGGAGAACCGAGTGGTAACTGTGAAAACTTTAGATGCAAGAAGTTTTGGCGTCGGATCGTTCGTTGTATCATTTTATGGAGGGAACTACCACCTTATTGGAAACTTTGTGACACAAACTGTTAACAAGGATCAAAACGGCTTTCGTATGCACCCTTTGTGCTATTCCGGAGACCCAGAAAGTTGGAGGAGCGTATAAATAATTGAAATACTGTGATTCGATATCTTGAGACGACGTTATCTTCGCTATCTCAACGATGCTGGGTCGTGTTCAAGTATAATCAGAGGAGATGATTATCAGTATTTTACACAAAGAGGCTGTTTTCAGACCTCTGTATTCCAAGTATTGAAGATGTGAATATCTTGGGTTTAAATCAGTTGTCAAAATTGTGAAGCCTGCTTTTGACAACTGTCAGCGATATTGGATTTTGATGAATTCTGTGTTTGAATGTGTTTGAGTAAATTCAGTTTATTTTGTACAGTTGTGATATAATTCATTGTTTCTGCCAAAGGGATCTTGTGGATTTTCAGATCCCTCAAAAAGTCTAGATTCTAGATTCAATTTCTAGAGAGTTTATTTCAACTTCATGCACAGTGGTGGCACATAGGTGAACCTAATGCCACAACGCATTCTCTCCTAGTCATTTTCTGTATAATCAATGAAAACAACATTTCTTTTTAAAATTATTGGTGAAGATATCTGTTCAACTTACCTCAGGATCAGCCAACAGCTGTATAGTATAGTTAGGTCCATCAATGACAGGAGTTCTTCCGTTGGGGTCTCTCCAGAACGCAATAGTTGGTTTAGGGAGAGCTTCCACTCTGCACTCGAGGATGACGGCGTCTCCGGCAGCAGCCATTGTGATTCCAGAGGCTTGGATTGTGGGTACATCTGTGTGGGAATAATAAGATCAGAAATGAAGTTTTATATTTATTTATTTAAACGTCATATCCCTACCAGTAGTGGCACATAGGCGAGCTTAGTGCTACAAGGCATTCTGTACCAGTCAACATTTGGGATGACTAAATTCGACCACATTGTAATGTGTGACAACTGACACCATTATATTGGGTCAGTTGAGTTTGTTTCTAAGTTTCGAAGAAACTTGGAATCTTGATCGTGTTCTCGTTTTACAAATAATTTATTTCTGGACATGCCAGAGAGAACAAAACACGCGAAAGGCGGACGAAGTTCTGAGCTATACAGTTTGGTTTAACAAAATTGTGCTTGTTTTCAGTTTAAATTTTAATGCTATTTATAGCTTCGTATAAATGAAAATACATTTTATTTCAAACAAAATGTTTGTCCCCTTAAGATTTTAAGGATCTGTAGTGGCTACTAGTAGGCTACTATGACATTTTATTGCAGGAATGTTTTTGTTTGTTTCAGAAACATTCCTGCATTAAAAGGTATACTGAATATATAGTAGCTCTACTGAATTATGATATGACTCACGTGAAATGTTAATCTTCCTGGAAGCTTGCATGGGGGTGCCGTATCCGTTGTCGGCATAGCACGAGATCTGATCCATGTCTCTGGTGACGTTGTGTATAACGGTCACCATGTGGCGCGTCACCTCTTGACGGACAAGACGACCTGAGAGAAGAAGATTAGTTGTAACCAAAGAAGCTAAGCAATTTTTTTGTTAATATCATCATCCCCAAAGAGGGAGTACTACGAGTATAAAGGTGTCTAAGTCGACCCCTTCGGAGAATCCATGTGTGATATTAATGATTCCGAAAGGTCGTGAAAAATTATTGCTGAACATGGAAAGACTTCAAAGATGTTATAATATTGCCATTAGAAAGGCGAAACTGAATCATCCCTAAAAATACTTGTCCAATAGGCCGCACACATGCGGTAATAATACTTCTTGAGCAGCCTTGTGTAGCACGGAGCAGGTCAGTTTATACTGGTATAGTTAATTGATGTGTAGTCTACTGTACCTAGATTTTTGAGAGTAATATTTACTTCACGACTAACTAAGAGAACCGGTAAGTTTTTAACTTATTAATAACCTAAGTTTGAATCCTATTTATTTTAAATTCGTATCACGAAATAATATTAATTTTCAAACGTCTTTTGCTCAGCTAGAAAACAAATGAAAAACAATAATCCACTTTATTAAAACTTGTGACTGAAGCAATTGTTTTAAAATCAATAATTTAAGGTTTAGATGGAGCCAATCAACATAAAGCGACGTGTATTGGAAAACGATTGGAGTCAGTCCCCGAGGCAAGATCGTGCAGTAGCCTTGTTACCACGATGAAATAATTTGCAAAAGTTTCAATAAACTTAAAGTGCAGTAACAATGTATCGCATAAAAAGACATTGAGTAATGAAAACAATGTTATGTAAAAATATGTTGGGTATTTTCATCAATGATTTCTTAGTATATTTTCATAATTTCCCCAGTCCGGATTTACATAATATGCCCTGTGTTATAAGAGTTGTGCCAATTAGCTAAATGTGGGTGCACTATTGTTACATCTCTGCCTAACCCTTCGGGGATTAACATAAGGCGTCATGTTACGTATAGTAATAGAATATCATTTCTTCGAAAAGTCACAGTTGCACGGAGTGCACCTTCTGTCTATTTATATTGCATATTAGGTCTTTTAGTATCCTTATTATTGGTCTCGGCTTACCGTCTTTTACATTTTGTTTTCATAATAATATTCAATTAGGTTTAGTGATAAGAAATGAAATTGGTTTATTTTCCACTTCGACGTAGGGAATTTATATTTTAACTAACGTAGACATTTTTCGTTGTTAGTGCTAAAATGTTAATAGTATTAATTTGTTTATTTTAGAATGGCATTTTAGTTTAATGTTATTAAACTAAAATGCCATTCTAAAAAAATAAGAAAAATGAATTTGAATGAATTTGAAAAATGAGAAATTGCGCTTACTTAGTATAGCAAGTACCTAGTATAGATAAAATGGCGCCTTGTTGGGACAAGTTGTAGCTAGTATGGATAAAATGGCGCTCGGTTGGGACTAGAAATAGCTATTGTAGATAACATGGCGCCCAGTTGGGACAGCAAGCAACTAGTACTGATGAAATGGCAATCAGTTGGAACAGTAAACAGCTACTGTAGATAAACTGGTGCCCAATCGGGACAATAAGTAGCTGATGTAGATAAAATGGCGCCCAATTGGGACAACCAGTAGTTAGCGTCAATATGGCTCCCAGTTGGGATAACAAGTAGTTGTGTAAATAAAAACGGCGCCCAAGTGAGACTTCAGTAGCTGCGACGCCGGAAATCGCAAGTAAAACTTTGAGTTTGAACAACAAACAGCTGCATTATGCAATATAAAGAACATGATAACAGAAGTAACTTAAATAATAATGTAGCCAACCGCGCTGTTCACAGATTACCATAACGAATAAATGTTAAAATGCTAGGAAATAGCTGTTCATGCAAGACAGTTATTCACTAATTATAAATACAAAAAGAGAAAAAATAAATAAAAATAAAGTTTTATGCTTATTATAAAATTCCTAATTTGTTTACACAGGAATAATAAATAATTAATTAACACAGGAGCTCAAGAGTCTCAAACAAAAGGCTTCGAAACTTTTTCACGGAGCATGTAAATATGTCTACATGTTCAAGGTCTTTATTGTATGATGTTGTCATTCGCCGAATTGGTGCCCGCGGAGTTCTTTTCTAATCCCTATAAAAACATGACTTATAATTATTATCACAATATATCCATTAACTTACCAGAAATATACAGCGATATAGTCGGAGTAGGTGTTCCCATGGCGATACACAGGATAGTCATGCTGGAGCCTTCCACCACCAGGTTCACGGGGTTTACTGAAGGTGGCTAGAGAAAGGAAAAAGAGATTTAAGACAAGACAAACCGCCGAGTTAAAAGTGGGAAAAACGTTCGCTGCAAAATTATATGATTAGGGTAAATTGCTGGAATTAAATAGTTAATTTCATAACCACAACAACTTTTGAGAAATCATATATTTAGTTTCATTTAAATAAAATATTACGTTCTGCGAAATTTAAATACTCAGCAGTTTTATTATAAATACAAATTCTCTCTATATTTCCATCGAGGCTGTTCACACTCCATTGCATAAAAGAGTATATGAATGCAATTCTACGTTTCTTTTCTGTTTCCCTTTGAGCTTTTTATTTTCCTACATTTTCTTATAACTCCTCAAAAGGGCCAATTTGCATTTAAATCCTCAGTGCCGAGTCGAAGTAAGGCTCGTAATGGCAAGAGATATTGGATTCAATGATTCTGTATATATTATACTTAGGAATGGTTTTAAGTGGTAAATACTGACGTTCTTTTTTATTTATGCTGAGTTTTATGCGTCCAGGATTCAACGTGTTTTTCCATGAATATATTTTTCTTCTTTATCGATCTTTATTGTTTAAAAATAACGTTATCGTATATTTGCCAATATCGAATCTCCACGACTTAACAGGAGATTCTAAGACAGGGATTTATAAACGTTACTTTACATGTACTTTCGCTAAGCGTACTTCCTGTCAGTGTAAAAAGCAAAAGTTACGTGATGTTCATAGATCTCGGCTTTAGTGATCCTATCCAAAAAACGCGCTTTGGACGTGGAGTTGCGGACACTAGCCCGATATACAATAAAATGGTGATTCTTGTGGAATTGTCATGGAAACTTACCTCAACATACGCTGGGTAAGCAGGGTCAGTCCAGGCCAGCAACGTCTCCGAAGGTTGCGAGTCCCCAGCAGCAGTATGGGCCTTCACCCATATAACGTACTGCGTGTTGGGTGATAACTTCTCCAGAGTATGTCCAGGGACCGTTGTGGTTATATTCGTGACGTTGGTTTGGCTCAGCTGGGCTGGCGATTTGAAGAACAACCTAGAAAGAAACCATGTTTTAGTTGGTGTTCAGTTTTTTTTTGATAATTCGTTTCTTTTGCCGAAAACAATCTTGATGTTTGACGGTATAAAAGAGGAAACTGCTGTTCGAAGAATTTGATTTTTTCCTTAGACTTAGTGTTGTGGAAAAATAAGCTAGAAATAAATATAAATGGATATCAAAGAAGTCTGTATTCAATCATAAAGCTTTGGCCTTTTATTGTGAAAAAGTGTTCAGAAGTGGGCTTTTATTATAAAAAAGTATAAAACTGTGTGGAACATTTCATGTAGCCTTGAAATACCAGGTACGTAACTTATAACTAAAGTTTCACCATTTTGTGTTATTGTAAGCTTTTTATGCAACAGAACAACGACGTCTCCATTGTGCAGCGAAATACAGTAACAATTAAAATAATTCACAGTTATATTAAAAAAGTTTGAGGTCGGCAGTTTTCGGAAAATTCCGGTTAAAATTCCAACTGAGCTGAAACTGTTTTTCCGGAAACTCATTCATATAATTTAAACGGCATTTATTCGAAAGTTATTTTAAAGGAGTGTTTCCCAGAAAGAATAATCAGTCTCGTTATTATTTTATCGTCTTTGAAAAAAAAACCAGTAAATTGAAATACCACTGAAAATATGAAACTGTCACAAAGACTTCAACTCGATAGTTTTGTGACACGTAACTGACATTAAATGTCAGTCTTTAGGGTAGATATAGCAATAACGATGTCGATTAAACTATTGGCGAATAGCACAAGTATACAACTACTGCGATCCATGCATCAATAACATCACTTGCTATTGTGTGACTGGGGAAAAATACTAAGAAGTGTCGGAATAAACTCTTCCAACAATTCAAGCAGTTCCAAATATCACCTGTGCTAGTGCTACGACAAGCAGTTGGTAAATTGGATGCTGATTATCAATTACTCACGTATATGAGATCTTCTCGTCGGGTTGTGAGAACTGCGGCGGTTGCCACGTGAGAGTCAGCCATGTTGCCGAGTGAGAAGAAACTGATAACGAGTGCGGCGGTGATGGGATGCCTGCTACTTCCTTCTCATCTGTTGGGAAGAGAGGTGATGAGCAAAAAAAAGGTTTTAATGCTGAGTTGGTAGCTTACTACCAACTCAGCATTAAAACCTTTTTTGGACCTTAGTCCAACGCTGTAGATTTGTGTGCTAGAAGTGAGAAATCAATAAAATAACGTAGTCTATTAACAAAGTCGAATCAGGTTTTTTATAACTCTTCGATAATTTTATGGAAAATATAAACGGATTATCAAGCTAAGGAATTGTTGGAATAATAATGTAAGAAATGGGATATTCATAAAAATTAAAAAGATAGATAATATATCCAGTTGTTTGTGGCCATACTTAGTAAATACTTATGGTTTTTTTAATGCGAAATAGGGACCACAACTCACCAGTTGCGAAGCCATGATGCGGCCTAGCACGCTTACCTAGAAGAATGTTTGGCTAGCATCACCGTTCCACTTAGAGCTCTATTAACTCACCGGTTTCAGTGGCATTGAAGAGCAGCATGCTGGAAGGCAGGGACTCGCCGAAGCTGTTGGACGCGACCACAAACACGTGGTACGTGCCGTTCGGGTCCAGGGCCTCGATGTGAGCCATCGTGTCTGTTACGTTCAGTTTCTGTGTTCGACAAAAATAAACCTTATTAACTTAAACTTATGGACTCAAGTGAAGGCGCCAAACTCGTGGCACAGTTCTGGCAGAATTTAGATTGCCACCACGCTAAGAAGGACTTAATTAAGGATTTTGTGGCTTTCTTGATTAGCAGTTTTGTTAACGAGGGGTACGAAGAACATGGTGTTAAGTTCTTCATTCGCCATAGAAACGGGCCAATCCCAACTAGACGAGGTTTTTCTATGCAGTATTAAGTCACGGACAACTTTAACTGCGCGATTTAGGATTTTGATGTTAGTTCTTCATTTATGTCATAGATGGCGCTGTAGTACTTTTTGTTCTATATTGCTGTAGTACTTTTGGTACTATGTTCCTGTAGTCCTTTTTTGTAGTGTCGCTACAATGCTTACTATGAGTGCCCTCGTAACACTTTAATAGCGTAATCATTTACGCAGCATTCGCCATTACAATGCCTACGCTTGTGAAATGCACAGTGAAGCCCTCTTGGAGCGGTCTCGTAAATAGTTTGGTTTTCATACTAAATATTTAGTGATGATAGTAATTTTTGAGTTGAATAAAAGGTACTTTGAGTTTCTCAGCATAGCAAGCAGCAATTCTACTTGTAATCTTCACATGTAATCTCTACTTTATCACCCTGTATTGAACCGAACGAATACTGAAAAGAATTTGGTTGCAAAGCCACAATAAATAAAAAGTATTAGGTTTCATTCTATTCTACCTCAGTATACTGGCTAACTTCTAGGTATTGTACAACGACCCAGTTAGAACCTAAGAAATCTATTGTAAGAAACCTAAGGTGTATTTCAAATACACGCCGCGTTGGAATTCAAATGGAAAATGCTCAGTGGAACAGAAGAATTTAATGGGAAACCGTTAGGAGTCCTAACACAGTACAGAATGGGAAAACGTTCCTAAGGTTCCACAAATAGTAGCATTTTGTAACTGTACAGTTGGAGGGTTACCCGTCCAGTCCAGTTTCTGACAAAAAAACGGTACACCGCGCAACGCAGAAAAAAAGAACTCAACCCTAAAATGTACTTTTGATTGAATTTATAATTACTTTAACTTAAAAAAAGTGTTGCCAATAAATTGGACATACTATAGTGCCTTACAATAATAAGTTAAAAATCAAAGTGTTATTTTGACAGTGGTCAAAATACTGGCAAATTATTATTTCAGTTTGGAATATTCAAATACGTAGAACAGCTCAGTTTTGAAATTTCTTCAAGCCGAGGCTTGACCTTTTTATTTGAATGAACGTACTATGGCTAGTTTAGTAATTTCTGAAATTGTAATGGGACTTGGGGAGTTGCTAGCCAGACAAGACATAGCAGAGCAATAGATCTTTTAAATTGCCGTCACCAATGAGCACAGGGACCAATGGTACAGTTTCATCTCTTATTTCCGTAAACTTTAAACTTTAGAGCTGTACTCTCAATAGATACATGGATTGCACACTATCGCATGTAACTAGTGTTGCAACCCCATCTTAGATCAAAACTGTATAGATATACACGCCAAAAAAAAAGTAAAAAACTGTAAACATAAATTTAAAAACGGCAAATCTATGGCTTTTTCTTATTTAATGGTTTCATACTTTATTTAGTGGTAGGAATATATAGAACTTATATTATGGAATATAAATACTAAACAAAAAAAAACTTTTAATTATATAACTAAATAAACATTCAACAACAATACGAATTTAATAAATTATTAAATATTATTATCTGCCATTTCGTTTTCATTTTGAAAATCGTCTTGATTTTCAATCTCTTCCTCGTTTTTTTTTAAAAAAAACTTTTTTTTTTAATGGGTTTAGTTTTGATTTCATAACAACATGTGCTCTGCCGGCCGCAGCAGTTATATTGTGAGGCAGACACCGAAGCTTTTTGGCCAATCCGTTAGTGGCAGGATTTGCTGAGGCCGAATTACTGTAACTATGGACTACGTAGCAAAGAAAAAAAATAACGTTTTTTTACGTTTTTTTAAATAAAAAAACTGTACATTTGGAGGCCTAAACTAAAAACTGGGAAGATTTCCAAAAAACTGTCCAGGCATAATCTTACATGCAGTTGGCAAAACTGCATGTAAGGTTATGCCTGGACCTTAAAAGAGACAGTGACCTCTGAGTTTGTTTCGGCTGTTTCTTCTCAGAGTAGTCAGATACAAAACACCGGCCACATCTAGTTTAAAAAAAGAAGACGTGTAAAAGTGTTTGGAAAAACCTATTTGCAAAATAAACATCATTTATCATATTTATCATTAATCATAGAGTGATGAATATAAATGCTGATGGATGGAGAGAGAGAGAGGAAGGCCAAGGAAACGATGGATGGATTGTGTGAGGCATCATATGAAAGAAAAAGGTGTAAATGATCGCGTGACGGTTGACGGAGGAGAATTGAAGAAAACAACATGTTGAGCCGACCCCGAGTAACATGGGACAAGGACAGGAAGATAATGATGATGACACTAAAGCTGTCGAGTTATTTGTGTCTCACTCAATACATGAGATAGAAATAATGGGTAATTCAGGCTCTATCCAACTACGTCAAAAAAGAAGTAAGGTAGTAAGTACGATTTATGTGAGTTAGCAGCTTTGGAGTTCAAATGTTGATTATGATAGGGTTCATTCACACAGCTTCCGTCATTGACGATCCGTCATAAAACACGATACGTCATGACGGATGGACGTTCACATTGCATACGGAATCGTCTTTTATCACGATCCGGCAAAAAAAAAATGAATCGGTGTTCACATTAGTTCCGTGATTTTTCGAGGGCGAGCGCATCAGCGAATCTCTCACAAAAAATCACGATTCGTGTTTTGTGACGTACGTGATTTTTAAAAGGCGATACTTGATTTCTGTCATTTTTGACGATTCGTGATGCGTGTGAACACGGGCATTTAAAAAGCAATGGCACCGTCAAAAAAATTGACGGATCGTGACAAAAGACGATACGTCAAAAAAAACGAATCGCCCTCGTGTGAACGGGCTGTTAATATTCATTCAGTTCTGGACCCCCTAGCGTAGAAATTGTATATCAGTTATTAAAAAAAATCTGCTGTTCCATACGAAACACAATACCTACACGGTCAAATGCATTAAAAAGACAAATCTATACAAATCTATACTAATATTATAATCTATACTAATATTATAAAGCTGAAGAGTTTGTTTGTTTGGTTGAACGCGCTAATCTCAGGAACTATTAGTTCGAATTGAAAAATTGTTTTAGTGTTGGATAGCTCATTTATCGAGCGGAGCATCGCTGAAAAATGTTGCAAAAACGGGAACAAATATTTTTGAGAGCTTGCGTTGCGTGCGCTGCGTAAACGGTTTAAGTTACGCAAAAATCATGTATGATGGAATTGTTCCTCTTTAAAAGTTCTAAAAAAAAGTCAGCGATAGCATATGGCCTACCTTTAAAGATTGACTTACCTTTTAATGGTAATCAAATTTGTTCGATATATTTAATACATTATTTGCGAAGGAGTTTTATCAACATAATATTAAACCTTATCGAAATAAATATGTTATTAATCACAAGTATTTAATTGTGAACAAAATTGTTGTTGACATCACTTGATTTCAATTAACATCTTAGGAGATATCATAATTTTAAAATAACTCCTCAACAAAATAGGTATGTTCGGGTTCACACGCGCATGACGCGCAAGACGCTGTGGTACAGCCTGCGCGCGGCTCAGACGCGTGGTCCATGCGTGGTCGGCTCCTTACGGAACGGTTGAACTTGACGAACTGATTTATTGAATTTGTTTTTGCGATATCTCATCGTATACTTTTTAAATACACATTCATAATGTAGTAGTTTTCTATTGGGTTTTGTTTTGTGAATTCTTTTAAAGGTTGTTTTTTTTTTCTAATATTTTCACAACGGGACTTACCACGATTGGTTTTGAATTTCGTCTAATATTTCAGCAACATTGCTTTTTTTTTCTTTTGTTTGATGTTTTTTTTTTCGATTTAAGCAGGTATAAAATTAGTAGGTGTCACCTACATAACAAGTAAATTAAGAAATTAATTAATTAATTAACATTTAATTAATTAATTAAATTATTTATTCATCGTCCAAGTAACCAAATAATTAAGTTGCCTTTATCTAAACAGATAAAAAAATGGCCAAACGGCCATTTTTTTAATTACCTTTCATTTAAATTTTGTTAGTGTTGGATAGCCATAGCCTATCGAGAAAGGCTATAGGCTATGTGACACGCTGCCAAATGTTAACGAGACCCATTCCACCATCATGGCGTGACAGGACAAACATACTCACCTCCACATTAAAAAATTAGTTAGGATCACTCACATTATAAGTAGTCTGCATAGTATTATAGCTGTAGGGCTGCGAGTTGTTGTCGAGCTTCTGCCAGTGCACCACGTAAGACGTCACGTTGGCCCCGTCTTGGGGAGGCGCCCAGTCCAAGAACACCTTGTTGGAGCTCACCACGGCGTGCAGCTCTCGGGGAGGGCCGGGCAGGAGACCAGTCCCTGGGGAGAGGGGTTAGTTTGATATTGGCTGAACTACAAAGTGATCATATTTGTCTGTTCTGTTGTAGGGAAGAGATGGAGATATGCAGGACGTATAGCGCAAACCTTTTTTTAAACAGAACAACTATGCATATGACATGTCATGATATCTTATTCAAAGTTTTTTTTTTTTTTTGCGGAATTTAACAGAATAATGATTCTGCGTGATACGCCTTGTAATTTTGTAAAATCCTGTGAGAAAATTGAGTAATAACAGACCACAATCATGTTTTTAAATTAAAAAAGGCATTTTTTTGTCTGGGTTTTAATTCCCATGTTGCTGAATATAAAAGTTTATATTTTTTTAATTTGATTCATCTAATTGGGAGCTACGATGACACAGACAATCACATATTAAACATAGAACACCCCCCGGTTGGCATCGGAGGTAAAAAGAGAGCTTTAAAGACTGACCTTCCTCGAAGCACTGCACGATGTTGCCGATGTAGGGCACGCAGGAGTTGACGCCGCCGCTGTAGGCGCCCGCGCACACGCCGCGGCACGCTGCCGGCACGCCGCGGCGCGCGCAACACTGCTCATGGTTGCGACCTGCACAACGCCATACATTCGTTACTCGATATAAAACAAGTATCTGCATCCTCATCGACGTGTTTAAAACACCCAGTTTTTATGTGCCATGTAAGAGGAGGTCAGCCTATTGCATACAGATATTGAGTCCCTACCCAGAGCTGCTACTTAGAAATTCCTGGTGGGAAACCTAAAGAACTTATCCCGACCTGTAAATCGAACCCAGGACCTCGTGCCAAACAGTAGAGATTGCTAGAATAGGTGCCCTCACTTAAATAGTTATCGGAATTCTGTCATTAAGATCCAAGTTTTTTTTTGTAGTTGTTCAATTGCTGTTCATCAAGACTGCGGTTGCGTGCTTTGGTCCAATAGGTTGATCAAAAGAATGACCAACAGCACAGACAGTTACGAGGCACACAAAAACCAATAATTTGAGGGAAAAAAAAAACCAAGTGTAATTGATCCAATAGTTCTAATAATTAAAAAAATAATTTTAAACTAACAACAAAATTGCTATAGGGAACCTTAAAACTTTTAAAAGGTAGTGACGTAAAGTAAATTTTACCTCCAGCGCCACATCTCAGCAGTTTATGGAAGTCCTGAGCACACAGTGGAGCTAACATCCTGAGGTCTGACATCTTCGCGTCATAGGAGCACAGCGGCATGCAGACACCGGCCAGCTGCACCCGCTCGCAGCACGCTGTCACGTTGTAAGAGTTCGCTACTTCTTCCTCTTCTTCTATCACCTAAGTGGAGAAGAATCTGTCATTAGCATGATGCTTGAGGGTTTTATAGGAGTACAGTAGGCCGCAGGTCAGTGGTGACAAAATCAGTATAAGCTGGCTTTCACCATCTGCCTAGCCTTTTCCCAAAGTTATGGTCGGCTTCCAGTCTAATCGGATGCAGCTGAATACCAGTATTTTACATGGAGCCACTGTTTATCTGACCTCCACAACCCGGTTAGTACTGGGTTATAAAATCCCTTGGTAAGACTGGCCACTGACTACCTGGCTTTCATATTGTGTTGAAACTGCGTACCCCTCCAGGTCACCTCATGATCAGTGGTACCACCATCGAGTGGCTGTACAAATTGAGTTAACTATGTACGAAATCTGTCCCAGTTTAAAGTGTAACTGCCCCAGTTTTTTTAAACTCAATTTCTCATCTGTAGTCATGGACAGATGTGATTTTTAAAATAATTATAGTTTGCATCTTGTGTGTTTGCACTTACTTGACTCTGCGTCCGGAAGATCAGCCTGGGAGAAGCATCTCCCACGCCATGTTCGTTCACAGCTTCCAAGTAAATTTCATAGTCCATGTTAGATTCTAGGTCTTCTAAGATGTACGGAGAATGTACCTGGGTAAAAATAATTATTGAAAATACCAGTTGTTTATTTTCCATACTGTCTCGTAACGGTGTTGAAGGTAAGTTCCATGGATGGGGCCTGTTTTCCAATAGTGATAGTAATAAACAGCTTCATTAAATGCGCCACATGGCCAATGAAACTCCTGGTTTTAACGGAAAGCAAAGAACAACCAAACGGGAATAGCATGCACATGCATATGTGTGTCACATGGCAGGTTGCTGGAAACTGCAGGACCGGTTCTTGTAGAATGTTTATACAGTCCAGCAATGGACGGCATAACATCACGCCTGTTATCCCCGAATGGTTAGGCAGAGGTGTACCTAATACATAGTACACCCACATTTCGCCAGTTATGTTTAAGTCCCATGTAATAGGAGGCGAGCCTATTACCATCAACCGAGCACAAATCCAGTGTCCGTGGCTGTACTGAGAAATTCTTGATTGAAAGACCCAATTACCATTGCCCAACCTGGTAATCAAACCACATGGTGTTAATAGTTTACTTCTAAATATCTTACCTTCTCCAAAATCCTGTACTCATCTTCCGCCTGCAGGGTCTTATAATGCAAGTTATAGTACTGCACGGTATCTGCCAACGCTGCCGGTGGGGACCAGTGGACCACTGCGTAGTCTGTGTCGATGTTGGTGAGGTACAGCCGCGAGGGGGCGCCAGGGAGGACCCCGTAGCCGCGGAGCAGGCAGTTCGTGTAGGACGTCATGTAGCGGAGACATCTGGTGGGGGAAAGGTTGTTGGGATTACGAAGTAGTTGTGCAAAAAAAAAAGATTGATTTGCACTAAACGTTACACATAATTAATAAAACACACGAAAAGAATAAGTTGGGGAAAATATCATTATTATAGTATAAAAAGTTGCTGAAGCTCAAAGACCACAAGTGCGTTTATTTTTAAACAGAGCTAAAAAGTTATCTTGACTTTGCCCGGTAAGAGCGCACATTTCGCCAGCAATGTTTAACTCCCTGGCCTGTGTCCTGGAGTCTATTGCCATACACAGATCATGAAATTGGACTCCGAGATAAGCTATATTGCTAATGGAAAAACCCAACAACACTTCTCTGGACGTGGGAATCGAACCCTGTAGGAGCTCATGCTTAGCAGTAGTGCTTGCGACTACTCGACCAATCAGGCAGTCAAGTGTGTTATACAGGGTGGGAGGAACACCCACGCCCAAACGCTAACAACTTATTCAATACATCATTCTGAACCCCTCACATAGAACTTTTTCAACGAAAATTACCACGGTCAAAATGCAATTTGTTTTTAAATAACCGATGAAAGATTTCTGTGTGGGAGGGGGCGTTCAAAATGATGATTTATTCCAGAAATCCCCACCGACAAATCCCCACCAGTGGGGATCGTTATTTTTTTTTTCCAGAAATCCCCACTAGTTATATAAACTCAGACTAGTGGGGATTCCTGGAAAATAACGATTTGTCGGTGGGGATTTCTGGAATGAATACGTGGTAAGTGTCCCTTCCAAACTGTATAATGTGATTGAAACAAAAGATTGGAACATAAGATTAGGTAAAGCATGTAAGGTAACATTGATTTTTTCTAAAAATAAAAACAAATCTTCATGTCTCTTTGTTAGAGAGCCCTTGATATTTGTGACTTGCTCAAGTCGAGGGTGCTTTTTTAGGCATCACTGGTATTTTTAGGAGTTAAGGGGAAACATAAAACAATATGGTCGGCTTGGAATTTGATTTCCTCTAAGCGTACTTACAAGCGACCTGTTTTCTTTTATGGATTTTCTAATTGGATTTATTTTATTTGAGAAGGTATTTCGAGACGTGAAGAGAAATAATCATTTGATACCACGGTATTTTTTACATTAAATAAGCTTGCGTTTGGCCGCTACTCGCTTGATGTGAAGCGATGATTAATTGCGGTCCTAGCTGCAATTACAACATTAGGATTCCAGTCGATAATGAAATAAACCTGCACCCTAATAGCATAATACCTGCACTTACGAACACTACCGAAGGATTTTTAAGAAAATTCGTAATTTTATCTAATTGTCATCGTAAATGAAGCAACGCAGTGAATATTATTGGTTATCATTTGGATTGCGAGAGTGTTACGCAATTACTCCGCTGATCAAAATCTTGAAAAGCAAATGAACTCGCTTTCAGAATAACACTATACAGGACCTAACGAGTCTAGAGAAACAGCATTAGCTTCTACCTATTGTCAATTTTGTGAAACCCAAACTTGTGAATATATCTCGCAAAGTTAGGGTCTACCGGTATGTACGGGTAACTTTCATACGGGCAGAATTCTTGCAAATAAACTTAAGCCCGATAGTCGTCGAAGTTCTACGGGGAGCTACACTAACTTCGCTTAGATATTTAGTTTATAAATCATATTTTATAGAGTGTTTTTAAAGTTACCTCACAAAACTTTGGAAAACATTATTTTAAAGATGTTGGTGTATCTACGTCAGAGTTAAAATGTTTTGAAGTTAAAGACTTGAAGTTTTAAGGGGAGCAAGACACAGTATGATTTGATAGTAAATGGAATAATGTAGATTTAGTAGATCCCTAATCTATACGTTAAGAAAAAAGTCGTCCGGTTTAGCCCAAATTGTGCCGAGCGGACCCGAACACGATTGAGCTACGTTAGGTCCTGAGCGTAGTTGGCGATCGCGATCGGTATGAACAGAATTAACGCCGAATATGTGTCGTAAGTGACTCGGGTCGGCTTTCCTGTACAACAATATAAGATCAAATATAATATACACAAAAAATTAAGTAGCATCCCTAAGAAACACAATTTCGTATAAAAATAATGGAATAGGTCTTAGCTTCAACTAATGTTTTTGAAGTTCCTAAGTAATCCTATTACTCTTAGGGCTAAGAGATTACGAGGAATTCCTTGGCTCAAAGTGCTTTTTTTGCTAGACTGCTTTTATAAAACTGACTAATGTACTACTGTCTTAGTGGCCTAGTTGGACTGCCAAGTCATAGGTCTCGAGTTCGAACCCAAGACACGCACCACTGATTTTTCGGAATCATTGTGCAATTATCACTTGCTTCGGTGAAGGAAAACATCGTGAGGAAACCAGAATGCCTTAGAGATATTTCTCGACGGCATGTAAAGCCAAGTCAGAGGCCCATGGGCGGCATAAAAACTCTGACACCAGGTTAGTCACAAAACACAGGATAAAGAAGAAGTGGCCTCTTGGTCGAAAGCACGACTCCTGAACGTGAGCTCTTGGGTTCGATCTCCAGTGAACCTAGCATGAACTGTCAGAGTCAATTGGAAGTAAACTTAAAGTAACTTCGAAGGATTTTAAAATTCCCAACCCTCGATCCACGATTAAGAAAATATTGGTAAGTGAAACAAGTATTTTCAATTATAAAATCGTTGGTAGCAGCCACGGAGTCTGGATTTGTGCCCGGTTGATGGCAATAGTTACATGGGACTTAATATAACTGGCGAAATATGGGTGTACAATTGTTGGCATTGACGTTTCGTTTACGTCGCGTGTTGGTGGCAGGGCCTCTGGTCGGTCAGCAGTATTTGTTTTTTCAGTTGAGTTTTTCTCAGTAGCCATCCCTACACTTTTGCCCACTCTGCCCGAAAATACTAGCGTGATGTTATGTAGAAAAGAAGCTAATAAAAAGATTCTTAACTCAATGTCTGGCCACGATTCAGTAAGGCCCCTGCAAATTAGACCGTCACGGATAAGTTCGGGCAGCGAATCGATTTATTGGAAACTTTGTTCGAATTTTTAATCCAATTAGTGGCGTCGCTAATTGAGCTTGAAATTGGGATAGCTGATAAAAGTTTTGAGCTCACATTTCTAACTGAAATTGTGGCTGAAATAGAAGTTTGTTGACCTACATAATTATGTGTATGCAGGTCGATGCAATGAGTTAGTTTTTATGAATCCTAGTGTTCTTATTCATACGATTTTTGTCATGGTTTAAGCTTATAATACTCGTACTTATTAAATGAACCGTGCTAATGACTTATTTCAACACGAATTTAGTATGTAAAAAATATGTTTAATATGTAATGTGTATGGAATCTCTAATTGGCCTATATATAACTTAAAATATCTATCTAAAGCGATTTTCACACGACACCGCTGGTCCATGAGTCCGGGGAAGCAGTGGGCGCCGCTCATCTTCGCGATCGGGCGTTGCACGTGTATTAGGCATCAACAGATTTCATACAAGCCAATGCGACGTGAGATCCGCTTCACCGCCCGACCGCGCGGAAAGCGGTGTCGTGTTAAATCCGAAAAAATACAAGGTCGAAGGGACACCGACATAGAAACGTTCACCACGTGTTCACTCCATCATTCTGAACCCACATAGAAACTTTTCGTCGGTTATTAAAAAAAAATCTTGACTTGAATTTTGACTACAGTACTAGTATTGCAGTTTTGTAAGAATTTGTAGATTTTTTTAAATAACCGACGAAAAATTTTTATGTGGGGGTTCACAATGATGCACTGAATGATGTATTGAAAACGTGGTAACCATTTTAGCGTTGGCGTCACTTCCACCCAGTAAAAAAAACAAAATCCAACTCACTTGAAATGATTAAAATCAATTGTCGTAATATTCCCGCTGCACAAGGGTAGACAGGATTCAGGTAGTCCCTTGGATCGGCAGCACGGGGTATGGTCCATGCCATTGGCGAGGCAGCCGAAGGTCACTCCACCCCAGGGCGCGCAGATCATCAGGTCTGTGACCTGCAGCTGAGGGTTAAACACGGCTCTCTGGGTGATCGTGCGTTAGTCACATATGATGTGGTAGTGGCAATGTGGGTTAATGGTGGTGACAGTTATCTTGGTGGGGGTTGAAGGGTGATTGTAGGGTGATTATTGGGTGAGTTTGGGGTGCTAGTTGGCGGATATTGTGGTTTTCAAATCTGTGATGTTTAAAGTAACTATGCTAAAGAAATTTAATGAAAATTTTATTTCGAGGGTGTGAAACCTTTTTGCAGAATTGTTATTGATCTACGTAAGCAAAAAAAGCTTTTTTTTTTCACAATAGCCTTACGAAAACGAATGAATGAATGATTAATCACTTTATTTGCTACAATATGAAAATAGGCCTTTATTGCATTTATGGCAATTTATTTAAAGAGAGAAGCCACATTAATCTTGTATGTCTGCCTTTACAACACTTGCGGCATTTTAACTTTCGCCATTTCAATCATATAAAGGTTCTAAGCCATGGTAAAGGTGTTTGTAAACCCACTACTAGTGATACATGATGATGATAAATGAACTCATCACCAAAACACAGAGATGTTCGAAGACCCCAACTTACTGCGATCTCGAAGGTCTTAGTGGGGTCACAGAGCTTGTCGATGCAGCCGTAGTGGTTGACCCCCGCAGCCACGCAGCACCCCCGCACGTCGGGGAGCTTGGGGGCTGCTGCCACCTCCGTGGACTTCATCTTACCAGGGGTCAGGGTGAGGGACCTAGTGAGGAAAGAGGATTTTGATAAAATACTGCTATTAACTTATGCCTGATGTTTGTTTCTGTTATTTTATTTTCGTTAGCCTATCTTGTGTACTCTCATGTTCAGTCAGGTAAATTAGGTAATTAAATTATTGACGAAAAAGATTCGTTCCTAACAGAATGGAGGGAGGAGGCAAATCATAAGAAAGATCGGAAATATGTAGCCTCCCCTACATGTTTGACGCGCAGTGGGACGAAAGGGTTAACACAAAAAGAAATATAAACCATCAATCATACAATTACAATGTTGACTTTTAACATTATCTGGATGCGCTATAAATTCATATTAAACAGACAAAATACATACTGCTAACACTGGTACCTTTCACAAAATTCTTGGAAACGTTTTTATTGAAATAGAAAATAGAAATAAAAATAAAAAGAAATAGAAATCCGAATACGAGTATATTGGATATAGAACGGTGATCAAATAGAAGTTTTCCTGGAATTGTGGAATCGTCAAAAGCACAGAATTTGACAAATAGAAGTCGATTCGTGAAAACATGAAAAATATATCTGAATAGTAGGCGAACAGTGACCTTTGAGTTTTGCAAAAAGTTGGAATTTCATATCTTTCAATTTTATCTTTTTATTTAACTGGGAAAAATGGTTAGGCAGACAAAAAGTCCCTTTAATGTTTGATCATAACGAAAACTATTACGGTGTGGCACACGGTCAAAATATAACGAACGAACAGTGATGTTTTTTTAAACTGTAGCGCTTAGGTAGTGTAGAATGATACTCCAGATGTGGTTACGAAAAGAGGTATAATCAAGACTAGGATAGCTCCAGTACACGGTTGGCGGCGGCAGCGGACGGATGTATGACTTGACTTGCAGCTACAGTACTCCCCCCTTAGTGAAAACGTACAGGCCTCTTCACTGATCGGCCTGATCTGGTGCGGTACTCGTTGGTGTTGGCCGGGAGTAGGCTGGTGTGATCTTCGCTGGTAGCTGCAGGTGACTGGGGTGTCTCACTACTCGTGTGGTCGTGTTCTTCAGTGTCGATAGTGTATGCCGGTTTGAGTCTATCGATCGATATTGTGCTGGATCTTCCCGGTAGTTGGATGGTGAAGAACTTGTCGTTGCGCTGGATGACCTTGTACGGACCTTTGTATGGCTGTTGTAGCGGTTTGCGGACGGTGTCGTCGCGTATCAACACGTGGCTACATGTTTGTAGATCATTGTGCACGAACATACATCGCTTGTTGGAATGCGATTTGTATGTTGGTGTTAACTTCGTGATGACGTCATGTAGTTGGTCGACGAAGTTGTGATCCATTGACTTCGCTGCTGGTGATGGTGCTATGAAATCACCAGGCAGTCGCAATGCTTGGCCGTAGGTGAGCTGCGCGGCACTGGTGTCGGTGTCCGTACGCACGGCGGCTCGTAATCCCATTAGCACTGTCGGTAGCTCGGCGATCCATTTGTTGCTATTTTGTAGGCGAGTCATAAGTGCAGTCTTCAGTGTTCGGTGCCAGCGTTCGACAATGCCGTTGCTCTGCGGGTGGTAGGCAGTGGTACGGGTTCGTTCGACTCCCAGTAGTTGTGCGAGGTCTCGAAATAGACAGCTTTCGAACTGTCGTCCTTGGTCAGTCGTTATTCTTGTAGGGCACCCGTAACGAGATATCCACGTTTCATATAGCTTTTTGGCGACGATATCGGCAGTGATTTCCCGTAAAGGTACTGCTTCGGGCCATCGTGTGCAGCGGTCGATCATAGTCAACAGGTAGCGATGTCCAGACGATGAAGTGGATAGCGGACCAACGATGTCGATGTGTACGTGTTGGAATCGTTCGCTTGGTGGGAAAGCTGCAACTTCACTGTGGTTGTGACGTAGAACTTTCGAGCGTTGACACGATATGCACGTTTTCGCCCAATTGCCAATGTCAGTGTTCATTGCGGGCCAGAAATAGCGTTGTTGCATGAGCTTGCGTGTAGTTCGTAACCCGGGATGACTTGGATTGTGCACGGCGTTGAATGCGATGCGACGAAAGTCAGTTGGTAGGTACGGTCGAACATGTGACGTAGACGTTTCGCAGAATATTGGCTTGTTTGTAGCGGGCATGACGATTTTCTTAAGTTGAATATTTGTTTGTTGCAATAAATTGGGTATATCGCTGTCCCTTTCTTGTGCTTGAGATACGTCATCGTAGTTAATTGGCGATGGTAAGTCGACGGTTTCGATGCGTGAGAGTGCGTCGGCGACAACATTGTTTACTCCACTCACATGACGAATGTCCGTAGTGAACTCGCTGATGAATAACAACTGCCGGGTGCGTCTTTGTGTGTCGTTATCTGACGGCGGCTTGCGAATAGCGTAGGTCAGCGGCTTGTGGTCGGTGTAAACAATGAGTTCTCTTCCTTCGAACATTTTCCTGAAGTGTTTGATCGCCATATAGATGGATAGTAATTCTCTGTCGAATGTACTGTATCGTTGTTGCGTGTCGGAGAACTTCTTTGAAAAATAGCCCAGTGGTATCCATTTCTTGTTTACAAGTTGTTGTAGTACGGCTCCTGCGCAGGTATTCGATGCGTCACACATTAGGGAGATGGCGTCGTTCGGCGATGGGGATGGATGAGCGAGCAAAGCTGCGTTTTGTATGCCGGCTTTGCACAACTCGAATGCTTGTATAGCTTCTGTGTTCCACTCGATTTTGGTTTTGTCGCGTTTCTTGGAATTATGTAGGTACGCGTTGAGTGGTGCTTGTATGTGTGCGGCATTTGGAATGCTGTCGCGATAAAAGTTTACCATTCCGATGAATCGACGTAAGTCATGAATTGTTTCTGGTTGGGGGTAGGCAGTGATTGCAGTGACCTTTTCTTGTGGTGGCTTAATTCCGTTACTTGACACTTCGTAGCCCAGGAACTTGACACTTTCTTTGCTGAAGACACATTTCGATGGATTTATTGTTATTCCATAGTCGTCTAATCTGCGTAACACTTTTTGTAGGTCTTCGATGTGGCATGTTTCATTATCTGAAGCGACGATGACGTCATCAATGAATGGGAATGCGTAGTCTAACCCGGTGAGTACTTCATTAATGAACCGCTGGAATGTCTGTCCGGCGTTTCTGAGTCCTGGACACATTCGAGGGAATTCGAATAGACCGAATGGAGTGGTGATGGCGGTCTTCTCGATGTCCGGTTCATATACAGGCAGCTGTTGATACGCACGATTCAGGTCAAGCGTAGTGAATATCTTCTTGCCGTGAAGTAGGTAGGTGAAGTCTTTGAGTCGTGGTACTGGATAGCGGTCAGGTTTAGTGACGTCATTGAGTCTGCGGTAGTCGCCACATACGCGAATGTCACCGTTTCTCTTTGGTACGACGTGTAACGGGCTGGACCATGGACTTTTGCTGGGACGACATATCCCCTGCTGCATCATCATCTCGAACTCCTTCTTCACGGGCAGGTATCGATGTGGTGGTAATGGTCTGGTCTTGCTGTACACTGGTGGACCGGTAGTTTCAATGTGGTGTTCCACCCGGTGTTTTGGAGTGTCCTTCATACATGACGGTCGAAGGATGTCGGGGTACTTGCTGAGTAGCTGGTGATACGGCTGACCAACATCGATACTTCTCACTGTAGGCTCGGCTGAGTAGGTGATTGGTGCTCTGGCGGTGAGTTTGGTAACTTTGTCGACGAGACATCGGCCGGCTACGTCGACAAGAAGTTGATGATGAGTTAAAAAATCGGCACCAATGATGGGCTTGCTGACTGCGGCGATGATGAACTTCCACGTGTAAGGTCTACGTAGGTTGAGATCCAGTTGTAGTGTCTTCTCACCATACGTTGGAATCACTGTGTTGTTCGCGGCATACAAACAGAAATCGGTTGGTGTTGCGTTCCCGCCTTTTCTCTTCGGTATCACGGATACGTTGGCGCCAGTATCAATCAGGAAAGATAAACGTGAGTTTTTATCTGTTATGAATAGGCGGTAGGATGAGTTGCTTGCGCCGGTTCCCGCCTCGGCCAACGCAGGTGTTAGTTTTCCGAGCGGGCGCTGCTGTCTCCATAGCTACACGGCCGCGTGCACCTTCTCGCTTCTTTGCCGAACTTGCGATGGTAAAAACAGATCACTGATTGGTCGTTTCGCGCGCGATCGTGATTGGTCCGGCTCGACGAACGCGATCGTGAGGGTCGCCTGTTATACGATCTGCGTCTATAGCTGTGTTGTTGCGATTGTTTTGCCTTCAACTCAGCAATTTCTCGTGTGAGAGCGTCGATCTTCTCTTCCAGTGACGTAGATGCATGCGAGGTGGTGGGAGTGGAGCTAACTGCTGCGACACTGCCGTATGGTTGCGACTGTTCGAGGATCTTGTCAGCCATCATCGCCAGCTCGTGGATGTCTGATTTCTTGATCTGGAGGTCTTCACAAAAATAACTATCACGTCGGGGTCACCACTGTAGCGCTTAGGTAGTGTAGAATGATACTCCAGATGTGGTTACGAAAAGAGGTATAATCAAGACTAGGATAGCTCCAGTACACGGTTGGCGGCGGCAGCGGACGGATGTATGACTTGACTTGCAGCTACAAAATTAAGCGACAAAAAATGTCTACTGTCGTGGATCTAAAATCATGTCTGAATTTATGGTAACAATTTGCGCGTCGATTTTCTTAACACCCTATAAAGCAACTTAAAAAACGAATTTGAACTTCACTCACCTGATCGCATAACTCGGTAAGCTGGACCCATGAATGTTATAAGAAGTCACAGTGATCTCATACATCGTGAACGGCAGAAGATCATTCAACACAAAGTAGGTCTTATTCGGCGCCACTTTATACGACATGGGCAGCATGACGGCCATAGAATCATTGTTCTTGATGGAGCTCTCTGAAGGGTCGATGAGATGGGCATCGAAGGAGCGCAGGGTGGTGACGTTGACCACGTACTCGGTGACCGAGTCTGTGTTCTCGATGGGGGGACTCCAGGATATGTTCAGTTGCTTTTCGTTGAGAGGCTCCACTTCGACGTCTTCTGGGGGACTTGGGAGGAGTTCTGTAAAGAGGGGTTAGGTTCAAGTTGCGGTTTTAAAGCAGTTAAGTTAGGAGGTTGGGCTATCTGTTGAAAATAGAGTACTTTTTTAAGAGCTTAGCCAATTTTGAAAACCTTCTGGCGTTGTATCTATATCATGTTAATTTCTACTACATGTGGTTGGGGTTTTGATCAAGCAATCGTAACTGCAGATAAATCAATTGCTTTTAGATTCAAACCGCTATCAAAAACGTAGGGTATCAAAAACCTCTACTCATCAATGAGAGCATTTTTAAGTTGAGTTTAAACCCGATTAAAAGTTGAACAACTGGTAACAAGTAGGTATAATTAATATCCTCATAAAATCATTCAAAGTTAAACTCAAACAATTTATTTGAATTAAACCAGATCAAGTTGCCATTCTAAAACATAGTATACACGTTCCTATCTTGCAAGAAACTTCAAGGACAGTCTTTCAATTAAATCATCATCTGCCTAGCCTTTTCCCAACTATGTTTGGGTTGGCTTCCAGTTTAACCGGATGCAGCTGAATACCAGTATTTTACATGGAGCGCCTGCCTATCTGACCTCCACAAGCCAGTGAGTACTTGGTAATACAATTCCCCTTGGTAAGACTGGTTGTCAGACTTTCGGGCCACTGACTTCCTGTAATGACTGTCAAAGATCTACAAATGACAGCCGGGAGCAACGGCTTAGCGTGCTTTCCGACGCACGCAGGCCCATCCACAGACCAACCTAGGAAGCGTGGCTTAACCTGAAGCTTGATCCGACCGGCTGTTATTATTTAGCCACGAGCTCCTAAAAACTAAATCTATATTGCCAAAAATAAATAGCATTAACTCACCAATCCCTTCAACAATACAGGCCAAGGTCTTCTCCATGTAAGAGGCACAAGAGTAGTGCGTCTTGATGTTGTCTGTCACAGGAGTGAACTCTCCTCGGCACACGTCCTGGCAGATGTCGGGCACCCGCTCCTGGACGCAGCAGGGGACGTGGTTGCGTCCGTCTGCCATGCACCTGGGAATGAAGGGTTGATGAAGAGCTCGTGGGCTTCAAACTTAGGTTGGGTGTGATTTGTTGGCAAAGAGGCGACTAGAAAAATTGCGTTACCATCCCTAAGTCGAAGAAATAAAGTAACTTCCACTTTATTTCTATAAGTCAGTATTTATAAAAAGTATGTTAATATGGGTGTCCGTCTCTGCCTAAACCTTTAGGAAAAGCAGGCGTAATGTTATGTAGCAATCGAAAGAGATTAGTAAACAATGTGGCGAACGAGTTTTCCAGATAATTTAGATTTTCTATTAAAGTAGGTATCTTTTGACGAGATATATTCGTTTCCGTCAATTGATGAAAATTTGCACTTTATTAGACACCTATGGACTGGTAAATTGCTCCTGATAAATTGCTGTTGAAGCTAAAGGTTTGCTAGAAGATCGATCTATCTTACTAAAAATATGGTGATTGATTACTGACCTAAAGGTCAAGAGGCTTGGCCATTTTATTCAGGAAACTATGTACAAGAAAACATTTTTAAGATATCGTTAACTTTCTTTTTTAGCGGACGTTGCAAAACTGCTGAAAGATTTTTAGTCTTAACAGTTGCGCTACGAATATAGTCACGTGATAAAATAGCTATTTCAATCACGACATAGTATAAAATAAAGTCGCTTCCCGCTGTCTGTCCCTATGTATGCTTGGATCTTTAAACCTACGCAACGGATTTTGATCAGGTTTTTTCGTAATAGATAGAGTGATTGAAGAGGAATGTTTAGGTATGCAATTTGTTAAGGTTTTGTGTAAATTGGTTGAAATATGACGATAATTGTTGGAAGTGTCGGGAAAAGTCAAGCCGCCTAATATGCTCTACTACCCAAGCGAAGCCGGGGCGGGTCATTAGTACCTAATAAAATAGTTTCCATTGAAATATTTCTATGAAATGATATTATTTTCACGGATTACAAGTCACGAGCATAGAATCGAACGGTCACGCAAATATGTCGTCGTGTAGATGACAACGAATGCCTTCTTTTTAAAATCTGGATGTATGTTTTTTAAGAACTTCGCACTCTGTTTTATTGTTTACACCTATGTACGTGTACTGTCAGGCAGCTGATATCATATAACATCCAGGCAGAGGTATATCTAATAGAAAACGTTCCCAGTTATGCTAAAGGGGGAGAGCCTATTGCCATCAACCTGGCACAAATCCAGACTCCGTAGCTTCTACTGAGAAAATTCCTGATGGAAAATCTTATAACACTATGCTTGACCCGGGATTCGGACCCAAGACTTCATGCTGAGCGATCGCGTTTGCGACCGCTCGAACAAGGACGCAGTCCATCACCTCATCTGATGACAAAAACTCGGACTTACTTGACAATAGCAGGGAAATCGGGCTGGCAAGTCTCAGGGTCCTGCCCCGTTCCTTCCAGAATGGTCTGGATGCTGCAGAAGCCGAGACAGCCCTTCGTGACGTTGGAAGCAATGCAGCAGTCTGTGTAGTTGTGTGATAACGCGAGGGATGATAACGTGGGGAGGTTGGCTGAGTAGCTGTCTGTCACGTTCTGGTTCTCCGGGGGTGTTAGGCCTCGGGAGATTACTGGAAGAGAGTGGGGTGTTAGAAATAGTCTTTGTTGATCGTTGGCTGTTGTGCATAAAGTTACTACTGGTGGTCTACCAGGACGTCTTAAACCAGGAATGAATAAACGTGGCCTACCCACGTGATTTAGCTGTCGTATTTTTAAGAAACTGGGATGGAATTTCAGTAAGTGTTTCTTATCTTCTCTTGGTAAATGGAATCTTAACTTCAACCTCCTTTTGATATAAATCTGCTGGTATAGGCAACCTCGTTTTATAGATGCTAGTTGCTTCTATATTTGTCCACGTGTATTGTCCCTGTGATTTGCAAAGGTCAACCGCATAACTTATTCCAGGCCATACTTGCGTCATCTTTATGTTGCCTACTTATGTATTAGCGCCTTTTCTTATGTAAATTGTACTGTTCTATCTCTTGAAAGTTGCTGAATGAAGCTGAATGAAGACAGCGAAATATGTGAAACCTTTTTATTTGTAAGGCCATAAATTACCATATTTCATGCAAATGAAGAATCTTGAATTGTTGTTCTCTCATAGAATTAAAGCCGCTTTCTTTAAAAAAATCTAAAGCAATACTTTAAACATTAATTAGTCCAAGACAAACCTGTAAGTTTATGGAAGCTCCTGACAGGCGGCTCGGTGTTCAGCTCACACATGTACAGGCCTGCGTCAGACGCCTTCACAGACTTGATGACCAGCGCCCACACGTCGCCGCCCCTCGCGATACCAGGCCCGGGCAGAGGCTCGTCAGCTAAGGAGAAAGGCTTAATTAGTACAAATATTCTGCTTGTATTTCTCAAAAGGGGTAGGCAGAGGTTTATAGCTACACAAGCGGTGTGACCGACGGGCTATGCCTTTGGTAAAATGACCAATTCAAAGTCAAAGTCATTCTATTCATTTTAATTAGGCCTTTATAAGGCCACTGACGACACTGAATAAAAATGGGCTCTCGCGCATCCTCGATCACGCTTGAGAAGGCGCTTAATGTCAGAGTCGAATGTTATACTTAAAGTTAATATTGATACAGTCCTTTATCCAGTGACATCAAAAAGCGAGCGAGGTTTTTTTCCTTTGGTGGAAACTGACCAAAACTTTGTAAAGAAATAGAACTGATTCTAGTTCCAATTTTCCATACAAACTTTCATTCCTCATTAAACCCCTTGGGGATGCATTCCAAAAACCCTCAGACTCAACAGTTTCTGTAACACAGTTTATACTAGCACAGACACAGTCGTTCACTCTGTCTCAAATAATGCATATGTTGTAGGTACTTCATGTAATGGCGTTTTATTATGTTTTGATTTAGATGGACAAATTGTACTTGGCTTTTTATAATAAATATTGTTATTGTTAGTTTTGGCTGTGCCTTGTGTGTCAGTGAGGCAGTATAATAAAAGGTAATTTCCAATAGATTACGGTTCTTATAACGCCTTTTGAAGAGTGTCCTGACCTTTATACACACTACACTAGGAACTGCAAAGTAAATCTTGGCCGACTGTATCTTGCTGAAGCCATTATAATTGCAAATTCAGAAGCGTTTCGTTACACGTTAATAATGTATTTGGTGCAAGGTCGAAACAGTTTGCTTCTTTAGTGTGTAAACCTTTTTAAAGTGGGACAGGTGAGTGAGGTGGTTTAAGGTCAATGTTAAAGGTCCTTTTTTTGTTTAATTCGTGAGGATTTCGCTAAGAGTTCATTGAAAACGAAACTATACATTTCAAGACCCGGCGGCAAAATTGAATGTATATTTTATTATAATTTTTTTTTCGATAGATAAGTTTCTATGTCGTAATTTAAAAGTGTATAGTTTTTAGTTAAAATATACATACTTGTTGAATAATTGCGGAATTTCATAAAAAAAAAAAACAAATAATGATTTGTAGCAATAGATATCAGTTAGGGATAACTGTGTCGATTATGATTTCATATTTTTCAGCCAAATGATCGTATACTTTTTTTTTGTTAAAAACTGAATTTAAATAAATACGAGAACCACCAATTACGTTATCACTAAGCCAACAACAGTAGATATATTAAACACGGAATAACAAATAATGGAAGCTTTATATTCCGACATAATGCCGTTCAATATTCTGGGAAGTGAGAGATAAAGTCGAGATCTATAATTACTTAACGTTACGTACTTTGGCTAAGTTATTATTGTCACTTTCTACGTTAAACATATAAATACAAAACAGAATCGGGAACGGAGCATTATAATGTTAGGGCAGGCGTTAAGTAACGGTTATACAACATGTATTGTAAAAGTGTGGTCACTTTGTCCCATCCATACATTGGTATATTTTTTTCTTTTTGTATAGTGGACCTGCACGACCGGCCAATTTTATACTTAAAGGCAATACTGATACGGTCCTTTAATCAGTGACATCAAAAAGTGCGCGAGGTTTTTTCTGCTCGGTGGACACGTGACCCTTTGACGCTAAAAATTGCCTTAAAGACCTTATTGATATAAATAGTTTGACTTGGATGGTTTTCTGATTATTTTTTCGTTGACGATGAAGAAAGGTGTTCAGTTTGATGTACGGAACATCATACACACGCCTAAAATAAGACCTCATCATTCTGAAACACGCTGTATATTCCGGCTTTTAGAATCAAATCTAATACTTACAGTCGTCATGCAGTACAGTAACCCGGTCATCTCTCGTCACCCTCACTCCTCCTGCAGTCAGGAGCTGGAGGTCCTTTGCTCTCCGCCACAGCACCGGCCGCCCCTTAGCCCCGAGGACCACACACGTGAGGAGGGCGTCCTCCCCACTCCTCACAGCCACCCCTCCGATGGCTGGCGTCCTCATGTACGCTTTGGGTTCAGGTTCTATCTCTTCTTGCGAGCTTCCTGTTGAGGTGCTCGCACTTTCCACCGATTCATTTCTTTGTTCTGTGGACAAAGGAGAAGAAGGTTTTTAGAATGGTGCGATAGTTTTTAAGGACTGTCATGTAGGATGTTAGAAGCTCATAGCATAACATACACGCCTTTAATCCCCGCAGGGTTGGGCAGAGGTGTACTTAACACATATAATGCCGTACTGACAAATGAACTAACCGTTTTTTTTTTTGTAAAATACGTTCATGGAATGTGAGGAATGTCATACTTCACAATTTTCGTCACATTTTACATATTATAATAGTAAAATACATAAATAAATAATGGTGGCTGCCATATATGGCTGACACGGCTAAATTGGTTTGGAAAATGTCAGCCATATGTGGCTGACGAGGCATTATATGTGTTAACAGTACACCCACATTTCACCGGTAATGTAATAATGGGGGGCGAGCCTATTGCCATGAACCGGGTACAAATTCAGACTCCGTGGCTGCTACTGAGAAATTTCTGATTGAAAAACCCAATAACGCTGTGCCCGACCTGGGAATCGAATCCAGGACTTTAGGCTCAGCAGTCGCACTTGCGATCGCTAGACCAATGAGGCAGTTAGAAGTTAGTTTGTTATTAAAATTAAAAAGTTGCTGTGTTGAGTCATTCGGGAGTACTCGTGTTTCTAATTTGTCGAATCATTGGGAAGCTGGAACCCGCAATCGCCAGGTATATCAAACAGGTTAGCCTTCAAGTATGAAATCTACAATTGAAATAAGCCAAATGGTCTTCTCTCAAAATATTGCGTATGTTCGGATACTTAATTCAGAGGATCGGCAACCTTTTTCGATTTTAATTATAATAAAATATGCAACGCGGCCACGCGGTGTTATTTGACTTGTAACAAAAAACAGAAAATCGAGAATCAAAATAACTCCAAACTTCACAAAACTGTCCAATCACTCCATCAGCACGAAACCACATTTAAATTTAAACAAACAAACATCAAACCGAAATCATTCCAAAAGAGGGTACTATTAAAACAACCACTTAAAACCTCCTCTAAGTACTAAACTACACTGTCATACTTCAAAAGCCCTTTGAAGGATTTAAAAGGCAATTCGGACCTTACCGCTTCACCTCTTATAAAAAGGTCATCTATACTTCAGTTGGGCGTCTACGGGAATATAAATGTTCGAAAGAGAGGTTTGTGGTTGGGTCCCAGTGTTGGCTAGAAGCTGATGTGTTTTGAAAAGGAGCGGTTTTATTTTAAGTTGTTTTTGTAGGGGTTGGTAAGGGTTGGTAGCATTTACCAACGACATTATCCCATGGTCTCTGAATACCACAAATGGTTAACGGAGCTTGACCACAAGTTGTTTGATCTTTATTTATTTATTTATGTACACACAAAACACATTACAGGAAAAATACATAAAGACAAAAGAGCACAAAGGTACCGCTTATTTCATTTAGAAATCTCTTCCAGCGGACCTGCGAGAGGATAGATATAAAAGAAACGTAGACACAGTGTGTAAGATTAAAAATTAACTACAAAATACTACTACTTTACTTAAATCTCGACCCCGTTAATCATGACATAGTTAAACAACCGAGTATTTTCCTTTTAGACTAGATCGTCCACTGTGAATTGCAATAGTAGGTATTTACGAAAACCGGCTTCTTCGCTTTTCAGCATTATGCATCTGTAGCGACATAGCTAACAATACAAAATGATCGCTAGCGACATCTATGACGCAAGATAAGAACTAAAATCCTGCATCGCGCAATCAGAGTTATCCGCGAGATAAGGATATGTCCCGACGTTAACCAAAGGGCAGTAGCCCACCAGACACAACACCCGCCTAATCGGAGGATCCTCCCATTTCTAGAGGCTGAGGCACTTATCCAGTGTCTGATTAACACATTGCAAGAAGTTTTTAAAATCTGTTTGTTCAACGAATCCCGCTGCCACTAAGTCCCTACCCGTCTTCTCATTTAGATTCATCTCAGACGAGTCACGTCCGACCGGGCCCCGGATAAAGAAATCAACGCAAATTGGCCGTACACACGCTTCAATTTACCACATATTTTACCCAAACGAAACAATCTGTATGATAACCAGCCTGAAGTGGCTTTAGCACAGAAATTGGGAAGGAAAGTACGCTTTTAGAAGGTAGGAGTTCGCAGGTGTTGGAGGTCGGAATAAAATCATTTTTTTTTTGTATACCGAGTGGGTAGATTATGTTGATGAGGTAGAGTAGGAAGCTATGTTTATGTATAAGTAGGTATGGTGTACCTGTCAAGGTTTACAATACCTTCAATAAGTACGGAACTAACGACAAGAAAATGAAAGAATTAAAGGCAGGCGTTCTTTGAAGAATGGTACGACACTTTCAGTTTTATTAAAGCACTGTCTGCTAAAATAGATAATTTATTACTAATTTTGTTATTTCTGCTAACTGTGTTGGCTCTTAATGGTACATAAGATTGTTTAGCTTCACATGATGAAAACGTTGATCAGTTTAGAGGGTGTCCCAATAAACTTATTACTTTTCAAAGTAGTCAATGTCTCATTTTTGACGACGCCATTTGCACCGAATAATACGTCAAGATGATGATGGTTTACAAAAGTCGACATACGCACCAACATGTGAATATAATTCAGGAAGGTTTATCAGGAAAACGTTTAGTAAATGAAAAATAAAATGCACTAGTATTACATTACGCACAGTCGCTCGAAAATATTTCATTAACGATTAATAAAAGTACACTGAAATTAAAAACCCCAGCAGTACATTCCTGCAGCACAGTTGTGCAGCAGTTTGTAATTTATGCAAATGGATGGGAGAAGAATGGAAACGAACGCTTTTTGAAGTTTGAGCTGGCATTTCCATTACTTGACTATGTTTTGCTATGTATTACTTTGTTCTGTTAGTCTATATACCTGTGCTGTACATATAATTAGTTTTATGTTTAGTGCACTTTGGAACACGGTTTTAGAAAACTGATCTAGGCCCTCTGTTCAGACAAGCTTCGGCGTTAATCGGTTTCAAAGCGTTTCTAGAATGAATTTCAATTTCATTGACTTAAAATTTTCGGAATCTTATGGGTGGGTGAAAGTATTGAGTGAATGAGAGCGAGAGTGTGTGAGAGAAAAAGAGGAAGTATTAAGATGGCGTAGTGTATGAATTGACGTCAAGACTGTGGAGACGTACAGACGATTTATATAAAAATAAAATAGTTCAAGTAATTTAAATGTTATTTCCCACAATTCACGATTGTCAATCTATACTAATATACATTTTCGACTTTTCCATTCACGTTATTCATGATAACATTATTAACCAACGAAGTTTACTCTTTGATTAATTATTTTTCAGCACTGTATAGATTTAAACTTATGATAGCTTGACGTAATTGTATTTGTCGCTCAACTCTGTTCGTAGGAGAATTTTGTGTCGTTGGATCAACGTTTTTTACATAGACAAAACTTTTGCTGTATGTGTAGAAAATAACGTTATTGTACACAAACAGGAAGTTCAATTACTCCACGGGTCAAAAGCCCAGGTGTCTTTCAACAACTATCAGTACACGAGTGAATGAAAACAGTTTTCCCATACATTTCGTTTGAATACACATCGATGTATCCATGGTTATTTTTCTCGTATTTAGTTGCCGCACACACAAAACGTTGTTGCCAGGATCTGAACTAACGTATATATTCTTGTTTTTTTTTTCAAAACAGCAGCCTAACAGCACCCTAAACGTCATTCGATTTATTGTATTTCCGTACGTTCATTATTATTTACATAAAACATACAATCACGCCTGTAACCAATCCCCTTAGGTTAGGCAGAGATGTGTATCCATATTTCGCCTCTTATATTTTTTATGTGCCACTGAATAGAGAGCTTGCCTATTGCCAACAACTGGGAACAAATTCAGACTCCGAAGTCAGAAATTTCTGTTGGAAAATCCCAATAATACTCCGCCCGACCTGAGAATCGAACCCAAGACTTCATGCTAAGCAGTAGGTAGCTCTTGCAACCTCTACGCTAACGAGACATTCACTCCTCTGCGAATTTAGCTTGGCACTATACTAGAGGTACGATATACTACCTATGTAACCTGTGATAATGTGTAGTGCGCTAAGAAATTGCGCGCACAATGCAGGCGTAAAGTGAAGTGTAGCACAATGTCGTCACGGAAAGCACTTTCCTAGTGCGCAGAGCGTGTGATGAGTGGGTGACATAGAGGTGTGACGGTTGGCTATGGAAGTATACGTCACAACAACGTTGTTCTGGATGATAGCTTATCGCTGCAGTCTGTACCAAGATTAAAGTGAATTCGTAGGTAGTTTTTGATTGATAAACTTATTCGAAAACATGATTTCTGAAGTGGAAACCACGTGACATTGGAAACCCCTCAGAAACGACGACCTTAAAAAGGTGGCTGGGACAGATTGGATACAAAAGCCGGATGACAGAGTATTGCGGCGCAAGAGAGAGGCCTATGTGATGCAGTAGACTGCGATAGACTGAGTTGAATGTCTTGAAGAAGACGGCAATCATTGGGATTATTTATTTAACTGGAATTGGGATGCTATGTTTTTTTAGCAGAAAAACAACATAATATCACGCCTGTAATTCCTGAAGGGTTAGGCAGAGATGTAGCTATTAGTACACCCACATTTCGCCAGTTATGTTTGAAGTGCCATGTAATAGTGGGCGAGCCTGTTGCCAGTAACCGGACACAAATCCAGACTCCGCGGTTGCTACTGAGAGATTGGCGGAAAAACAAAAAAAAAACGTTATTATAAAAAAAAAAACAAACATCGACTTTTAAAAACTCGTGTACCCACTTTTGTCTGTTCTCCAAACTTCCTACCCGTATGACACAAGGACCTAACTGCACCTAAGGCCCTGCTTACTCCCTGTAGGTAGACGGTATATATGTAATGTTACAGTGGCTCTCGTGCCGCGAGTACTTCAGGCTATGAAGAGAGTCCTTGCTTTACATCCGACCGGTTTTACCTTTTGCAACAAGGACTATGTATTTTTAATGGTTTCTTGTTTTTATGATTATATTTTTAGATTTTATAAAAGAAAATGTTAATGAAAAAAGCGATCACAGAGAGATTATTTTTAAGAAATAACATGTATAATTGTAGTAGTATTAATTATCTGTGGTATAATGAGTTGTATTTTTTGTTGTAGTTCAATGTACAAATGACAATCATTTTCGAAGGGTTTTGTATTTCTAATACTTATGTTAATTTACTTTTTCGCCCAAAGTTGTGTTAAAATTTGTGTTAACTTTCCAGGGACATAAGTTTCAAACCAATACTTTTTAACCGACTTAAAAAAAAAGGAGTTTATTTTACTGTTCTGATGCAACAATAATAGAAAATAATGACCAGACTTACCAATGTAATACTTAATTTTTGATGTTTAACACCAAAAAGTGAAGAATTCAGATTTCTCCGTTTGTATAGAAGAATAATCGGCTTGTGTAAACTTAACAACGCTATTTACTAAACTATATTACGTAGTCACTACATAGTATAAAACAAAGTCGCTTCCCGCTGTCTGTCGGTCCCTATGTATGCTTAGATCTTTAAAACTACGCAACGGATTTTGATGCGGTTTTTTTATAGATAAAGTGATTCAAGAGGAAGGTTTATATGTATAATACATGCATATTATAGTAGACAAAACATTAGTATCTACATTGCACCCGTGCGAAGCCGGGGCGGGTCGCTAGTAACAGATAAGTCAGGGTTGGATAAAGAAGTAAGGGCTATAAAGTTTTAGAAACTTGTTATTTCAATTACAAGAACGATCCCAACAAAATTTATGAGCATAAAACACCCAGAAATAGAAACAAGTGCAAATGAAAATTGACTTTATAACTCATATCTTAAAGTACAATACTGTTTGATGTAAGTTTTCACCCCCTTGTAAATATTTATATGAGTTTTTTGGTACATACAAGGGTTGGATTCCAGTTTAATGGAATCCAAAGGGTGAGGTGGATTCGAACCTGGTCCCTCATGAATAGTAATAGGGATCTGGGATACAATATGGACTGAAAATTACATCAGTTGGTTCCAACGTAATGATGGGTGTTTCTATAATTATTTATTGAATATCAGGGCTTTTAATATCTTTGTAAGGCGGACGGTACTGATATTAAGTAAAACATGAAAAATATTTATTTGGACACCACAAAATATTCACTGGGCTGGGTATTACTTAGTTGAGAAAAGTGTTAGTTTTAGATAAAACATAAAGTTGTTTATGGTATATAAGAGTTACATAGAAACAGTGAAACATTCAAAATGTAGTTTTGCATCCTCGTCAAAATTCAGGAGGTTGTCATCAAAGACGTAAATATTCAATTTAATTTACGGTACCTGGTCAATAATAATAAACGCTTCTTTTTTTAGTTGTTTTAATTTGACAATATTTCAGAATGAAGCCCTTCTCAAAAGAGGACAATCACCCGTTTATCGAATAAACGTCTACGTTTGTTTGTGTGTGTGAAAGCGCGGTTATAGGGCTAGTATTCTCGGCATAACAATTTCCGATATTAAAAAAAAAAAATAACTACCCATTTTATTATTGATTCGGGTCGAGAATCAGTAGCATAGTTACCTCCTTGAATTTGACGAGGATGCAAAGCAACAGCTTGTAAAGAAAATAATATGATGCAGAAATTGCAGTTTTCCGATATCAATTTTTTTTACTGAAATTCCATACAGTTTTGAATGTTAAGCGTCGTAAATGCGATCAAAAACTGACTACATATTTTAGCAGTCACAAAAATAACCATTCCAACCTCTCTCGTAAAATTTTCACTAAAACCTTCCAGCTCAGAAATTACAGCCCAAATAACTAAAGTCCCCAAGTTTTACAAAACATAACATTCGTACTTAATCCCGACATACCCTGAATACTGACAGAGCTCACAGAAAACAAAAAAATAAAACACGAAAACACACAGCATCGTTATAAGCCGCATCAAAACAAATTAGTCCAGGAGACAGTGTACGACAAAGTATTTCCATATATAACATGAAGAATGGCGGGATTTTCTCAAATATTCGCTGCTATTTCGTAGCTTCGCGGTGATAATGAATTTGCGGGTGCTCTCCTAGCTCTTTGCCTAGTCTCAAGAGCTTCGCTAACATGAAATCGCATGTGCTCCAGGATATATACGCCAGGAGACAGATCGTAAATTAGGACCCGTTTGTTTGATACTGGGTTCAACTATATTAATAGTCGAGGAGTTGGTGGGTTTTAATTTTGGATGGCAATGTATTGTGTGCTTATTTTCGTAATTAAGTGCTTTACTGGGTAATACGTAATTTAGCATCGTCAGTTGCTACTGAATAACAACGCTAACATTATGGTAGTAAAAAAAATAAGTAAGGTAAAGTACTGACGCAAGTTTAATGTTGCTGATTATTTTATATAACAGGTGGGCGGTGTAATGGTTATTATTTATAGCTGACGTTAAAAAGCACCTAAAACACCAAGTGTTATAATGGGATGCTAATCTTAAAAGAATAATATTGTATGTGAGAGATCAAATAATGGATCTCTGAACAGTCTCCAGATTCAGGTTGATCGATGAAAGGAAAACCTGATCAGATTTGTGGACAAATGTGGTGCTATTCCACAAACGGTGGGACATCTGATATCGTGTCCTGCTTGTCCTGATGCCTGCACGCAACAGGGATTGATGGGAGCTTGTGATAGCACCAAACTCGTCCCAAAATTCTGATATCGACACGCTAAGCACAATATGTCAGAAATAGGAGAGTCAGCTTATAACGTCCCTACTGATGGGACACAGGCTTCTTCCCAGTGAATGGGAATGGGCTATAAGTCACCACGCGGGCTCGGTGCCGGTTGATGTCGCAGTGGCGGACCTGAGATCCAACAATACGGCAAGCCTATAGGGTCAGCAGGCTGTTCAGAAACCCGAATATCATGAAGAGTCCCAGGTAAGGGCAAGAAAAGCTTTTAGGCTTTGAAGTTATCGCCAGTAGTTGATGGAAGTCACATGTCTTCAAATGTTTTCGTTCCAGGACATGCTAGTTTCCTCACGATGTTTTCTTCTCCGTTTTGCGAGCAGTGGTGACATAACACTGCCTAGCACTTACAGCAAAAGGAAATTACACCAAGAAAAAACACTCACAAAGTTCAACATAACATTAAAAAAAAACTCATACGCGCAACACGACTTCACCTTATCAGTTATTTAAAACAAGCTCTTATCAACAGGTAAATCGTTTTTCAATTTAATACGACCACGTACGCTTCCTCTCGGGTTCCCGCATACGTATTAGGGAGCTCCCTATGAACCGTGATGTATGCAGATCGACTGGCTTTACGTGCTTGACTTAATCAATGTTTACATGGAGCTTGAGAGTTCCTTGCAAAATGCGTTTTCAACATGCTTTGCGTTGGTTTTAAAATAATCTGGTCGTAGACCGCTTACACTGTAACGTTTTAGCTGATTGAACCGGTCAACAGGGCCACGCTTGTGGCCAGGTTTGTGGCCAGCAGTGGATTTCTATCGACTGAAATTACGATTATAATGAAAAGTTCAACGGCCTGAAAATTACACTGAATGTCTAGATTAAAGCCACCAACGTCATTTGTTTTCTGTTTTATTTTTAAAAACATTATACTCGTTCGGTTGTTTAACATAATGACTTGATTACTTGACATATTTTCTGTATTAAATTTTACAAAAATCAAGTTATTAGTGTTTTAATGAGCACCATCACTCTCACTCCTCGCTTTTCGTCAATATATTCCCAGAATTCGCAGCTCCAACGTAAGCTAGCGGAGGGGAATTGACGCGAAACCAAGGGGCTTAGAGCAAAGCCCTATGAGCTACCAAGTTAAATAATATTCAGCAAATAAGTTAAGCTTGACCTATCTACAATAATAGAAGGTTAACAATAGGACACTGCAGTGGCGACGGGTGATTTCATGAAGGAGGGAAGCCGCAGCAAAAAAAAAAAACAAAAAAAAACTTACCAAGGCCAGGCGTAGTCCAGGGGGGGGGGGGGGCGTAGGTAGGGCGTACATATTTCTCAGTCCACCCTTACTATACGTGTAAGCACTGACTGATAGATTGAAACAGTGTCTTGCAAGTATAATAAAAGTGGCTTTGAAAAAAGCCGGTTGTGGTGTGATGAACTGATGACGTATGATGTCTACTATACTAGGCAAAACTACTACTACTACTTAACAACAAGACTACTCTACTCACTTATTCTACTTATAATAACTACTTATACTCTAAAGCTATTCGTCTATTCTTTCTTACAAAGTGCGCTAAGACATTATCATAAAAGCCGGGATTATTCTTAATTTTAAGTAACAAATGTTTCTCTATAGAAAGAATGGCTAGATCAGATAATCGTTCTTGTTTTTGAGAATTACGCATGTACGTATGAATTCGCTTCAAAGCCGAAAACGACCTCTCCGCGGATGCTACTGTAACAGGAAGTGTCAAAAATATACTACATAATTTTGTAATTTGTGGAAAAGTGTCACATAATAATGAATTTTGAAAATTGAGATAAAGCTCGTAAACATCTAGTTTATTCAAAGATTGAGTTGTGTATAAGACTTTCAACTCATTCTTTAAAGCAGAGAACTCAAATATTTGCGGAAATTTGATTAACAAAGAAGATATTATTTCATCTGGAAATGATCTACTATAAAAACTATACTTAGATTTATTGAGTAAATTAAGAAAACTCATTTGCGAAAGTGATTGGTACCTGTGTTGTATTTGCGTCTTAACATTGTCTATTATTTCAATGAAAAGACGCCGATACATCGTTTTAACGTCTACTTCTGTATTTAGTCGTCTACTCTGTCGCGGCGGCTCACCGAATTCCTGAACGCTGTCATAAATAAAATCAAAATTGTTTATTAAATCATTTGCAAGCCAACTATTGAATGAATCTATTTCGCGGTTTGCTACTTCAATATCAATCTGTTTTGACTGCAATAAATTAAAAAGAACGTCGGTTTTTTGAAAAATGTCTGATAATACGTGCAAAAAAAAACAAAACTGCATGTTTTCTAATTTACTGAGAAAACATTCTGCCAAGGAAAGTGATTCACTATCCCAAAATTGCGGGTTATCTAACATCGAATTAAAAGTTTTAATTATGTCTAATCTGCAGTTAAAAATTACATTAATAATGCGTGAGTGATAATGCCAACGTGTTTCGGATACTCCGGGCATACGGCGGTCAGCTATTTCCTTCAAAAGGTTGGTCCGTTTAGTAGATTTGTTGAAAAACCTAACAATGCTATTTACGTGCCCAAAAAAAGTTTTCAGTTCCTGAATATTTTCAAGGGAACGGCTAAGAACTAAATTTAATACATGAGCGTAACATGGCACAAACATTGCCATATGACATGCATCCCGAATTTTTGCTTGAACGCCACCGTGCTCACCAGACATAACTGCCGCGCCGTCGTAAGACTGACCAACCAACTTATTCCTACAACGATACTGGTCAAGTATTTCCAACAACTGTTTGGATAAAACTTCAGCAGTTCGACTTCCGCTAACATCGTAAAAACCTAGGAATCGTTCTTCGATTCCAGTTTCAGATAGATATCGAAAAATTACAGTTAATTGCTCCCTATGACTGACATCGGGAGTTTCGTCAATCATTACAGACAGAAATTGAGCTTTATCTATCTCGATTCTAATGTGGTCTCGTAAAACGGATGCAATACTACGTATTAAATCATTTTGAATATCACTAGAGAGACCAGAAAACGCGGGGTTCTGAACTGAAGAACATAGTTCCAAATGTGAGTCCATTACTGTATCATACTTGCTCAAATATAACAAGGTTTCGATATAGTTACCACGGTTGTCGGAATTCGGACTTTCATCGTGGCCCCGAAAAGCTAATTCTTGTTTACCTAACAAAATAACGGTGTCGATAAACCGTTTCATTAAATTCCTATTTCGATCTACTTTTCTATTATGAGCTTCATGCGAATTAGCGAAAAATGATTCTATTCTACTACACCCGAACTCGTGTAAATCTAAACAGCTGCGAATATGCTTTTCAGTTTGAACATGTTTTTTCGAGGAATTCGTCAGATTATTAATATCCGTAAAACCCCCTTTATTCCAAAGGCTACTAGAATCTGAGAAAAGTAGGCACGGGAAACAATACATTTTATTTAATTTACAGCTGCCAGTCAGCCATTGATATTTATCGTATAGAGAAACATTAAAATGTTTCACAAAACCATCTTTTCGTTGATAATTAATTGCCATATTTGGACGCGCCCGCCCGAGTTTTATAACATGTTTTTTATTCTCAAAACTTAACCTTGAAAAACTAGTTTCTTCGCAAAGCAAATAATCTGTGAGACAGCAGTCTAAAGCGATCAATGCCATCCTAATTCTAATTAATTTTTAAATCTACTCTAAATAGGTAAGAAATTTCAACTTGATAAACTATCTACTTACCCAAATACCTAATTTCAACGTACTTTTATACTTTATTTTCACTACACAATACACGCACAAACTAATTTCTAATTGATACACTAATCAATTCAATTAATACAACGAACAAATTGCAAATTACCTATCTAAAACAAAATAAAAGCCATTAAGTACTTTACATTCATGCACATGAAAAATACGAATGCAATGCATTTGTTTACAAATTCTCGAGCGCCGAGCCCGAAGCATTACGAAATTTTACGAATCGAACCGAGTACGGCGCCCGCGCCAGTACATGCGTCTCCTCTCTCCGATATACGCATCTCGTTTACTCGCAAACAGTTCTTGCCTATAACCCGCATTATTCCGGCTTACCGACTCCTAAGATAACGCGTGTCACGTGGCTCTAAGTGACGTCATGACGACATAGATTTGTATAGACATTTTAGAAGGAAAAAGCCGGGACGCCTACGAGTTATTTAGGAGCAACATGTTGTCTTTTTGGAATTTATTGACAAAAATTGTAATTTTGGCAGGCGTTTTGTAATACATAATATTTAAATTGTAGGGTGTATTAAATACCTTCATTATTATACCCTACTGACTTGGATTTCCAAAGGGAAGCCGGCAGGAATGGGCTTATTGCGTGCCTGCGCTACTGGGACACTGTCATAAATCAAAAGCCAGGCTTATGGCTAGATTCACCACCTCAAAATTAGTTCCAGTTAACTTATGTGGCCAAAATAACTTTATACAAATTATGTAGGTATGTTCCATTTATTACTTTGTATACTAGCTCTCAGCCCAATGGGTGCAGCTGGATTTTAGTATTTTGCATGGAGTGACTGCTTATTTCACCTTCACAAACCAGTTATGTGCCCTGGCTTTGGCTTACGGGCTTCTGAGTATCTATAACGACTGTCAAAGTATTACGAATGACAGCCGGAATACAGAGGATCCATCCACGGACTGACTCCAGTAAGTGCCACGAGTCTTCCAAGCAATTGAAATGTAAGACTAAAAATATATAACAAAATAAAAGCGACACTAGCTCCGCTCCTAAGAGTGACGTAACGACTTTACGTGCTGCCAAGTTAAATAATGTTTAGTAAATTACAAGCAGCGTGCATACCGTGAGCGTTATTACGTCAAATGTGACGCGGTATTACAATTTTAGTTCATCTTTGTTTGAAACTGAACGAACTGAACGACTTGAACGTACTGACTGAAATGAACGAAACTTGCTTATGCAAGTGTGCGGACTGCGGAGTTGAGATTTAATGTAGATTTTGTTAGACAAAGTGTGTTTCGGAGGTGCATGAAATGTGTTGCACGTATGAAGTTGATGCAGTTTTAATAAGAAACTTAGGTAAATGTGCTATGTACTTGTGAAAGCTGTGTACAGCATGGGTGTGCGGCATATGCTATTTATAACTGTTTTTTGTTCCAAAAAGTTCCACAGGTTCAAAGTGCCTAGATCGCACACGTCAACTTTCGCGTTTCAGGTGAGTTTGAATCTCAACGAACCAAAGATCAAACCGAACAAAATCTTGTGACTTTTCGCATGTTTGGAAAAGGCATGTCAGGGATCGATTTGTCTTTTAGAACAACCTATTAATGCACATATTACTACGTGCATATATCATTTAAAAGTATTAACAAATATAACGCACAAGTATTTATAACTTACTTCAAAATTATAGTAACAATTATTATTCTAGTCTACTCTCCTCCTACATGCAATAATCGCAAGTCATTAGCCTTGTAATTTACCCCACTTCAGCTAACGGCGCCATATCCATAAAATTGTAAAGCCTACCTGTGCACGCGACGATGGCGCAGATAATCCGACGGCTCGTAAATCTTCCACGATAGAGCGCATTCCACACTTATTAACTGGGGAGTACTCGGGAGCAGTCGGGATTACACTCGGGGATATTCGGGAGTACAGTCAAACAAGGTATTTAGTGGACAATTATTTACCGATATTCATTCATCTTTTTCAGACGGAATCACGAGTGCTTTTGAGCAGTTCCACCTCGCCAAAGGTAAGGAGTGATATTAGGAGTTGATGGTCAACACTCAGTAATTTGAGAGGCATCAGAAGATGAAGAATCTTCTGATTTCACTGCCAACATTCAATTTATTTCAAGAGTTGGATTTGAGAGGCCCAAAACTGGGTAAAGTGGCGTGTAATTGAGAAGACCTATACTCAGCATTGCGTGGATACAGGTTGAAGAAGCGAGTGGTAAGTAAGCTGGCTGTATACCACACAGCTGGTTCGACTGTACTCAGGACTCGTAGTGTAGACTTATTATAACAGATAAATGTTACTGTGTGGTTGTGTGTTTATTACTGTTAATTATTAGATGCGTGTGTATTGCGAAAGGTTATTTATGCTTTTTAATTAAATCGCGATTTAATATCGAATTGTTTACTGCGATGGCGGATAATTTCACATTGGAGGTTCGTGGCTAAATCATAACAGCCGCACGGACCGACCTTCAAATTTTAGCAACGCTTGCCGCGGTTCCGCGTTATGCTGCTGTCATTCGTCATAGTCATAGTCTGAAGTTCAAAAGTGTGACAATAAGTCTTACAAAAGGGTATCGGGTTAACCAGTTACGTTGAAGAGGTCATGTAGGCAACGTCGCTCCATGTAAAATACTGGTATTCAGCTGCACCCGGTTAGACTGGAAGCCGACCCTAGTATACACACTTGGAATAAGTCTAGGCAGGGCTGTAGTAGGAACAGTGGGGTTTTAGTCGATTAGTGTCCGGCATAACCGTCCGCGCGTCCCAGACGGAGGGTTCATCCATGTTCATGTATTATGTTCAGAAATTAACTGCAAAAACAATTTACCGATGCACTTTGAAAGATTAGTCTGGAAAAGTAGAATTATTAACTGTTTAAATTCGATTTGGTTTATCGAGTCTGTAATTTATGGCGCATCTATTAGATACTGCAGTCTGCGTAGCGAACGCCGCGTGTAAGTTATGGAGTAAGCTACGGTTTCATTAAAACGCTTTAATAAAACTCTTGGGCCGCCATGTTTTCCGTTTATGAATTAACTGGCAACACCGGTCACGGATAATTTTTAAGGTTGATTCATTGGTCTAGTAACAATTGCTACTGTTGATCACTAGGTCTTAGGTTCGATTCGGTGGTCAGGCAAAGTGTTATTGGTGAATTTCAGGAATTTCTCAGCAGCGGTTTGGAGACTTCTGTACGGCTGATGGCGATAGTCTTGTCTATTACATGAAACTTAAAGATAACTAGGAGGTGAGAGGTGTAGCTCTGCCTATCTCTTCGAGGATGACAGGCGTGGTGATATTTTACTTAAAAGCTTTAAAAAACTCTTGTTTTACCATTAAGTATGGATAAGTTTTACCTGTAAAAGTGGATCCAGGATCTAGAATGTTGTTAATTGCTTTTTCTTCGTTTGTTGTTGTTGGGATTTGTTGCTTGTAGAGGCTATTCTTTCGTTTTTTCGTAACCATGTGAGGCTTATGAAAGTCGAATTAAGTTGGGCGTTATGCCCCCAAAATGTACCTACTTATCTACATCTCCATATTTTTATCATGGTGATATGAATAGAATAGAATATACTTTATTGTACACCAAAATTGGAACAGAACGGTGAATGAATGAATTGTAATATTTTGTCAGAACTCTGTCTAGTTGAAAAGTCACATGCTGGTTTAATGTTAATATGAAATGTACGAGTTCTTACTTCTCATACATTGCATAAAAAAGTAGACGTAATATGTTTTTTTAAAGAAAGACAGAAAGAAAAACTATTTATTTTTCTCGCACAGGTCAAAACGAAAAGTAACCAACTTCCAAAAAAAAAAAACAAAAAAAAAATACTTTACATTCGGAAGTCGGTGACTATTGTTTGTTTCATTGACTTTTTTGCCATCGACATCCGAAAGTAAAGTTATTTTCCTTTTTTTTTGTTTCTTTTGGAAGTCGGTTATTTTTTTGAAAAAAAGTTTATAGACCCTTTTTAGTCTGTTATCGTATCACACACAAATACTTGTCAAGTATCAATTTTGCAATTTCTGCTACTTGGATGACATATTTTTTCCAGCTATTTTCATTTAAAAACCAAACTACTGGACCGATTTTAATGAAATTTCAATGGGACCAATCGGGAAGTAAATCCTTTCAGATAAAAGAATAATTTGTCAAATCGGTTCATAAATGACGAAGAAATGAGGTAACAAAAATAAAAAAAAAAAACAACTGAATTGAGAACCTCCTCCTTTTTTTGAAGTCGGTTAAAAATGAATAAATTAGCAAAAAAAAGTGAAAATTAAACAAGAAAAAAATAAAATAAGACACACTAAACTCAATTCTACCTTTATAGGTAGGTAGAATTTAGTTTAGTGTAGGTACGCTTACTCTAGGCTTGCTATACTACTTTGGTTTTCAATAACTTAAACAAAAGCCTCCTATTTTTTTCTACCCTTGAATCAGAATATTACCTCCTAAGTAGAGTGTTCAAGAAAAGACGGGAGACAGCAAAATAATAGGAACTACAAAGAGTAGCTCATATCGTATGGCTTTGATATTAGCGAGTGTTCACTGTTCGTCTTCGCGATAAGAAATGAAAGATTTCTCTCGGCGGCGCAGCTTCCTATGTTTTCTTTGTTCGGGGACACACGGGCGTGGGGGATGGCAAACTGAAGGGGCCTTTTTGAGGAGTTTTTTTTAATTTTATTTTTTTGTAAAAGACAAGCATCTAAGATGGATGGGTGTCATTCAGAAGATCGTGAGTAAGACCTGGATGAGAGTCGCGAAGACAAGGGCAGCATGCCACAAAAGGTAGAAGGCCTTATTGGGTACTCAGCAGTGGGTAAAACAAGGTTGCCAGAGATGACGATAGGATCAGTAAACATTTTAATAAATGGATTATATAAGAACTTCAAAAACTGTTAAAATAAGAACTTGTACGCTTTTTAGGCTGCAAAGGGTCTGATTTGGTTAACACTTTCGGTAATAAGCACCCAGCATAATATGGATCGAACAATAATTCTTCCGTGTGCCCACAGCCCGCCTCCCGAGTCGTCGTGATAAGTAGCTAAATATAATAACTAACTTGTGCATACAAGTAAAAATGAATTGTTTGAACTTAGCAGACAGATTGTTAATGAAAAAAAAAATTTTTTTGCTTATTTTTGCTTTTCATGTGGTTTCTTTAAAAAATATTTGCAATGACAAATTTTCAGCAATAACACTTTCACAACATTTACATGCATCATAGCACTGCCAAAAAAAAAAAAAAAACAAAACCATAAGCCCCGCAAACAAATGGGCGCGTAACAAAAATTACAGCAATATTCTGCTCCATTGAATTCCCAAGTGAAATGTAACTGTACGTGATATGACTTTATTATTTAGTGGCGTCGAAAATCGTGAGAATAGGTCTGTCTGTGCGTTGCCTAATCAGCGAGTAAAAGTGGTTTAGTGTCCCTTCGGAAAACATTTACATACAACAAGTTGTCTGATAGGATAAAGATTTTAACTTAAAGAAGAATCTCCAGTCTTCTGGATGCCAGCGATATAGAGAAGTACTTAGACATGAGTGCCTAAACGTCCTGTTATTTTAATTTAAATTAGTTTACTAACAACTACTAAATACTTTTTTCCTTCCATAACTTGTTCTAATTCCTTTACGTTATATTTTATACTTTTAGTTGAAATCAAGAATTAGAGAAGAAAGATAACATCTCTTTTGATAACATAACAGTCATTACCAATAAAATTATGTTAACACCGTTTCAGGGTAACATAAAATGAACAAAAAATGTGTAAAACAACTGTACCTACCTAATAGCCAAAGCCAATATTATTATTATTAAAATAAAGTACAATTTTACTGCCATATTATGGTCAAAACTACATTCGTGTAAATTAAACGTCTAATATAGTGACGCGGTTAGTACACACGGCGACACCTAAAGTTGACTTCGCTTGGTATGAGTTTCCAGTACAATTAGTTATATGTAAGTTATTAAAAAAATAATTAGTATTACAACCAAACATATTTTGCTTGGTTGGCAATACAGGCGTTGCCTAGTTCGGTTGCAGTAATCAATGCCTAAGTTTTTCGAGAAATAAATAAACGCGAGATCAGCTTAATTCGGTTTTGCATAGCTTGATTCGTCGTCGTGCGTACATAAAAAATAAAAAATATCAATGTCTCTATTTCAAACAAATTATGTTTTTGTTCATGAATAACTTAAATTGTAGAGTTTAAGTTGCTATTTTAATTCATGTAGGATTAGTTTTGTTCACTAAATAATTTGTTTCATTCATGTTGAGATTATAAATGTAACATTTCAAATTGACATGATTACAGTAACTAATGCGCATATTTTAGTAGTTCATAATTAATTCCAATTATGGAATCATGCAAATATTATTATTATTAATTTAGTTGTGGCTTAACTTGAATCAGTTAACATTGAATTAAAGCCAACAATGTATTTAAGTGACAAAATAATACATTGTGGTATCGCAAATACATGTTTGCTTTTAAAATTCATGTTCGTAAGTATTAGAAATAAATAATGAAATATTATTTGTTTTTCACAGAAATACGTGCAAAAAAAAAAAACAAACAAAAAAACGATAACATTAATTTTTATTTAGGGCCTAATTTAGAAAGAAAGAAAAAGTATTTATTAGTCTCGCACTGGACAAAACAAAGTGGTATTTTGACAATGAAACGAAGATTAAAAAAAAGAAAACCTAATAACAGATTAAAATCAAACTAAACTGGTCCTGTACGAGGCCAAAGGGCACCTATCTCAGCATGGTGCTGTAACATTAAAAAAGTCACAGCGCTGGTATTTAGAAGGCAGTACTCCATGATACGGCCTGCATTGTGAGAAGGTTCCTGTCTCTGGAGCCCTAACCGGTAGCTTGAACCCTGCTCCCGACACTGGTGGACCACTATTTTTATATTATTTATTTATATAAGAAATATTTGAAAAAATGTTAACAATAAGATGAAGCAATGAATAAAGGAATATTTATAATTATCCAATACGAACTTGTTTTCAAATTGAACGGGGCTATTTATATAAAAGAGCTACGAAAAAAAAAATCTGCACACTTAGAGTTATTTTTTAAATCCGTTATTAATTGGTTATTCTTGGCTTCCGTGTGTCACTCTACCGGTATATCCATTAAGTATATTTGCCGACATTTCCAAACTGAAAGAGGTCAGAGATATCGGCAGATTGGAATGATGTATTGTTACTAGATTTCATTTGCCGAAATCCGTTTTACAACCCCAGATTCATCTTCTTTGATGTTCTGACTAAAGAACGATCATTTTTAAACCATTGTGTCTGGGAATTTATAGGTTCTCTTTTGGAAAGGGTGACATTTTGTTTTTTTTTTTTGTGCGACTGCTTCTTGTCGGTGTTTGTCGATGGTCTACAGTTCATATCAGTTTATTAGCAATAAATACCTAGGTACTAAGGTCAGATTCTTCGGTAAACCAAGGACTCTCCGTGAGATTGCCAGCAACACCAAGGCGTTGCTGGCGTTGCTAGGGGAACTGGGGTGGAGCGAACAAATTTCCCACCCGTACGCAAAACACGCGCTTTGCACGTGCGAGTTGCGGACACCAGCCCGTTAAAATAAACTATACCAAGATCAGCTTTTAAACCTGAATATTATATATATAATTTCAGTATATAAGCTGGATAAAAAGCCGGCAGAAATTGGTTAATTGTTTAACCGGAATACCAGACGAATCACAAGAAAAACAAAGTGACAGCGAAGGCCAACCGCAGCGGCAACCTCGCCTAATTGCTGCGACAGATTCATTGCTCTTTTCATAAAGAAAACAGTTCATTGTGATTGGGCGACTCTGACTCCGCGGTTAAAAGAACGGTTGCGACTACCTTCAGCATTGTACCATTATCGTCTCAGAGGAAAGCTATTATGTCTTTTCCGATGAATAAACGAAAAATAACATAACATCACGCCTGTAATACCCCTAGGGTTAGGCAGAGGTGTACTTAATAGTACACCCACATTGCGCCAGTTATGTTAAAGTCTCATGAAGTAGGGGGTCAGCCTATTGCCATCAACCGGGCACAAATGCAGACTCCGTGGCTGCTACTGAGAAATTCCTGACGGAAAAACCCAATATCAATTTGCCCGACCCGGGAATCGAACCGACCAGGATCTCATGCTTAGCAGTCGCGATTGCGATCACTAGCCCAATGTGGCAGTCTAAACGAAATTTAAGGGTTAATTAAACACAATTTTCCCATAACAAAGCATACTATGCCACAAAGCCTTCGGCAAAGAAGTTTAAATTGCTTGTTTATACCAGTTACCCTTCCAACCGTGCATGACCAGCAACTTTAAACGTGTTTACAATTTTATTGATTTTTACTCAGTCTTTAATGGAACTAACCTAGTTTCTTAATGTTTGTATTTTAAAAGTACACATAGTTAACTTTTAGCTACGTTAGAGGTATACCTGGGTAGTCAAACAACCTTCGCCAAGCAAATAGGGGAAACACGGCATATCTACGTACGTTGTATAAATTATGAGCCCTGGTTAGCGCGGGTTATAAATATCCCTCGTGTATATATATGCGTATTGAAATAGGCTGAGATTTTGAATTAACTATTTAATTTGGAATTTGCTCTTTCGGAAGTCAAATAATACGCTTTGTTTTACAACATTATTTAACTACGTAGTTATTGGAAAGGTAATAAATTACTGGTACCACAAAGGTAAAGGGATTTTTTTTTAATTAACCAATGATTAAGACTGCCTTTTTCCTAATTTATTAGGCTCAGCATGTTCTCTCCTTCTAAAGGGAAATCTCTATCGACCGTCATTACAGTTTTAAAAACAGAAAAAACTTTTAGAAATTGAGAGATTACCTTCATTCTCATTAAATTTAATAATTGCATTGAACACTAGGAACACGCAATTAAGCTTCTAATTTTAAGTAGGCAGAACTTAGTTGTTTCCACGAATAAAAAGTAATATTTTAGTAGTCATATTTTATTGAGTTTGTTGTGATTTATTATTAGGTACCGTACATAACTTGTTAGCTTGGTTGTTTGTTTTTAACCGACTTCAAAAAAAGGAGGAGGTTCTCAATTCGATTGTATTTTTTTTTGTTTGTTACCTCATATCTTCGTCATTTAAAACCGATTTGAAAAATTCTTCTTTTATCTGAAAGGATATACTTCCCGATTGGTCCCACAGAAATTTCATCAAAATCGGTTCAGTAGTTTGGTTTTTAAATCTAAACAGCTGGAAAAAATATGTCATCCAAGTAATAGAAATTGCGAAATTGATACTTGACAAGGATTTGGATAACTAAAAAGGGTAAAATAACCGACTTCCAAAATAAAAACAAAAAAATTGAAAATAACTTTACTTTCGGAAGTCGGTGGCAAAAAAGTCAATGAAACAAACAATAGTCACCGACTTCCGAAAGTAAAGTTATTTTAATGTTTTTTTTTGGAAGTCGGTTATTTTTTTGCAAACAAGTTTTACTGTGCATGCTGTAGTCTCCTGTAATTTAAGAAGCACACCTACGAAAAACTCCAAGTTGGCCATTATCAACAATAATGTTATGTTGTTTTTATATCCTTTGTTGGAGATCCTGAAATAAATTAATTGAGAAAATTAAGCTACTACAAATAACTTCTGAACAATATCTATTACAAAACTCTAATCACCCACGAACAGAAATAGGACAAAAGTGCCAGTAACGTGATCAAAAGAGATTAATTAAAACAAACACTAGCATTGTGGTGGGTGCACAAATTTTCGTCGTAGCCTCTGATTGAGTTGGACGTATGAATGCGGACGATAATTAAACACTGCCCTTACTGTAATGGATTTGTTTTGTATTTTGTGAGCTGGTAATGTTGGTGGCAGTTTTGCAAGTCCACTCTTTGCTTTAACGAGGTTTCTTAACGTTATTGTTGTATTCTTGTAAAAGGTAGAAACAGTTTCCTGTTGTGATTGTTAGACTCTGGACGCTCTTAACTTGCACGTCTTTCTACATCGTTCTTCGTTTATGACACTGAATTTGTTTACAATTTTTTTTCACCGGTCCTTTGGAACGTAGACGATTTTGGTTACGGTTGAATGGCACGCGGTCCATTCGCTTTGGGCCGTTCAGACTAAATACCCGTTATTTAAAATACTTAAAAGAGCTGACGCGTAAAAGTAAATCTAACCTATGATTAAATTGGAAACGTATATTTTGAATATTGTTATCATTGAACAGCAAACAGCAGGCTTATAATACATCTCTTAGCCAAATCTTTATTGTTCGGTAAACACATCTCTATCAACTACCACAGACAAAAACTTTCTCTAAAGACATCCCAATTAAGCCCTGTCTTAAACTAACCCATAGACAAACAATCTATCCATGCTACCCTCAATTCGCAGAATAATAAACTAGTTTACAGCTTAAACCTTTATCTGGCGACAAGCACGCCCTCTGGCGGTCGGACTGTTTGCATTAATAAGACTTGATAATACTGGATACCGAGGTGGTGGTAGTTTTGTCTCGGCAGGTTTCGTAACTGGATTTTTAGGACTGGGTAATTGTGTGTTATTGTTTAAGTGCAGGTATAAATATTGTGCCATGATATGTTTTTTTTTTAACTTGCCAATGCTTGTGAAAGGCGAAGAAGCGTCTTCTACTATCTTACGTACCAACATCCCATACTATTAAATGCGCCATTTTTGTAAATTTGTAATCATGTTCTCGGAAACGGCTCGTGCTCGTGAATGCTGGAGCTCGTGGCTAAATAATAACAGCCGCTCGCGTCGATCGACAGGTTAAGCCGCGCTTGCCTGGGTTGGTCAGTGGATTGGTGACCACCCATACATACCGAGTTTCCTCCGTGCATAGGAAAGCGCGTTAAGCCGTTAGTCCCGGCAATCAACTAAAGATCTTTGACAGTCGTTACAAGTAGTCAGTGACCCGAAAGTCTGACAACCAGTCTTACCAAGGGGTATCGTATTACCCAGTACTAATTGGATTGTGGAGGTCAGATAGGCAGTCGCTCCATGTAAAATACTGGTATTCAGCTGCATCCGGTTAGACTGGGAGCCGACCCCAACATAGTTGGGAGAAGGCTAGGCAGATGATGATGTTCTCGGAAAAGGCTCTAACGATTTCGATGAAAGTTGCAGTATAGCGGTTTACGGTGGCGAAAAATCGATCTAGCTAGGTCTCATATCTGGGAAAATTCGTTTTTTTCTATTAACACCCGAGCAGTGCTCGGTCGCAGATAGAAATTTGTTACACTTATCTAGTTCAGAATATCAGACATTACTTAACTTTGTTTGACAAACTGTTGCTTCTTAATATCTCCATGCTATAAAACAGGAAGGTAAATGTTATACAAACGGCTACAGATATGTTGTCAAATCGCATTTCACGTAATAAGATTTGCTGATGTTATTTCGGGCAACCAATCTCAAAAGATAACACGCAATTTGGGTTGCTTCACGTTCATGCCTCGTTCACGAGCTCGGGCGGTACGTTTTGTGTCAAGTGACACGTGTGCGCGTCACTTGTGTCCTCCACGTCGCGAGTCGCAAGTCGCACCGCGTTGTCTCGTGGCATGTTGAAAGCATTTTTAAATTGCTAATCGCTATTGCAATCGCAATAAACGAATTGGTGCAGCGTGTCGATCATGGCCGAGCAGTCAGAAAGTGTTCAGGAATAGCGGGTTTTATGACTGTTGGTTGGGAATTATTTCTCGTTAAACTACTGAACAAAAGGCGTAACAATATACACTCAATAAGACACCTTAAAAATGAAAATACTTAATCAAAATCGGTTCAACCGTTCAGAAGTTATAATGCCACAGACAGACACAAATACACATTTCAAACTTATAAAACCCCTCTTTTTGGTCGAGCGTTAAAAATATCAATTTCACAAGCAAACAAATCTTCAATTAACTGAAATACGCGATACAGGTGAAACTTCAATTACATTTAATTGAATTGAATCCAATTCAATTACTAGTCTGTAATAAAACCAATGCTTCAAAACCTATTTACACTCAAAAGGAAAAGGGTTCAAAAATAAGAATAGCTGAAAAATTAATGGATTTTCTGATGAACGAGTTTTTAGAGTTATACAGCGTGTTCACTTTTTGCACTGTTTGGAGTTGATGCTGGATTTTTATCACTCAGACGCATGATCTAGTTTTTCTAGTTGTTTTTACTGGCTTTACTCTTTACTAGGTTTGAGTTCAAAGTAATTTTGTTGATCAAGTTCGTACTTTGCTTTTGATTTTGAGCTAGATTACGAAATTCAGGCTGTATGACATTTACGGATGTATTTTAATCTTTGTTGTCAGGTTTGTTTGGTCAGGATTTATTCCGTTTGACTCGGACATCATGTGGGCAGAAATTGGGTTTTGTGCAACGAAAACACACTGGCTACACTGCTCTTTTTAAACTAACAAATTACTTGAAATTACTATTCAACAAAACTGGGCATAATGAATCGGGATACAGTGTAGATACAGTTCCGGGACTTTCTAGATTCGCTGCGATCAGACACTGCATGTCGTCCTCGCTACGAGCTTAAAACATCACGACTCTTTAGAAACACGCTGTAGGTGTGGGTAGACTGGTAAGTAGGTCGTGATGTTACCACTGCCCTGGGGCGCTTGCGATTCATTTTATGTCCGTACGAATGACCAGATCCGACATAATGTAAGGTACTGTTTATTTAATTGTAAAATATAGATTAAAGGTACAAATGACGAAAAATTACGGACGTGGTTTCGGTCACCGGACTTTGACGGACAGCTAATCTACTGAAGTATCTGTTGGTGTCCGCAACCGGTCTGTAATCTGTCCGTACTAGTCCAGGGCGGTTACTATGACCTGTTAGTGTAGAAATGTTTCAGTACTATTCCGAGAGTGGGTAAGAGATGGCGCTACACAGCTGTCTAGGCAGTCACTTAGTGTGCAGTTTGAACGACCCTTTAGTGATTTTATCGATCTCAGCTATCAGACAGACAAACAAACCATTGATCTATTGGCACAAAATTAAAAGTTTTGCCTAGAAAAATATTTTGATCACAAATCAAGTCTAACTTTACCACATTAATGGAAGGCGAACACTCGATAAGTACCCAATAAACAACGCTGTCAATTTCCGATGTCTTGATTCATATTCGTAATTTATTCGTGTAAGCTGTAGACCATGGCATAACATCACGCGTGTAACCCCCGAAAGGTTCGGCAGAAGTGTACCCACCTATAGCACATTTATTTATTTACCACATTTCGCCAGTAATGTTTTTTAAGGCAACGTAATTGGGGGCGACCATATTGCCATGGATCTATGGATATATATGTAAGTCCTAACTTCGGGTCGTTACTGAGAAATTCCTGATGGCAAAACCCAATAACACTTTCCCGAACCGGGAATCGAACCCAGAATCGCGCTTACAACCATTAAACCAGCGAGACAGTCAATAACATAATTTTACCGTATTAATTGACGGCGAAAACTAGATCCCTAATCAAAAATGCTGTCAATTTCCGATGCCCTGATTCATATACGTTATATTTTATTCTAGAAGCAGTTGAGCAGTAAATCAAATAATATGGCTGCTTCGCTGGCAAGCCACCAAAAAGTATGGCTTCTCTTACAACACGATTTGTACTCAGCAGAGGAGAAACGCGGGTAGATTAGAACACGGGCCGGTAGCACCGATATTTCATTTAAGTTTACCTGGGTAAGAAGCCCATTTCAAAATATTGCTAGTGTTTGTAATGGTTCGGGTAAAATTGACCGCATATTTCGGTCCAAGTGAAAATTCTGGATAATTTTCTTGTGATTCTAAACCATTGAGAATAATTTGGACTGGATTAGTACCTTTCTTTCTCAAAATTAATTGGGCAAACGTTAACTAAGCCAGTTAAGACAATGCCACCCCAAATGGCGAAATCTCAAAAAGAACTGAATACAAAATTGTCATCTGTATTCGAAACATGAGCAATAAAAACCAACTCTATAAAAATCGAAATCAAAACAAAACACATAATGATACGAATAACACGTACATTTGAATTCAGCGAAAGCTATTTTTGTTATCACACTGTCTCGTTCAATAATGCAGCAGTGGGAAGCTTCCTTCCGAGTCACTTCACACACTGGATGAAATGAAAATTCCCAAATATCGATATCCGTATCTGTTATGATATTGGCGTCATAACAGAAAATCGGAACGATTCTGAACTAAAGGCGCAACCCCACTGCTGCGCCCTCATCGCTCGCTTGTGAACGTTAGCTGTGACAGTTTGTTGCATGTATTGTTGCAGTGCATGATCTTGAGTATATTTCATACAAAGTGAAGCTAAGGTCAATCTGTAAGTGTACAATATCTATGTGTGTATATGTGTGTATATATGTGTACATATATTAGTGTATATATAACAATTTGTACATAAACCGGCTAGTCGGTGAACTTAGCAGCACCAAAGTTGGATGTCATATTGACGACGTTTGTTTGAATAATATTAGTTATGCGGATGACATGGTGCTGCTAAGACCGTCGATCGGTGCTTTGAGGAAACTGGTGGCTATTTGTGAGTCCTATGCAGTGTCCCATGGGCTCGAGTACAATGTTAAAAAGAGCGAACTTATAATGTTTAAAGCGAGTGCCATAAACTATCCTGATGTTCCCGGTGTCTTGCTCTGTGGCAGTCCTTTAGCATGGGTGACTAAGTATCAGTACTTGGGTCATTGGGTGACTGATGATCTTAAGGACAATATGGATATAGAGAGGGAGCGAAGGCTGTTCGATGTAACATGCTGGTTCGAAGAATTGCACATTGCACGAATCAAGTTAAAGTGATTCTTTTCAAAGCTTTCTGTCAATCTTTCTACACTTGCAGTCTTTGGACCCGTTTTACACAGAGGACATACAGCGATCTGCGTGTCCAATATAATAATGTGTTAAATATACGTTGTGCGTCCACTAGGTTTGCGGAGGCGCGCACAGACGATTTTTACGCCATAATTAGAAAAAAGACCGCCTCCATAGCTGGTCGGTCACCAACGGTCTCCTGAGCGTATTCGGTGGGACTCCCCTCTGTTGCGCCACTGGGTAAGGATCCATACCAGCTGATTATTGAATTATCATCTCCTTATTACTAACCTAGTTATTAAGTTATTTTGTTAATACTAAAACTATGGACTCAGGTCCGAAATAATGAATTTGAATTTGAATAAACTTAATGCCTAAATTTTATAAACCGGAGTCGCTCTTCGAGTCTGTCAGTGCGATCGCGTTGTTCTTCTAAACTAGACAACGGATTGAAATGCGGTTTTCACCGGCACTTAGGCAATTTATTCCAGAAAGTTCACGTGTTTGAAACATTAATGAAGTCGCAAAACCGTGCAAAACTGGGGTGGTGCTAATGTACATAATATTCTATCTACATATTTATAGCTTAGCTATGGGCAGCAATGGAACTGCACCTTTATTCTACCGGGAAAGGGGTTGTATTTAATCGTATGATTCGAGTTGACTGAATCGATTGGAATCGTCTGTTCATTTGTTTTGAGTTAATAATGTGGAAGAGGAAATTAAATTCCGTATTTGGTAAAGAGGAAGACTTACTTGGGGTGTATAGATCACAAGAGTTAATTACTTGCAGGATTAATGAATTTATCTGTACGAATACAAACGGTATGTAACTATGTACCTACCAACAGTGTGCTGAAAGATTACGCACATAATAAAAGCGTCTAGAAGACGTATGCTTCACTTTGTTTCCTTTGAAACTACGCCACGGATTTTGATGAAGTCTTTAACCATCATTCAAAGAATTTATGACGCGATGTCTTTGTGTCTAATACATTAATATTAAAGATACTTTTATACAAAAAACTTCATCATAAACTGAACGAAGCAGGGGTAAGTCGCTAGTTAATTACAATTTCCTGTTCTTCTTATCGAAGGTTTTTGAGTTTTTTGCCATCAGTAGCCGCGATAGCCGTGGTAGGCGCGTGCTTTTGGTGCCATCAGTAGCGGCGATTCACAACATATTACCTCTTGGTAGACAATATCAGTACTAAGCAACACATACCTTCAGTGGTTTCTGCTAGCGTAGCGACGAAGAGCGCAAAAAGCGCCAGTCCCCACGACACCAGTCTCATCTGAAACAAAACATACAATTATTAGTGTTGGTAGGACCTTCAGATTCGATAGATGGAGATTAAAATAACTTTCTAATCAAGCAATAAGTGATAGGTTCTCAACTTTGACAAGTAAAATGCCATTTTTTAGCTTCATCTGTACTTTTAGTATCGTGAAGAAACAAGCCAAGTCAGAGGCTCATGGGCGGCATAAAAATTCTGACTAACCTGGTCACTAACCACACGATAAAGAAAGAAATTTTAGTATAATCTTGATTTTATTAACGGCGAGGGAAAACGTCGTTAAGAAACCTGGTCTATATTAGTTTGAAATGACCAAGTATACATGGTGGAAGGGTCACCGACGCTTAATCGGTAACCACGTGCTCAGTATATCATTCTGAAAGAAATTTTTCGTCAATTATTAAAAAAAAAATTGCTGTTTTTTACAAAACTGCTGCCTACCTACACGGTCAAAATGTAACGGTATAGCTTGTAAAGTTTTCTTTATTGTTTTCGGTTATGGCAGTCAATCTCAGCGGAGTTTAGCCAACAACGCGGGAGATGTGAGCGTAGATGCAGCTCCCTCTTTTCTTTACTGTCATACTCCGAAGGGATAGAGAGATATCCCACAAGACTGGAGAGGGATCACACAGGACCAACGGGTCAGTGTGCTATCCTGCTTAAATGGTCTTTAAGGTTATGAGGAACAGGGTGCAAAGTTCCTTATACCTCTTTGAAGATGGAGGTTCCTCCAACCAGACTGATAATGTGTCTGGTAGGCTACTGCACGAGGGTGGTTGTCACAATTTTGTACATACGCTTAACTCGCGGATGACTCTGATAGCGCGATGCAAGATTTTGGTTCTTAACTCGCGCTTTAGATGTCGCTAGCGTTCTTTTTGTCAAATTGATTAAATGATAAATGATGTTTATTTTACTCAGAGGTCATAGTATCTTTTAAGGTCCAGACAATCTTGGTCTATGCAGATTAGTGTCTGGGATGAATAATGTTCGCTACACGCCACTATATGTATAGTGATCATGCGTGGTGAACAATGCTCGTTCATACTCTGAAGATGAAGAGCCCTTTATCAGTATGCTGTACGCTACTGTATTATTTTGTTATGCTGAAAATACTACCTACTTATAGACCTATACCCTATATACAGGGAATGTAAACAAAATAAACAAATAAAAGCCTCTTCCCACACTCGGTTTCGTTGCGAATGCCATTACACTGACAAATAAAATAGCTGACATTCCGACTTGGAACAAATATTTGTCACCATTGGAAATATTTGTTCCAATATAGGGTACTGAATTGAATTTGAGGAAGGCGCCCAATTCTAAGGTCACGTACACAAGGAACGTATGAAGGTAGCTGACGTTTGTAAGCATTGAGTTCAAGATACTAAATCAATTAATAGCGAAACTCCAAAGGTTTTGTTTATCGTATTTAGTTATCACGGATGGGTCAATTTTACAAAAAAAAAAGACGTTAGTGAACTAGTTGCTGTCGTTGACTCAAAAAAGAAATGATGGGTGTATCTAATCATGATAAACGTGATTTAATGTCAGCAGAATATCGTAAGCTAATTAATAAAATAATATTTAATAATTAAAACATATTATCAGCCGATTGGTGGTCATTGTTTTTCATACACTTCATAAGAACTGATAATTAGTCTACACAGAAAAATAACGTTAAACCGACAAATCGGAAATTTTATTCGATTAAGGTCTTTGGTTTATCTTTGGAAAATTTTATCTTTAAACCAAAGAAAAATATGAAACCTCAAGGGATGAAAAGAAAAGAGAGATTTATCTTCTTTTTTTCACCCCTTGAGGCGTTGAGAAATAAAAAGGCTAACAACAAACAACTCTTACTCAAGTAAACAAGCCTACTCAAATGTCTTCCCGAATTTAAAATCGAAATAACATAGAGTTAAACTTCTCCCCAGTTCACCCTCAATTAGTCCTATTTACCGACGGGGATTAACCTTCATTCAATGTTTGAGTAAGGAAAGTTTAATTTTATGTTTTATATTTTCTTTGCTTTACGTTAACAGAACTAGTAACTTACTTTGTACAAACCCTATTTTTATCGGACTTCAAAAAAAGGAGGAGGTTCTCAATTCGGTTGTATTTTTTTTGTGTTTGTTACCACATATCTTAGCCATTTATGAACCGATTTGAAAAATTCTTCATTAATCTGAAAGGATACACTTCCCGATTGGTCTCATAGAAATTTCATCAAAATCGGTTCATTAGTTTTGTAAAATACAATTATTTATTTTTTTGCAAAAAAGTTTTCATCTGAAATACGCTCAGGTATTTCTTCCAAAAAGCTAACGTAAATAGAATCAATCATAACATTTCCTACGTGTATTTGTTCGCCATATTTCGTAATATAACAATACTTCAGTAGCAAATGATCCGATAAATCTTACTTACATAGCGTTCGGCTTCCAAAGAATCCGCCAAGAAAAGTAATAAGCCAATAACCCCACAACCCTTTTGCTGGTATCACGGGGAAATTTTCTTTGGCCCACAAACTCACTTTTCAAGTTTTCAACTGTTAAATTTTCTACAAGCATTTTATTCGAGCATTTGTAGTGAGCGCTACGAGACCGCTACGAGAGCGTAATTGCTACGAAGCTACGAGGCTACGGGCTACGCCATGATTGCGCGTCGGACCGCGTTCAGCGGTAAACCGACAGTTTTATATTAATTGACTTCTTTGTTTTATTTCACTCAGAACACTAACTTCTGAATGTGGTCGGTAAAATTTTGATGACACGTTTCAATCTGCGGTTACATTGATGCAATTAAAAAGTTTCCAGTGGAACGGACGATCGGTAAAGACTGCCATTATTGTGGCTAAGTATGAACATTAAATCCTGTTCAAATGCGCGGATAAAATGCTCGTAGCGATTCATATTAATTATAGACATTAAATAAACGGGCTTTTTGCGATTCATGATAATTTTAAGTTTGAAAAAGATGAGCTGAAAGACGACTGAAGATAATATAAAACCGGTCAAGTGCGAGTTGGACTCGCGCACCGAGGGTTCCGTACAAACCTGTGGGTATATAACTTTTTTTATATGACGAAACTAAAAATTTACGGTTTTCGTAATTTTTCCTATATCTGTACTATAAGACGTGACTTCGTACAAAATTTCAAGATTCTAAGTTCACGGGAAGTACCCTGTAGGTTTTGATTCCCGTGCGAGTTTCGAAAATTTGCGGAAATTTGCGGCTTAAGTGGCTGTATCTTTTGATTGCGTTGACTTAGAAGGTTGATTTTTCTACAGCTTCCAGGGACAGTAGAACTAAGTATCATATAGAAATTTCAGTTTGATACCTCCACGCGTTCCTGAGAAAAACGGTCTTGACAGACGGACGGACGGACGGACAACAAAGTGATCTTATAAGGGTTCCGTTTTTTCCTTTTGAGGTACGGAACCCTAATAAAACGTTAAAATTACGACATTGAAACTAGTTCATCAAAGTTTTTAAGTTTACGTTCTCGAGAGACTATTTCGAAATCTAGAGGGACTGTCTCGTTGATTCAGTGGTCGTAAGCGCGGCTGCTGAGCATGACGTCCTAGGTTCAATTCCCAGGTCGGACAAAGTGTTATTGGGTTATTCCGTTAGGAATTTCTCAATACCAGCCACGGAGTCTGGATTTGTGCCCGGTTGATGGCGGAATGTGGGTGTACTATTAGGTGCACCTCTGTCTAACCCTTCATGGATTACACGCGTGATGTTATGTGATCTCGAGAGATGCGTGTGTCACTTGTTTTCTTCCCGTGAGTACACGGGCGCATACTCGAAGCAATTTCTTTCATTTGATCTCTCCGCAGTCACAACACACGTCTCGCTTGCCCAAGCAGTTACATACAAATAGATATTATGAAGTCTCAAGCCAACAGTAGGTAAGGTGTCTGCGCACAGAGCCGCATATTGCTTGCATTACAGCCATTACCGGCCGCAACGTTTTATGTGCGGCGACCGTTACCCGGGACTGTGCAGTGCTGATACACACCGGGTGGGGTTTTATTGTGTCTGTTGTGTTTAAATGTAGCACCGAAGTGTGCCGTCAAGGTTGTGGATGATATTGTGGACTTGGAGTTAACTTGGAAGAATAAAACCAGGACTAAGAGCGCAGAACCTGTCTGCGTAATTTTTTTCTGTTAGCTAACATATAATTCAAATAATAACATAACATAACATCACGCCTGTAAACCCGGAGAGTTAGGCAGAGGTGTACTTAATAGTACATCCACATTGCGCCAGTTATGTCTAAGTCTTATGTAATAGGGGGCGAGCCTATTGCCATCAACCGGGTACAAATCCAGTCTCCGTGACTGCTTCCGAGAAATTCCAAATGGAAAAACACAACAACACTTTGCACTTTGTTTTTAATTTATGTTTGTGTAAAACTCTGATATTATGTATTTTTTATGAAATAAATTAAATGAAATGCCCGACCCGGAAATCGAACCCAGCAGTTGCGCTTGCGACCACTAGACCACAACCACAAGGTAGTGAAATAGTTTATAAGTTAATGGATGAAACGGCTCTGTACACCGCTAAATCATAGCCTATCTATAAGCTTGGGTTAGTAAAACTGTTATTTATTAATTTAAGGTGGAAGAGCCAGGGTAGCCCGCGAAATTCGAATGTTCAAATTTTAAATGGGGTTGTATGAACTTTGAGGGTTGTATTGATGGTTTAATGATTATAATTATGTAAATAAATACCTATTACAGCCGCGAATCATATTTTGTTCAATGTACAGCCTTACAAAGACCGGCAAATTGCAAAAGAAACGCGGGAAAATTACTTAGCCTTTATAGCTTTGATTCTGTCTTTATGACCTACCCGCAGATCCTTTGATTGATGTTAGTCTAGTAGGTTGTCTGCTTAACCGGGCAATGCTGTGGGTGCTATGAGAGTAAGGCGTTCACATGGGGTAATAAACTTCAAAACGAAGCGACTACACGCTAAGAACCTCTGTGGTCTACGGACCTCGGTTTAGGGCGTACGCACGAAAGACACTCCCCACCAAAAATATACGGAACCAGTACATCGATGAGATCCTCTAAACCCCTATTGTGTTTCCACCCTAACCTCGCCAGCACAATACGTAGCGACCGACGTATAAGCGGCCTGATTACGCAGCCCAAACTCGCTGTTTATACATGAATAATTAAAGCGAGCGTATCACAATGGCCGCGAGTTCCTATCAAACGAGGCTTAGTGTGTTACTAAGAGGAAAAGAGGCTTTAAGGGTGGGTTTGACTTGCTGACAGTAACCTTAACAAATGTCACATCCCCCGGCGTATCTATACAAATAAAAAAATTGAAGTATCTGTTTGTAATGTCAATAACTGAACGCATATGAAAGTATATACGGTACCTGTAACAAAAATCATTTTATTTTAAATTTTTGTCTGGCTAATCTCCGAAACGGCTGGAACGATTTTGACGAGATAGCTGATGTTATAAGGAGTAACTTCGACTATTTTAATGTTAAGAAAAGGATTCGGGTTCCGTGCAAAAACACCGTTAAACCACCGTTAGAAACTTCACTTTTCGTTTATTGCCATCTTTCACTCAAAGTGAACTAAAATGAAAATAAATATTAAATAAAACACTCTAATAGTACTGTGAAACCATGAAGGTAGACAGTTCTGGAGAATGGTATAAACAAAGACCAAACGTGTTAAAGACAACAAAGTGTTTGTAAAACTAATTACGTATGATTGTGCTATTAAAATAACTGAACTAATGGACCATAACAATAACACCATTCAGTGTTTCATCAAATTTAGTTTTCGAACAAGCTGAAATATAACTTTCCGTACCTCCTCAGTAAGCTTTACAGTCGGCCAAAACAAGCGTAGGGTAAACAAACTTTGTTTCCCTCGGGACGTAAGTACCTATCAAAGGAACCGATGCGATGCCGGGCCGTCAGAAATCCTGAAAAACCCCTTTTATGTCTTGAAAATGGCCCCTGAGTATCTTTAGTCGGTAGGAGAGCGACAGACATACTTTTCGACAGTCAGATTTTTCAAGAAGCAGCAAATATGTTTACGCTAGTATTGTGTGTGTATGTTGGTGCAGGTTAAGCTTTACCAGAAGTGTTCATTGTAGTGCAGTGATATTTTTAGATGTTACAGCACCATGCTAAGATATTAGTCTTATATAAGGTTTTTTGTTGTTCTCTTTTTATTTAATTTCGTTTTATTGTTTTGTCCTGTGCGAGTTTAATACTTTTTCTTTCGTTCTTTTTTATATGAGTGGTTTAGTAGCTTGAATGTCATCGGGATTGTGTCGAAATAAAAGCAATTCGTCATGGACGTGGTACGACAGCGGCTTCGGTGTAATCATCTGTCATCGGTTACCATCGATGCGACGCTCCACTAGAGTCACTAAGCAGCGTCGATGTTATACGCGGCCATTTCGGTGATTCGAGTAACTTCGTAACAAAACTAGACGGTGCAAAATGTTTATGTTTTATTCCTTGACAAATAGACAGTGTTACCAGACTATCAAATGGGTTTTAAAAAACCTTAACAAAGTCGAAAGGCATTTGTTCATCCCGTCATGGCGATATTTGTTTTGTTCTAGACCATACCTGGAAACCCTTTAGTTATGCAGATGGCGGTCAAAGTTTGAACTTTTTCGCATTTTTTTTTAGGTACAATTTTGAATGTTATTTAATAACTTTAATTTGAACACGTACACGTCCCCGTACCCCGTGCATCAATCAGCACAATGTTTTAAGTGCGTTACATTGAGTCCTATCGTAAAACGTGATTTTTGACCATCAAAAAAAGTCGTTTTCCAGTAATAATTTTTGCGTATAGTTACTTATGTAGTTCGAAGTACAAAATGCTTGGTTGACGGCTTCGTGAAGGGTCCGTTTACAACTTGAATAGAGATACCATAACCAACATAGTACCTAACAGAAACCCATATCAATATACAACAACAACTCTCGCTGCAAGAAATTATCTTCAGGAATTGATGCGTTCAATCCAGTTGGGCCTGTAATTGCTAGGAGCGGTCTAGTGCGTGGTACCTAACCACATAGACTATTAAGTGTATGACTGCCATTGTTCTATGCAGAACGATTGTTTAGCCACAATTTATGGGGACTGTTGGATACGTCTAAGACTTCATAGTGGTAGACAATTGAACTACATTGGTTACTCGTATACGATCAATGTGTGGTCTAAGAACAACGGATAGTTGCGATCCCTACTTTAAAAAATTAAAAATACTAACCGTACCGTCTTTGTACATATTAGAAACTGCATTATTTGTAAGAGCTAGTTATGATTTAAAAGAGTTTCCATGGAGTTTCTTGCCCATAGTTCTCCATAGAGATCTACGCTTTGGAATAGACAACTACAGTACTTTCACCGTTATTATGTCTTGTGACTGGGACTGTAGCTTCATTTTTTATTGCTGTCTTTGTTTCGACAATTCAAAAGTGCCTGTAATTGGCTTACTTGAAATAAATGCTTTGATTTTGAGCAAATCAACAATTATTGCAAAAATGTTCAGCAGTCAAGAGAACCCCAATTCGAGCACAATATGAGAATTTGTTATGTTCAAATAAGTGCAAAACTGCTTTATTGAAAAAGTTTCTTGGGTATCGCTCCAAATATTTATAATAAAATACCTGATATTATTAAATGTATGCCTCTATACAAATTTAAAAAGTCCCTTCAGGGGTTATTATTACTAGAGAAGTGCTATTACAGCGTAGATTAATTCTTAAATGATATTTTCCTTGTATAAAATTTCTGAATAAGCGTATTAATTTGGTTTTATTATCAGTGTATCTTCAAATTGAATTAAAATTTTGACATTGTAGTTTTGAATTAAATTTTGACATTGTGATTTTGAATTAAATTTTGACATTGTGATTTTGAATTAAATGTTGACATTGTGATTTGAATTAAATTTTGACATTGTGATTTTCACTTAAATTTTGACATTTAATTTTGAGATTGTCATTTTTTTAATCGTATTTTTTTGCATTGTTTGTATAGTGCGACTAATTTTGTACGCCTTAAATGGCAAAACATGTAGCTACCTCATTAATTATAACACCTTCATGTACCATACCATAATCATGTTTTACAAAATAAATAAATTTATGTATCTATCTACTCAGGTATGGTTTGAAGCAGTGTAAAGGCTATTATAGTGAGAATACATGTACCAACCAGACTATCTGGGCAGTATAACTGTGTTACATTAACTGACATAGAGATTCTATTGAATTAGGAGATTCACCACCATTTCGACTGTCTCGTTGGTGCGCGACTGCTGAGCATGACTTCCTGGGTTCGATTCCCAGGTCGGACAAAGTGTTATTGGGTTTTTCCATCAGGAATTTCTCAGTACCAGCCACGGAGTCTGGAGTTGTGTCCGGTTGTTGGCAATAAGCCCGCCCCCTATTACATGGGACTTAAACATAACTTTCAAAATGTGGGTGCATTATAAGGTACACCTCTGCCTAACCCTTCGGGGATTACAGGCGTTATGTTACGTACAAGCGATAAAATGAGATTTTAACAACAATATTTCGACTTGACAATTGCGGCAATGCTACAGGGACTTCTAGAATGTTTTGGTTAATTCATTGAAACATAAAAAAAAAACCGTGACTTAATAAATCATGATACGTAATCTTCAATGCAAATGGCAGATGAAGTCACTAATTAAAACATTGCATAATCTATTTGATTAAATAGAATCAAACATACAGATCGCATTCGAAACTCCATACTTCGCTCCAAAACCCAAATAGCTGATGCTGGCCTTACAGCTGCTAAGTTGAAATGGAACTGGGCTGGTCACATTTGCCGCATGTCGGAGGAGCAATGGGCAAAAATAACCACTCAATGGACACCAAAAAGCAGGAAACAACAACGCGGCAGGCCCAGAAGAAGATGGTGGGATGAGTTGGACTCCTTCTCAAAGGATTGGCCTACAAATGCACTAAATCGCGAAAAGTGGAAGGGAGGCCTTTGCCCTGCAGTGGGACAACACAGGCTTATAATAATAATCTATTATAATTAACTACAATCAGCACTACACGAAATAAACATCAGCAGCATATTCAAAGGACTACTACAATCAATAGAGAAAAACGTAATTTTAAAACGTAACAAAGCTCTCTCCGCATCTCCGTTTCTGCGGCAAGCTAACTAAGTAGCAGCCAGCCATCGCATGTACGAATACACCTTTGCGTTAGTTACTTTTTTAATTAATCGCAACTGAAACATGAGCTAGCTTACACGTGTCAACTTAATTAAATTTTAATTTTACCTCCGTTCATATAATTATGACGAAATTAATCAACTTTTCGAGGTTTTACTTCGAGAACCCACAAAACCGTATTACGTGTCGAGTACATTGAAAACGCATTTCGGATTACGGAATGCTGATAATTGGTTTAATTCGGTGTTGAGAATTTAATTCAGACACTAAAGTTGTATTATTTTTTGGTCGGGTAAGGCACGTCCTAACCGTTGGTCCCGGCTGTCATTTGTAGATCTTTGACAGACGTTGCAGGTAGTCAGTGGCCCGAACGTCTGACAACCAGTCTTACCAAGGGGTATCGTATTACACAGTACTAACTGGGTTGTGGTGGTCAGATAGGCAGTCGCTCCATGTACAATACTATCTAGTACTCAGCAACATCCGGTTAAACTGGAAGCCGATCCCAAAATTGAAAAAAGGCAAACGGATGAGATGGTCGGGTAAGGCTCGTCCTAACCAACGCAAGCGTCGCTCAAACGCGTATTCATATTGTACAGCGAACGCGCGGTCGCAATGGCAAAGGGCGCCTTTCGGTTTCCGATTCAATTAAGTGACCGCTTCAGTCGGGTTACGCATACATAGTTACTTTAATAATATAAAATATAATTTATTAGTATCTACTAATAAATTATATTTTATGATGAACGTAGTACGGATTAAAAGTGGTTATTGGTACTTGCAAAATCATTCGCAGAATTAATTAATTAAAATATGTTTTGTGTAATTTCAACAAAGTTAATATAATTTCTGTTGGGTATCATTTGTTTTGTTACCAGGCAATGTTGTATGTAATGCCAAGCTATACATACTGCTGTATCATATTATACGGCATATCATCAGCTGTCTCATACATTAATTGGGTCGAGTAGGTATTGAATTTTTTTTTTGTTGTAATTAAATTGATTGAGATGGACGTAATGACGAAGGCATTTTCTATCAGTCAATCTTTGAATGATACAGAGATAAGCAGTGGTTAATGCGATAACTCTGTTGTTACTCATAAACACAAATGTCGGCGCCTCACATATGCGTGGATAAGTTCGGGGAGGGCGCGGGCCTCGGGGTACCGAACCCGGCTACGCGAGCGCCGCTGCGCGCACCACCACTCACTGAGCTCACAGACGTCGGCCACTCCGGGCATTTCTTTATACTGTCTTCACACGATGTAATTTTATGTTAATTGTGGTATTACACAAATTTTATACAGTCCACTAGTTTTCTTGAAAAGTCCCAACCGAGTCTTACTCATGCGCACTTTTAGAACTCTAACCCTCAAATTACGAGTAAAAGTTTAACATTATTAACGTGCCCACACAATCCGCAGTAAAAAATTGGTTCCGACTCAGTATTTACATTTCCCATTACATCTCCTCTATCGGATTTCAAAGCATATAACATAAAATACGTGAATAATAAATATTTACCGTACAAACCCATAAATTGAGAATCAATATAAACAAAAAAAAAAACCGTAAATAAATATTCGTTGTTATTGGAACCGGTAAAGCTATCGGATATCTAACGTAAACTCAATCAGTACCGGTAAATATAGCATGATGGGCCCAAAGATTTAAATCATACGATGTGCCCTCACCTCACTGTACTTTGGTTGCCCGAAAAAGTAAGGGGCTCGTGGCCAAATAATATCATATAACGCAACAGTTAAATTATGGAGGTCAGATAGGCAGTCACTCCATGTGAAATACTTGAGCTGCATCCGGTTAGACTACAGGCGAACCCCATTGTAAACACTGTTTTAAGCTTTCATGGTTTATAACTAAACTTTCACTATCACGGTATATCTCCCGCGATAATGTTTATATTGAGCTCCCGATACAACAACATCAACAAAACAACACATGAACACACACACACACACACACACACATGAACATTAATCGCGGAAGATATCCCGTAAGTGATAGTGAAAGTTGACCCCTTTGTAGTTGAGTAAAGGCTAGGCAGATGTTGAAAGCGAGACAATACTATTCGAAAAAACAAAAACGTAATAATTTTTGACGCAGTAAGGCGACTCTAACGATTTATATCTATGGATGGGGCTACGTTTTCAATGAGCAATATTGATTGATATGAGCAAATTGATAATTTGATTCGTTTCTCTTTGCGTATTGTTGTGTGTTTAAGATTGAAGTATTGTATTTGTTGTTGCTAATTTATTTAAAAGTGTTCTTGTATCTATAGACCTGACGTGATAGCCATAACGTGGGTATATGTAGGGCAAATCTAATGATTTATATCTGTGGATGGGGTACGTTTTCAATTATATTGCGTCTTTTGTTGCTCGCAATAAGCAATGTTGATTGATAGGCATTGATATGCGCTGATTGATAATTTGATTACATTGCCTTTGTTTATTGTTATGTGCTTAAGATTGTATTATTTTAGTTATAGATTTGTTGTTAAGGCTTTTCGAACGGTGAAATAGAGCAGTGTAGGTAGCTGCGGCGACTTATTAGTTGTACTTGAGTTGGAAACCAGGCAGGCACTTCAGAATGTATTAACTATTTCTAGGTTAGGCACTAACCACACGACAAAAAAACACCACTTTTAAAAATTCTTCAAATGGTGAAGGAAAACATCGTGAGGAAACCTGTGTCCTAGGACCGATAATTCGAAGATTTGTGACATTTACCAACAGGCACTAGACCCGTGGCGTGGATTGGAGCCTACTCCCCCTCACAAATAAGAGGCCTGTGTCCCAACAGTGGGCACAGTAAAGACTCATTGACCCTATACTAGGGGAAATGCTACATTAAGGTTTCTGTCAGCAAAAAATAAAGCGTGCAGCCGAACGCAACGTGAAGCTGCCGCGCGCTGTATTGCATTCCCACTCTGTTTCTCGCTCTAGCATACGTCGGTTCTGAGCGACAGAATAGGATAGGAGTATGGGAATGTGTGATTCCGTGCTAACCTTACCTAGAGAATCTATTTTTAATCACTGTTTTAAGCTTTCACGGTTTATAACTGAACTTACTCTATTACTTATGGGATATCTTCCGCGATGAATGTTTATATTGAGCTCCCGATATTTTGACGCTGACATCATCACGTGACGTCACGTATTTGTGGTCGTGTGTCATCGTTGTCATCTCGTGATCATGCCGCTTGCAACAGCGTCGAAACATCGGGAGCTCAATATAAACATTCATCGCGGAAGATATCCCGTAAGTGATAGTGAAAGTTCACTCTATTTTGATTTAAAAAAAGCATTCTGATTTCTGAGTATTAAATAGGTCCAAGAGTCATACATAGTTCGAACCCAAAACACGCACGTCTGATTTCTAGGATCCATGTGCGTATTGTATAATTATCACTTACTTCGGTGAAGGAAAACATCGTGAGGAAACCAGTATGCCTGAGAGATATTTCTCGACGGCATGTAAATAGCCAAGCCAGGCCCATGGGCGGCATAAAAACTCTAGCACTAGGTTAGCCACACGATAAAGAAAGAGAAGTATACATAGTCTATTTGCTCTACAACGCGTATGCGTCATTGAGTTCACGTCTGATCGTCGATCGTTGATCGGGTTTCCTTCCTTATGTTTAAATGTAAATCAGGACACGTGTTCCCATTAATCAGATCAGATAGTGGATACATTATTGTTATTACACATTCCTATGTTAATCACGAGATGGCTGGTTCATTTGTGGTGCACTTATAAAGGTATTTGAAGGGTGTGTTGTAATGGTGGTAGGTATTTTGTTTTGTACGTTCTTTTATATTGGCATATGCTAGGTATGTTTTTACAGAGTCTTTTTAAATAAGGATAATGTCAATTTTTGACAAATGACAAATGTTTAATAGCGTAAGCGGTTGATGGTAATAGACTCGCTCGCTATTACATGGGACTTAACTGGCGAAATGTGGGTGTACTGTAGTTGGGTACACATCTGTCTAACTCTTCGGGGCTTACAGGCGCAATGTTACGTGTAAAAATGTAATTTTTTTATAAGACGACGAATAAACGAGAGTGACTATAACAAAAACGAATATGTTTTCTAAACTCATAATTTTCAAGTAACTAGGTACCACACACGGATACGCTTCATCAACACGTCTGCGGAGTGTTGCTAGCTAATTTAATTTTACCTTTTCTATAAGTGACTGTGAGAGGTAAGGCACACTTCAAAATAAATTTAATATTCATGCAGAAATATCTAACTTACAACTATACATCTTAACTTTTTCCCAACTATGTTGGGGTCGGCTTCCAGTCTAACCGGATGCAGCTGAATACCAGTTTCTAACAGGGAGCGACTGCCTGTCTGACTATCTGACTTGGTAAGACTGGTTGTCAGACTTTTGGGCTTCTGACTACCTTTAACGACTATCTACTATCAACAAATGACTTCCGGGACTTAATGTGCTTTCCAAGGTACAGAAAAAACTATGTACGTAATGGGTGGTCACCCATCCACGAACCAACCTAAGCAAGCACCAATTAACCTGAAGACCGACCCGAGCGGCTGCTATTATTTAGCCAAGAGCTTCTCCCAAATATCTAACTTACATACGTATTGCTTCATCTGCACAAATCCCAAATAGTTAGTAATCCAATCACCGAAAGAACCTGCAAATCATTTCGGAATCCCAAAACCGACCAATTTATCTCGACTCCTCTTCTCTCACCCAATCCATGTGTCCACAGGTCATGTTCAACCGGTCGATCGATAGCCAACAAAAATGTACCCAATTACGTATTCTGATAGCGTTTGGCTGAACTAACGAAATAGGGATGTATAGCAAGTACTCGTACTTAGTCGACACGGAATCGGTGCCGGTGGCGATAAGTAGACTTTATACATTTTAGATGGGGCGTGCTTCAGTGGGTATTGGGTTTTGTTCATCGATGAGGAAATCGATTTTTGAATTGCGAGGAGTGAGGGTTTCGTTTAAAATGTCTGTGTTAATGAGTGTCTGTATTTTTTTCGGGTGGTTTTGTTGAATGTGATAGGGATAGGCGTCATTCAATAGAAAAAAAACATTCGGATAATGAATTTATTAATAATACAGGCGAGTGTTTAGAATGGTTTCACTGCGACGACCCGAATGGCGCAGCGGTAGTGAGGCTGCCTTACGTCCATAGGGTTCCGGGTTCGAATCCCGGTAGGAGCAAGTGTTTGTGTGATTAAGCATGGACATTTGTTACCGAGTCATGGATGTTTATATGTATAATAAGTATGTATTTACAAACAAAAAGTATCTATGTAGTATATCAACTATCTAGTGTCCACGACACAAGCCTCGTTGCTTAGTGTGGCACTAGATGGCGCTGTGTGTAATGTCTAGCGATATTTATTATTTATTTATTATTACTGCGTTACACGATTTTGGTACCCTCTTAACTGTTAGCTGGAATGAATAGGTAATGAGTCATAGATTAAATATTCCAAACATATGTGGTATCCATCACTTCTAGTTTTCAAGGTACATGTCAATTATTATTTCTACTACCCTCACTTTAGGCGTAAAAGAAACAGTTACCGTTTTCGATGTATTGTACTTTTTTATTATTTCGTTTTGTTTAGTAATCGTTTCTATTCGATAACGTCGTCATCTTGGTACATATTTATTTGAAAATCCAACACTAATACTGGACTAAGTGGTTGTCGCAACTGCTTAAATGCACCAAATAAGTTTTGTTACGTTTGCGGACAGTATATTGTGAAATCATAAACAAAAGCGAGAAGTGCATATTTACTCTAATTTTGACGTGCTATTAATCGGAGTTTGTTTGCGGAAAATCTTATGTGAAACATATGCCATTGATAGATGCTAAAAATGTCATTTTACAACCACTCCACATAAAACTTGGTTTGATGAAAAATTTCGTCAAGGCTATGAATAAAGAGGGAAATGGCTTTTCATATTTAAAGACAGCATTTTCAAAGTTAAGTGATGCCAAACTCAAAGAAGGAATATTTGTGGGACCACATATACGCACATTGAAAAAAGCTTACTAACAAGGAACTTGATGCCTGGTTATCTCTGAAACCAGTTATGAAAGGGTTTTTAGGGAACCACAGAGCTGAGAATGCGGAACAGCTAGTTAACGACATGTTAAAAGCATACGAAAAGTTGAGTTTCAGAATATCATTAAAAAATCACTTTCTTCATTCTCACTTTTCTTTCTCTCCATCTAATCTTGTGCGGTCAGTGATGAGCAGGGTGAGAGGTACCACCAGGATGTAAAGAAGCTTCAAGAATGATTTCAAGGCCGTTGGGACACAACTATGCTAGGTGATTTCTGTTGGCGTTTAAAACGAGAAGATCATTCAAAGCACAAAAGAAAAAGTTAAAGTTTCACGATATTTTGTTTTAAAATTTTATAAGATGATTTTTTTGTTTTTTTTTTTACCTAAATGATAAAATTAAACTTGATTAATATAAAAATTCTGGTTAATTTTATTGGATATCTTTAAAATATGTTTTGGCCTTTTAATTTTTAATATAATTTGGTACATTCTTACGGAAGAAAAATGAGACGTGCTGAAAAGGAAATTTGTATGTATGTTTTCTATACAATAGGTATAAATAAGAAAACATGAAATTTCAAAGCGGGTACTCAATGTTTTTTTCATTTTTAACGCAGTGTTTTCAGACTGAATAAAATTTGTAAGTAAGACTGCTTCGTTGGTCTAGTAGATCGCAAGCGCGACTGCTGAGCGAGGTCGTGGGTTCGATGCCCTGGCCGGGCAAAGTGTTATTTCCATTAGGAATTTCTCAGTAGCTGTCACAGAGTGTGGATCTGTGCCCGGCTGATGACAATAGGCTCGCCCAGTCTTACATGGGACTTTAACATAACTGGCGAAATCTGATGTATTATTAGGTACACCTCTGTCCAACCTATTGGAGATCAACTTTATATGTTAGTAATTTATGGTGGTGGTGGTATTTATGGTGTAATGGAGAATTTTATTTCAACAATCTATCCAAATTAAAGACGATATTGCATTATTTACTCTTTGAATACAATTTGTTACACAATTGGACCAATAAATTAGGCAAATCTGAACGACCCCTATAAATTATAATTTAGCTGAAGATTGTAATCTGATATAATCTAATTACAAAATTAAATAACCTATTTGTAAGATAAATTGTAGCTATTTTGTTTCAGTGAACGGTTTTTCTAATTAATCCTAACCTTTGTTACGATATTTAGAAACGTTATTAGCGTCGCTTGTTTAAATAAGATAGATTTTAATATTAAAGTAATGCACACTTTACAAAACACACAAAGTGATAAAACAAATTGTTATAAACAATATGGCAATTTACATCTAAACCTTTGTTAATTTTGATACTTAACCTATAAATAAGTATTATTTATGAAAAAATCATTCTAGTGACATAGGTCACTTGTACTTGTAGGTCACATGTATAATTTAAGCAATAGTGTTTTATTTAGGTGTCCAATAATATTTGAGTTTACTTAAAAGCTGATGTGTGGCAAAACTAGTACCTATGTATATTTGGCAAATACATTTCTTATACTAGAACTACTTGGAAGTAAAAGTTCCCCAAGTCCCAACATAGTTGGGAAAAGGCTAGGCAGATGAATATCAGGTTTTTATTATGCCAATACAGGAAAAATACCTCTTCATGTAAACAAAGTACGAGCACTGATCGCAATGTCTGCTTGAGTTGGATTGGCGGTTTCAGACTTACATGAAATTATACTCAAGACGCAACAATAAAATCCCTTAAGGGGTGAAGTTTGAGGTTTTATGGGTAAGTTTCGGTTTGTTTCATACAAACTTCGAAGAATTTACTTATATCTAAGCGGAGGAAGCCGCGGGCAAAATGGTAGGTATTTTATAAAATTAATGTAGCACGTTCCAAGCCTATTAGGTAACTAGCTAAATAAATATATTTCTATCACGATGCCATAAATAATTCACGAGTTGAGACCGCCGTGAAGTATGGTAGCCATGACTTGGTAGGGTTACCATTTCAAAATAAACGTTATAAAAAGCAGGGGCTCAACTTTAGAAACGTGCTACCCGAATTTGAGTATATTGATGTATGGGGGGTGTAGAGAGAGGTTTAAATAACTGCCCCCAAACATTTTTTTTGCCGGAACTCCATTCTTTTTGTAATATAAATTTTTGAAAAATTTTCGATGGGCCTGAGCAAAAACTTTCGATAGGCCTGAGCAAAAACTTTCCGGACATTTTATTTTTAGATCTCTCTTTATTTAGTAGTAGCATTACTTTTTTTTTTTTGGTAAAAAAAAATGCCTGGATGGTTTAAATTATGTCAAAAAGACCGGAGCTGACAAGGCTCGACAAAGTCCGTTCAGTGGCGGGAAGAGGGGTGAAGGGGGTTCGGGTCAAAAACCCAGACATGTACTTACAAATCCGAACGTATAGTAACCCTACTTGGGGGTGAATAAATAGAAATCGATCTTAAAGTCTCACCAATTTTTTTTCTTTTTTTTTTGTACTTTGCTTGATTCCTTCGTCAAGTCATGATAGATTTATGGTTATACTTCTATGTTTATGGTTGGCTTGGATGGATCCCGATGATATTTATTTGTTTACGTGTGTATGGAATATCTCTATTTGGTTGGGTTGTGGATTTATTGCGGTGAACGTACCTTTTAGCGGTGATTGGTCGAGGTTGGGATTGGAATTGATTGCAGGGCGTTGTTGCGTGTGCACTGTGGTTTATATTTAACAAGTTATGCGTGCGATGGGGTTTCCATCGGTAAAAATGAAGAATGTCTATAAATCATTCATTATTGGTCGACTCTTCACGTGACCACAGGGCTGGTCTTTTTTTGGCAAAAGAATCAGCATTGCCATCCCCACGTTGGCAATGTAATGCTACGTGGCAATGCGGCCAGCCTTCTGACAGCGACTTTTCCTATTGACAGCGACGTGGACAAATTTTTTGACGCCCTGTAATTTTTTTCCTATTTTGATACTTGTACATATTTTTATGTACATGCTGAATTCAAATAAATTTATCTAGTGTTCCCTATTTCAATCTTTTAGGTGATGATTTTTCTAAAAACCTTTTTTAGTGATAATTTTCGTGATATTTATGGTTCTTTCGAGTAGAAATTCAGACTTCTAGATCCCGCAGTTTAGGCTGTATTATATGTCATGTCAGTGAAGTAATGACTTTAAAATGTATTTATAGATATTTCAGGGTATTTAGCCAGCCAGCCACACTTATAAACTGTGACTTTAAAATGGCGACCAAACAGAAAAGCTTCGAGACTATGAAGCTCGGCAAGTCCCAGGAAAATGATTTAACTGTCTTGGAACTCGCAACGAAATTGCAGTGCAGAGTGGTTTGAAAATAAAATGTTTTTGCGGGTTCCTTATGAAAGGATTTAACTGTAAAGTTATTCGTTGTTACGCAGTTTTACTGTGTTCCATTTTCCAGGGTACAAACATGGTACAGATAATATCCGTAAAACCCATGTATTAAGAATATGAATTACATTTAGTTCATCATGTGCCTAGCTGTTTCCCAACAATGTTGGGGTCAGCTTCCAGTCTAACCGGATGCAGCTGAATACCAGTATTTTACATGGAGCCATTGCCTATCTGACCTCTACCACCCAGTTAGTACCGGGTTATACGATACCTCTTGGGGTGACTGGTTGTCAAACTTTTGGGCCCCTTTCCTTATTAGATATTTGTATTAATTAACTATTTATTAAGAAAACTATTAGGCTAGGCGAGGTATGAGCGTCTTGGGAGTCTGTCTATAAATTTTCCGTTTGAAAAGTGTTGATTTTGAGCGTACTTTACATAAATTACTATTATCTCTCGATATTTTTAACCGACTTCAAAAAAAGGAGGAGGTTCTCGATTCGGTTTTTTTTTTTTTGGTTTTTGTTACCTCATATCTCCGTCATTTATGAACCGATTTGAAAAATTCTTCTTTTATCTGAATGGATCTACTTCCCGATTGGTCCCATGGAAATTTCATCAAAAGCGGTTCAGCAGTTTGGTTTTGAAATCAAAATAGCTGGAAAAAATGTCATCCAAGTAAAAGAAATTGCGAAATTGATACTTGACAAGGATTTGTGTGTGATACGATAACTAAAAAAGGGAAAAATAAAAACTTTTTTGCAAAAAAAAAACCGACTTAAAAAAAAAACACTAAAAAAGTGGAAAATAACTTTACTTTCGGAAGTCGGTGGCAAAAAAGTCAATGAAACAAACAATAGTCACCGACTTCCGAAAGTAAAGTTATTTTCCACTTTTTTTGTGTTTTTTTTGGAAGTCGGTTTTTTTTCGCAAAAAAGTTTTTTTACATTTATATGAGTGTCTTACCTTTGGTTTGGGTTCGGAACCCTTTGAATTCTTATCAGCTAGCTTGCTAGTCGCATGCGAAACCTGGAACAATAACACACACAAATTATAATACTTTCAACTAAAGCACGGCCATCCACTGGCAAAATTTATGGAACATCTTTAAGCATGATTTCTAATGCAAATTCTTGATTATAAGTTGATTCAGTAATATCGTTATCCATAACTCAATATCGGAAAGCGAAGTAAATTCAAATTCTATGCGTAAGCAGGTGCCTAAACGTGTTCCTTTTGGTTATACGAGTATACTGGCAGAGCTTGTTTATATTATTAACACGACCTTAATTAGTAAAAACAATGTTAGCAAACGTCATCGCCAATTACGAGCATGTTGGACTTGGCTTTCAATTTAACCGGATGCAGCTGAATACCAGTACATAGAGCGACTGCGTATTTTATCTCCAAAACCTACCAACTGGGAAGTGGGTAACACGATACCCCATATAAAGACTGGTTGTCAGACATCTGGGCCACTGACTACCTGACCTGACAAAGATCTACAAATGACATTCGGGTCCAGCGGCTAAACGTGCTTTCAGAGGCACGGAGGGGTCTCGGTATGTAATAAATTATCGCCCATCTACGGACCGACCTCGACAGACGATGCTTAACCTGGAAGATCGACTGTGGCTGTTATTGTTTAGCCACGATCCCCTCAGACATTAAACCAACCTACCTAAAGTAAACACCGAAATAAAAACATCAGAAACAAGAATTTCCACCACTTTTTTCACAATGCAACTTCGGAACTATACGTAGAAGCAAAGCCAAAAAAAAAAACTGGCCGAAGTTTCTCGAGGTTGTAAGGGCGTGAGCGATCGCCCGTCAAATATTTAGCCTTTGGGAGTAGCCTGTCAACGGCCAGCCGCCTAACTTCGTGCCCAGAGCAGAATACCAAAGTAAGGAAGTCCGACTTAGTTGGGGACTTAAAACATTGATGTAGGTAAGTAGCGTGTTTTGCACAACGTGTGTTTCTGAACGAAGAATGTCATGTCAGGCGACTGTCAAACGTTTGGAATATTAAGTTCGAAATTTGAAAGCAGTGTAATACGTTTGTGTATTTATTTTATTGCACTACCAGCTTACTACAGCTTCGGACCTGTGTTACGTCCAGTTTCTGGTCTATATCTATTTTCTGTTACTTTCTACTACTGCGTAGTATCTTGTTATTCTTCTTCTTAGTAGCTCATTCTTTACAGAAAGGTAATGGGGTGTCGACCCCCAACTGTGGTCGCTGCCTTCGCGATTCTTTCCCATCGGTCTCTATTGGCCGCATGGCGAGCACAGTCTCTGCATCGCGTTGGTGATCGACCACGTGGTGTCGTGCCTTCGACTCTACCCTGAATCACCAAACGCTCCACGGAATCATTGTTGCGGGTAACGTGTCCAAAGAATCTGTAGAACCTTGCTATTATATTTTATTAAATAAAACCGTTTATATGTATACAGATATTGTCGGTTTGAACCCTCATTTCGCCCACAAGTTATTTAAGAAGGTTGTGGTGGGAACTTCTAAAATACTTACCGCTTTTAACGTAAGACCTCATCCTATTTTAAGACTTTAAGGTATTATTCGGGTTAGTCTACGGCATATATTGGATTACAGTCAAGACTTTATCGTGGGATGATCGATTTTTATGTTTTACTAGCTTTTACACACGGCTTCGCCCGAGATAAAAGTAGTAACTGTCCAAACTCAGGTCTTGCTCTACCCGTGTGGTTATCGAAATCTGTTTAGCCGTTAAGGTATGACAAGATAACATACAGATAGATAGACAGAAATACGTTATTAATACCATATTATTATTAAGTAATATTGACAAATAAAATCCTGAAACCACTAACAGGGACACAAAATAAAATTAACGACAGAATTACGTAAAGAAATCTATAACTTAGCACAGCCATTTTCTTTTTCCCGGCATTTTCGGAGCAACATAAACGGGCCGTCCCGTCGTACGGAGAGTACAATATTTAACACGACATTGTGCCCCGGTTGCCAGTTCAGCCTGTTTACACCTCCCCGGAGCTGTACCGACATGTTGGCGGACGTGCGGTGATTCCACCACGTTTTATTGCCTGTTTTTTATGTTATTTAACATCATGATAAATGTTTCAAGTGTTATTACCGGGACGCATTTGCGCGGGAAAAGTGACAACTTTATTTTTTATCTGTGGCTTGGGAGAACGTTTTTCGGCGCGTTCTTCTTTCAAAATGAAAGCCGTATTTTTGGCTGCTAATTTTACACACCTATTTATAGAAGAACCTCCTTTCATAAACTTCCTTACGTGTTTTATTTAAGCGAAATAGGTGAGAATTTTTATATTCTTTATCTTTTTAAGTTCCTTCATAAATCTTTTATTAGTATTATGGCGGCGGCGTCGTCGGTTTCATAAGATATTTTTCTTAGGAGCTAACCCTGTAACGCGGTGCTGTATTCGCTTGCATTTTATAAAGCAAGTTTAATAAATAGTGACGACGGTGTTAACTCGGCTATTTTGCATACCTCTCGGGCCTCGAATGCTGTGGTTTGTTTTTAAATGTAAATCAGCCTTGTGAGATAATTATTTTCTTGTGAACTCAATGAATATTGAATTGGATGTGTTTATTGTGCTGGCAACTTAACAATAAAGTAAGTTGGTAGATCGACTTACCCCCGGAGGGTAGCACAGACAACACTAAAAACATAGCTGATGAAATGTGGGTGTAGGTACTATTGTGGACCCAGGGACTTAAAACATAGATTTTAAGTCCCATGTAATAGAGGACCTATTGCCATCAACCGGGCACAAATCCAAACTCGCGTGGCTGTTACTGAGAAATTCCTGATGGAAAAACCTAATAACAATTTGCCCGATCTGGGAAGCAAACCCAAGCTCAGAAGTCGCGCTTGCAACCACTAAACTAGTCAGTCATATTTAGACTTTATTATTTTGTCAAATATGTATGCAGTAGTTATATTATAATACATCTATTGTCTATAGATCTATTTTTTGATCATGGATTTTCGAGCCTGAAGTGCTGCCAGGCTCAATAATAGTAGCCAGCTTAGATTAGAAGCTAACACGGTCAAGGCCCTTGCTGCCACATCTCAAAAATACACCCCATAAGCCTGCATTTTGTTAACGTTTTAAAGTTAATTACTAGCGTGGATATAACTAAAATGTCAAAACTTAGGTAACATTTTTTGAAGATAACCTTTCATCCGCAGCTCAATGAAGTATTTCTAAAAACTCTTGGCATCAAGATAAATTGCCACCCTTATAGGCACTAATTTTTTTTCTTTATATAACTTAGGCATAAAATTAGCCACATAATACCCAGTAAAGTTTGACGAGAACCGTCGTCACCGTCTAACTTCCCGTCACTAAGTTGAAGCCCTTGTCTGCAAACTTCTTCTTCTGCTACTTGGAGATATTTTATTTCTTGCGTTTTCGCGCCAAAAGATATTAATAATGGCGGCTATGCATGAGACACGCGTTTAGGAAAAGTTTTGTTCGAAATTGTTGACTAGAAAAATCACTTACTTAAATCATACTTAATTTTCCACTTAGTTATAGTTGGGGCTGGCAGATTTAATTTTATTGTCTGACCACCAGTCTTACCAAAAGTGCCAATATTAACCAGTAACTGGGCTTTGGAGCTCAGATTGGCAGTTGTTTCATGTAAAAAATACTGGTTCCTATTCAGCTGCATCCGGTTAGACTGGAAGCCGACCCCAAAATAGTTAGTAAAAGGCTAGGCAGATGATGATGGTAGAATTTTATTTTATCAAAATATCGAGTCAAACCTTGTTACAAAACGACACCCATGACAGAGCACTGGCCTTAAATTCAGCTTCGAAATTCGAATTCAATCACGATTCCACATTCCGAAACCATTCAAATTTCCGACTCATTTGTATTTCGATGCGCAACCACAAATAAAAGAGTTGTTCGGGAAATGTCATAATGTCACTTTTATTCTTTTGTTCAGAATAGCGAATATAATATAAAACATATTTATGTAAATGTCTCCACTAGCTACAACTTAAATATCTTATTCAACACATTTCTCGCTCCATCAGTTTTCACGACACAGTTGAGGTTATAAAAGAAAATAGTTTACACTACAGTTGTTAGAGTAATGTTAGAAAATGGGCACTTGTAGCCATTTTAGTTTTATATTTGTGTGCATTATCGTTACGTTGAATTGGAGTTGTTATGAATTATTTTCTGCTCTACTTAACTTTATTTCATAGCGTACCGATTGTGTTTATGTAATTTAAGTATGTAAGGAACGTAGTAAAAGCTAAGGAGGTATAATATCTTACTGTTATTGCAACAGTTTTCGAAGTTATTAGTCCCGGTTGTTGTTTTTTTTTTTGACATCGTTACAGGTAGTCAGAAGCTAGAAAGTCTGACAACCAGTCTTACCAAGGGATATCGCAAAATCCAGTAACTGGAGGTTAGATAGGCAGTAGCTCCATGTAAAATACTAGGTAAGTAATTAAGCTGTATCCGGTAACTTTGAAAGCCGACCCCAACATTATTAAGAAGAGACTAAGCACTTATGATAATTGTGACGATTTGCTGTGCCAAGGTCTGTTTTAATGCTGATATAACCTATTACATGAAATTCTACCTACTCAAACAATTCCTGTTAATTATATACATAGCCTAATATCCCATATGCAAAATCTACATAAGCCTCAACACGGGTGAGTCATAAGTTAGTTGAAAGCGGACCTAAAATTTGTTGTAAGTGGCCTGACCACAATAGGTTAGAAGGCAGTTTGAAGTCACGACCTTTATTAACCCAAGACCTCGCTCCCTAAATTACAGAAGCCAACCTCTTTGGGTCTGAACTAAAAATAGCTCGATCCATTGTAAAATATAATAAAGAGTCTACTCATGTCTCTGGATAAGGTTAAAAAAAAGTTCTCAATAAGCGTTCTATATTCAAAGCCTAACCGAATCGTGTGTCTAAATATTGAATACAAAAAAAATACGTGATAAGGCACTTAACATTTATACTTTTGCCAAAAAAAAGTATAAGAACTTTTTAAAGGCAATTTTAACCCTATGATCATTCAATTGCGGGCAGCGGGAAAGTGTAACAATTTCGGCGGGGTCGTCCCGGGGGCCGAAGTGACCGGCGCGAAGGGTTTAGATACGGTACCGATTTATTTCTATTACCATCTGACTGCGGGCGTGTGGTCGGGATACTGAGAGCATGATTATTTTATTCTAACGTTGACCAAGCGATTGTTAGCGAACATTTATTTAAAGGATCCCCATGCTTACTGCTAAGCCGATGGCTTTACTGTAACTGTTTATTGCTAAGGTCAGCCATCCGGAGATTTTTTATTATAATTATATTCACGTTCAATCCATTGACAGAACTGTCTGCTTTTCTCTATTAAGTATAGGTATTAGAGTCAAGCTCTAAATCCAACCCAAAATTAGGCATCTACGACTACGGTCTAGGTACTCTGGTCAGGTTTCAATGCCAACCCCAACTTAGGCAGTATCGAATCCCGACTTTTCTTTTCAGACAGACATTAAAAACAATTTTCCCGAAAAATATTCTACAGGCAACAAAAAATCCCCCTCTCCCAGTGTATAACATTCTTTTAACCCTTCACAGGGAATAACTTGGGTCAAGATGTACCGATTGGGTTTTTCCCGGATTAAATTTCAGGCACTTGGATCTCTGTGGGTGTGAGGGTTGACGTGGGGTGGGGTGAATATATAGTGCGGCGCTGACAATAATTGCTCTGTCGCATGTCTGTGCCTGGCCTTTAATAAAGAAGAGGATTGTGCTTGAATTCGGATTTTGAATTTGAATGGGATTATTTGTTTGGGTTTTTGATCTGAGTTGTGACCTGTCTGTGTGTGTGTCTGTGTGTTGTCCTTTAAGAACGTCTTTCGACGTTTTCTGAAGATAGATACGCGAATGAAGACTGAAAACTGACAAGGACGTGGGCAATAAAAAGTCAAAGTACAAAAAGGTTTCAGAATTAGTTTCTCGAAAGGATAAATCGGAAAAGTTTGCCTTTTAAATCGAATTTTGAAAAATATTCAAACAGGTAAAAATAATGGAACTTATTTAAGCAAAAAAAAAACGTATGACCGTTTAACAATCAAGCACAGATCGTACAAAAAAATGCGTAACACTGTAGAAACACAAAAGACATTGCAAGGGCCAAAAAAATCTAGTAAACCCTAGCTCAAATTAATCCAGGATTTATCTATTCCACCATTTTACACTGCAGATTAATTTGAAAAACGTGGGATTTAACAATAAATCGTTCTAAACTGTTGCCATGGCAACGACAAACATTGTAATTGAATTTTCCGAGCTGTGAGTGTGTATTGGTTCAAATCGCATCTAAAATCTGCGTTCATAACTTTATTTGTAGTTTGAGTTAAGCCGTGACAAGGGTGTTGTCAGTTACACGCAGATCTCAGTGTTGCCAACCTGAGCGATACAACCCATGTTTTATGTTAAGCACGGATTTATTTCTCAAATGTCGGTTTTTAGGTCGTGGCAACATTACGGTGAAAAATTTTATGCTGATTAATATTAAAAGCTGATTTATATTATATAGGTGAGCTGGACTGCTGCTAGCGGCTAGTGATTTATTAAGCACTTAAAAGCGCGTCTAAATTATGAGAGAGTTAGATGGGTAGCACTATGTGAATTAACGCCAGGTGAGTAAACTTTTAACAGTAAAACTAAAAACAACATAAAACCTAAACTATTATGGTATTCGCAAAATAACCCGTTAAAAGCTTCGTGCAAACTGCAGAAAATAAAACATTTTCACAACGCAACAATGTAAAATTGTCACTCGTATATAAACTTTAACAGTCCAACATAAAGAAAACGGACATTATATTTTACAGTTCCATTTTTCGCAACGTTGCATCAATAGGAAAATAGAATATCGCATGACCATTCTAGTGTTATGTATGGCCGGTTATAAAATTCTCAATTTGAAAGTATTCAAATGGAACTGGCCGCGACAGGCAACACGCCAGTTTGCCGGGAAATTATAATGGCCTTTTTATTTTTAAAGTCTAATACAGTTCTTTTACCGCTAGCTGTTAAGTTGGCCAACCTGAGGTTTGTGTAAAAAGTTTTCTTCAGGGGAACCATTAACCACCACCCAATTTAATAGAGGCAAAATAACAGTAAAGGGATAGCTAGTAGTTGCTGCTTTAATAAATTAATGAACAATATAAAGCACTGAATTATTTACTGATGACCTTTATTTCTTTATTTAGTTTTAGATTAACAAGAAAGAAAAATCGCAGTTCTCGTTTCAAATACAATTTCTATTTCTTTTCTGGACAAGCGTGCTCTATCTTTAGCCACATCTTTGTGGGCGAGGCTGTGGTTAAACGCAGGACTGTCGGGATCGGAAAAGGCGTTGGATTTTTAATTCAGTTTTATTATTGATTTGATTTTATAGAAGAAGTTCCATTATTTTTGTTAGAAAAATAAAAAAAAGCCTTACAAAAAGTTTGAAAAATTTGAGATACAAAGTCGGAATCCCCATTTGGGAGAGATTTTCAAATAAAACGTTCTAAATTCAGAAACGTCAACAAGCCCACATTTTATAATTTCAACGTTGCCAGTATCAAAAATAAAGCTCGCAAGTCTAGCTAGTGTGATTAAGTTTTTCAATTCTGCAACTCTTCTTTGATGAGTTAGTTTCAGTCGCACCACGACGGGAATGGAATTTCAAATTTAAAAGTTTCCTTGTCAACGGCGCGCTGCGTTCGCTGAAATTCAGGAACTGATGCAATTTTTAAGAGCAGCCCCGTTTTACTGGAATACATTCTACCGTCCTAGTTTTCGCGGTCTTTTTAGGTTCCATATTTAACGTTGAATTAGTGCCGCCATGTTTCTTTTTTTCCGCGGGAGGTGGAACGTGAATTAGTTTTAATTTTAAAAGAAAACAATAGCGGTTGGCCGTTTGCCAAAACTCTCGGCATGAATTCATAAAATTGAAATTTCACGAACCATTTGCAACGTCAATTGTTATATGGTTAGTCGGGGGTGTAAATATGAATTTTAAATTGCGGTAACGAATTTCGTGGTCTAAAATATTTTGTGTAAACGAATTTCCATTTGAGTAGGTATGTTTAAATTCGGAAAAAAACAGTGTTTTGAAAAACCGAGCATTAATTACTTATTATAAGTATGTTGTATATGCAGAAATATTCCTAGCCTTTCAAGAATAAAGGTAGCTAAAACAAAGAGGTCTGTAAGTCCCTATTATATTATCTATGGTAATATGTAACCCGTTTGCCATAACATTGAAATTCGAATTATAGAGGGTAGCTACAACCTGATTTTATGTTTCTCAAAGCTATTTCAAATTAGCATGACAGTTTGGCTTTGATGACTATTCAGGGGAATAACGATAATGTTTTAGTGGCTCGACTATCACATGTCTGATATATCTCAGAACAATTATCAATTAAGTGCCGAGACTCGAGCGAATTATTTTGATTAGCTACGTGTTGCTAGGGAGATTATTAACTAGATATATGGATCGGGCTGTCGAATTTACGAGCTAGCCTAACATAATAAAACATCAATCCCGTAATCTCTGAACAGTTAGGCAGAGGTGTTCCTAGTACACCCACATTTCGCCAGTTATTGCCATCAACCGGGCTCATATCCAAACCCAGGGTTCCTACTTAGAAATTGAGAATATCCTAGTGGGAAATCCTGTAACACAGTGCCCGATCCGGGATTCGAACCCAGGATCTCATGCTCAATAGTAGCGCACGCGGCCACTAGACAAACGAGCCATAGTATCAAAACCCGCAAAAGAGAATTACGACCCAATTTAAGTTTTTACTGTATAAACAATGGAGGTACTATGAATTTTTCATAATTAAACAGTACCAAAGTCCGCTAAAATTTAAGTATAATTTGCCTATTTTGTATTTTCGTTAAAATGTATTTATATCATAGCAATGACGTTTATACTAAAATTTTGCGACGTTTTCGGAAGGGTTCCATTTTATACAAAAATGCAATTAGTGGACTATTTGTGAAAGTCACTTTATCGGGTACTGATACTTTAAGTACCCCTCACTTATATGTAGATCGGACTGTCAAAACGAACCTGCATAACTTTTAACAAATTGCAACTTTAGACGAACGTTCACATAGTTCCGTAAGCCTAATGGTAAAAGTATAGACTTCAAACTATCGGAACGCTGCACTCGAAATTTGAAATTTCGAATGGAACGCCGAATCATGTCCCATAGAAAAGAGAAAAAAAAACTACCTTTCGATGAATAAAAAAAAAACATCACCATTGAATCGGAAAACAAAAGGATTGGAGGAATCCTTGCTGTGAATGGTCGTATCTATAAAAAGGCGCCAACAATGGCTGCCGACTGAAAAGAGATTTCAGAAATCAGCCATCGTGGCAACAATAAAGATTTTTTTCGCATTGACGTCGACTCTTGAGGTGAAAACGTCTGCGGTCCTTTTTTTTTTAGGATTCCGTTTTCTATTACTACGGCTTCGGTTTCTGTCCGTCTACCCATCTGTCACAGGGCTGTATTTTTTTAACCATAATAAGTAGCTACTTGAAATTTTCACAGAGGGTGTATTAGTTTGGTCGCTATAACAACAAACTATAAAAAGTTAAATAATAAAGGGGGTCGCCTTATAATAAAAGTGATTTCGGCGTTTGCATGAAACGCACACTATGTATGCGAGCATATTATAAGTTGGAAGACTATATCTCTGATAAAAATGCTTGGCTCAATGTTAGTCCTGCTCCACAGCCACTTGGGCTCACGAACCAAGATTTTAATGTTTGGATGTTTGTTGTTTTGGATGGGATGCTCCCCTTTAGTTCTTTATCTTTTTTTACTTTTTTTGAATAATTAGTTACCTACTTGTTTATTACTATTGTTTTATATACATTAGAAGCATTTTTTTTTTGTAAATGTGAGTACCTACCATGTAGTGATGTACCTTATCCTAATCGGTAAAATTCAATTGTCTTTTTTTCTATTTCTACATTGTGCTCACATATAGAAGCAACAATATTGTACCCAGGACTGTGTAATATGTATGTACCTTGATTTGAAAAGAGTGTCCATGAAGTTTCTTGCACACTCTTCTCCATGAGATCTCCGATTTTGGAATGGGCTACTACAGTCATTCACAGTTATTATGCCTGTGACTGGACTGTAGGTAGCTTATTTTTGACTATGCAAAAGTGCTTGTCATGGATCTATTTGAAATAAATGCTTGGTTTTTTTTTGTAAAAAAAATTGTGTTAAATATTCTCCAGTGGTACGGAACTCTTCGTCTGCGAGTCCGACTCGCAGACGTTGTTTTTCTTACGTAATAATATTTGGTTATCTGTGCCTTGTTTTTCATACTAGCGTGTTATTGTTGGAACGGTCATTTGCATTTTTGTGGTTTTTTTAGTTTGGTCGCTTGGAAATGTTGACCTGTTTTTAGCTTGGGATTGCGCAATCCGATTTAATATTTTTGCTGTTTACTGCGGTTACCATAAAGTTTATAGTTTTATATTAAATTCACTAAGATACGTGTAGTTATATCATGAAACTCTTGAAGTTGTAGAAAACTGGTAATTCCAAGCGACTACTTCTTCTCCAATACAGGTAAAAACATTTTTCAAAAATGAAATGAAAATATGAAAAATCAAAATGTAGATACACCTGTATTTCCTGGTCCGTAAGATTGGATTGGTATTGTTTTGCATCTAAATATTGAGCTGATTCAGCGTGTCAGGTTGACACAAAAATGAAACGTATTGGACCGAAAATACGCCACCCTCGTCATAAAAGAAAATGACTGGTTTCCTTCAGGTACGTTCAAAATACTTGATTTGAAAACATATTATTTTGTATTGTTTTTCATGCGACTGCCCTGATTTCTCTGACGTCCACAACCCAGTTAGTACTGTCATAGGCGGAGGAAATTCGATATGTAATGGATGGTCACCCATCTGCGGTCCGGCCTAGGCAAGCGCAGCTTAACCTAGAAGATCGACCCGTGCGGCTGTTATTATTATTTAGCCAAGAGCTCCTCATGACTGTACATACGTATTTAACACAAGAAATTCACGGTCATACACAAACAATGTCAAGTACTGTTACAAGTGTCAAAAAAAGTTCTGTACTAAGAAATGTCATCTCTGTTTGACGCAACGTAGCACTGGCCGTTAACGAAATATAAAATATTTGTCAAAGGCACACAATATAAAGTCGGATATTACCCAACAAACCTTCGCCACTGATATTTGCGCGACGCGTGCGCTCCCAAGCGGACAGTTGTGGAAACTGCACAAGGGCAACTTGCATAAACGTTGTTAAATGGTCGATTACAGTGTCATTGTCTTTTAGGTGTAAGAATTAGAGCACGTCATTGTGTGTCAAGCGATTATTTTAAGACCGAAGATCTTGAAACTTTGTGAGCGCAGAAGCCTTAAGGTGGACTTATACTAAACAAACATAGAATCCGTGGTAGAAAAAGAGCATTAAAATCTTCACATTTTCTGCTTTGTTTTTTTTTTTTTTGCATTTTTGCAAAAAAAAATGTTATTAGTAAACCTCTATTGATCTGAACTATCTTTAAAAGAAATAATGTCTCGTTTTTATTTTCAAAATAATAAATGATGTCACTGTTTAAAAGATTATTACTTTTCATAACAACGAAAGAATCCTGAATAATTAACAACTAATTGTAGGTAACAAACCAAACACCAATTAATTACGTAGAGAGTTATATCTATTTCTGAAAGCAAATATCGTTCACAGACACAAGGCATACAGATGAACTAGAATGACCTGGAAAAAGTACTGGACCTACAAAGAAATATTAAAATCAAAACTTTCGATAACACTAAAGAAAAAAGTTATGGATTCGAGTCTAATGCCTTGCCTGACTGACATACGGTGCTCAAACTTGGATCGTCAACAAAAACACCTTGACAAAAACGCTCAAGTCAGCGAGGTATGGAGAGGAGCATCCTTGGCATCAAGCTCATAGATAAACAAAACAGGAACATAATCAGACACAAAGCAAAAGTAATAGACGCAGTACAACACGCTCAACGTCTGATGTGGAAATGGCCAGGACATATTGCCCGCTCATCTGACGAAAGAAGGGCAAAACGAGCAACAAAGTGGACAGTCCCTGGAAATAAAAGAGCAAAGGTTAGACCAAAGACTCGATGGAACGACGACGTAGTAAAGATATCAGGAAGACACTGGATAAAAACAGCAAACGACAGGAAGATATGGAGGCAATTGGATGAGGTCTATATCCGAAAGGGGCCAGGACATTTTAAATTTGAAAAACAAATCTACAATATTTTAATCTAATTTTAACTGTATTTGTCTCGGATTTAATAAAGGCTTATAAATAAATCAACTGTAGGTAGGTAAATAAATATCACAACACGGCGACCTCGCAAGAGTTTTCTTTGAACCGAGATCAAACGAAGCCTCTAATTACTTGCTTCATCGGTTTTAATTAGTTCCCAGTTTATTTATGTCTCTTTTTCAAATAAACAATGACGTCGGTCTATTGGTCGCAAGCGTGACTGCTAAACATGAGGCCCTGGGTTCGATACCTTAGCACTTCCGGGCAGTGTTATTGAGTTTTTCTACATCAGAAATTTTTCAGTCTTTGTCAGTGTATGTGGGTGTACTATAAGGTACACCTAAAAATTACAGGCGTAACGATTTTTATGTTAATATTTGATGATGTTTAAAGGGAGAATTATAATGATTAAAGTCAACACAACCCTCTAAGTTCATTTAATCCAATCACTGACCTGCAAAGTACAAATAAACGTAAGAAAATTTGAATTTCGCGGGCTACCGTAGCGCTTCCAATTTAAGTTAATAATGAATCAAACATAACTAGTAAGATGTAGATGTACTATTAGGTGTACTTCTGCCCAACCCTTCGGGGATTACAGGCGTGATGTTATGATTTTCAGCTTTGTACGAACAGTAACGACAAGAACTAATAACAGACAAAAAGACGGACGAATTGTTCTGCCCGTATGTGGCAAGTCCTTGCTACCTTAAAGGGAGTCTGCCGGTGCGTGTACGACAAAGATTATAGGGTTGTCAAAGTTATCTGATTATTTGGAACCTTAGAATAGTGAATCTAATATTTAATCAACATTTTAGCTGATAAATGCTAGATAAAGCCTCACCCAATCACTACGAAATGTCATGAGCTTTACTTAAATAACTTACAAAAATTAATGTTATTGAATTATTAAAACTAGAGGCATTGTCCTTGCAAGTGTGCCTAGTAATATCCCTGATTGTCATCGATCTATGTGGCCCAAAAACCTAATAATAATTTACCCGGGAATTGAAACCAGGACCCCATGATCAGCAGTCGCGATTCACAAAGTCGCAAAGTCCGTCAATTAATCAAATTCCATTCTATCATTCTCAGGGCAGCCCTACACTCTGCGCACGCGCACCTCCGGCCCTACTGCTCTGTATGCAGCAGCCTACAAGCACCAAGGCCGACCACATCTCTAAGTACCAAGTTATCTAAGAATTAATTAGTTAATTGTTATTGTACTGCTGCCGCAACTATGTGAGCGAAACATCTAATGAAGTGTGGATTTACTGGTTGGACTGTTGGGTTTGTACTTGACCTTATTTTAAAGATTGGTGATGATTGCTTTGGACACTGCCAGATAGGCGACCGAACTCTACTCTGGTGAAAAAAGAGAAAACGATATGCCATCTTTCATCGAAATCATTAAAGCCAAGAGCGTGATTACAAAAAAAATAATAAACAAATATTGCCAATTTAATAGTATAACATGTGATTTGGGTGCAATCTTTTTTTTTGAAGATAAGTTATTTCTATCTAAATCTGATTAAAACCTCGTGGTGGATTAGGGCCCATTCTATTTCTCAGTGTGGAGGTCCCAGCAGTTGGGACATTATAAGCTGTTTATGCTATCGATCAAAGTTGGAAGAACAAGTTCTTCTCTGTAAAAACCATGTAAAATGCTTATTCTGTAAAATATCAATAATCTATGTAAAATTAAGAAGAGATCAACAGTCAAAATAAATCTCCCGTTCCAAATGATTGAAGTTTGATTATTATAATTAATTTACCGGCCGGCCAGCTAATGACCATAATATCATGACAATAGACGAAGCACATAGATTTAATTAAATAAAAAATACTAAAGAACAAAGCTAAGCAATTAAGCTTACCTCTTACGCAATGATTCTTCCTCAAGGAAATTGTCGTAAAGACATTGGGACACAGAAATGCTATGTGAAATTGGCAAATTCAATCGGTCCCTAGCGCCTTATACAAGCTGACATTGGTGTTTATGATCTACATCCATCGTCAGCCAAGGTTAAGCACAATATTATAATGTTACATAAGACTTTAATGTATCTTCTATCTATACGTACGCATTTCATGGGTGTCTGTTTAACACCGTGGTTTTTTTTAACTATGCAGCGGATTTTGATGCAGTTTTCACAATCATTAAGAGAATTTATTCCAGAAAGATTTATGCATATAAATCATTTATATTTAAACTATAATATTTAGAACAGTAATCAGTTAAATATGTTGTGTTGGTCGTCCAGTGACGAGATGGGCAGATGAAATTGTAGCCGTCAAGGAATTAATCTTTATGAGGCTGGCACAACGAAGTGGAGATTGCCATAAACAAAGAGGGGCCTAACCTCAACTGTGGGTTAAGTCAGCCTGTGGATGACATGAAGACGAGAACAGAATTCTCGATGTTTTCTCAAGTCACCAAAACCGAAGCGAACCAGGGTCGAGTCACTAGTGTTACATAAGACTTAATGTATTCATCATATTGTTATAAATGATGATTATTGCCTCCATAACGATGAGGTCAGGGTCTAGCAGTGATGCAGGAAAATATCGTGACAAACAATCGATTGGTTTGTTTAATTGTTTGGCTTCAATGATTGCATCGATTGGCTCATCATTAGTGGCTTTTATTGTCTGCAGTTGCTGTTTTGAATTAAGAATAAACAAATTAGTGTTATTATTAGGTGTTCGATTTTGATGTCATGTTACTGAACTACCGAAGTCAAATATTGAGATTGTGCGAAGGGCGAGCTTATACAGGATGTTCTGTTAAGAAACAGGACAATACCTTCGTGATCTCTTTTACATGATGCTGTAAAAGGGGACATGCCTTTGGAAATCAATTATGGAGACGTTGTGCCCAAAAAAATCAGCTTTTTTTGTTATTTCAAGACATTATCGAAGGAATAGGAGGCATGTTTCTTAGAAGTGGGAAACTTATGGTCAATCATTGTGCTACGTTATAATAAATATTAATACATAACATCATGCCTGTAATCTCCAAAGGGTTAGGCAGGGTGTGCCTAATAGTACACCCACATTTCGCCAGTTATGTTTTAAGTCCCATTGTAATAGGGGACGAACCTATTGCCATTAATCGGGCACAAATTCAGACGCCGTGGCTGTTACTGAGAAATATCCGATGGGAAAACCCAATAAAATGTTGGCCGACCCGAGAATCGAAGCCAGGACCACGTACTCAGCAATCACGCTTGTGACCACTAGACTAACCAGGCAGTTGGTAAATAATATTAGTAAACCAGATACTCAGAATCAAGAACTTCTTTATGCATAAAGCATTACAAAGTTAATTACTAGCCATCTTTACATCTTCCCTTGATGCGGAATTTTGTTTTCTTGAAATGTATTCAACGGTAGAATATTGCCTGTTTGAAGCCACAATTACATGAGAAGTGCGTATTTGTATTAAAACCATAATTTATCCAACGCCGTATAGAGACTAGAGAGGCGCGAATTCGGCTTAGTCGTACCACATTGCAAGTCCTTGAATCTGTCTGTTGTATACCCAACAAAGGCTTGATATATTTCTATGAAAATTCAATCATGTACCAAAATAATTGGTTTACGAGAAGACACCCAGCGTGATTAAAATTGAAATTAAATGTAAATGTGACGCGAAATTCGATAATGCGTTCTCAAATGTCAAATAAAATTGACTTCCACCATGGGAGCGCCATTATTGGCCTAAGATTGTTAAACAGAAATAATTAATCGTTATTCTCTTAAAACATCATTATCCTCACTGTTTCTCAGATAGATAGAATCTTAATTGGAGATGATTGCAGTTATTAGTTTTAATTTATTAATTTAATTCTCATGAAGTTGTTGCTGTTTTACTTGGGGCCTCTGGCATCATGTTATATCATCGCTTTAGGAAACTTAAAACAACTGGTCTATTAATAAAATAGAACCTTCTTGTTACGCAAAAGGGTCAGTTTGTTAAGAAGTTTTAAGTTACGACAAGCTAAAAGACGCCTACCAAAAACGGAGCTATTTTGGGATTGAAAATTAAGGCATTACCTAATACTTTGTGAATTTCATAATTTCTATAAGAATTTAATTCTATATTTGATTATTTAATGTGACTGCGTGTGTATAATTATTTCATTTAATGAGTCTGGGAAACTTAAAAAAAAATACTGGGATTTTTAATAATAAATTGATTTGACCAAGGAGTTTATTTATACTCTATATGTATATTTAAAAAAAAGTTGATTAGACAGTTGCCGCCAAAATAAGACTGTATTTTTTTTTTAAAGCGAGATATCAAATGTTTGTCTCCACGAAGCTATTTTAGTTAATATAAAATTGGGTTAAGTTTTGCCATTGCATTATCAATACTAAGTTTTGTATTCTGTACCTATGTATGTGCACAAGATTATAATACAGATATTGATATTAGAAAAGGGCGTATTTTATAACAAACCTAACCCAGTACAAAGTCTACCTGTACGCCAATTTTCATCGAAATCCGTCTAGTCAGAAAGGTGAAAAGGTCAAGGAAGGTATATATAGATAACCAGAAAGAATATACAATATTGTATACTAATGTTTGTTGTGGTTAGTTAGTTTAAAATATGTAGTTTTAGTAAGCACGAATTATAATTCATGTTAATAGAATCGTTACTTTTTGTCGCGTTCCGCATAACAATATATGATTTTACAAAAACATTCTTTAAGTTTTGGACACCCCTAAAAATTGCGTGATTACGGACAATCTAATTAGCTACGGAATACGGAAACCGGTAGTAGGTACCTAATGAAAGTGCACCGTAAATTCGTCCACATAGCATTTTACTAGGCAAATATGAAACCGGATGTTCCGTAATAAAAACAAAAACATGCCAAGCAATAAATTGGGAATTTCCACGAGGTGAAACTCATCAGTACATAGTCACCAATATATTTTATGTAGGAGCAACGGAAGTGCTGCTAACTGCCTTTCTTATTTTGTATAAGGCTTTTTAGGAAGCATATTTCCCGAATGATGACAATGGACCAACAGCCAGATGGGAGTATGACATTCTATTTCGCAGATCATGGGTTAGACCCAAAATGGCCGCTCTAGCAGATAATTAAAATGAATTACGTCATAATTCGTTTCCTCCGTGTCTCGAAAAGCACGTTAAGCCGTTAGTCCCGGCTGTCAATTTCAATTTCTTTGACAGTCGTTACAGGTAGTCAGTGGCCCGAAAGTCTGTCAACCAGTCTTACCAAAATGGCCGCTCTAGCAGATAATTAAAATGAATTACGTCATAATTCGTTTCCTCCGTGTCTCGAAAAGCACGTTAAGCCGTTAGTCCCGGCTGTCAATTTCAATTTCTTTGACAGTCGTTACAGGTAGTCAGTGGCCCGAAAGTCTGTCAACCAGTCTTACCAAGGGGTATCGTATTACCCAGTACTAACTGGGTTGTGGAGGTCAGATAGGCAGTCGCTGCATGTAAAATATTGGTATTCAGCTGCATCTTGTTAGACTGGAAGCCGACCCCAATATGGTTGGGAAAAGGCTAGGCAGATGATGACGTCACAATTCGTAAAATGGTCACAAAGTGATAATTCATAATATTAACTGTGTCTGTGACAGTTTCAAGAATTTTAACATGATTCATATCCCATTATAATCCTACTAGTTGAACCGCGCGACTTCATCTGCATAACATTTTTGAATAATGCTCCGTTTCTATTGATGTTACAGCCTTCCTCGATAAATGGGCTAACCAACACTAAAAGAATTTTTCAATTCGAACCATCAGTTCCTGAGATTAGCGCGTTCAACCAAACAAACTCTTTAGCTTTAAAATATTAGTATAGATTAAATATTAATAGTATAGATTATGATTCTGGTAATGCGGCCATTTTAAAGCCCCTCCCTGGTTGAATCTTGCGCCGCATACATAGCATAATCAGCCTATAATATACAGCTGGGACACAAGAATACTACCAGAGAGAGTGGGCTGTCCACTACGCGGGCCCAATGCAGGGGGTCTACTCTCCAAGTCCGTCAACGAAGATACGGGCCCGTACGAAAGTAGATCGAACCTTTGAAATGAACCCTACGCCCTATTATTTTAGGATTCATGAGTTTTGAAAATATATCGGGAGTAGGGACAACTGTCCAATCGTGTTGTCATTCGTTTTTAGTTCGGGTCCCTCATTAATCGTATACATCCGTAAGTGATACGGAGTTGGAAACGCCCGTATCTTCGGCCGAAGCTTCGGGTTTCGTGCTTAGAGAGTAGACCTCCTGGTTAGTGGATGTCCAATGTCTTCGAATTTTTGGCTCTAGGACATGATATATTTTCCTTCTCTTGTTTCAGTTGGTGGAACAATGCTGAATAGAGACAGTAAACGACCGATAGATTTCACTGGAGTTCTCATCAAGAATCGTCATGTAAACATGTAAAGTACTTCATTCGCAAAAAATAAACTAGGTACATAAGTATTTTTACCTCTAGTGTTTTACACCCTTAAAAAAATTCACAGGTGCCTAAAATAATAAAGTGGAACTAGTGATAACAAAAAACTTTTTTGCAAAAAAAAACCGACTTCCAAAAAAAATAACTTTACTTTCGGAAGTCGGTGACTATTGTTTGTTTCATTGACTTTTTTGCCAGCGACTTCCGAAAGTAAAGTTATTTTCCACTTTTTAACCGACTGCAAAAAAAGGAGGAGGTTCTCAATTCGGTTGTATGTTTTTTTTTGTGTGTTACCTCATATCTCTGTCATTTATAAACGGATTTGAAAAATTCTTCTTTTATCTGAATGGATTGATATTTGACAAGGATTTGTGTGTGATACGATAACTAAAAAGGGTAAAATAAAAACTTTTAAGCAAAAAAAAAACCGACTTCCAAAAAAAACACTAAAAGAGTGGTAAATAACTATACTTTCGGAAGTCGGTGGCAAAAAAGTCAATGAAACAAACAATAGTCACCGACTTCCGAAAGTATAGTTATTTTTTAGTTTCTAAAAATTTGATGATACTAGTGATCACAAAAATTCTCAGTAGTTCCACCATGGCACTGTTAATGGTAGTCGTGGCAACGAACCAGATAATCTCTTGTTACCAACAACTTCCTCTCCATTTCAAATCTCTCAACTGTTCTCCCCATAACTTAAATTGTGTAGTAATTGACCAATTATAGTTAATTTTATTTGTTTAGCGACAGAATGGCGTTCTTACAATGTTGTCGTGCCACGTGTAATGATCCTGACATGCGCACGCGCTGTCACGAAACTACTGAGATTAATATGGAATGAGAAGAACTGGTATGATAATGTGAGTTAATTGTGATTCTTTTCAGGGTGGTTCTGAACATAAAATAACATCACGCCTGTAATCTTCAAAGGGTTACGCAGAGGCGTACTTAATAGTGCCCCCACATTTCGCCAGATAGGTGTAAGTCCCAGGTAATAGGGGGCGAGCCTATTACCGTCAACCGGGCACAAATCCAGCTGCTAGTTAGAAATTTCTCATGGAAAAGCCCAATAACACTTTGCCCTGGATATTGAACCCAAGACCTTATTCTTAATAGACGCAATGTTACAGTGAAATATATTACAAGTACCTAGCCACATTGAGTAGTTTATGTGGCCTGTTCAAATGTCCTTTGGTTGGTATCGTTCGTCGGGTGATTGAGCTCTTTAAGTTCTGAGTAGAGCTACACGTTTACTGACATGCTAGCACTGACTGGACAGGTCCACTCAAATCTGTGTGGGTTTTTCTTCAAAAGGCCATCTTAGACGCAAACTCACATGAGGTCATTTGAGTACTAGCAGTTTCGCATCTGAGATGGCCAAGACAATTGTCTGGCTGGACTTAAATAGGAGTGTGACCTATGAGTTTGTTTTAGTATTTCTTCTCAAAGTAGTCAGATAGGAAGCTCCGACCTCATTTTATGTGTATTTGTACATATAACTGGCATGTACAGTGTTTAGTAAGCTACTTACAAATATAACTATAATTAAATTTAATGTAATATAAGAACAGTGCTATGTTGAGATTGAGATACAGTGTTGATATAACAGCGTAAGAAATCGATAAAATCTGTTTCTAAAAAATAAATAAAAATAATGCCATATCCAATTCTAGGATCATAACAAAGTGTGCTACAACTCTTCTTCTTTTTGCAAAATCATAGTCCTTTACACCTTGGAAATACCAACACCACATTTTTCTTTTCAACCCGACTACCTATCGATTTTGATGTTTCTTTTTTCAATAAACAAACTTGATATTATAAGGAGTTCTGTAACCTCAGTGGTCAAACTAGTTTAGACGAGGTCTAAAAGGTCATAATTTACTTTTATATTATTTCTTATTATTGTTGGCTAATAGCACATTTTATATGAGATCATTGAACTTGATATCGTTTTTGAAATTAGTTTTTGATTGTATTGCGGATTTGATAATAAAAATATGGGATGAATAACATCATTATTGGAGTTTACTGCTTCGTTGGTCTAGAAGCAGGCGGTAGTGCTGAGCACGAGGGTTCGGTTCTCAAGTCGAGTAAAGTGTAATTGGGCTTTTCCATCAGAAATTGTTGCCCGGAATTTGGATTTTTGCCCGTTGATGGCCTCAGGCTCGCGCTCGCCGCAATTAAATGGGACTTAAACATTGCTGGTAAAATGCGGGTGTACTTGAGGTAGGCACATTTCTGCTTAGCCTTATTGGGAGCACAGTCGTCGTGTTATAGTTTTCATTTGAATTTGTTATTTTGAAAAATACAGTATTTCTTGTAACGAATATTATTTGGTCGACGGCCTGCAGTTTTTGCAAGGCAAGGTAAATATGTATAGTCAATGTGAAATAAGAACTCAATAATTCAGTAAGTAATAAAATTTCCAGCAAGTTTTCTCAAATGAGAGCAGAATTTTTTCCAGGAAAATGGGAACATGCGTACCGTTATATTAAAACATGGAGGAAATTAAAATGAAACACTCAAAACGAAACATAATACCACGACTGTTATCCACGAGGGGTAAGGTAGAGTTGTACTTAATAGCACACTTACATTTCGCCAGTCATTTTAAAGTCCCATGTCATTTTAAACCCGAGATTTCCCGTGTTTTACTATGGGACCGAAATCGGGTTCCGCATGCCCGAGTTATGAAGGGCGAGCCCGATTGTCATCAACCAGGCATAAAGCAAGGCTCCATGGCTGCTACCAAGAAATTCCTGACGGCAAAGCCCAATAAAACAAACACCCGGGTGTTTCGGTTATTGGGCTTTGCCGTCAGGAATTGAACCCAATACCTCTTGTTCAGCAGTAACGCTTGGGACCACTAAACGAACAAGGCAGTCGTTAAATACTTCATACAATAAACCTGTTACAACGAATCTTGTAAAATACTGAACTTCTCTAAAATTTAATTAAAGACAATACGAGATACAGTACAAATTAAAAATCTCATTAAGCTGTTCAACACTCCAACGTAATTTAAACTCTACTGTTTCAAAGTTAAAATTTATTTTAAAATGAATTTTGGTTCAGGAACTTTGGGATAATAATTATCACCGCTCACTTCCGCATGTAACATTCAATGGATTGATGTGCAATCTTTTGTAAGGTCGCTTGTTTGATGGTGTATGATGTACGATTTGAAATATTAATTGTATGATCTTCGTGAGATCCGGAAATAGAAATAATTGTCTTTATTACTGTTCAGTTTTAATTCAAGGATATTTCTGACTTGAATAAAGATTAGGTTTGAAATATTGAAGGCATCGATGCAGCAGATAAATTGAACGAACCTACTGATGTCTCAAGCGTAATTAATTAATTAATTTATTTAAACTTCATAAACAATACTGATACATAGGCGTACTTAATGCCACAAGGTATTCTCTATCACTGGTAGAGAATGCCTTGTGGCATTAAGTCCGGCTATGTACCCAAAGGATGACTGCATAATTTGGGTTAAATAGGACAACATTTTGATATATTTTTTTTTCCGTGAAGGCACCCACCCCGGTGTGATTTTATTTATTATTTATTTATTTTATGAAAGGTAGCTTCATATTTTGGTTATTTCTACTTTTGAAATTTTTGTGCCAATTTTTAATTTATTTTCAAGTTTACAAACAGAACTAACTCACTGATATCTTAACCGCAAAACTGTCCTTATTTTGCACTTCGTTTTCTTTTTACGAAAATAAGAATCTCAAAAACATCCAAAACTTCGCATATATTTCTAATGTACAATAACCATCTTTGTTAGCCAATCCGTAAACGAATCACTACACATTACCGTCCTACTGCTCTAAGTAGGCTATAATACGCAAGGCCATAAACCATAGCTTAGAACCAGTTTATATGCAATTAATACGCGATTACATAACGCGAGGATCCGTTTGTTTAACAAAGTAAACATTAATTAACGATGCAATTAATTGTCCGTGACATATCAATACATACGACGTGATCTTAGAACGCGACCTTAAAAAGCATACATGATCTTCTTCGTTCGATAAAAAAAAGTTAAAAAAAAAATCGTGACTTTAAAAAAACGCACCCATTTTTGTAGTACCGACTTTAATACTCACCTTCCGTATTCATGCTACATCAATAACGCTTTTACATAATGAGAAATAGGGTTCAATTTCCTGTAAAAATAAATGAATATCCATTACGCACTGACCGCTGCAGTAACGTATCGTTAACTCAACTCTATGGCCTTCAATTTAAGGTTGGTTTTGACTTACTCATAAATTGCTTCAGGAATCAGATAGGTGAATTTCCGATGTTCGCTCGTTTATAACCATTATCTCATGAATGTTATGACGTTTGATTCTGATGACGTCATCAACGCATTCTATCTATTTGTGTATGATGGAAAACTAGCAAGGAACGCACTTATGCACGTTATAGAGTTCGGATAGGCAGTCGCTTCATATTATATAGGTATTGAATTCGGCTGCATCCGGATATACATACACAACATAGTTGGGAAAATGCTAGACAGGTGATGATGTCAGGCCTCCATCTAATCTTTTCCAACCATGTTGGGGTCGGCTTCCAGTCTAACCGGATGCAGTTGAATACCAGTATTTTACATGGAGTGACTACCTATCTGACCTCCATAACCCAGTTATTAGTGGGTAAGACTGGTTGTCAGACTTTCGGGCCACTGACTACCGGCAACGACTGTCAAAGATCTGACAAATGACAGCCGGGATCAACAGTTTAGCGTGTTTTCCGAGGCACGGAGGAAAGAAATCTGAAGATTGATTCGAGTGACTATTATTATTTACGAGCTAAGGCCTGACAATGGTAGAAAAAATCCTACCAATTGGTAGGAATGCGAAAAATGAGGCTGGCAAAGGTAGCTTTTTTTTGCCACCATCTTGGTAAAAATGGTGAAGTTGGGGAGGGAATGAGGCATTGTAGTCTGTATGGATGTCTAAGGCTTTGTATGATGGCCTGAATAGGTCTATTTTTAGCCCAGTACACTGTAATGACTTTACATAAATGGCCTGTCATAAAGGTTAGAGGTTAAAATGGCTTTTAACTTGATTATTGATATTACGGCGGTTAATAGGCTCTGCCGAGGTTTTATGAATAAATTTTCTGAAGGCTTATTGACTTTGAAGTGAACACAATGTAGCATAAGATTAAATTTTTACTAGATTTTGCCCGCGGCTTCGTTCGCGTCGGATATTATCCATTGGGAAAAGATTACTTACTGCGAAAAATGTATCCCAGGTGCCTACCAAATTTAATTGACAGACAGACCGATAGACAGACATACAGATTAGACAAATAAATACTTTTGCTGTTTTATATAGCATTAGTATGGATTAAAAAATAAAAATAAAATAAAAATAAAGCATTTATTTATAAATTAATACATACAATATTTATTTAAGTAGGCCAGTTACTTTTGACAACAATAAAATGAAGCTACAGTCCCAGTCACAAGGCATAATAACTGTGAAAGTACTGTAGTTGCACATTTCAAAGCGGTACAAAGGTTTTCTTAAGAAATAACCTAAAATTGGAAAGTCTTAATAAAGGACAGATTTTTTGAATATCACTTTTAAAAGCTTTGTTATAATTACTTCGCAAAAACTTTAACATCAATCAATTTGTTCACTAATTAAAACATCAATATTGCACCATCTTTATAAACCTAAATAATCAATAAAACAGCAAAACCACTCCATCAAGATAAATGATCCAAAATCAAGTTTAATTAAAAATAGATGACACCAACAGAAAGATTTGAGGTCAAATTAAAATGACAGAAAGGTCAATGACACCGCAGAGGTCAACACAAATATAACCTTTACCAGATGGGACATCTAATAAAATAATATTATGGCCATCTTGTACTGCACAATATAAAGGCAATTTAGACAATTTCGTTTTAAAATAAAATAAAAATAGTTTTATTTCATTACCTAGGTCTTTTAGAGGGTAGATAGATGTTTATTTTACTTTTATGATTGTCTGGAGAACGAGTGACGTTGCAGCTAAGCTTTTTGGTACATATTCTTTTTTTTTTGCAAAAACAGTTTTTATTTTACCCTTTTTGGTTGTCGTATCACACACACAAATCCTTGTCAAGCATCAATTTCGCAATTTCTTTTACTTGGATGACATATTTTTTCCAGCTACTTTGATTTCAAAACCAAACTGCTGAACCGATTTTGGTGAAATTTCTATGGAACCAATCGGGAAGTAGATCCATTCAAATAAAAGAAGAATTTTTCAAATCGGTTCATAAATGACGAAGATATGAGGTAACAAACACAAAAAAAAAAAAATACAACCGAATTGAGAACCATTTTTAACCGACTTCAAAAAAAAAAAGGAGGAGGCCCCTTTTTTTGAAGTCGGTTAAAAAATGGTTTTTTGGTGTAAATTTTACACCTGAAACAGTTTGTCTCTGCATAGCTCTTTACATTGACTGATATGCATAATAATTTACATGATATATAAAATATGCCTAAGCTATTCCTCCTAGTCCGCCACTGTCTGTACATTTGCGTGATTTTCAATATTTTATTTTGGTTTTTTGCTCATTTTTGAATTGTAATATAACATCACGCCTGTAATCCCCGAACGATTAGGCAGAGGTGTACCTAATAATAACAGTTTGCCCGATCTGTGAATCGTATCCAGTACTCATACTTAGCAGTCCCGCTTTCGACCACTAGAGCAGAAGAGATTCCAGATTTAAATAGATTCAGTAACTTAAAGATCAAATTAGCATGTGGAGGTTTTTTGGAGGTCGTTGCTCCGTTTTGCCAGGTCTTCCCAGCTCAAACTAAGAAGTGGCGAAGAGCAGTCGTTTTGGAGCCGTCTTTTATAACTTTTAACGTTCCAAAAATGCCAAATACTCTTGTTTTAAATTTGAATTCCAGAATTAATCGAGAAACATAAAAAGTGCCCATCTTACATCATCTCATCATCTTCGGCCTAGCCTTTTCCTATGTTGGGGTCGGCTTCCAGTCTAACCGGATGCTGCTGAATACCAGTATTTTATATGGAGCGACTGCCTATCTGACCTCCACAACGCAGTTAGTACTGGGTAATACGATACTCCTTGGTAAGACTGGTTGTCAAACTTTTGGCCCCAAAAGCCAAAACAAGGGCTAAGTGCTCTTACATCAGACTTCAACATAACTGGCGAAATGTGGTGTTACTATTAGTAGACCTCTGCCTGTATTTCCCCGAAGGGCTACTTCGGGGAAATACAGGTGATTATAACCTCAAATTACCCCACAATAAACACAACCGCACCTTATCCTAACCACAGATTACCGACCATAACACACAAATCAACGCACATACAAACATATAAGACATAACTGCAAACAAATCGTTGGTCGATTTACATGCAGATGCGCCGATACCACCAGATCGGTGTTAAGGTTAGCTGCTCATCTTCGCAGTTCAGACCGGGCGACCCTCATCCTTGTCGTGCATTTTATTGACTCGGTTAGATGAGGAATATTTTGTAAAGGTGTGTGCAAGAGAGAGACAAATATTAAGACAAGAGCTATGTTGTTCGCCACTGTCCTCATATAAATAAAGATTAAAAAGCTTTGGGAAACAGCTCCATTATTTTGCTGAAAAGTAAATTGATCTAGACATTCGATAGTCAAACCATTAATTTATTTCAATTACATCATTTATAGGTTTTGCATTGTATAGAATGTATGTATGTCAATAAGTTAGAAAGTGGAAGCTGGTTGCCCATTCTATAACGTAAATCTCTATAAAGAAATAAAACTCCATGGATAAACTTACGTACATAGGTACATATGTACATTACACCCAGTGGTGTAGTTTTAACCAAAACTGTATACGCCTGTAATTCCCGAAGCCACATTACGCCAGTTACGTTTAAGCATGTAATAGAGAGCTACCCTATTGCCATCAACCGGCCACAAATCAAGAATCCGTGGCTGCTGCTAAATAATAAACAAACAAATATTATAAAACAAGTCAGAATCCACGTTAGCTACCAATGCCATATTGTTAGCGCATCTTGTTATGTCAAGAACAGAATATTAATGTCTAATTGTTCATACAATGCGGCAAGACAACATGACCAGCCGATGAAAAATGACTACAGGTAACTATGCCCCTAGGTGTAAACGTACCTTAAGAGTGAAGATGGCTTATAATGGTCCTGTTGAAGGAAATTGTAAATCTTATGACCATAATGGTCTCTGTCACCGCCATGATGTTAATTAATGGATTAGTTAGTTGTCACATTTGATTGGTTTAAATAAAATAAATAAATAAATATAGCTGGACATTACACACAGCGCCATCTAGTGCCACACTAAGCAACGAGGCTTGTGTCGTGGACACCAGATAGTTGATATACTACATAGATACTTTTTGTTTGTAAATACATACTTATTATACATATAAACATCCATGACTCGGAAACAAATGTCCATGCTCATCACACAAACACTTGCTCCTACCGGGATTCGAACCCGGAACCCTATGAACGTAAGGCAGCCTCACTACCGCTGCGCCATTCGGGTCGCCATTCGGGTTTGTTAAGGTATCGAGGAATACTCTGACGGTCTTCGTTTATTGTGGAATTTAGGAGAGTTACCAAATAGGCAATAGCATTAGTAAGTTTAGCGAGAACTGCCACGTTGATGTAGTGCTCGCAAGCGCGACTGCTGAGCATGGGGTACTGGGTTAGATTCCCGGGTCGGGCAAAGTGTTTTTGAGTTTTTCCATCGGGTATTTCTCAGTAGCAGCCACGAAGTCTGGATTTGGCCCACCCCCTATTACATGGGACTTAAATACGTATATAGCTGGCGAAATGTAGGTGTACTATTAGGTAGAAATCTGTCTAAACTTTCGGGAATTACAGGCGTGATGTCTGTTCATATCACGAAACCAATATCACATTGCTCGACCTGGGAAACGAATCGACGACAGTCAGACAACAGTCGCGCTTGCCACCACGCACCAACCGAGGTAGTCTAACTAAATCTGACTAAGTTAGCTTAAGTAAAAAGATTTACGCAACAATTAACCTTAAATAAGCAGCTGTGTTTAATGAAATGACTGTTTGAAATGTTCCTGATGGCTTAACTTGTGGTATGTTATCGTTACAGTTAAATTGATGCAAATTAACGTTATTGGAGCGTAAACATTATTGATACCCAATAATTTTTCATGCACGCCTACTTAGTATAGTAGCTATCTTTAAACCGCGTAAAACATTACATTTCACTGATGACACTCCGTCTTGAAACATAGCTCAACAAAATACTGGCATTGACTCGAAAAACTTAACAATGCACATAAGTAAACATTTCTTCTTACTTAACACTCTTGTGCAACCTCATTTAAAAACAGAATAATTAAAAAACAAACGAAGTGTTAACAGCCGAAAAAAATATGCAAATGTTTTATTTGTATGGCAACAATACCTGACCTCTACGAATTATGACATAATGCGTATGACAGATTGTCAATGTCGTTCACTAAGGACGTACATTATCTAGCTAAATGTTCAGACAATAAATACGTACTTTTATCAATGTATTTATCGATCTTTATTGTGATTACAAGGTTTTTTTTTACATTTTGGTTTGAGATATATTGTTTGTTTTGGTTCAAGAATTTTTTGGTCAGTTTCGTTAAAAACATAACATTACACCTGTAAACCCCGAAGGGCTAGGCAGAGGTGTACACACTCACATTTCGTCAGTTATGTTTACCTAAGTTCCATGAAATAGGGAACGAGCCTATTGCCATGAACCGGGCACAAATCTAGACTCCGTAGCTGCTTTTGAGAAATTACTGATTTAGAAACCCAATGACAATTTACCCGACCTGGGAGTCGAACCCAGGATCTCATGCTTAGCTGTCGCGCTTGCGACTACTAGACGAACGAAGCAGTCAAGTCAAGTTTCGTAAAAAAGAATCTTAAAAATGTGTGTTGATCGTCTCCTCTCATGACCCCTTCTTTATGACGTCGTGTTCTACACAAATAATTTTATAATAATTAATAACCACGCATAAACCCAGGCTCTCCACTCTTACTAATAATATCTAATAGAAACACTAATTTCAATATCAAACGGAGGTACTTCCTGCTCGGCAGCCGCAACTACTCGATGACTGGACCAATAGGAGTTTTATTTATTATTGCTAAACTCTACTTATATTATAAATATCGCTGGACATTACACACAGCGCCATCTAGTGCCACACTAAGCAACGAGGCTTGTGTCGTGGACACCAGATAGTTGATATACTACATAGATACTTTTTGTGTGTAAATACATACTTATTATACATATAAACATCCATGACTCGGTAACAAATGTCTATGCTCATCACACAAACACTTGCTCCTACCGGGACTCGAACCCGGAACCCTATGAACGTAAGGCAGCCTCACTACCGCTGCGCCATTCGGGTCGTCAAGATATTGGAATCAACAGTGGCTGCCACTTGACCAACGGGTCAAGGGGTCGCAAGCAGCCACGAAATTTGGATTTATACCCGGTTGCTGGCAATAGGCTAGTCCCTTATTACATGGTACTTAAATATAACTGATGGCATGTGGGGACCCTATTAGGTTCACCTCTGCCTAACCCTTCAGGCACTACAGGCGTTACATTATGTTTATTTTATTTTGTGATCAAATATATTTCCGCTATGCCTGTGAGATTTGAAAAACAAAAGAATTCAATTGAACGCCTACACACCTGCAACCGCCATCTTCTCATAACAAATAATTAACATAAATACTTCAAGGTACTCACTGTATAAACTAAGTTGATTCACAGCCAATCTGTAAAAAAAAAAACATCATTAATATTAATTGCAAATTGAATATTACAATCACTTACATAAGGTACTTATTACATTTCTGCATAATGTACACCATCGGTTATGGAAATAGGTGTAACTGCGACTTAGAAAACTGCAGTGTAAAGGTGCGAGCACATTTGTCTAACTACAACTCTACGTTTACAATTTGTTTTTATTTAATTTTTTCCAAATGATAGAGAGATTGAGAGCAAGATCAGTACGAAAATGAAGAGCTTTTAAAAATATTGAAATTGCTTATGCTTGATTGCTTGTCTTGATTTGTATAGTAACTGTAAATAATATATAGTATTTTTTTTTCTTTGAGAGAGGGTTGTCTGTCGACAATTTCTATTGATTACCCGAAGTAATTTTTGCTTGCTTGAGTGTCTATTTATTTAGTTTTTATGGCTTTCTTTTCGGGAAAAAAGTAGCCCCTTATTTACTACATCCGGTGTGTGGAATTAGCTTGAGATGCCGTATGGTTCTTGTGGGGTTTGCCGTAGTGAGAAATAACGTCGTCATCTTGTTTTTCCAATATTTTTTCCACAGACAAACAGCGCCCAGTAGACAATGTGATTTAAGCGCCTTAACGCCAAAAGAACCATACTGCGCCGTTTTATATTAGTGTGTCTAGATGTGGACGCACCCTAACGTCATTTGATACACGTGTCGCCCACTTTGTTTAATAAATATAGTTTTTATATTGCAATCAATAACAAAGAATCATCATCGCAATGTTATTTAAAGATGAATGTGGAAAATTATAGTCAAAATCGGTTTGCGAACCTCAAATTCTTGCTGGCGTGAAGAAGGTGTGAATTTTTTTGCAACAAGGTGGCAATGAAGAAAGTCAGAGGTGCGTGTCAGCAGTTCATTCATAGCCGTTTACTCAGTAGTACCTATTTGTTGAAAATACAGCTTAACCGAGCAAATAACTAACAAAAAACAATAAACGAAACAGTTATCCCCACTAACTACACAAAGTCCAGTAAACTATAATCTCCTATCCAATAAAGCAGATCCCCCATACCATAAAACTTCCATACAATAAATAATTTATATTAGCTCGTTAGGGTGTCGTTTTACCCCCAAATTGGTTGAAAAAGTACGAAATAAGACTTCGTTATTGGGGACGTAAATATACTGTGACGGTTTAATGGAGTGACATTGACCTCGGCGTTTTATCTCTGGCTAAATATTTTGTAGGATATTCTTTAATCAAAATATTCACGTAATTTCAGGTTTTCCTACGACTTCGTTCGCGTGGTGGTCCTACCGGAACGTATGCTTAAAATGGTTGAGTTGAATGATGGCTGATCCATGCGTCATGTTCGTGAACGGGCGCTGTCAGTAGGAACTGGTCATCTCGCAGCTGCCATGGATTATTGTATTTTTGAATTGTTGATTTTATCTTTGTACTCTGGACGCTCTTACTCGCACGTATTTCTACATCGTTCTCACATATATGTATAATCTCGACATGAATGATGTAACCAAGATTTTGTAAAAACTTAGCACCGCACGATAAAGAAGAAAGGCTTATTCCCAAAGGTATTATTCGCATATATGTAGAAGAATTTGCGAGAAATTTCATCAGGTCACTGGCCACATTTTGTGCTAAATTTTATAGAAATGAAGAGATAACAGGCGGGCAAAGTTACTTTCGCATTTTAAATATTAAATAAGAGTCTCGCTTGTATGTGCCCACGGGATACTAATTCAGATTTCGAACTGTTCCCGAAGGAAACCCTTAACCTGACCCGGGTATTGAACCTACCCTGGGTTTAAACCGACGCTCATTCTCTAAGAAATATCTAATACAATTTCTATGGATAAAGAATAAATACAATAGATGTTTTTGTAAATTTTTATACTTAGCAAGAATGAATGAGACAAATAAGAGAGGTTTAAATTAATGCCCTATATTAAAATATAGCAAATACGACCACTGAATGAAATCTTTTATTCCGTCTATCACGTCCTTTTTCAAGATTTCAGAAAAAAATAGTAATTTCCTTTTCCAAGCTACATCCGACATTCCCACATCAACGAAGGGATCTCTGACCTCGAGGTCAGATCAATCAAGTCACTTCCCAGAGGAATAAAACATTTTCATTTACATTTATTTTGTGTTTCCGACCTAAATATCTGCTAAGTCTAATGCTTTTCCTGACTGCGGAAATCGTGTCTTTAGCTCGAGTAATAATGAAAATAAATAATAATAATAATATCGCTGGACATTACACACAGCGCCATCTAGTGCCACACTAAGCAACGAGGCTTGTGTCGTGGACACTAGATAGTTGATATACTACATAGATACTTTTTGTTTGTAAATACATACTTATTATACATATAAACATCCATGACTCGGTAACAAATGTCTATGCTTATCACACAAACACTTGCTCCTACCGGGATTCGAACCCGGAACCCTATGAACTTAAGGCAGCCTGACTACCGCTGCGCCATTCGGGTCGTCGTAAATACTTGTATATAGGTACATGATGGGTGTAAAAGACCAGTAGCGAAGCCGAATGGTGCTTGTACTCCCCGTCATTGCGATCAATTTTTATGTTCTAGACCAGTGATGGGCAAAGTACGGCCCGTGGGCCAGCTCCGGCCCGCGAAAGGATCTAATCCGGCCCGCCGACGTTCTTTCAAAATGAATACAATATGGCCCTCTATAAATATATTTTGACCAGCAGTATGAAGTAGATGCATAGGTAAAGGAGCCAGCGATACTAGCCGCGTAGTTCATGTGTTGCTGGTCGCAAGTTAAATTGTAATTTGTAAATAACATGGTGTGTAATGTTTATTTTTATGATTAAAAGATTTCAAATTATAATGCATTTTTGCTATAATTCTGGCCCTCTTCCGAAATTGTTTCAACTTTCTGGCCCCCCATGAGGAAAGTTTGCCCACCACTGCAAGCGATGGTCTAGAATCAAGACCATCGCTTGCTAGGAGATATTGCGGGTCCAGCATTTTCACAAGTTTTTAAGGTCTTCCTGTAAATACTTCCACGACCGACTACTCAACGAATCCATCAGCACAATGTTTTGAGTGCGTTACATTGAGTCCTATCGTAAAACGTGTTTTTAAACACCTAAAAAAAGTAGTTTCCAAACAATAATTCTTGCGTACAGTTACTTAGTTTGGTGTACGGAATGCGTACTTGACGGCTTCTTGAAGGGTACGTTTACAACTCGTATGTAGTTTTAAGTAAAGCTTAAGTATTGATTGATGTTCTGTAATACGTTTTTAACGACGTTACATAAACTAAGGTCCGTACGGTAAGTGCACGGTTCCATTTTGTCGTGTCCTATGGAGTAGAAACTCTATTAAAAGTAATATATCATTTCAAAGATCTAAAAAATCCATTAAAACAAAGACTGTTAATTAATAAAACCTTCATAGATCATAAGAGTAATGGGCTAATTAGGTACACAAATAAATCAATAAAAAGCAATAATGGATATACATTTACAATATTATGAGAAGCACGTGTAGTAATATCAATTAATAACATCAAAACACGCAATACGAAGTTAATAATGTACGCCACACTATATAACATAATGCTTGTATATCCGCAAACATTCAGGCAGACTACCCACAATTTGCCAGTTATATTTAACTGCCATGTAATAAAGTGACGTGACGAAACATGGCGCAAATTTTGTACCAGCTACAAACAAGCTGGATCTGGTCCCAAATCTGGATTTGTACCAGATTCTTGCAGCTGAACTTCGCGCTGCTAATTTTCTTTTCTCTTTGAAAAAAAAAAACGTTGATCTGCACTAGAAATTTCTTCTGTATCGTATGGGTGCGTTAACAAACATTTTAACTGACATACACACACAACCAGACCAGGAACAAATACCTGTATGCCATACAAATATTTGTACCGTGTGGAAATCGAACCTGCCGCACGCAGTGTAGCAGCCAATCGCTCAACCAGCACTATAAAATAATGTTATCTATATAAATAAAACACAAAAATGGTTTCTACCTATGTCCGTTATAGACTTTGAAACCATCCAATCGATGTCCCCCAAACAGGTTTCATTAGAAAGGCAATAATGCGAAAATGGGTTTACCATACATGGACACTATAGCGGAGTAGCACACGCCGGGTATCCGCTAGTAAACTACTCGTAGAAACTCCATATATATTAATATTAAACGTAGGTGTAAATTATGTAACGACATTACAAGATCGCGTTTATCAATTAGCGGACAAATTAATCGAGATTGATACGAATTACGCCTAACATGTTACACGTTCATGAAATGTAACAGGTACATACATTCTCGATTACCAATGTGTGGTACTCGAATTTGTACTTAATTTGGTGTGTATGCAAAACGTGTTTTTGTATGCATGTGTCGAAAAAAATAATACACCTTATTTTTTTCTTCTCAGACTTGAGCCCATCAAAGTTATAAGATGCTTGATTCAAAGTAGTTTCTAATGAATTAATAAGTCTGTCATTGATTCGAAAATCGTGATTTTCGATCCATGTTTGATTATCAATTAGGAAATGTAAGAATAGCTGTACTGTAGTTAACCACCGAGTACTTAGAACAAGATTCTTTAGGCAGCTGATATAGCTGTCAATCAGACGAGATAAATTTTCTTTTTTCTAGCTGTACCTACCCCGTACAACTAGCTAGAAAAAAGTAGATTTATCTAAGATATATTTTATGCTATTTTAATATCAAAATCGCCTTTCATTATTACTATATGTAGAGCACGAAGATCCACAGACCAACCACAAAATATAAATAAGAGAATGGAATATTTACGGGATTAAGAATCTCGACTTGATTAAATTTTAGGATTTTATTAAATCTTCTAAATATGCAAGTAGATAATCTTTCTTTGAGTTGATTGAATTCGAGTTTTCTTTGAAGCGGTCGCTTTGTTTAACTAACGAATTTAGCCTGCCATAGTCTTAATGATAATAAAAGCATTAAAGGGCTTATAAGAAACTAGTTTATGCCCACGGCTTTACTCGCATGTATGGCAGTTATACTTCGGTTTCTTTTCTTAACACGACACCTAGTTTAAACAACCAGGCAACCATAACATGCCATAACCAAGATGAGCATCCATATCAACCAATATTACCTAACACGTAGTGAAGGCACATAGGACCTGTATATAAGGTGCTGTGACCTTAAGCCCTTAAGTTGCATGGCTGAGTATAATTCTCTTACAACTTATATTACGCGAAACGGCTGCGAAGCTCAACAAAGAGCCGTACAATAAAATATTGCTAAACTGATTGAGTGGTCTAAGTTGGAAGAGGATGGAGATATTGTGTTTTGGTCATATTCTTGTGTAGTCTAGATTTTAGTAAGCTTTGATACTGAACATTACGAGAAACGATTAATTTTTATTTAAGGCTGGCTTGTAGGATGTTAATGGTATAAACCTTCAATGGGAAAAGGTGCAGGACAGTTTTTCACATTTTTAACGATCACATTATTGGCTTAAAACAACGCCTTTAACAGCGATGTCAAGTTCTCTTATTTATTTGCAGATCCAGAAGATAAATAAAATATGTAATTATAAAGAAGGCATTCATATCTATGATAAGCATTTGGTACCTACATTAACTGAACCGTTTTCCCGTCTTCTGCTTTAAGAGGGGTCAGGTAATGCAAGACTAGTGTCTTGCAAACATTCAGTACTATAATGTTGTGCCTAATAAATATAAAAAGTCAAGTTCAATCACAAAATTACCTGAAGAAATATCAAGTTGAAAATGAAAACATAAACGAAATCTGTTACCAAAACTATCATCACGCTACTTCTTATAGCTCGGACCAAACCCCGAAGAATGGCAGAATACAGCCGCGGCATCTCAGAGCAATGGCGCGGCCTGGCATTGGGCTGGCAATGGCTGGCATTGACTACCGCACTGGCAACGTGCCAGCGATTGGCAATGCCATAATTGCTTTGTACGCCAGTTAGCGTCCATGCGATGTTTATGACAGAAAGATTGTCGCCAATTATTGTAGCACAAAAGGATTTAGTTGTAGCTAGTAACTGAGATGAGATTACGAATGATGTGTTTGTTTGTTTTGTGTATACATACATAGTTTTTAACCGACTTCAAAAAAGGAGGAGGTTCTCATTTCGGTTGTATGTTTTTTTTTTGTGTTTGTTACCTCATATCTCCGTCATTTATGAACCGATTTGAAAAATTCTTCTTTTATCTGAATGGATCTACTTCCCGATTGGTTCCATAGAAATGTCATCAAAATCGGTTCTGCAGTTTGGTTTTGAAATCAAAATAGCTGGAAAAAATGTCATCCAAGTAAAAGAAATTGCGAAATTGATACTTGACAAGGATTTGTGTGTGATACGATAACTCCTCCTCCTTTTTTTGAAGTCGGTTAAAAAGGGTAAAATAAAAACTTTTTGCAAAAAAAAACCGACTTCCAAAAAAAACACTAAAAAAACTGGAAAATAACTTTACTTTCGGAAGTCGGTGGCAAAAAAGTCAATGAAACAAACAATAGTCACCGAACAAACAAAAAAGTTTTTTGTTTGTTATCGTTTATAGATCGGTCGCTAGCTGTCGAGTTCTACTACTACTAGTGAAAACTATGTCACTTTTGACTCCAAACTTTGGTTCGTAAGTTTAAAATTACTGACACCCGTATCTTTCTATTGTCAAGTTTAAATTATTACTTGAGTTTAAGTAATTATTTATGCTACAATTATTATGCAACGGACAAGAATTTGGACAAAGTAACCGTCAAAGAAAGCAAAGCTAAGAATTCTAACTTTTGACAGGCCTTAACTTCAAGCAATTATTAAACTACAGAATAAAAATCGTATCCACAATAATTACTTTTACGTAAGTAATCACTTAGACTTGTTTATAGATACGGGCGCAAGTTTCAATCTTATTTAGTTCTGAGCAGATCATATTTTCGTTTAATTGCCGTAGACTTCAATTTTATGAATGTGCATTCTTGAAAAATATTGGATATTCACTAAGGACTGAAACCATCATAAGAAAGAAGGAACCAGAAATTCCCTCACACCATCCATCATAACTCGTCCAAAAAAACAGTAATTAAAAAAATTGTTTCTTTGAAACAGGCAAAGATAAACACCAAACAGCCAGTTCCGTGATCCCGCCAATACATTTCAAAATATCAGTCTAATTCTACATTTAAATAAACCGATTTCCCGCCAAACGGCCGTAACGAGCATTCTAGATGGCTGTCATTAACTACAGGTGCTGAACGGTTTCATTAGAAGCTCCTAAACTTAGATTAAAACTTTGTGAACCTAGATTAAGGAAAAATAGTTTGAATTTAGTAATGGATGAGGGTTTAAAGTTAGATTTCATCAGGGTAGGAGTTTCGTACGTTAATTAGATAAATGTTTTAGCAAAATGTTGGAAAAGTTCGTTATCTACTGGTATCTACCATGTTTTGAGCATGCCTACTGTGATTTAAGGCGTACACTAGACTAAATCTTCATAGCCCTGTAAATTGTATATTTTCTTACCTACATCTTTGGCCACACCTGTAATCCCCGAAGGGTTTGGCAAAGGTGTACCTGATAGTACACCCACATTACGCCAGTTATGTTTAAGACCCATGTAGGGGGCGAGCCTATTGCCATCAACCGGGCACGAATCCAGGCTCTGTAGCCGCTACAGACAAATTCCTCATGGAAAAACCCAATAACACTGCCCGACCTGGGAATCGTCCCGAGGACCTCAGGTCAGCAGTTACGCTTGCGACCAACGAGGCAACAACACTTTCCTGAACATAAATCACGAACACTTCCTTATCATACCAATTACTGCTTTTAGTGTAACATCGAATTTGTTTTACCGGTTTAAGAAGGGGGGTCTCTCAGACCCCGGGGTCTTTCCGACCCGTCGGGTACGTCAGACCTTCGTCACCGGGTAATCTTAGCACGGGTTATTAATCTACCTGAGCACTCGGATTACAGGCGATAGGTAATTGGGAAAAGAAGATGGCGACACAATCGTCGAATAAAATTTGGAGTTTCAGTTAACTTTTAGGGCTGCCCCTAAAAGTCAATTGAAACTGGTTTTTGTTGAGTTTTTTTTTTATAGCAGATGTATTACAGCATTTTGAAGGACTGGAAATCGACTTGATACAAGGTGTGATAAAAAGGGTTACTAATCATTGTTTGACTAAAAAAAATTTGGGATGGACTGGGATGGATCTAATCTTTTGTCGGAAGTTCGTATTGTCTATTTTTCATGGGGCTATTACCTCCGAGTGGCAGCGAACGGTTATTAAAAAAATACTTTTCCTTTAAACCAACCCTCCACAAAATTTGTGTCGAAAGTAGGTTTTTGTATTAAGTTCCTAGAAGATCTGAGAAGCACTGACGAAGACTTCCTGAAACTTTACCCCCTATTGAATCTTTTAGCTTAAATGAGGGTTTATCATTCCACTCGCCTCTATTATCAACCATTTGTGTCCCACAGCAGGACAAAGACCTCTCTTCCCTCCCTCCACTTATCCACTTATCCATCTCCACATCTTATTCGCCACACGACTTGTATGCCATTAAAATGTTCAGAATACTCCGCCAGGTAACTTACTCGACTTCCCTATAACATGACTCAACAAAACACATTAACATAAACACAACAAACAACGTACATTGGTATTTACGACCCTGAACTGTTAAAGTTGGCAGCTCAGTGAGGAACAGCTGTCTGCGGTGACATGATGATGTGTTCCGTCAGATAAGCGGATAGGCCTTTATGTGGTTTAAATATAGGGTGTTGATGTGAAAGCCGGTTAGTATGAAGAGCAAATAATAAAACTTTTGATCGATATGCTATGTAAAGAAGTACTATTACTTCTTTACCTACGGCATTCGGTATTCGGCAAACTGAATGCCACATTTGAACTGCGTTTAAGAGCTGTCAGCGTCCTAATTGTTATTCATTCATTATCGTGTGGTTAGTGCCTAACCTGGTGTCAGAGTTGTTATGCCGCCCAAGGGCCTCTGACTTGGCTTTTACATGCCGTCGAGAAATATCTCTCAGGCATGCTGGTTTCCTCACTATGTTTTCCTTCACCGAAGCAAGTGATAATTATAGGTACAATACGCACATAATTCCGAAAAATCAGAGGTGCGTGTCTTGGGTTCGAACTCGAGACCTTTGACTTGGCAGTCCAACGGTCACACCACTAGACTATCACTTGTTATAAAATAGTAGCTTATGCTTCGTTGCCCTAGTGATCGCAAGCGCGACTGCTGAGCACGAACGAGGTCCTAGGTTCAACGCCCACGTAGAGCACGGTAATTGTTCCGCGGGATCTTGCTACCGAGATGAAATGTTTCCGGTGTGACAATTTTATTATTTAGGTTATAAAATAAGTGTACCTAATTCGACTCTATTGAAAATATCAAATCTGATGAATGGAACACGATAATTTTTTAAATGTTTGGTATACAGAGCTTATTGATCTTATTTTAATTTCTTTTATTTTCTATCGTGCTCGTTAGTGTTCCTAAGATTTCTACAACTTTTTCTGTTTTTACTCGTGAGCACCTGTAATTGGCTCTGTGTTACATACGCAATTGTTATCCATGTGTTATAGATGCTGATTCTTGTATTAATAAATTATTTAAAAAAAATGGTTACTGCTGATGAAATGCCAATTAATAAGGTTTTTATCGATTTCCTATGATCGTAATTTTTTCTCATTAATTTATTTTTGATATACATATATTATTTTAATCGTTAAATTTTTATTTGAAATACTTAAACTAATTAAGAAAACATTTAAAGTAATAAAAAATAGTAGCCCGTCGGTATCAGAAACAAGGTCCTGGCTGCCGGTGGTAAGGGTTCCAGAGAGAGGAACCTCTTGATCGTATTATTTTTAGGAGAAATCGATTCTTACATAATCACCTAAGTGTGTACCTCAACTTAACACCACTCAAGTTAGTCAGCCTAAACAATAAATTTAACTTAGATGTACTAAATAATTCAACAGGCACTTCGCCTAACTTCAGGAATCAATAACAAACCATGCGTCACTGTCTGTCTAACTTGAATTAACTTTGTTATAATAGAAACATCGAATTTGTATTAATTTGCATCGTCTTGGCTTTACAATTATTAATGTACACGTAGACGGAAAGAATATCGTTAAAGGAAGAATGAAAAATAACTTATTTGTCTCGAACATGGGGTCATGGGGTCATGAGTCATAGGGTCATGGGTCATGGGGTCATGAGTCATGGGGTCATGGGTCATGGGGTCTTAAATTGCCACTTTAGCCGTACTTAGTAGGATAATAATATGAATCACATTAAAGTTCTTAAAATGGTCACCGACACAGTCACATGTTGAATTAACAGTTTGTGACCATTTTAAAAATTGTAACGTAATTCATATTATTAACATATTATGTTCTGCTAAAGTGGCCATTTTAGACCCCCAGGACAAAAAAAAAATATTAAATTAACAATAAAACAAAATTATGTAAAAAATACACATGTGAAAAAATAAGAAATACATGAAACTATATAGGTCCTGTACGAGGCCAAAAGGCCCCTGTCTCAGCATGATACTGTAACATTTAAAAAATGTCACAGTTGTTGACTGCCAGTTTCATTAGATGTGGCTGAAAATCTTGATGTTCTAAAGAGGAGCATTCTGTGCCACGTACGATGTTCTAAGCTGTGTTTAGGTTTGTTTATTGAAATCTACCAAAGTAGGAACAAAGTGTAAGTCAACATAAAAATCACGCATGTAACCCCCGAAGGGTTAGGCAGAGGTGTGCCCACATTTCGCCAGTTATGTTAAAGTCCCATGTACCTAACAGGGGGCGAGCCTATTGCCATCAACCGGGCACAAATCCAGACTCCGTGGCTGCTACTGAGAAATTCCTGATGTAATAACTCAGTAACACTTTTCACGACCTGAGAATTGAACGCCACTCGCCACTCGTCACATCGAGGCAGTCAAACCTCTAAAAGTAACAAGATTACAATGTGTAAGTACTAAATTGCAATAACCGAAATCCTTTCGAAAATTATTTCAATCGCACTTTCATGTTATGGACAACTCTTATACATACGGGACCACCATAGAAATCGTGAAAAGTTAAGCTGTTCCGTACATCTTGTCGAATAATAGGAACACAAATCCTTGTTTTTTTGGCGGTTGGTCTTAGTTATGGCTTATACAAAATGATATTACAAAGTAATGAATTTCATTGCATCACTGTTGTATTTGACTGCTTACTTACTTTGTTTAAGAAAACATGGTGAGGAAACTAGCTACGTTAATAACCAGATTGCAACACTATCTTTAACAATTTATCGCCGATGTATCGGGAACTCAAGATAAATAGTAAACATGGTAAATAACCCGTTTTTAGTGTTAATTGAAGTGTTAGTGACTATGTCAGTATAAAAACTTAGATCACAACAGTATTTTTTCAAACCACTAACATCATCATCATCTGCCTAGCCTTCTCCCAACTATGTTGGGGTCGGCTTCCAGTCTAACCGGATGCAGCTGAATACCAGTATTTTACATGAAGCGACTGCCTATCTGACCTCCACAACCCAGTTAGTACCGGGTAATACGAAACCTCTTGGTAAGACTGGTTGTCAGACTTTCAGGCCACTGACTACTTATAAAGACTGTCAAAGATCTTCAAATGACAGCCGGGACCAACGGCCTAACGTGCTTTCCGAGGCACGGAGGAAACTCGGTGTGCAAACCACTAACAATAACATTAAATATTCAACCCAAACATCTTCCATCATTTGAGATTTCTCTTAAAAAAACTGATCTTTGTATTGTTGACATAACATCAGAAGACTTAATGAGATATGCGGTACCGGGAACACAATCAATAATTATTATAATTTTGTTTCAGATATAAAAACATCTTTTGTTTCTCTAATGAAGTTTTTCTGGAAGAATTTCATTCCTGGATATTTTGTTTTACAAAATTAACTAGAATACGATCACCAATATTTCGAGCACTTTCCTACGTTTAAAAACAATTTTTGCACTGAATAACGATTGTTGTGTGAGAAATGATATGAAAGAGAAAGGAGTAAATGATGCCGTGACGTCTGACAGGGGAGAACGGAAGAAGAAGACGTGTTGCGCCGACCCCAAGTAGAATGGGACAAGGGCAGGAAGATGATGACTTGAAAATTAAATTTTAATTAAAACAGTAGGAGAAAATAACTTTTAAAAGTTGCTAAGTGTTTACATATTTGTGCTCGTGTATGTACCTACTAGGTATCGCCCTAGAAAATTCTTAACAGAAAAATTGTCGCAACTGCTGAGCCTGTAGTCTCGGGTAAGATTTTCAGGTCAGGAAAGTTTTATTGGGGTTTTCCATTACAAATATCTCATTAGCAGTCCGGAGTCTAGATTTGTGCCCGGTTGATGGCAATAGGCTCGTCCTCAAATCGTAATAAAGTCGTAATCGTCGTTGTTATTAAGTCCCACGTAATAACATGGGACTTAATTTTAACTGGCAAAATGTTCAGTTTTTCTGTAAGGTACACATAATGAAAAACGGAGCATGAAAATGGCATTCAAACATAAAATAAAGACTTACAATTTCATAAAACAATTCGCTGTTTTTACCGCTGAATGCAATCTACCTTTGTATCTTTTCTACATCCTACAATTAAAGGCAAAATTATATTATAACGACGTAATTAAAACCTAGTGGAACAAACCTGAAATAGACGGCATAAAAAACCTTAGGTGTGCTTTGTACACACAATGATTGCCATGATTCGGCACAATCTGGCGGCAAAATTTAATATACGAAGATATATTTTGGGCAATAAGTCATAAGTCATTTATTTCGGAACAATATACATTTTGTAGAAATTTCGTAAAATAAAATATAAAGTAAAACAGTAAAATCGAAAAACATGTCAAAGAAAATAAAAAAGAAACCATTAATAATTCACATATAGTATAACAAATTCAAAACGATAATAAGCCATTCAGCTTAGCATAAAACTTGTACCGAGCCGTACCGAACCTGATTTAGCTATCGCAGATGAGGAAAGCCGAACATGTGCCGTAATTTGTTAAATAACGCAAAATACAGGGTGGAGGAAACAAAGACGCAACAACGGAAACCACATACTCAGTACATCATTCGGAACCCCCCCACATAGAAATTTTTCGTCGGTTATTAAGAAAAATCAGCTGTTCCATAAATTTCGACCGTGTAGGTATTGCACTTTTGAAGGAAACAGCATTTTTTTTTAATAACCGACGAAATATTTCTATGCGGGCCCCGTTCAAAATGATGTACTGAGTATGTGGTTTTCGTTTAGGCGTCGGTGTCCCTTCCACCTCGTATATATAATATAATATAATCTTTATTTATTCAAAAAACATACAGAGTTCGAAATACAGCTTAATATTTGGTTTAGAAACTATATTAATCTATAGTATAAGTTGCAAATTCTGTACAAGAATAATACTCCACCTCTTAAGCTAGGGTATACCTGTATTATAAGAGGATGTAGTTTCAATTCTGCGAAAAAAAAACTAAAATCTTCTTTCCTTCTTCTATTCCTCTCCTCTTCTTTTTTCTTTTCTTTTGTTTTCGCGGAATACAAACTACATATTTTGCATATCATTTAATGTCATGGATTTTCGCAAAGTAACGCCTGATTGTACGGACGCCTGATTACTTAGTAATATGTTGTTCAACAAAATACTGCCGAATCGAATGACTGTGCCAACGGAACCAGTGTGTAACATTCTTTGTATACCAAATTATTATAAAAACAACATCTAACCTAACATCATAAACATTATTTTTATCCATTATGTATATAATAATATTTCATTTGAATACAATCAGAAAAAAAATGGCTACCCATCGATTAAACATCAACCTTGACATTAAGTGGTAAGTGGTCACATGAAGTTGGCCGGAAGTGGTCATCAGTAGAACAATGGCCGCCAAGCCGGATGTCGGCCATTCCGTGGCTACGTACGCTAATCACGGGATCCATTTCTCGTTGTATCCACATTATTTTTTATCAGATATTTTCTGATAATGTTTATCATTTTGTCTGATGGCTGATGATTTTTCCGTGGTCACGTTTTCATGGAACAAACAAATTACGTTAGATAGAGAAAATATACACACACACATACATTTTAAATGTTTTTGTTTTGTTTTATTGAAAAAAAAATCAAACATCATCACATCATCATTATTTGCATCATCGCTGTAAACTTGACGGTACGATTGGCGCAGTGGCTGAGCGATTGGCTCCTGCGCTGCGTGTAGCGGGTTCGGTTCCCGGAACAAATATTTGTATGGCCTACAGGTAGTTTTTCCGGGTCTGGCTATTTGTGTATGAGCATTTAAATGTTTGTAAACGCACCCACGATAAAGGAAAAATTCCTACTGAGGTCAATGTTAAAAAAAAACCGGTCAAGTGCGAGTTGGACTCGCGCACCGAGGGTTCCGTACAAACCTGTGGGTATATAACTTTTTTTATATGACGAAACTAAAAATTTACGGTTTTCGTAATTTTTCCTATATCTGTACTATAAGACGTGACTTCGTACAAAATTTCAAGATTCTAAGTTCACGGGAAGTACCCTGTAGGTTTTGATTCCCGTGCGAGTTTCGAAAATTTGCGGCCTAAGTGGCTGTATCTTTTGATTGCGTTGACTTAGAAGGTTGATTTTTCTACAGCTTCCAGGGACAGTAGAACTAAGTATCATATAGAAATTTCAGTTTGATACCTCCACGCGTTCCTGAGAAAAACGGTCTTGACAGACGGACGGACGGACGGACAACAAAGTGATCTTATAAGGGTTCCGTTTTTTCCTTTTGAGGTACGGAACCCTAAAAATGGTATCAAGGTTGGCAATTTCAGTAGCGTCCATCAGAACCTGAGAAGTGCAAACAACACGACAAGCAGGACACGATATCAAGAAGTGTTCCATCGTTTGTGGAACGACACGACGAAACACAGAATTGTGTTTAAAATATAAAACTTCAACAAAAGGTACTGTCAGTCATCTCACATGTCTGCTCAAACTCATTAAAACCATGTGCGCAGTTAAGTTTAACGTGTATGTGAAGTGCTTTACACCTGTTGTACTAAGTTGGCGACAGACCGTTATAATGTACCACACGTTGAGACGCTTCTCAGCTTAATGACACGGCTTGAGGAAAATTAAGTGCATCATTTCACTTATTATTATTTTTCATGTATTTTTTTCGTGGAAATCTACCGTGTTTAAATGAAGCTTGATTTATATTAATATGGTTTATTTCTAAGAAAAAAAGAAATGACAATCAATAAAACTCATCAGAATTTGTCAGGTTTTTTTTTCGTGTGTGCCTAACCTGGTGTCAGAGTTTTTATTCAGTCAACGGGCCTTTGACTTGGCTTATCATGCCGCCGAGAAATATCTCTTAGGTATGCGGGTTTGGTTTCCTCAATATGTTTTCCTTCACCGGGCCTATCGAAGCCCCTTCTACGGGCCCATCCGAAAGTAAATCGGAACTTCGAAATGAACCCTATGTCCTATTATTTTCTAATTCATGAGTTTTGAAAATACATCAGGTGTAGGGACAGCTGTCAATCGTGTTGTCATTTATTTTTAGTTCGGGTCCCTCACTAATCGTGTGTCCGTATGTGATACGGAGTAGGAAACGCCCGTATCTTCGGCCGAAACAACGGGTTTCGTGCTTAGAGAGTAGACCTCCTAACTTGGCAGTCCGACAGTCACACCACGAGGCTATCACTACTTGTGTTAGTTAGTAACTCGGACACCACATTAAACAGGCTGCTGTTTCTGCAACCAGTTCTCTTAAAAACTATTACGATGTGGAGTTTTTGCCGGCCCCTCTGGAAAAGAGGTGTGGTTTACACCCTTATACACTGAGCAATAAAGTTGAAAAGTGGTCGACCTTTTTTGTGTGCGGTAGTATGTAAAACGAACTTCTGTAAATTATAAGAACCTCTTATTAGCTGTTCTGGAAAATTTTCATTGACCTGCTTTTGTTTTTCATTTAGGTATTTAGTTGTTTTGTCGTACATAGGCAACTAATTACTTTCTTGACTGTTTTCTTCGACCTTATTACCAAGCTGTGACCTAGCTCCACTTCATAAAGCTATTATTTTACCTAAACTTATGCAACTAAGCCATCGTTCAATATTTGTCACATCTTACTTCGTATGGAAAGAAATGGCGCGAGTTTTTCTTAAGCAGGTCAAGGTTACGACTAATGCATTCTTTTCTTTTATTGTAACACGGCTTGTTACAATAAGGCTCTTTATTTTTCATTTCAGTAAGGGACGGTAGTGGCAGGAAGCGGTTCTGAGGCTAAACTTGACCTCCACTTGCCTGCCAGAATAATAAACTGTACTTTATGGCCTCCAAGACCTACTTAGGCAAGAATCGAAATCATTTGACTTATTACTTTTTTTGTTCTTTTTTTAATACGAAATGGCCTCGCGTTTGGCCGCAACTCGCCTGATGTGAAGCGATGACGCGGCCTAGGGTGTGGAGCACGCTTGCTTAGAAGAAACCGATTCACTCGAACCTTGAACAGATCCAGATTATAATGATCAGGGAACAGAGAATTATAAATTGACAAGGCTCTTTATTATATTCGCCTTCGTCATTTCACAAAACAATGAGCGATTGCCTGACGTAACCGTTTCTAAAATGACGAATTTTCTATACAATATGCCGTCGACACTAGCCACAGTGACATTTACGTCACACAGTAATGCTGCTTGGTGGCAGAACAGGCATGGTCTTTTGACACAATAAACTTTACTGCGGACTAGGTTGCAATTTTCCCTAGCTATTCCACATAGCTGCTGATAAAGACCGCAAAAACCATTCAAACCTTCTATTCCCACAATAGGTTAAAGTGTACATCGTGTAACAACCAATAAAAGTAGCTTCTGCCACTATAGTGGGGCCATAAACACCGATAGCAGTGTGGCCAGGCAATAAAATTGTTTTGCCCCCACACTACCCCGCTTTACGACGGCCACCCGGAAATTGGGGAGAATTTTCGTTGTCATAACCTGGCAACACTACTTTTATTATCCGCACACCATTTTATGGTCGATTTGTGATATTTGTGGTCGATTTTCGACGTTCGCTTGTGTAGTGGGTAAGTAGAGTTGTAAGTGATGGCTGATGATAAATCTCAGTGTTTTATCTTGTGAGAATAAGGGTTACAATAATTTAGGGACGATGTTAAAGAAGGCATATTTTTTCTTGAGTAAATCTGCAAGGAAATCAATGATCATTGTTATTATGCAAGAGGATACGATGCGATGAAACCGGGACGAAAGTAGGTAACCATAATGTCAGAAAACATAATTTTATTTGAGTATCGTTTTGAAACTTCTATTTTACGAACTATATTTTCGAGCTCCGTTTCTGCAAAAGCATCATCATTCTTCTGCCCTTATCCAAATTTATTTGGGGTCGGCGCACCATATTGTTTTCTTCTTCCATACTTCTTTATTACTTGTCATCTCATCAGACACCTCCTTTCTCGCCATATCATCCTTCACACAGTCCATCCATCGTTTCTTTGGGCTCCCTCTACTCATATACCCATCCACATTCATTTCACTCAAAACTTTCCTCACGATATTTTCCTCATTCTTGTTTCTCCAAAAACATGATTCGGTAAATCAAAATCAGAAGAACAAGAAATAAGACCGTTCCAAACTCTAAAATCAGCACTCACACACTCAGTTTTATACCACAAACGATAATTCAGTCTAAGTCAAAAATAGACCAACGTCATCATCATATTTCTAGACTCTAACTTCACAGTCTAAAGCTTAAAACTAAATTTAACGCCTGCTTCAGTTGAAAGGATGAACCTATTTAACCTGCAACGTATGAAAACGATGGAGAATTTCAAGCCTCACTGATTATTACTCGCCAAGACACGCTTTGAAGCATGAAGTAGGTCTTAAAAGATAAGTGCAGGCATAAAATCTTTTCAAATATGGTAAAGAAACTAATATACCGATTTTTGATGATATTTGGGGTAAGAAAGTTTGGTATTTAGGTTATGTATAAAACACTGGTCTGCTTTTGCGCAAGACGCTTTCAATTACACGCAAGAGATCTGTTCCTGTGTTATCCTAGTATCAAGTAAATTTTTCCCAAGTGTAAACTGCCCAACCAATAATGGACATTCCTAGTTCCTAGTTCACAAATATACCTATACCCTAGCTAGATGTCTTCCAAGGCTATGAAATCTTGGTACAAAGTACATAATATACTCCTCCAGTCAAGGGTTAAAATATACGTCATTGAAATGATGGCAATTAAAAAATAATTTTTCTAGACCACAAAAGAACAATAGTAAATAAAAACTGTTTCCCAGTCAAGACATCTTTTTAAACATGTTATCCTGATACAAAGTCTCTCAATTACAAACAAAACACATCTTTAACATAATCAACTTTTCAAAGAAATTGTTCTAGATCACCGAAGAACAATCGTACAAACTGTTTACCAGACAAAATCTCTTCTTACACGTGTTCGCCTGGTACAAAGTCTCTCAATCATGAATAGGCACGTCTTTAATGATGTCAATTTAATGGCTATTGGCTCGGCATGTGAGTCTAAACCGCTGTTTCCTGTACAACGAGAGACTGGACCTCATTCATTCCGGATGCTGGTTAGGGACTTCGGGCAGTTGTCAGCTTTGTTTTGCAAGACAATGAGGAAAAAGTTTATTAATCTATGTAGTAACCCTGCATGAGAAGATGTCGATGTTTTCTCACTCACTCACTCACTGACTTTAATGTCAGTGAGTTTGGAAAATACCTATGTTCAACTATCACTAATGAAGTCTAAACACCAAAGCGGCTGAGGTATTATTATTTGTGACAGACCCGCCACACTATTCCCAAACCACTGTAACTTCTGAAAGCCAGAACCAACAAGTAGCGACCGCCAGAAAAGCGCCGAGACAATGAAAGTTCCCGTGAAACAATTTAACTGTCTTGCATCCCACAACGAAATTAATCAGTAAAGAATAGCAGAGGGGTAGGAAAAAGCATGATTTCCGCTGGGGTATGTCGGCAACTTTCGTAAGCAGTTGACATGCCGCCGATATATCCGGTAGCTTTGGTGTTTAATACTCCATAAGCAATACCACTCCCTCTCACAGAGGTCCGTGTCCCAGCTGTCGGATCGATATAGGCCGACGATGCTAAGCTACATCTAAATGAATGCTTCAATACTATTGCACTTATGAAATTACGACTCTTGGCGTTGAGTCCAGCCTGACTTGGAAATCCTACAGTGCAGTTTCAATTGTGAAAGCGTCCATTACTTAATTTTGATCATCTTAGCCTTTTCAAATGACGCTATGCTAATATTTGTACCGAAGCTTGAAGAAGGTTTACATTACTCAAAGGAATTCTTAAATTACCCGCCTACGATGCAGTCTTCTAAATTGCCAGTCTAAAAATAAATTTTCACCGCACTTTGGAAATGTCACTCCAATGTAATTAAATGCTTAATATTTGACATCTTATTTGATACTCATAATTATAATACAGTGTGTTTCACAGATGTGTACGATATCTAGGGGCCATCAAACTGAACCAGTGTCTCCATGAGATCACCGTCGAATATCAGCTGTCTCATTACGTAATGTCAAGTAGGTATTGATATTTATGTATGTCAAAGCTGATTATTATCCGCAATTACGCAGTAGGTTTCAAGGGAAAAGTCGTTCTGTTTGATGATCTTAACTAAAAGAATTTCTGATCCACGCTGTATAGTAAAATAAGCTCCGAGCCATCAGTCATTTAACTGTATAAGGAATTATGAAGTAGTTAAATGAGTTAGGAAATTAGTAGAAAACTGTGTTAACAGAGAACTTGATAATGGAAATAGATGTACTGGGAGTTGGCCAGCTGAGAGATCAGATACGGAACAAACTTATTTGAGTAATGATACCTTTTTGGTGGCCTGACGTTTGTTGGAATAAGGATCGGCAGACTTCCTGATTTCTCTCATCAGCACTGCCTTCCCAAAAATGGACTTGGCAGATTCATTAAAGTTAAACACTTAGAAGATGAAGAAAATAATCAGAATAAAAGTTATAAACTTTTTAATTTTCCTGGAAGACAAGGATCCGTTCAATAACTACATAACATAACATTACAACACGCTTGTAATCCTCGAAGGGTTAAACAGAGGTGTACCTAATAGTACACCCATATTTCGCCATTTACGTTTAAGTCCCATGTAATAGGGGGCGAGTTTATTGCCATCAAACGGGTACAAATCTAAACTCCGTGGCTGCTACTGAGAAATTCCAGATGGAAAAACCAAATAACACTTTGACCGACCTGAGAATCGAACCCAAAACCAAATGCAACCCAGGACCAACGAGGCAGTCAATAAATATTCAACAAACATCCTGCATGATCGAATACACAGTTTATACGGACATATGTACATAGAAGTACCTATAGAGTAGCAAAAACGTAGTCAGAGCAACTTCCATGAAGTGCGCATATACAGTAGTGCGCATTTCAATGATTGCCAACGATGGTAGTTATTATTCCATTGTACAAATGTCATTAATACAGATCAATAAAGTTGCAAACAAATCTTCCGAATGGTACAATAAACGATTAGTAGAAATCACGACATGTCCATAAAAACTAATTCGCAATAACCACTAAGCTGACATCAGAAACTTAAGTTTTTGTTCACTTGTTTCACTGAAAGTGAAACGTCTGACAAAAATGAATCAAAAGGTGAAATATCAATTTATTATTAAAGCTATCCAATGATGTTGGATTTCGGCACTCGGCGGCATTTTTGAAATAGCGCACCGATCGGACATTGAAATAAAGTTAACAGATAAACGTAAACATTTTTTGGTGTCATTCACAGGGCATTCGATTGTGGCGCAGCTTAACAAGCTTAAATTCAACAGTGGACTGTGATAGGTTGAGTTGATGGATTGAACATTCACTCGAGTGAATCCGTCACAAGAGTTACAAACCGTCTGAAATAAACTTTTCGGACTCTTTATGTATAGCGAACTAAGTTATATAATCCCGGCTATTCAAACAAAAGTTCCCATTCTCAATGTCTATTATATTGAAATGATGATTGATTGTATACTTAGGAATAGATCTCAAGTGAAACCATCTTCCTTTACTGCTTGGCAACGACCTACAAGTCCAAGCGACATGCGTGTTGCGACATTTTATGGTCACCAATGAAACTGAACGCGTTCAACACATTTAAACTGCGTTCAAGAGCTGTCAGTGTCATAATTGCTACGTAATATTGACACTGACAGCTCTTGAACGCAGTTTTGGTAAACCGATCGCGTTACGTTGCATTGGTAAAATTTATCTTTAAGCCTACCATAAACGATAGGCTATGCATGTGCAGTTTTGTCTGTACATTCAAACTGTGCAGACATGATGATGATTATCTTTGGAATGGAACTCGATTTTGCATGCACATTTAAAATTGGAATGCGTAACCTAACGTTTATGGCTACCTTAACTGTGGAAGAAACAAATTAATGAGTATGCCACGAATCCGCACCGCATTTTACGACTCTACTCACTCAGAGGAAACGAAGTGACGCACGCGCGAATTGCTTGACAAGCGTTGAGCTAGTCGTATCGCCCGAGGTCGTAAACGGGGCGTTAGGTATCAAGTATCAAACACTACTCAATCAAGACGAGTATCAAACAATAATTATTACTTAGGTCGAGTCTCTTGACGTTGGGTCTATACTGTGTGTTTACTCTAGATATAATTATTTTCACATTTACCAAAGTTACTATTGACAGTTGGGTATTATTCTTTGCTATTTATTGATTAGGTATTAGGGTCTTGCGTTTTGTTCTATTATTGAAACAGTTATGGTTATGTTACAGTTGACGGTTGTTGTTCTACTGGTAAGCGCTACTGCTGAGTATGATGTCTTGGTGTCGATTCCCGGGTCAGGTTAAGTGTTATTGTGTTTTTCAAGCAGGAATTTCTAAGTAGCAGCCCCGAGTTTGGATCTATGAGCGATTGGTGGCAATAGACTCATCTTGGATTACATGGGACTTAAAAGATAACTGGCGAAATGTGGGTGCACTATTATGGTGTATCTACACATCCGCCTAACATACCGAACATAGACAGGTACTACAGAAAACATTAGCATCGTCCACGAGCTAAATATAAATACGAAATATTTTTTAACCCATCAACTAGTCTGTTTATTAGCAAGCAAGCTAGTATACTTATTACCCCACTACTTGCCAAGACAGCGCTTAACCCTATCACCGCCGGCCACTCGCGACATTGGCCGCAGCTGTTTACCGAGTGGTTGCCAAACGTACCCATTTCAGGACACTTAAGTAGCCAGCTTGTGTTTACAGTAATAACTAGAGTAGTGATATAGGGTAATATTTGGGCAAGGAAAGTGAGTTTAATGTGATATTGTCAGAATACCACGTGGGCAAAGCATTATTAATACGTTTAAAAGATAAATAACACTGTATACATTAACTCAAACATATTTACCACCATCAAAACAACGGTATCTCTTGGAAAATCTCCTTTTAACGCTGAATTATTCCTGATACCAATCCTCTCTTGAATACACAGAGAATTTGCGTGTTATTCGCCCGAAATTATGTTAAATGTAACTGTTATGCCGTTTCGTCACTGTTATGTGTAACGTTGGTTAATAAAACAGTTATTGGTTACTTGTTACGAGTGGTAGTTTAAATGTTTTCGTCAATCAGTATTGTGAGGTTTTTAAGAAAGAAAACGGTATCTCTAAATCTGCCTTCGAGTGTCTTGAAAAAGTTGTTTGTACACTTAGTCGCGGTGACAGCCCGTTCACACGACGACGATTCGTTTTTTTTTGACGGCGGCAATCCCTTTTAAATGCGCATCACGAATCGTGAAAAATTAAGGACACTTCTTAAATCACTTATCGTCTTTTAATAATCAGGTAGGTACGTCAAAAAACACGAATCGTGAATATTTTGAGATGTATTCGCTGATGCGCTCGCTCTCGAAAAATCACGGAACTAATGTGAACAACAATTAGCTTTTTTTTTGCCCAATCGTGATAAAACACGATTCCGTATGCAATATGAACGTCCATCTGTCATGACGTATCGTGACGGAATGACGGAAGCCGTGTGAATGAGCTCTGACTGTAGTAGGTATTGCCTTCCTTTTGACGAATAACGGCAAACTGCGATGGGTGAATGCAGTACATAATTAGTATTTAATGTATCCTCTTCTGGGGCACAGCCCTGCTCTTATAGAGAGGGAATGCGCTGTAATCCACCACGCGCGCCCAGTGCGGTTTGGGAGACTTTACATGTCTTCAAAATCACCAGTTTTGATAACAGTGGTGATGAAATAAATTACACAAAGTATCGAGCCTGCATGAACATAAATGTGATGTGATGGATGGACAGGGAGAAGAAGACCAAGGAAACGATGGATGGATTGTGTGAGGAATGTTAGGAAAGAAAAAGGAGTGAATGATTGCGTGACGGTTGACGGGGGAGAATGGAAGAAATAAAGGTGTTGCGCCGACCCCAAGTAACATACGACAAAGGTAGAAAAATAAATAAAAAATGAAAGTATCAAGCCTACCTGGATTCGAACTTCGATTTACTACTCGTAAGTAGGACCCGCTACCATTGGGTCAATGCAGTAACATTACAATATTACCCACTCTAATTTATCCTAATAAACATCAAAAGCATAATTAGGTACGTACATAATTCAAATAGACAAATGTATTTTCCTATACTCCAATAATAGCACAACACAAAACATCCCCACATTATAGTCACACAAACTTGCCTCACAAAACCGCGCCACAAGACGCAGGCATACACAACACAACACAACACACATCGAACACGGAAATTGGCGAACTGTGTACGTTCACCGAGAGGAAATGGGAGCCATTTCTTGTTATCTTGCCTTTACTTCTTGGTATACAAGTGAATACTACAGTAGTGAATATAGCGTCGAAAGTCAAGTCGGTAAGGCTGTGTTCTCACTAGGCAAATAGTGAGCGGCTGAATGTTTGCTTCTAGTTCGCCTCTTCATACGAGGTGTAACATAATAAACGCACGACCTGTCGTGTGGTGTGATACTGAACTACTTTTGTTCTCCGAATTCCTGTATTGATATAGTGAAGTTCGCAAAAAAATGGTCTTTCTACAGGAAATGATGCGGTAAGCTAAAAAAAAGTATTAATGAATTTAAACAAAAGTTGTTCAGTTGCATGGTCCGAGTGTGAAGTCTTGCGTTTATTATATTACAACTTATATATTTTAAATGAACAGCAAATTTACTCCAGTCGGCGGTAAAGTGCGCTCGCTACGGATTTCTTTGCCAACATTCGCCAGCGCATCGCAGCTAATTTGCCACAGTTAGCCACTCACTTGAAATTGAGTTAATGATTGATTCGCCGCATAGATCAGTCAGGGGACAGTCATCTGCTCACTGTTCGCCTAATGTGGATACAGCCTAAGGTCTATTATACTGACGTCGCCAGTCACTAAGGTCTACAATGTTGACGTGACGTCAGTAAGGTGAATAGGACCCCCTAATCACCCATGATGGGGGGTGTATGATGAAATGTTTTTGGGAATAGCGAATGCTGTCAGTGAAGTGAGGATGTATGTAGTTGTGTGAGGACAGATACGGAATGGTATTGATGAATAGGGAAACGGTTTTGTTAGTTTGTGAGTTAGGTGAGACGCTGATGTGTATTTCAAAAATATTTTTTTCTATGACAGATCTTGTATTTTTTTTTTACTGCGTAGGTACCGTATGTCAATATTACTAGGTATGTATAATAAAGAACTTTACTGAAGAAATGTAGAACAAAATCTAATTTTACCACGAGTTTTATTCCTCATTTTTAACCGACTTCAAAAAAAGGAGGAGGTTCTCAATTCGGTTGTATGTATTTTTTTTTTCGTGTTTGTTACCTCATATCTCCGTCATTTATGAACTGATTTGAAAAATTCTTCTTTTATCTGAATGGATCTACTTCTCGATTGGTCCCATAGAAATTTCATCAAAATCGGTTCAGCAGTTTGGTTTTTAAATCAAAATAGCTGGAAAAAATGTCATCCAAGTAAAAGAAATTGCGAAATTGATACTTGACAAGGATTTGTGTGTGATACTATAACTAAAAAGGTTAAAATATTTTAGAACTTAGGGTTTTAATGATAGGCAGTTACACTTGTAGAAATATATTATGAATATAGAGAAATTATGGAGACAGCCATTACGCTTGAATTACCTACAAGAGAGAGGGTTGCCACTTTTTAAACTTCACATTGCATTAATATAAGTGTTGCCATCCTATAATCTTCAACACACCCCCTCAACACTTATTTTATATCAAAATAATTATTTCACAGCTCAACATTTTACTGATAACAAAATAACTTCTATTACTTCTAAATAACACAAATTAACTTCTAAATAACCTTAACAATAATTATTATTTTTACCAAATAGTCAATCACCAACAATCGTCCAAATAACCTTTTATTGAAGATAAATGCTTATTTACTTTAAAATATTATTTCTATGTTTTTCATATAATTGTTTACCCAGTGCTTTAGTAAATAGGTCTCCAAGATTGTTGGTACTGCTTATATAGGTCAGTCTTACACATTTTGTGTTCAGCTTATCAACAATAAAATGATATTTTATGTCTATGTGCTTTAACCTAGTCTTACCATAGTTATTTTCTGATATTTTAATTACACTTTGGTTATCCTCATATAAAATGACTTCCAAATTATAACCAAAATCAATTAACAATTTTCTTAACCAACATGATTCTACAATACCTGAACATAGTGCTACATATTCTGCCTCAGTTGAGGAAAGGGAAACACACAATTGTTTTTTAGTACACCAAGATATTACAGAATCAAATACTTTAAACACATAACCTGAAGTAGATTTTCTATCTTTTGTATCCCCTCCCCAATCCGCATCAACATAACCTTCTAATTTATTATTCATATTGGAACAATAGATCAAAGATAAATTAACTGTACCTTTTACATATCTTAATACATGTTTTAAACATTTTAATAACAACACACTACTACAATGCTGATATCTACTAAGAAAGCCAATAGCTACACATAAATCAGGTCTTGTGGCATTAGAAGCATATAATAAATTACCAATTATCTGTCTACACTTAAATTCTATTTCCTTACTTTCAGAGTTTGGCCTTTCTAATAACTCAAATTTAAAGTTCTGATCAATAGGTGTGTTACTTGGTTTACAATCAGACATGCCAAATTTGTTTAAAACTTTTAACAAATATTCCTTTTGATTTATAACAGTCTTTCCTCTTACTAAATCCTGCTTAATACTAATACCTAGATAATTACAGACAATACCTAAATCTTTCATTGCAAAGTTCTTACACAAGTCTTCTTTGAATTTTATTATTTGACTGTCACTATCACTGAAAAATAGCAAGTCATCTACATAAATAAGAACATACATAGAATAATCTTCACAACATTTTGAATACAGACAAGGATCATTTTTAGATTTTATAAAACCATCATCACACATAAAATCATTAAATTTTTTATTCCAGTATTTGGGACTTTTCTTTAACCCATAAATAGATTTATTTAATTTACCTATTTCCCCATCTGGTAGCTTCATGTACACATTTTCATCAATGTCACCATATAGAAAGGCTCCTGTCACATCCATCTGATATACTTGGAGTTTCTTTTTGACTGCCACAGCCATCAAGGTACGAAAGGTAGTCAAACTAGCAACAGGGGCATAGACTTCTACACCATCTACATTAGTCTGCTCGAATCCTCTAGCAACTAAGCGAGCCTTATACTGAATTTCTTGGTTAGGGTTTTCTTTTACTCTATACACCCATTTACTATTTATTACTTTTGTTCCTTCAGGCACCTGAGTCACAACTGTCCATGTATTATTATTATTCAAGGTATTTATTTCCTTATTCATAGCCTCAATCCAATTTTCTTTATCTTCACACTCCATAGCCTCCTTATAACTGCTAGGTTCATTATGCATACTTATAAGACCAATTTCAAAATCATTGAACCAATTAGGAACTTTTCTATTACGTGTTGCCCTTGATCTTTCTGAGTTTGTAGGCACTACCTCATTTACTTCTTCCTGTTCCTCTTCTTGAATTTTATTTTCATTTTCTTGACAGTCTTGGAACTCGACACTTCCTTCAGTATCTGTTTCTGATGTGTCTTCTTCATTATCTTTATCATATATTTTTTGATCCATATCTAGAGATATTACCTCTTCATCTTCTTCTTTATCTTCTGGCTTATCAAGTTTCTTTACAAATGTCACATCTCGCATGATTTCAACTACATTTTTATCAGGAAAATAAATCCTGTAACCTTTTGTACATTCACCATATCCAACAAATATACCTTTTTCTCCTTTTGCATCAAATTTCTTTCTTTTCTGTTTTGGTATATGTACATACACATCATTTCCAAATGTATGTAGATTGTTAATATCAAACTTCTTACCTAACCATGATTCAAAGGGTGTCATTCCATCTGCTTTATTGTGACTCGTTCTATTTAGAGTAAATACAACTGTGTTAATCGCTTCAGCCCATAAAACTTTATCCATTCTTTTAGCAAATAGTAAAGTTCTTGCTCCTTCAACTAAAGTTCTCATGTCCCTTTCTGCTTTGCCATTTTGCTCAGGACAATAGGGCACAGTTGTCTCATGTGTCACCCCATGATCAATGAATAAGGCTTTCATTTGTGAGTTTACAAACTCTGTTCCGTTATCAGAACGAAATGTACTTACAGAATTGTTCAAAACTTTTGCCTTCATAACAAATTCTTTTACTTTTTCTACAGTTTCTGACTTATGTTCCAGAAAATAAACTATTCTATAATTAGAAAAATCATCTTTTAAAAGGAGAAAGTACCTTGAACCTCCAAGTGATGAGACTTCCATAGGTCCACACAGATCGGCATGCACCAATTCACCTGGTCTGCTTGTATTGCTTTTGCTGCTTTCAAAGGGTAACCTATGCTGTTTGCCTTCCACACATGCTGTACATGTATCATTATGTGACGCACTGTAATCAATATTATTTTCTTTTAGAATGCGTTTTACTTCCCTATAATTTTGATGTACTAATCTATTATGCCATTCAGTTAAATCAAGTTTAGCTACATTAGCCTCAACATTATTTGACTCATTTAACATGTCCATTACATAAAAAGTTGTACATAAATCCTTTCTAGCAACCGCACATACAGCATTTCCCTTTGTAAACAAACATTCATTATTAGCTATTTTTATTTCAAAGCCCTTACTTACTGCACTTCCTACTGAGAATAGATTCATCTTTAACTCAGGTACATATAGGACATTATTAATGGAACTACAAACATAATTTTTACCATCAAAGGCTTTCAAACAAATTTTTCCAATACCAATACCACTTAATTTTCGTCCATCACCTATTATCACAGTCTTGGGTTCAGATAATGCTTCATATTCACTAAATAAATGTTTTTGATATGTCATATGCTGACTGGCCCCGCTATCCACTAACCACTTTTCACACAGTCTATCTTCTACACCAGCCAAAGCCGTAGTGATGAATGCATTTCCTGGTTTACTGCTGTCCTTTGTACCGCGTTTGTCACTTTTCTGTTCATTTGTCTTGAATCTACACTGCTCTTTAAAATGACCTGGCTTATTGCAGTTAAAGCATACATTTTTCAGTCTACAGTCTTTCTTCAAATGTCCGGGCTTGTGACATAAAAAGCACTTCATATAACTTTTATTTCTACCTTGGTGATCTTTTGAAAACAGAGCTATACTTTCTTCAACCTTATTATTTTTGTTCTTCAACCTTTCTTCTTCTAACAAGAGACGTGTTGTCAAGTTGTCTATTGTTTGTTTTTCTTCAGCACACGACTCCCAAGCACTTACAAAATGACTGAATTTTTCCGGCAACGACATAAGTATTTTGGAGATTACCATTTTATTACTTAAGTTTTCTCCTAAACGATGCAAAGTTTGTTGCTGTTCCTGAACTTTGGTAATAAAATCAGCAACACACATATTGTCTTCAAATTTTAACTGGAAAAATCTTTGTTGACACATCATTATGGATGTTTCACCACTTTGTTCGTATATACTATGCAGCCTTTCCCATACAGCTCGAGCAGTCACACACGTTATTACATGTGGCAAAACTTTTTCTGACAATCTTGTTACGATAACGCTCATCGCCCTTATATCTTTGTCCACCACAGTTTTCGAATCTTTGCCGCCATCACTGGACTTAGCTTCCGTCCCAGTAACAATTTCGTACAACCCTAGGTCCCGGAGAATGATCGCCATCTGAAATCGCCAGACGCTCCAATTCTTTGCTCCCTCAAGTTTGATAACTCCATGTTGCTCCATATTTCCCTCTCGATATTGCTTCTCGAACAAACCGCGCGACGCCAAAATGCCGGCCGCCGCCGATGTTCTTTTCGACTTGTCGAAACCTGACCAAGCCGTTCACAAGCCAATATCTTCACATAAATATGATACAAGGTCTGGGCCCATAACCTTTTAGAACTTATTGTTTTAATGATAGGCAGTTACACTTGTAGAAATATATTATGAATATAGAGAAATTATGGAGACAGCCATTACGCTTGAATTACCTACAAGAGAGAGGGTTGCCACTTTTTAAACTTCACATTGCATTAATATAAGTGTTGCCATCCTATAATCTTCAACAAAATAAAAACTTTTTTGCAAAAAAAAACCGACTTCCAAAAAAAACACTAAAAAAAGTGGAAAATAACAATACTTTCGGAAGTCGGTGCCAAAAAAGTCAATGAAACAAACCATAGTCACCGACTTCCGAAAGTATTGTTATTTTCCACTTTTTTTAGTGTTTTTTTTGGAAGTCGGTTTTTTTTGCAAAAAAGTTTTTAGACTAGATTTTTGTGAGCTGAGATGTCTCATGAGCTCAAACTTACAATAGCCAACAACAGCATCAATTCTCCTATTTAGCTTAAGCTTACGGTGCCAGGACTTAAAAATATTTTCTACTACCATAAAGCCTAACTTCGCCTAAATAATATCCTACAATCACTTCAGATCCAAAAAACAAGCACCAACTACTTCTGCCCACCCGCTAACTGCACAAACGTGATCAAAACAGAACAATCACAACGAAATAAAGTCAAAACGCTTCGTGATTCGCTAATGGAGCAAGAAATCGTAATGGCTGCCGTAGATGGAATGTAGGGGAGAACGGGGTTCTTGAACCTAGTGGACAATGGGAGCTTGTGGCTAAATAAAAACATTCACACGGGTCGATCTTAAAGGTAAAGCAGTTGGGCTTGCCAAGGTTGGTCCATAGATGTGTAACCATTCATTACATTCCCCGATTGACGCATGTCTGAGCGATTGGCTGCATGTCGCGAGTTTGATTCCGGGTCTAACTGTTTGTGTATGTGAGTTTAAATGTTTGTAAATACAGAAGACATTTCTAGTGAGTTCCTATTTATTCATGTAGGTATGTTATGAACCCTCCAGGCGGGGTAATGCGCAAGAAACTTTCAAAACGATTTTCACTAACAGGTCGTTTTTTTAATCTTTTGTTAGCAATTACTAATAGACTAAGTAATTTCTAGAAATAATCGTATTTTTTACGTTTCCATCCATGGCTCCAATTCCCTCACTCTCCCCTAACTTTATACCGATTGGATAACTAGGGCTCGCACGACCGCTACAATTGAGCAAGTTATGTTATTGTGCTCAATGTTTTGTTGAGTTGATGTTTCTTCAGTAACGACAGTAATTTCAATTTATAGATATAAAAGAGGTGCGTGTGGAGCGGTGTGCTTGAAAATAAACCAGCGAATGAGGGACTAGTGAGAAAGGTTAACGTGGATGAAGTGAGGATTGCAGCAAATGGAATGAAGAGTGGTAAGGCACTAGGACCGGACGGAATACCGGTTGAAGTGTGGAAGTTATTGCGGATGGACGATTTGAGGGACCTGTCCGAAGCCACCACTAACGCCGTCGAGATGGCAGAGATCTGGTTGAAGCTTATTTGACTCAAATATAGGAAATTATCGACACAGCGAACGTAAAATACATGGTTTTTAATTAATGTCCGAAGTTGGTCATCTGCTAATCAAATAAACTAAGTAGGTCGTTATAATTATTTGAGCAAAAAAATCAATAATATGTTTGAAAAGGTCATTTTCTTTCCTAAAACTTCGGACCTCTATCATAGTTCAAGGCACTAAATGTGACTGACTGAGTAAAAGGCTTACAAGCATATTGACCCATTTCCTTACTCACTCGTATGACTTACTCGGCTAACATTGCGCAATGTGCAGTATTAGCTGCCGTATGGACAGCTCATCCATTTCCTGCACGCGATAATAACCGCACACTCGCTGTGTCGTGTAGATTGTACGTTTTTATTCATTTCCTAGCTATAAATTCATTTATCCGGCGTCTTATTCTGACGGTAACGCTGGTAAATGGCTATTATTTATTTTGAAATTGTTTTCTGGCATTAAAAAAGTATATTTAAAAAAAAAAAACTGTAATGAAAGGAAATAGGTAGATCTTAGTATTTTTTTACAAATAGTTGTTTCTTTTTTGCATCGACGCAAAATCAATACTATATATGAAATTTGTCCTATTTTTAAATTAATAAATTAATTATTGTAACGCATTTGACCGCGTTCTATGTATTTTTTTTATTCCCGACTAATGCAACATCTGACAGCTGTCACAATATAGACATAACACATCATTTGCAATGTATTGCGGCCAGTATTCAAAAAATACGTTCATAAAACTTATCATATTGTTTTATAATATTTTGGTAATAAAACCCTCACAGCCGACGCATAGAAATTCAATTACTTTTAATCTCTTGTTTCTCGGCGTTCTTTTAAATAACGAAGTTGGAATATATAAATTTGACACAAAGAGAATATAAGAAAACATTTTTAGTTTTAAATTCTAGACCACGACGAAAAAGATAAATGAAATGACATTTCAGTGACAGCTACTGACCTAGAAAGAGTGACGTATGAAATACCATTCCCTTTTAAAACGCATATCAAAATTGGAGTTCGTCAAAATGTCACAAGGGTGTCAAATATGAGACTAACGAAGTCGCAAAAGAACGTTAGCATTTAAAAAAAGAACACAAAATAGCATTTGATTTTTTTTGACCATCAATAAATTTGACTGGCAGGACTTTCTAGAGAGTTTCTACGAAGTGGAAGGGGGCATCAACACGTAAACGTATTTAGTACATCATTCCAAAATCATACAATTTTTTTAATCTACCTACATGGTCAAAATGCCATACATTTTGTTCACCCTGCAGATTTTGTGCACACAGCTGATTTTTGTACACCCACATTTCGCCAGTTATGTGGTCATTTTCAATACGGGGCGAGCCTATTGCCACCAACCGGGCACAAATCCGGACTCCGTGGTTGCTACTGAGAAATTCCTAATGGAAAAATCCAATAACACTTTGCTCGACCCGGGAATCGAATCCCAGGACCTCATGCTCAGCAGTTGGCGGCCACTACACCAACAGGGCAATTATCTATCACGAAGTACCAATATTAAAATATTTTCACAACCAGAAAAATACTTAAATAAATATTTCTGAAAACCAATTCATCAAAACCAACAAATGACAAAACCGTGATCAATGTCCACAATAAACTATAGGGTCGTCAATATCTCAGGGTCTATAAAACCTTATCTTACGAAATATTATCTATTACTCCAATTGCTATCGTTACGCATTCTGATTCCCTTTTATGATACCCTATGGCATCCCATGGGAGCCGTAACGGATGCCACGAGTGTTAGAAATATTGATCTGGAAGGTTCTGGAGGTTTTGTGTATTCTTGGAAGATTTTGGGTAAATATTTGATGCAATACAGGGCTCACTTTCTCCGACAGGGATGAGGTTTGTCTCGACAGTGGGAATGTTTATACAAGATGTAAACGGACCCTTCACGAAGCCGTCAACCATGCATTCTAATAAAAAATAGCTGTCCCCCTCTCACCCACTGTAAGTAGTGAGTGAGTGCGTATCAAGTGAGCATTTTCCTACAGGGTTTAACCTCCCGTGGTCCACCTGGATGTCCTTGAACCGTCTCCGGACTCAACTGGGAAGACATAACTCCAACCTCGTTAAGTGGGGCTACTTCAATGGAACAGCAGCGGGATGTGGTTGTGGAGCTGTGTTGCAAACTATGCTCCACCTCCTATCCTGCCCTTTTAGCTCAAAAACATGCAGCCGAAGTGACCTTTGCGCTGTAGTGGTGAAGTTCTGGGCTTGTTAGCCATTTTTTATACGAGGTATAAAAAAATATCGTGCCAGCGACACGAAGAAGAAGAAGACCTTAAGCAAAAATATTCCTGGGAAATTACTTTTTTTTTGGGTGAAATGTCACGTTTTACGGTAAAACTCGGTTGGCGGTATTTAAAGTAGTTATAACCTTTACAATTTGATGCAATATTGATAAAACATTGTGCACACTTTGTTACGATTTTAGCGCGTCGGGATACCGACTTTTCCTGCATGGTATCGTCAGGGATTCCCATTCCTTTCCAGGAGATCTATACACGTATGTGTATCGACTCATACCCAGACGGGAATCGGAAAACTCAAATATATTTTTTTCCTATTTTAGCTCCATTTGGAAAAAATCACCCTGAACCCTCTGACAAACAAAGTTTTATTGAACCAACATTTGTAAATTTTACTCTGATATTGTTTTTCTTTTTTTTTTTAAAACTGTCAGACCAAAATCCACCAATCCCCATTCTTCAAGGTTACTTTCTGACATATATATATATATTACTTCCTACATATAACTGCAATCATTTAGTGAGTCGGAAGGCGTTACCACCACGATCGTAACACCGCGCTGTAGTAAAATTGTACAGAATACGTATTCGTTGCGGGCGCGTGAATTTCTTTCACGTTGCGTAACCGTTGCGTTGCATGTAGCAACTGGCTGTTGCTCGCATTAGTCGATACTACTGATTGATGTTAGCGGTGCAAGTTGAAGGCTGAAGCGGGGCGAGGTAGCTTACAATACTATGCAGTATTTGAATGTATAAGCACAAGCTGTATGAAGGGAATTATTTTATGATTCCAAATCTCGTTTTTTTTTTATTTTTCTGTTCTGGTCGCATTTTTTTTGGGTTAGGCGCATAATGTTTTCTCTTTCATTGTCTCCTGTCTTACAGTCTATCAATTTACTCTCTTTTCATTCATCACATCAAAAACCCTTACATAAACGAAATGGCAAACTGTTACAATATTACTTACTGGTCTAGAAAAAAGAAGGAAATGTAGTCAAAATCTCATTTTCATATTTTTTGCTATTAAATATGCACTAATTTCTAAAGACCAATTTTTAACCAATTTTAAATAAGGACACAGACTAAGTAGGTTTTAGTCTCACGCCCAGTGTATTCCACACTAGATCACTTGCCTAATCTACGCAATTAAAAAAAGACTTATTTTACGCATTAGGTCAACTCCAACAATCCGCGCCCGCTGCCGCTTGTCACCTAGCCCGACCCAGTGGTTACAAGTCCAAAGAAAGTGTTCCAGTTGGTCGGCGTGTCGCGCACCGCACGTGGTGGTTCATATTCTATTGCCGACACGCTTCGTGCATTCGTATGCGATATTAGCTTTACTTGCTGTGACGTAACGCACAATTTCATGTGTGCGAGTATTGTTAGTGCTGATTGGGTGGTACGATTAGAATGTTTTTGAGGTTGGTTAACCCTGCAAGGGAACTTCTTTTGCTAGGTATTCTGCGAAGAATAGACAATATCTCTATCTATTTCGTCGGCAGCGCGTCTGCTGAGCAAAAGATTCTGGATTCGATTCCCGGCTCGGGCAAAGTGTTATTGGGTAATTTCATAAGGAATTTCTCAGTAGCAGCCACGGAGTCTGGATTTTTAGCCAGTTGACGGCAATATGCTTGCTCCTTATTACAAGGGAGCTAAACACAACGGGCGAAATATGGGTGTACTTGTTAGGTACACATAAAGTCAGTGATATTAATTTAGTTTCTTAATTTTTTATTCATTTTGGAAAATACATTGCAGGAAGTGAACAATAAAGCATTAAGTTGTGAATAATTAATATACCTAATCATTTAATAATCTACGCATTATTATAAAGATATTCAACACGCATGCTTATAAAACTATATATGCGTAAACGTAGCAGTTTTCCTTATAGAATGGTAACGTAACTTATCAAGAAATACTTACAATTTACAATGTCGGTAACTTTTTAATTCCTACAATTTACTGAGGTATTTAAAATCAATTAGAATTAAGCCTTCTTTATGGCTTGCCGTTGTCGGGTAAAAATTAAAAAAAAAGCAAAGCCTATACTATTAAATGAGCAAATGACCTTATGGGTGAGGTTCTTCAGAAAGGTCAGGTGCGTAGTGTTCCCAACCGGCGTGCGTGTATGACCAGATGTATGAACGTAGACGACGCGAAAGGAGTATATTAGGATTAGGTATAGTAGGTGGCGTTCTGTGGTGTCTGCCTACCTCCATGGGAATAAATCGTGAATTTATGTAGGCATACATAATGTACAGGTATACTAAAGTAACGTTCTATCAGCGGTAACGTTGACAGAAAACTCAAAACTGTATTGCATTGACATATGATACCGAAATGTCAATCCTGTTGACAGTTGTGGTAGAAATGGGAAAGCTTCAATCGTACATTTTTATATAAGTGGGGAAACTTTGTTTATTGCAGCCGATTTGTAATTCACGCCCGACCCGCAGTCAGTTTTTGTCATGAATTATTAGAAAACTATGATTTATTTGAAGGAGAAGCAAAGGAATGAAGCCTATAAACAGCCTAATGGAAAAAAAAAACAAATATTTCTGAATTCATGAACCATTTCTTTTTCAATTATTTTATCATGTTTTCTTATGATATTCTTTTTATAAACACAATTTAAATATTAACGCCGTAAAGGCTCATATCTCTTTGCAGAGATTTAAAAAAAAAACAATCACAGCCGACTATAGGAATGGCACCAATTTGGAATTTTGTTCAAGTATTGAAAAACATAAATAAACAATAAACACCTGACCACGGTGGCACCGGCCACCTGGCTGTGGATTTTTTAATTTCCGCACTAGTGCAGATAAATAAAAAAAAACACGAGTGTGAAATACATTGCATGTTAGACTACACCTAAGAAATGCTTCGATAGCAATTGTCAGTGGTCCCTTGTTGCCCTTAGATCTTGTCGTTGTTTTCATAAGCAGTAGTGTGATCTAAGACATTAGGAAAACAATGATGATGGTGCCGCTACCAAATGACAACAATGATTCATGTTTTGTAAACCATAGACAAAGTTGTTTTGTCAATGTTTTGTCTATGTCTGCGAACTGCCTTATCGAATCCAATGACTAAAGAGTTATCGTTAGAAATCATCATCATCTGCCTAGCTTTTTCTCAACCATGTTGGAGGCAGTTTCCAAGTTTTTCGCGTGTAGCGAATGGGTAACACAATACCCTTTGGTAAGACTGATTGTCGACTTTCTTTTGTTATTGTGAAGAATCAAAAAAATGTAGATGAATATCAAAATCTATAAAAGAAGCACCGTCGTAAACGTGTTACTTATCAGCATCAAAAACATTAGGATTTCATCAACAAAAGCCAAGTAATTTCCTCTATCAAAAAACGGGTTGAACAAACTTTGAAACGCGCCACGTCATAGTGTTGGGTTACAAAGGGGTTGTTGTAAAAGGGAGCGATATAGGGGATGAAACAGGGTTGGAAAATACAGCAGGTTGTATGGACACCATCATTTTTGATTAAATTAGGATAATCGTTATTGCTGAGTGATGTTATTCAAACTAATAAAAATATTAAATGCGAAAGTAACTAATCTGTCTGTCTGTTAAAGGTAACAAGTTTCATGCTTTAATAACTTAATGTATTTCAATAAATATAACAGCATAACTTGGGTTAAGATGATAATATACTTTTTGCTCGACTACTTTCGTACTCGACCGAAGTCGTCACGTGAATATCCCATGACTATTGCTCCGGATGAACAGCTACAGTAGCACAACATAGAAAGTAAAGAGGTACGTATTTCCAAATCCACTAATTTTAATAAGTAATTTACCTAGCTTTAACCTGCATCTTACAGCGTTAGTAAAGACTAACAAGAGACTGGACCTCACGACACAGGGTATCCTAGTGTGGACTCCAGGGAATATGTAAAAATCCAAAACCTAGCGATTAATTATCTTTGTTTTGATCTTGTTACTAGCTTTTTAATATTGTACTAGTGTATTGTAATATTGTAATAGTGTATTGTGCGAACTGAACAAAATTTTATTTTGTTATTATATTTTTTTTTTTGTAACGAAATATTTACAACGAAAATTTAACTGAAATAACGATTCCACCTAAAATATTATATTTCAAATTGTAACAGACGAAATCTAAATTTGGATCTACCTATATAGAATTTCAGACCTTGTACTAAAAATTCTAACATTTCGTTAATGTCAGAAATTGTTAACATTATATTCAGTGTCGGTAAAATTGACTGTCTCATTAGACCTTTCCTGTAGGCCTTCTGTAAATTCGAAACACCTTACTTTCCATTAGCAATGCTTTTTAAAAAGGTCAGGTACTGCCCTATTTAGAGTGGAAAACGTCCCCTTTTGGAGAGAATATTTAGATGTCTCGGAATTTGTGTACATCTTCGATTTGCTAATTGATTTTATATGTAGGAGATGTAAATGTGTTTAAGAATGAAGTGAGTGGAGTTGTGTTACTTGTTTGATTAAATCCTTTTAAAATATTTTATATTCTTTGTATACATTCTTTTTTTAATTTACCGTTTGTTTGTGAATGTCTTAACATTGTAGGCCTTAGAGATTCCTAGATGATTGACAAATTTTTGTTATTGATTGATTAACTGATTGATTGACTTTTGTTTTCTTGTTCTACGTTTTTGTAGTAAGCAACGACTTATTGTCGGGCCTACGATGCCCTACCATACTTAAGTAACAACCCTGTAACACAAATATTGTAAAACCAAATGATTTTTAAAGAGTAACCATGGAGTTTCTTGCCGGTTCTTTTCCATGGAAACGACCAACGCGAACCGTGCTCGACGTTTGATAAGTACCCAAGTAGGCCTATGTGAAATAAAATATTTTGATTTTGAAGCTACGCCATCCCTTGCAGCAAAAAAAAAAACATTTAACTGATATTTAGAACACTTTATTTATTTATTTCAACTTCTTACGGACTCAATGCAACCAGTCAACATTTGAGCTAAATAGGACGGCATCGTGATAGGGTAAAAAACTTTTTTTGCAAAAAAAAAACCGACTTCCAAAAAAAACACTAAAAAAGTGGAAAATAACTTTACTTTCGGAAGTCGGTGACTATTGTTTGTTTCATTGACTTTTTTGCCACCGACTTCCGAAAGTAAAGTTATTTTCCACTTTTTTTGTGTTTTTTTTGGAAGTAAGTTTTTTTTTTGCAAAAAAGTTTTTATTTTACCCTTTTTAGTTATCGTATCACACACAAATCCTTGTCAAGTATCAATTTCGCAATTTCTTTTACTTGGATGACATTTTTTCCAGCTATTTTGATTTCAAAACCAAACTGCAGAACCGATTTTGATGAAATTTCGATGGGACCAATCGGGAAGTAGATCCATTCAGATAAAAGAAGAATTTTTCAAATCGGTTCATAAATGACGGAGATATGAGGTAACAAACACAAAAAAAAAAAAACATACAACCGAATTGAGAACCTCCTCCTTTTTTTGAAGTCGGTTAAAAAAAATAATAAGAAAAATACTATTGACTACTATTACTTTACCCAAAGAGTAAACACTTTCCAGATAAACCACGCCTGTCATCGTTTACTAACACTACGACTTACAAGACGAACCATAAATACTGCAGAAACTGACAGTTTTGAGAGCGCTCCGTGACAGAAGTTGTGCGCTCAACGCAGTTTCAGTGCCACAAATTTTATAAGTACTGCCGTCTCTTACTCGTCTTGAATTTCGTGCCCATTTTTCTCCACACGAAACTACTAATTTTTAACCGACTTCAAAAAAAGGAGGAGGTTCTCAATTCGGTTGAATGTTTTTTTTTTTTGTAACCTCATATCTCCGTCATTTATAAACCGATTTGAAAAATTCTTCTTTTATCTGAATGGATCTACGTCCCGATTGGTCCCATAGAAATTTCATCAAAATCGGTTCTGCAGTTTGGTTTTGAAATCAAAATAGCTGGAAAAAATGTCATCCAAGTAAAAGAAATTGCGAAATTGATACTTGACAAGGATTTGTGTGTGATGCGATAACTAAAAAGGGTAAAATAAAAACTTTTTTGCAAAAAAAAACACAAAAAAAGTAGAAAATAACTTTACTTTCGGAAGTCGGTGGCAAAAAAGTCAATGAAACAAACTATAGTCACCGACTTCCGAAAGTAAAGTTATTTTCTACTTTTTTTGTGTTTTTTTTGGAAGTCGGTTTTTTTTTGCAAAAAAGTTTTTCGAATAGGCGTATCAAATCTATTTGACTTCCTCGTTAGTCGAGTGGTCAAACGCGACAGCTGAGCTGATCCTGGGTTGGATTCCCGGGTCGGAGAAAGTGTTACTGGGTGTTTAGATCTGGAATTTCTCAGTAGCAGCCACGGAGTCCGGATTTCTGCCCAGTTAGCTGCCTGATGGCAATAAGCACGCACCCTATTTACATGGGACTTACAGCATAACTGGCGAAATGCCGGTGTACTATTAGACACACCTCTGCCTAACGCTTTGGGGATTACAGGCTTGACGTTATGTGAATTTTATTAGTAGGAATGCTTCTCTATTGAAAAATGCCTCTTAATGGGTTTATTGAAGTAAATGATTTACCTTCGCGACATGGCGTTTAAGTGCTCTGTAATTATACGAAGAAGGTATAGTTCCAGAACCTATGTATGCTAAGTCGAACAGTAAACTAACTAACTAAACACACAGTTAATGTCCTACAATGTTTAGTTTCATGGCCGCAGTAGTCGCGAGCGTGCCTGTCACTTAATTAACTAAAATTGTTCAAGTGACGCTAAATATATTAGCTACCTACGTTTAGTTGAGGGGACGTCCTGTACGGTCCTATTATAATATTGAAGGTTACACAGCAGCTTTTGCCTGCGACTAAGTTCATGTATTTGTCAGAATATCCTACAGGAACTTACCTACCGCGATCAAAAATATCCTATGTCTTAACCCAGGTCAAAAGTTCATCGAAATCTGAATCAAATTCATCGTTCAATCGAAATCCAGATCAAAAGTGTGCCTGGATTCTTTTAAAGAGTAACGCACACACATTTTGCGAACTATCCCGTATCTAAGGAAGCAAATTCCACTATCCCGGGAATCCTGGCTACTAATAGAGAACCTCGAGATGAAAAATCACATGGAAAATTCACCAAGAGTAAAGAAAGCTCATCCAAGATAATTTAAGTATTTCTTTTAAGGATTAAAACAGTTTCAAACAGCTAAAAGTATTTATCATCTGATTCTTGACCCTTCATTATTGATACACTTACAATCTGCTTCGTACTTTCAAATCATAGATATTTACCCACTAGAAAGAAAAGAACACGAGGATACAAAACAAAATCGAATCACACCCAATCGATTGCGTATTTTCAAAGACAGCAACACAACCGACTTCAACCTTTCAATGGTTATTGCAATGTCAAAATTCGGCACGGCCATACTGCAACCGCATACCAAAAAGCGGTATCTCAGAGAATTAAAAATTTCTGGTTTTGTTTTTTGCATTTGATAGTTTGCAACATCAAGCATCATTTAAACTAATCAAAACGGCCGTATCTTTATTGGAAAATTATCAAAAAACAAACACTAAGAAAAATGTGGAAATCCAATTTTTGTACATCATGATATCCATACAGTCAACCACGCGTAACGAGAAGAGGCGAGGGCAAAGAAAGAAAAATATAATATCCAAAGGTTGACTGGTAGAAAATGCCTATGGCATTAAGGGCGCCTGTGTAAATTGTGCTTGAAGTGTTAAATAAATAAATATCCACACAGGCAGCGTGTCAATGGCAATTTACAATCTGGCGCCTTCGGTAGTAATTTTTGTACTGAAAAAGAGAGATATATTTTCACTCCCTGTTTTCTTGAAACATCGATTTTTAGAGTTACCGCTTTTTGGCTTACGGTGGACAGTATAAAGCTGTCAACACACAGGAACCATGACGCTTCGTAATTGGCCTTTGAAACCAGCCACTTACTGTGACAAAAACAGGCAAATCCGTGTGTGGACGAAGTTTACCTGTAACAGAAAAAAACGGCGGTTCAATTTGATGTGTGTTTGAGCTTCGTTGGGCTGTTTGTGTCGAGTTTTTATATCGTTACGAAAAGGATAATGACGTGCCTTTGGTCCGTACTTATGCTAAAAGGATCGTGTAATGCTATAGTGGGGTGTTATTAAATGAAATGTGTTTTGGTTGTTTTAAGTAGGATATGTGTTTGTGTCTTTAATAAGGTAGGTACCGCGTATAACCAGATGTATGAACGTGGTCGAAGCAAAAAGACTATACAGCATGTATCAGAAATATGTGGACATACTTATGGATGTAGTACCGACCATGAAACTGAACAACTTGCTCCACGGGACCAACATCGTGATCGCTTAAAAATAATCAGCGGTCCTATACATTTAGGTCAGGTAGGTATTGTTGTATGGGCCTGAATTTGTGTTTTACCTTTCTGATACATGGCAGTAGGTGGTGTTCAGGAGTTTATATATGTATTACTTTTTCTCGCAGCTTCGCTCCCGTTTTATGTACGGAAATTAACCCACAGGGGACGTTTTAAAAGCCCATGTCAGTCGGGGATAATGCAGCTTCGCGTGAGTGAAAGAATTTTCGGAATCGAATCGGTAGTTTCGAAGATTACCCCTACCTACATACAAACTAATTTGATTTCTTTATAATAATAGTATAGATGTATGAACATCTCAAATAGCTGCAGTTGCTCTGTTATTCATTCTTAAGAACACAATTGTCTAGTTTTCAATAAAGAAATATGAAGCAAAGTATCTTTGTCAAAATCCTAGTTAAACAATATCTGCACACACCAAAGCCGTTACGTTGCCTATCCATTTATATGCACAACCTGAAACCACTGTTACGCGCAAACGCATAACAAAACGTCAGCTATTGACACCAAAATTCCAGCGCGAAATCGCGGGCAACTACTAATTACATGTACAGTGCTTTCACTGTTAATTTATTTGTGACAGCTCTAACCCAATAGCGACCTTATTTCACCGAGAATAAAGATCAAAGTTCACTGTCATCTTGTCTTGTCACTGTCGACTTGTCAGTGGGTCGAACCTAACCCCAAGCTTACATCATCATCATCATATTCCTACCCATTCCCATTCTACTTGTGGTCGGCGCAACACGTTTTCTTCTTCTTTTCTCTAATTTCACACGTCACGGCATCCTTTACTCCTTTGTCTTTTATATCACTCCTCACACTACCCATCCATCTTTTCTTTGGCCTTCCTCTCCATCCATCAACATTCATATTCATCGCTCTATAAGCCACACGCATTTCATTGCAAGACCAACCGTAAAGATATTAGTTATTATAAAATAGATTTACGGCGGTAAAGATAATTATGATTTTGACAGTGTTGCAAAATGACAGGTAAAAATACTGTGAACGAACTGTAGTTACGAGTATACCGGTCTACATCAACTCTTGCGCAACTAACAGGTTACTAGATCTTGATATTGAACAGATGGGTCTATGAACTTTTTATTATTTTAATACATTTTTGTATATTATTATTAGATAATTATGCTGATTTGCGAATAGCTTCAGGGTGTCGAACTGTTAACGGGGTCGATGGCTAGACATGTGATTGATTTTTTAATGTAATTTTTTTAAATGTAATTTTAATGTATTTAATTTTTATAATTTTAATGAATGTGTGAAACACTATTATGGATCTTTTAGATATCTGAAATAAATGATTTTATTTTTTATTTTTTTATTTTATTGGATTATTTTTATAAATTCGTTTTTTTTTTAATGTTTGATAAGGTCATGGTAACTGATGAGCTGTACCAAGATTTTTCGGCGGCAAAGGCAGAATTAACGCCGCCATCTTGATTTTTCAAAACTGTTTCACAAACTGCTTCGTTGGCGCAGTGGTTGCAAGTGCGACTTCTGAGAATGAGGCCCTGGATTCCCAGGTCGTGCAAAGTGTTATTGGGGTTTTCGATCAGGAACTTCTATGTAGCAGTTACGGAGTCCAGATTTTGACAATATATGCCACCTGATACATGGGACTTAAACAAATCCGGCGGCAAGTGGGGTACTTACCCCTAAGTACTGCTTAAGTACTATTAGGTGCAACTCTGTCTAACCCTCCGAGGATTACTGGCGTGATGCCATCTTGTGTTATGTTTTACAATACAATTTCACAAAATATGTTAACCAACCTCTCTGTTAACATGATTAAATTGCTTACATAAGTACATATTCTTGTAGCATTCATATTTCAGATAACTTTGGTACACAAATCTTCTAATCGAGATTTTAAGTATGTTTCTCCTTTGCCGACTTACTCATCAGAATATTACATCTCAGAGCCTACGTTAATTTACATGGAAATCAAATCCATTTCCATGTAAAATAGTTCTCTTTGATTTTAACTGCTGTACTATTTATAACTTGATTAATCTGAATTAGGCTTTATTCCTGTAGGATTTAAAGTCGAAGCTTTGATGTGTTGATTTCAAACTCTTCAAAGTAAAATTAATTGGTGTACATCCTACTTGTATACCATTTGAGATAGGCACAACAACTACTACCCATTATATGAGGAAAACTGTCTCGTTGGTCCACTGCTGAGCATGGGGTTCGATTCCCAGGTCGGGCAGTGTTATCATGTTTTACCATCACGAATTTGTCTTTGTTGGCTCGCCCTTTATTTAAATCATAACTGGTGTTGTGTTATTCTGAGTTTAAAAATCTAAGTAAACATTATGTGACAAACGAGTACTTCCAATTTTTTTTTTTTTTTTTTAAATTACGTTAAATTTACTCTGTGCGTACATGCTAGTCCCACAGATTTTTTTAAATAATTAGTTACTTTAAAAAAATACTAATACTATAATATCCAAAAGAATTTTTGAATTTTTGGCTTGAACGATTTTAAAATGAATTTTATAGCTGGAACCAATTAATTTTAATTGGCCAGCACAACTCGTAAATCTTTTCGCGACTTCGCAATCATTCCAAAGCACCAAAAATCTAAAATAAATCCGAGTTCTAGGTTATTTAACTTTGACATTTAATTCAAAAGAACAACGGTTGTTTCCGATTCAGGTATTTCACCGCTGTTAGCGCAGAGGCGACCAACGAATTGAAATTAAATAAAAGCAAAGACATGAAAATTAGGATGTTTTTATACTGATTTACTTCCCATACCTAGAATCAATAAAAAAAAATCCCAACTACTTAGACAAAGTGACTTTTTATCAACGGTAACGATGTGTAATGAAGGCTGATATGACAAGAAAGGAGGTGTCTGACGTGATGGCGAGTAATAGAGAAGTATGGAAGAAGAAGACATGCTGCGCCGACCCCAAATCAATTTGGGGTAAGGGCAGGAGAATGATGGCGAGGATGAACGATGATAGAAAAGTCAACACTACATTGGAATTGACGTAAGCTATCGAAACCGTAAGACAATTCTGTAGAAAGTAGGCGTTCTGCAGTTTCAAGCTCACCTAATGTAAATATTAAATGTAATGTTAAATGTATTGTTAAATGTATTCTTAAATGTATTGTTGAATGTATTGTTAAATGTATTGTTAAATGTATTGTTTAATGTATTGTTAATTGTATTGTTAAATGTATTGTTAATTAATTAATTCATTTATTATCAGAATCAAAAAATATTCCATCCATAAAAAAAAAATATTCATATTTTTCCAAATGTAAAGTTTAATGTAGATGAAATGATAAATGTATCGTTAAATGAAATGTTCAATGTCAGGATTGATGTTTTTTTCATGTAAGTAATGTAAATTATGTAAATAAATTGATAAATAAAAAAGGTTCTACCTGCCTCCATGGGAAAAAGCGTGAGTTTATGTACTTATGTATATTGTATAAAAGCATCCCACAGGCGGAACCTACATCTGTTTACAAAGAACAATAAATCGTCCCCAAGACTCCAACTGACAAGGCTTGTAGGTAATCTAATATATTTCCATAACACATAACCCTACACCGCGACAGCTCACAAGCCCGCACTATGATAGGTAACCCCCCATTACCGGTGACGTCAACCCACACAAGCTTGTTACGATAGATCTAGATAGCGCACGGACTGCACGGTATTTGATGAGCGGAGTCAACCTGGCAGGAAAGGGTTGAGTTGAATCAAGGTTGAGCTGATAAATTGTTTTGCAGATTTAAGTATTGTATTACAATTTCAACAATGATATAACGAAGGTTTTGTAACAATATTCTGATATAAAAGAATGTCCATGGAGTTTTTTGGCCATTCTTCTCCATAGTGATCTACGCTTTGGAATGGGCAACTACAGTAAGTACTTTCACAGTTATTATGCCTTGTGACTGGGACTGTAGCTTCATTTGATTGTTGTCTTTGTTTCGACAATGCTAAATTGTCTGTTACTGGCCTTCTTGAAATAAATGCTTTGATTTTGATATTAGATAATTTAATCAACTCTTTTTTCAGGCATGGGTGTTTTTCTAGGGAGTTGGTTCCGCCACACCTTCTTCCCACCAAAAAGTTGTGAAGTGAGGGCGTTATGGTGGACTGTGTTATGTAATTTTGACGTTCAAAGACAGCTGATTTTCAAGGAATCTATTTGTGAATCTGCAAAATAACTGATTTTCCTTTTTTCCTGTTTGTTATAGCGTCAAATTCTCAAATATAATTTTAGAATTTAGTCTAGATTAGTCTTACTCGAAATAAATTGGCAGGTCAGAAAATATATAGTGTAACAACCTCGTTTACATATTTTTGTTATTGCTTTTACAATATTTAGAAACTAAATATAAGTAATATTAAAATAAGGTATGCAATAACACAACAATCACACGCTCATCTGAAAATACTCCAGCCATCCAGACAAAGTCTTCATCCATTCATTCGCGAACACATCACAGTCTGGTTTAGCGTCCAAGAGACAGGAGACTGTATTTAATATGTAATACACCAAAGAGGGATTACTCTTTCCACACGGTTCCGGGTCATAGCCTTCCGGGATAAGGGCCGTCCATTATTTTTGTACACACAGAGGACTTATCTTTTGTAACACTACGAAAATCAACCTTACTGTTACAACATAAGGGTTATGTTGAAGTGTTATTGTTATTACTGATGTGTGCCTGACTATACGCAGACTGTGATCCGGAAGACTAAAAAACGGTTCGGAGCCCCGACGTGAGTGAACAAAGTCATAGAAAATGTATGCAAGTTTTCATTTTTTTATCCCGGAGCCCGGAAGTCTCCGATGCAAACAATGTTTTTGCGTCCCTGACGGAATACTGATCGTATAGTCCCCTGACTTTGATATCAAGTGTGGGTTGACTCGAAATTATAAAGTACACTCGACTTAACGAAGAAACTGGTCTGTCTATAATTTTTGGACATAATTTCTTAAGGAAATATATTATTATGTAAAAAAAAAATGTTATTCTTCTTCTTCGATTGCTGGGCCGACATTTTTTTTTTGTTACTTTGACTGCACGATTTAAAAGTTTCTAACATAAGTTAAGGTAAGTGCTTTTTTACATCTTTGAGGAAAATTTCAATACAAAACCGACTGTACATGCACAGTCCTTACTAAACCTACATAAGATCTATTATTACACGTGTGCAATAGCAATAAATCTCTTCAACAAGCCATATGTCCCGCGTGCACGACCTCAGGAGTTACCTTACTTCAAATGACACGCGCGTGCGTCACTTCTTTCCTTCATATCACGGTGCTGAGTGGTATACTCCGCCATGTAAAATACTGGTATTCAGGTGAATCCAGTATGACTGGAAGCTGACCCCACCATAGTTGGGAAAAGGCTAGGTAGATGACGTGTTTAAGCAATTCCTTTCATTGGTATTTTCAGCATTCACTGTTGCAACACGCGTGTCGCCTAAGCTTGTAGCTCGTGGCCACGTACACAAATCCCTCAGCCCACGTTACAAGGATGAACTCCGTCCTCATTCGTTGTAGCATTTCATTAAATTGAGGATGCGATTATCTCGCGGTCGACTGCAGAGGCGGCTCATCAGCTTCATTTAAACGGTATTGCATCTTGAGATAGTGTGTTTGAGTCACACTCACACACATTTGTGTGAGTGTGAGTCTTGTGTGTGTTGTACTCAAGATATGTGTGTGTTTGTGTGTGTTTATTGTAATGAATGAGAGACCGTTATGGAAATGGTAGCGGTGTATTGTTTGTGTCTATTGAGTTTATAAGGGACTCCAGATTTTATCTTCAACTATATTCAACTAGTAGATCAATGTGACGTATACGAACAAGGGTCTTTTGATGCTTGAATAACGTTAAATATTTGTGGGTGAATGTGTCATGAAATTGAATTTAAAAGTACAAGGTGGACGAAATCAGTTCCAATTCCGGCCCCGCGTCAAACGTTCCATCTAGGTACATCTTTAATATTTATCTCGTTCACGTTTTAAAACACAATAAAAACTTGTCTATGGGCTTAATGTATATTGTTTGATAAAAAAACTGACTTGCATTTGTTTCTTAATTATGCAACACTCGTGTTAACTTTGAGGAGAAAGGACGCGCCCATTTAAATTACCTAACCCCGTTAGGCTTAACCCGACAACGAGTTAATTCGTATTCCCCTCCCGTCTTACCGATTTGAGGCAACACAGCGAGACACGCATGACATTTTGACGCTCACGTCGCGTCGCGTCAAATGTAACGTCAGAATGCTGACGTGACAGGTGACGTCATACATTTTATATTATTTACACGCCATGACATTGGGTCTACTTAGACGCCTTATTTTATGTTGATTGTCTATATTTATATTAAGTAGGTATTATACAAACAAGGCGGGTTACCACGTAGTCAGTAACATCATAAAAGTATTTTATCGGTATTTTTTTTCAGCTTTTCCATACATTGTGACCGTGTAGGTATTGCAGTTTGCAGGTGTCTCTTCCAGCCTGTATATATCTTATGTGCAATGCCATGAGATCACTATGGCTACGGTTACAATATGGGTGTAAGCTAGATTAATATCTGACTTTGATAGATCCATTGTTATTGAGAAAGCTGAAGCGCTTTATGGCGTTTACAGTACGTCCATTGATAAAGTTTCCGATAAACTAAAAATTACTCTTAGTCTAGTCCTCAGATTGACCAACATTCTTGGTACAGATTGACCAAGAATATTGGTCAATCTGAGGACTATAATAAAGTCATTTTATCAACGATACCCATTATAGAAAATCTAATAATGTTAATCGTCTTGCGAAAATGTCACATGTTTGTACACCCCCTAGAACGACTAGCCACTGCATAAATATTTATCACTAGCTGTCCCGGCGAATTTCGTACCGCCTAACAGTCAATGAATCCTACCCCGCCTACCCTACCTGCCCCACCTACCCCACCTACCCTACCTACTCTACCTACCCTATCTACCTACTTCCTAGTTCCTCTAGTACTCTCCTAGTACCTACCTACCTATCCTACTCTCGTAGTACCTACGTACCTATCCTACTCTCCTAGTACCTACCTACCCTACCCTCCTAGTATTTATCATTTTTAAACTCTCATCTATATTATCTACAAGATACTACAAGATATAGGTCCAAAACTTGTTGAGAAAAGACTCGGGTAGACCACGGAGCTTGACCTAAAGAAATATAAATCCCATTCACAACACACAAATGCTTATCACAGCTTAGCGGATTTCTTTGCAAAAGGTAAGGATTTATTACCTCCACATTAGTTCAAGTATTTGTGCATGACTTAACAAATAAATACGTGGTGGAACGAACAATATTTTATACAAGAAAGTTAGAAGAAATATTCGTTTGGGTGGATGAAGATCTGGATAAGTACGAGTCGGATTCCACTGGAAGTTCCGTCCAATTAACACTATTCTAATAAACGTTTTTATTTTTATTTTGTCACGATGGAGTTCATATGGCCACACATATTATTATTATTATAAGCCTGTGTTGTCCCACTGCAGGGCAAAGGCCTCCCTCCCTCCTTCCACTTTTGATTGTAGGCCAATCCTTTGAGAAGGAGTCCAACTCATCCCGCCATCTCCCTCTGGGCCTGCCGCGTTGTCGTTTCCTGCTGTTTGGTGTCCATTGAGTGGTTAATTTTGCCCATTGCTCCTGCGACATGCGGCAGATGTGACCAGCCCGGTTCCATTCCAACTTAGCAGCTGTAAGGCCAGCATCAGCCACACATAGTCTACGAAAAATAATTACTGGATAAATCGTCATTCTTCTACCCATATCCCGATTTATTTGGTGTCAGTTCAGCATCCCTTCATATTCCATACTTCTCGTATAAGTCGTCATCTCAGTAGTCACCCTCTTTCATCTGAATTGCCTCGATACTTATCATGGTCAAAAAGATAGCATCATCATTGTGATAAAAATATTATGGATGGGCACCCTACACTTTGTGTAAAGAACCTTAAAAATACACAGGAGCAAAGCGAAAGGAACAATTTTTCCAGAATAGGTCTATTTAGGCTGTTTCACATTAGTGCCTACTTAAAGCCTAGTGTTATAACCAAATGTCTACACTTGCTTTATTAACAATCTGGTCACGTAAGGGAAAACAGCATAACGTAACATACGGGTAAAATTTTATGTTGTACGTGGTGAAATTCGCAATTGTGTATAGGCATTTTTTTGTTTTTTATTATATATTATTTCTATTCATATCCATGACCAAATGATTTTAAATTGTAAAATGTCTGATATTTGGTCATTCTGATTGAAAAACATAAAATTCGTTTGATTATCTTGCTAGCAGCCTGCTGTCTGGGTTTGGGAACAGTTGATGACAATAGACTCGACCCCTTTTGCATGGGACTTAAATTTAACTGGCGAACTGTGGTTGTTCTATAGGTACTGTCGAGTTCGCTGACGTTCGACCACTTTTAGCCTATGTGCCCTGAGTAATAAGGTGGAAAAGTGGTCGCCCGTCAATGAGCGCGGTAGTGCCTACAACTCTGCCTACCGCTTCGGGGATAACAGGTGTGATGTTATACCTCGCTATTGTTTTGTTCGAAGAATAATATTTAATCTACTAACAGTATTGGTCAAAAGGGTGTGTTACCATTTATTAAAACGATACGTTTTTGCGAATCAGTAACGCAAATGAAAGAGATTCTGAAATTAATAGCAAGGTTCCATTTTCCAAAATCAATTTTCCTGGAAAAATAAAAATATCTTCCTTTCTAAGAACACAATATTGAAGACAAATTAATATACAAAATCCATTAATTTTAAGCCGCATATCAACCAGTTATGGCAAAATATGGTGAGCAATGTATTTGTTTTCGAACGTGTTTTTTTAGTTTATAATTTTTTGTTGGTCTCTTTTTATTTAATTTTGTTTTTATAAAAACTTTAAAAATACTTTGTCCAAGAAATACTTTTTCTTTCTTGTCTTTATCAGCTTAACTCTTCGGGTAAAACAAAAGTATGTAATGTATACATATCTATGTATAAACAAAATCGAATGACCTCGCAAAACAGCCGGTTGAGGTCGACACACTGCGTGATTTCTTTCATTGAAATGAGGGTAGAAAGAAATTGGGGACGGTATGTGATGTTTTCTATTCGTTGGAAGGTAAAGGTTTGAGCTCTGGGCACGTGGAGGTCAAAATGGGTTATATTTCATGTAGGTAGGTATGTCTGTGTTGGATGGCAGAATGGAAACACGTGTAATAAATGAATTGGTAGTTCAATATGTATAATTAAAATAGAAGTTCTTGCTTTTCATTTATTTATTAAAATTTGCCACACTAGGAATTTTCCCTGTATCATGGGTGCGTTTACAAACATTTAAACTCACATACACACACAGCCAGACACAGTCAGAAAAGTAGTTTCTAGTATCTTGTCCTCTTTGATTATCTTTGTAGGGCTTAGTGAAGCTTGGATATCATTGTCACAAGTCAATATCTACAAGGAGGTAACTATGCTAAGGATTCTCGACCCGAATCAATAATAAAATAGCTAGGTAATTTTCTTCTCAATATCAGAAATCAATAAGTGTACACCACCCGTATTAAAACGCGGCCCGTCTAATACTAGCCCGATAACCGCGCTTTCACACACACAAACAAACGCAGACGTTTATTCGATAAACGGGTGATTCACCTCTTTTGAAAAGGGCTTCATTCTGAAATAGTGTCAAATTAAAACAACTAAAAAAAGCAGCGTTTCTTATTATTGACCAGGTACCGTAATTTATATTGATTATTTACTTCTTCTATGACAACCTCCTGAATTTTGACGAGGTTGCAAAACTACACCTTATATAGTCATTATTAGACATGAAGTATGTGGGTAATTTCGCCATAGCGACTACACAATTTTCTAAACAAGGTAAACCCCAAATCTTCAATAAAGAAAACAGGCTTGTTAGTTGCGGTAGACCTTGCAACTGACATCCATGATGTGATGAGACTACCCACCAGTCATTATGCGGTCGCCGGCAGTCGGGCTGCGGTTAGTGAATCGTTGGAGACCAAATTATACTGTACAACTGACAAGTTTGATGACCTGATTGACGCAGAGCTAGGGAATGATTCAGGGTTCTGCTTTTAGAGATGATTATTTGCAAAGGATGTTAGGTAGATGGACCATAGGTCCTTAGATAGGTCAGACTGGATGCGGTAAACGGAAGAAAGGGTGTGGTGGCGCAGTTTGGGATAGGCCTATCTCCAGCAATGGAATTGATGAAAAGGCTGTAGTTTAGGTTAGGTTTAGGCTAAGCTGGTCTCAGTGCATTAGCACTACACTCACCTTAGGATTTATATCAATAAATCCTAAGGTGAGTGTAGACCCAACGAGCCAATGCACACACTATCCCGAGTCGACCAAATTAATTTCGTGAAAATATTTATAAAGCATTTTTTTATTGGGCCATACAATTATATAATTTAAAGAAAAACCTTTTTGGTTTTTTTTATAAGTTCGTTTTGTGTAAACGCACCTTGTTCATTTATACATATGTTACCAGCGGCTCTGCCCGCGTTCCATATTGACCCACGGGGTCCCACCGGGATGAAAAGCAGCCTATGTGCTATTCCAAACTATAATCTATCTATGTGCCAAATTTCATCCAGATCCGTCCGGCCGTTCTGGCGTGATTGAGTAACAAACATCCATATCCATCCAAACTTTCACATTTATAATATTAGGTACAGAACTACTTACTATACTTACTGTGTGTTTCGGGTTTGATATTACGAGTATAACCGTACAAGTGCTGATTATTAGCTATACGAATATCATTCAATAAGACAAACTAATAATTGTACTCTGTGGGTGTCGGCAAACGTGTCGGCGTTTGAGGGCAGTAAATAATCTCATAGATTATGATCTATTATGCTGCGACTAGTCTGACCTATGAGATCATCGCGAAGAACCTCGGAGAAGCCACTTTATTATCAATGGGGTACAATATTGTTGCTTATTTTATATGTGTTTACATTGAGTTCGGTATTTACATAACATAACATCACGCCTTGTAATCCCCGAAGGGTCCGGCACAGGTGTACCTAACAAGTACCTACACCCACATTTCGCCAGTGTAATAGGGGTCGAGCCTATTGCCATCAACCGGGCACGAATCCTGACTAAGTGCTACTGAGAATCCCCTGATTAAAAACCCAATAACAATATTCTGAGTTCGGTATTTCTTGTACTTAAAACCGAAAAATTATCCGGATATTACACAGTCATAATCCCTGAAGGATAAAGCAGAGGTATACAGTACACCAACATTTCGGGAGTTATCTTTATTTCCCATGTAATAAGGGGCGAGCCTATCGCTATCAACCGGGCACAATCTAAAAGAATTTCTTCAACACAAAATTTAATGTTAAGGTATCTTTAAGGTTTTATGTGCAATATGTGTTTTTTTTTTGTTTCTTTTTCTTATTTATAATTATTTTACTTTAAATTAGCTTAAGGAAATATTAGTTATAATCCTTTTAAATACGCATTATATAATAATGTAAAATTATATTTGCATGCCCTAAAAACGCAAAATATGGTTAGTGCCTAAATCACCAATTTTAACAACTGGTAACACCAGTATTTTAAGCAAATAAAGTATTCTTATTCTTATTCTTAAATACCGGCTCTGGCCGCTGGCAATCCGGATATTGTTAACAAAGTAACACAACGCAGTCATGTCATACTATAACTTCAAGTTCCCATTAACCTATATCCGCCATATGCGGTCAAGAAATTCTAGGAATACGATTTGGTGGACGGCTTCAACTGTTGTCATGGCAATTAAAACCGTTCGGTCAGTTTTCGCTGTCGAAAATAAACTTGAGTTGGCTTCTGGAATATGGGTGATAATCTCAATAGAATATACAGTCACATGAGCGCAGAAGCAGGGCACGGCTAGATAAAAGATATAATTGTGACCCACAAAGTAAGTGTCGATCTATACATTAAGATGCCCCGATATAATATTATAATTCAACTGAGGAATTACTCTCCCATCCCAAATAATTTCGCCCAATTTGTTCACGTAATTGTTTTTGTCTTTTATTTTAATTTGTCCAATATTGTTTATTTTATCAATGTTTCTATATTATAATTTTTTCATGTTTTATCCTTTCACATTTTAAATTAATCATATAAATACGTTTACATTATTTTATATACCGTGAGGTGGGACCCTAGTAATCTGCTATACACGTTTTCCTAGTGCAGACACCAGTCTCTTACAAACTTATCTATAATATGTACCGTAATTTTAAGATCTATATACATTTTTATATATTACTATATTGGCTCCTCATACATAACATATATCCAAGTTTTTTCCACATCAACATTATTACTTTCCAAAACATAACCCCGGCTTCACAGTCATGTAAAAATACGGTATTATCGGAACACGCACGATATCTTATACCAATTTCCTAATAACATCTTTAGGTACGCCCTAATGCAATCACAATTTCTCAAGCCAATCCCCACAGTATATCAGTAACATTGTCCACAATTTATTACGTAAAGGTAATTGAATTGGCTCCAATTTGATGGCCACGGACGTAGTAACCGGCAGACTGGCCATCAAAGCAACGTTCAACAACGGTGTACGCGGATTAGTTTTATGACGCAATAGAAAACAAACAACGATCATCAATTGTTTAGCAGTTGGGGGATGATGTTATGAGAAACTGTATGAAGGGGGCTATACAATAAACTACTTACGAAAGTCAGAGAGTGTACAAGCATACCGACATTTAAAAAAACGTTTTTGCAAAAAAAATAACTGACTTCCAAAAAAAAACACAAAAAAAAGTGTTGTTATGTTAAAAGTAATGTTATTTTCCACTTTTTTTAGTGTTTTTTTGGAAGTCGGTTATTTTTTTTTTGCAAAAACGTTTTTATTTTACCCTTTTCAGTTATCGCATCACACACAAATCCTTGTCATGTATCAATTTCGCAATTTCTTTTACTTGGATGACATATTTTTCCAGCTATTTTGATTTAAAAACCAAACTGCTGAACCGATTTTAATGAAATTTCTATGGGACCAATCGGGAAGCAGATCCATTCAGATAAAAGAAGAATTTTTCAAATCGGTTCATAAATGACGAAGATATGAGGTAACAAACAAAAAAAAAAAACAAAACCGAATTGAGAACCTCCTCCTTTTTTTGAAGTCGGTTAAAAAGGCCTAAGAAATCTCTACGTAGTATAAAACAAATTCGCTTCCGCTGTCTGTCCCTATGTATGCTTAGATCTTTAAAACTACGCAACGGATTTCGATGCGTTTTTTTTAATAGATATAGTGATTCTAGAGGATGATTTATATGTATAATACATGCATATTATAGTAGAGAAAACATTAGTATCTATATTGCACCGGTGCGAAGCCGGGGCGGGTCGCTAGTCACGTATAAACACATAAGTTTAGCTTTTTATAAAAGACACATAAGCTTATCTTTGACTGTATTTTATTTTATATTTTGTAAGTTATTTGCTTGTTTTGTATTTTATTTTATTTAGACTTGAGTACAGAAGATATGGTGTTCAGTTTCTTGGATGGCTTGAACGTCGCAATGCAAACTACAACCTATTGTTAATTTAGTTAAGTTTATTTTTAAGTGTCCTGTAATTTGATGCAGTGTCATCATCATATAACATCACGCCAGTAGTGGCCGAAGGCTTAGGCAGAAATGTACCTATTACATGATCATATTGATCACACTTCGTAACAATAAGACACAAATCCAGACTACGGGCTGCTGATTAACATTGCTTGACCTGGAAATTGAGCCTAAAACCTCATGCTCGACAGCTCCTCGTGCAATAGCACTTGCGATCACCAGGCCACCGAGGCAGTATTTATAACATTAAGGTATTTCATATATTTTGTTAATGTTTGAGGTTGAGCTCGTGCTATTTTCAAAGCATAATTTCTGAAAGCCTGTTTTCATTCAATGTGCAGTCAAGAGTAATTAGTTTTATTTTAATAAAAACACTTAATTACGATTACAGCTTGAGCTTCTTATCTACCAAATAAGAATTTTAGTAATAAGTACACAGGGTTTCTTTATTATATATTTAAAAAATCTCTAAACGAAGGAGTATGTTTGTGTTACTTTTTTGTGTGAAAACGTCTACTACTAGATGGGTACAATGTCACGTCAAAATATGCAAAGTCACCGATGTCCTTTGTCATCAAAACCAGTATAAACCGGATTCAACTGGCGCGAACTGATTCCATTGTTCACTGCACCAGCTTTGGAATATTGCAACGTCACGCGTCATAGTGACGCTCAAAATATAATTCTTGCCCTCGACCGTACCGTAGTGAAGAGATAAGCCAGCCAGCAAGCATCGGGCGTTTGTCCTTTGTTCTAGAATTTTCCTGTATTTTGTTTATAAATAACTACCTTTTGCTCGCGGCTTCGTTCCCATTATGAACGAAAATTAGCCCAAAAACGTTTTAAATGGACCTTACGAGTTTACGTCACTAGGGGTTAATGTAGTTTCCAATTAGTGAAAAATTTTTCGGAATCGGATCAGCAGTTCCAAGGATTACCCCCTACATACAAACCTACTAACTTACAAGCAAATTTTACCTCTTTATAATATTAGTATAGAGACCTAAGTAGTAGTATATTTAAAATTTAGTATTATAACTTGATATTTTGTTAACAGTGTTTAACAAGTTTCTGTTGGCATTTTAATACATTTGCGTTTTGAATTATTTATAAAATGTTACTAATTGGGACTAATTAATGAAATCACGATGTTATATAACTTAGCTTTGTGTGGCTTATTATTAAAAGTTTATTATTATTTTGTTTTGATTATAAACGCTTGAAAACATCATCATCATCTCCTGCCACCCATCACCCCAACCTAGTAGAGGTCGGCTTTCAGTCTAACCGGATGCATAAATTGAAAGCTTAATATTTCGATGAAATAGTAACGAAATGGAGTTTTTTACAGCTGTGATTAAAAATGGAATCACAATTTTATTTGGGCGAGGCCCAGAAGGAGATGGCGTGACGAGCTGGTGGGTTATCATGATCTGTTAGTGCAGGTATGTCTTAGTATTATTCCGAGAGTGGGTAAGAGATGGCGCTAGACAGCTGTCTACCGCTGTCACTTTCCAATTCTCGGAATAGTCCTAAAGCATTCCTGTACTAACAGATCATGGTAACCCCCCTGGGCTCAATACACTAAGTGAGAAAGAGGGAAAGGAAACCTTTGTCCTGCAGTTGGACCCATAAGGCTCATAAATAAATAAATAACAGGTAGACCATGTTACGAAAAAAAAATTTGGTAAACCTTAATCATAAGTTGCTTCCTTAGATATAAAACCCACAAACTCGTAAGAGCTTTCCTCAAATCATCATCACTCACAAGACCTCCACGATTTGTCACACCCGATTTTATTTCGCGCCCTCTTCCCTAAATGCCCTATTCCCCCCCATTTAATATCTCGCCCCCAAAATATCTTTACGTGTCAAAAAATGCCCGTCACCAAAGAATTTAAATTCTAGACTCGAGTATTTTTAATTACATTAAAGAATTTTTAGAGAGGGGTCGTGACTTTATTCTTGTCACCCCTTTTATGGGGTGAAGGGGGCAGTCATAAATCAAGAGCGCTTATGAGAATTTTTGATAACGTCGAACGGTGACGTTTGACGTGGGTGACAAGACTGACAAGTGACGTCAACGTCAGGAATTAAATATAAGCTTCTTAGCTCTACGTGGCTTTTTGGTGTAATAATTAAGGGTTTAGGCATCCAGACGTATTTTAAGAATGAAGGCTAAAAAAATCAACCTAAATGTCGATTACAATTACCATGCACAAAGTAATGAGTGACAATCTGATTAAATAAAAACTTTTTTGCAAAAAAATAACCGACTTCCAAAAAAAAAAAACACAAAAAAGTGGAAAATAACTTTATTTTCGGAAGTCGGTGACTATTGTTTGTTTCATTGACTTTTTTTCAAGATATGAGGAAACAAAAAAAAAACAACTGAATTGAGAACCTTCTCCTGTTTTTGAAGTCGGCTAAAAAAACAAAACTATTCAAAAACTTGGAGTTTAATTGAAGTTTAAGGGTTGCACCTTATCTAGCAGTACGGAATCGCATTTTTCCATGCTCCTATCCATTTCTGTATCTTAAAATAATAGAACGAGAAACAATGTGCTGACGAGTGCATAGTCGATGCTGCCGCATGCGATCTCGCTGAGGCGCAACCCTAAACCCCTACTGCTTGATACCGGTATTCAAATAGTAATATTATAATAGTAATAGTATATATTTTCATAATACACGCTACATAATATAATCATATCTTTCACAATATTAATTTATAATTATTGAAACCTATAGCCAATGCACACTCACCATATAGGTTCAGTTGAAAACCAGCGTCGGGCACTAGTTGTCCGGCATTTTGCTTAACTGGGCCTATTTGGCGCAGCCGTGAGTCACACAATATTTCTTGGTTAGTTTGAAGTTTTATTTTATACTTGTTTTATTATATTGTGTATTGTGTACTTGTGGCGTGTGCCAATAAACGTATTTCTTTCTATCTAATACTCTTACCTGTTATAAAATAGAACTGCACACTTCGAAATTAATCTCTTAATAAACTTATTGGCAATAAAGCAGTTCATAAAAGCGTTAGTAATTGGCCTCTCCGATCAAATAATAAATCTTTCATTTATCCTCAATTCACACTTCATTTCAAATGTCTATTGATCGAGTTCATTAATATCTGAAACACAATATCGTAGATAATGATCTCACTCGATAAATTAAGATTATGTTTTGCTTAATTTAGACTTAATTACTCGAGCTACACCAGTCTTTAGAATTATAACAAAATTGAAAGGGGTAATCAAATAACATGATTTCAAATACACTAATTGCATAATCATCACGACTGAAATCCTCGAAGGGTTAGGCAGAGGTGTACCTAATAGTATGTACGTCCACATTTCGCCAGTTATGTTTAAGTCCCATGTATTAGAGGGAGAGCCCATTGCCATCTACAGGGCACAAATCAAGACTCCGTGGCTGCTACTGAGAAATTCCTAATCGAAAAACTCATTAACAATTTGCCCGACCCGGGAATCGAACCCAGTAGCTCATACTCAGCAGTCGTGTTGGCGACCACTAGGCCAATTATATTCAGCTGCATTTAGTTACACTGGAAGCTGTCACCTTAACATAATAAAAATACCTGTTCATTTTATAAAAACCTTGAGCCACACTAGTAGTTTTCTTTTATTGTGAATAAATAAATATCGCTGGACATTACACACAGCGCCATCTAGTGCCACACTAAGCAACGAGGCTTGTGTCGTGGACACCAGATAGTTGATATACTACATAGCTACTTTTTTGTTTGTAAATACATACTTATTATACATATAAACATCCATGACTCGGAAACAAATGTCCATGCTCATCACACAAACACTTGCTCCTACCGGGATTCGAACCCGAAACCCTATGAACGTAAGGCAGCCTCACTACCGCTGCGCCATTCGGGTCAAATGCATTCACGTATCTAATACATTTATAGCTAGACCCGGAACACTCCCCTTTAAGCAATGCAAATGTTTGGCCCACACGGTACACAACTGGGAGTCTGCGATCCAATTTCTTACATGCAATAAATACCTTACCGAGTACTATGTTTAAGTTATGTTTTAAAAACCCTGGTATGTTTCATACTATCCACAGTTTCTTATATTAATTACATTTAATCGTAACAACCCAAAACATTTTGTAGCAACCAAAATATTAGGTATCTAAATAATCTTATTTTCATACTGCTATTATACACATAAATGCGAAATTTTGTGAGGATGTATGGATGTTTCATACTCTTTCACGTTAAAACTACTGAACGGATTTGGATGTTTGGCACAAAGATTTTTATCTTGGTAGTACAATCCCGTGGGACGACAATTTCCGAACTCCATGCGGGCGAAGCCGCGGGTACAAGCTAGTCTATTATAATTTCACTAACCTTTTTCAATACTTCGAGAATTAGGCCTCCGGAATATTCCTCATGTACCGTTCTGTAAACAAAGAAAAACAAAAACTATAACAAAACATTATGTTAAACAACACGAAAATTACGAGCAAAGCTTAAATTGTTGCATAATTGTTAACTTTATGATTTTCATAAACACATGATGTTGCCTTTCGAGCCTTTGTAGCGTGGAGCAACGTGTTGCTATACATTTACAGCAACAAAGGCATCCTAATTTTGACTTACGTAGTAGACAAAATGGTTGATGAATATTCAGACTAAAAGCTGAAACGTAAAGAACATTTGGAGCTGTTGTTAGCATTATTTAGTCTATTTTCTTCGAGAGACTTGATTTTTTGCGTCCTAATCAAGATTTAAGGTTCTATAAAGAGGCTTTTAGAAGAAATTTCATAGAAAAACACAGATCTCATGTTTCAGTGAGGTCACGAAATGACAGTCACGGCTTCCAAGTTTGATAGTACAAAACGTCATGCCCGTACCGACACCAATCAGATGATTATTGCAAGTGGATAACGATGTTGTTTGCACTGTCGAGTCTATCGTATGTATATTTAAATGTCTTTGAAACTAAGTTACGAAAAAAATATTTTCAGTGCAATTGAGAACCTCCTCTTTCTGGAAGTCGGTTAAAATACAGGAAACAGCATTAAATCATAAGAAACTGAGAAAACCTTGAATTTGACCTATGACGTATTTTTTTATGGAGTAAGTTTTTGTGAAGTCGTCGAAGAACTCGTAGTGGTCTGTCAATATCCACTATATCATATACCACTACGAGTCCTAGTCAGTCCATCGTATTCCGCTGCCGTACATAGCCGTCTACCAAAAACGGAGATTTAATACCCCGATGGCATTTAATAAATACGAATTGCACACCACCGCGAAATTGAAATCTATTACCTGCTATATGGCTTCCCTAGGATAAAATATTGCGAGTACCGTTTGGCATTCCGATTTGTTCGGTGCCATAAGGAAAAGGATATGAATTTTGGTACCTTTATAGCTGTTATGGGCCACCAATGTCACAAGTGACAATTTGGGGAGATTGAAGGGCACTAATTGTTATTAGTGCTGCCTTTGAATGATGATGACGATCAAATCATCTTCCTGCCCTTGTCCCATGTTACTTGAGGTCGGCGCAATACGTTCTTTTTTTCCATTCTCCTCCGTCAACTGTCACGCTATCATTTACCCCTTTTTCTTTCATATCATTCCTCACACAAGTCATCCTCTCCCTCCCCATCCATCAACATTCAGGAACGGACTGAACAGTTATCAATATTTTTGGGTGGTCTATTTGCAGGTTGACGTGAAGATTACCCATCTATACATATAAAATTCAAAGTTCTGACTGACTGATATATCAACGCACAGCCCAAACCGCTGCTGGTCCTAGAGACATGAAATTTGGAGGGTGTAGTCTTTGTGAAAAATAGGGATCTACTAAGAAAGGGTTTTTCGAAATTCCACTCCTAAGGGGGTTAAATTTTTTTTGAAACTTTTTATTCTCTGGAACGATTCACTTGAAAATGGTGTACACAATCTTCAATTAAAATTATGAGACACGTGTATCACACTTTTTTGAGCTGTAGTAGACTATTTTCTCTTGAATTTTGACTTAATCCAAAAGTCGATCAAGTAACTCCTGTATGAAGGATCGAAACAATTATAACCTGCCAAAACAGAGTGTAAAAAATGTTCGAGCTGGCTTCGCTCGCTCTTGTAGCCTACTTCCTCTTGGTGTTGAATTGGTCTGGAAGTCAACCAAATAAAATTTCGAGCTCGCTTCGTTCGCTCTTGGAGCCTTAGATCTATTGTTCTTAACATTGTCTCCCTAAGTCAATTAAGTAACGTTAAAGAAAAACTTAATTTTATGGAGTTAGAGCTGACATTTTCTTTTATTTCCAAGATTTCAAATTTCTCATCCTTCGCCCCCCCTTAGCACGAAAGTTGGCGACGCCCTCGAGAAGGGCTTATAGTTAAAATCTACCCAGATATTAATAAAATCCACGATAAACCCACAGAATGTTTGTGCGAGCGTGACATCCTAATACCAAAAAACGACCAAGCCACAATCATCAATGAAATTCTTTTGAGTTCGTTTGAAGCAGTTGAAAATCGTTATAAATCAGTGGAATCAGAGATAAACAACGATGACGTCATTAATTACCCGGTTGAATCTCTTAACACATTGAAGCCCCGGTCTGCCAGCTTACATATTAAAATTGAGAGTTGGCGCCCCAGTAATGTTGCTGCGTAATTTAAACCCGCCATAATTATGCAAGGGCACCAGGTTGCTGGTGAAAACATTGCAACGAACCATTATCGAGGTAACTATACTGACCAGTTGTTCCCGAGGGGAGTCTGTGTTTATTCCGAGGATTCCTTTAACACGATCGAACTACTCCTTCGAGTTCAAAAGATTGCTGTTTCCCCTCAAAGTAAGCTTTGCCATGACTATAAGTCTCAAGGCCAAACTCTTAATTTAGCAGGGTTAGACTTAAGGGAGAACTGCTTTTCACACGGCCAGCTATACGTAGCCTGCTCTACAGTAAGCTCCTGGAGCAGCCTCGTGATTTTAGCACCTGAAGGAAAAACAAAAAATATTGTTTCCATAAAAATACTGCGGTAGTTAAAGTATTTCGTTGTAAACAATACTAATTATTTATGATCCACTTCTGGTTGTCTCTTAATTAGATCTTTTCACACACGCTTTGAGTTCTGTTAAAACCATACACTGACTCCCATCCCAGAGATTAGTTTAGTTTTACGGAGAATTTCGTCCTTATTGCTTTGTTTGGATATTTTCACGGGGGCGAGGCCGCGGGCAGAAGCTGGTATTATTATATTGATCAGATTATAGTAAGCAGTGACCGCCTGTTCGGGCATCTACAGTGCTAGAGTGTCTTAGTAGCGTTGCTGTTCTAAATACAGAGCTACAGTTTACACCACCAATTAAATCCTTCATCAAACCGAAACACACTGTAGTCCATAAAATGTAACTTGATTAAAATGAGAGCAGATTAAAATGACAAACTTAAGGGACTAGTAGCTTTGGTCATGTCGAAATAAATAATTACAAATGTATATTTATACAGTCAGTGTTTTACGCTATGTAAATATGGGTATTAATTAAATTAAATTGAACTATAAAAGGAATGTCCTTCATAAAATTAATGGCTTAATTATGTACATAGATCCTGACAGCCGTCATTTTAATCAAGTTTACTAAGAACCTTGCTTATCAATAGAAATAGATACGGCGGTAAGTCCCTGACATTTTGCTTCACAAATAGACTTCTAACAAAAACTACATGTCATTTAATTTCAAAGTCACTTCTATGGAAAATATTTCAAAAGCAATAACGGAGACTGAAACGAGAACAAAACGCCTCAGAGATGACAATAACGTGACAGCCGATTCTGTTAGTAAGAAACTTTCGAAGACTCGCACTCTAAAATCTTTAAAAGCAAAGTTTGATAGGCCGTGAACTTCGCCAACGAAACATTTCGGGACGTTTTAACAAATATTGAGTCTCAACGACAATTATTCTCGAACAAGAATATGAACATTAATTCTGTATTGATGTTCAAGTTTAATAATAGATTGGGGGGAGTTTACTTTGAAATGTGTATTAGAATTCAGAAGTTATTTCGAAGGCGGTTTTGCTAGAAGTCGGTGTTTTCTGTGGAATTTTAGTGCCCAGTGATCTAGCTTTAGATATTTTGTCTTTATTAACATTTTATTTATTTGAATCTGTATATTCCCAGTATCTACTTTAAAAAATTAAGCTATCGCAAGAGACCCAGACAAAGATAGCTGGATTAACTTGACGCCTATATGCAGAATTGGTCCATAGTAGTTCAGTGGGACAGCACACGCTGGTAATTATAACATAACATAAAATAAAATCACGCCTGTAATCCGAGAAGGGTAAGGCAGAGGTGTACCTATTTGTACATCCACATTTCGCCAGTTATGTTTAAGTCCCATGTAATAGTGGGCGAGCCTATTTCTATCAACCGGGCACAATTCCAGACTCCGTGGCTGCTACTGAGAAATTCTCAATGCCAATCTAAAATAATAAGTAGGAAAACGACAAAAGAAAATATTACCTGTACTTGATAAATCAAAGCCAACAAAGTTATACTGAAATGTTTTGATTTCATTTGAATGATAGAAATAAAAACTAGGATTTAATGAAGGCTGCAGTCTGGTGTTTTTTCCTTTTTAACGTCAGCCAAAAATTTCAATTCATTATAACATTTTGAAACTTCGTTTGCACCAATTATGAATTCTGGATTAATGAAAACTTTTAAAGTGTTTCATTCTATACTAAACATAGATAAATAAGAAGCTTTTTTATCTTTGTAAATTGAAAAAGGTCTCTGTTCTTTCTTCTTTGATTTGGGCATTGCCTTTTGTTGCCATCTTCAATCGTTGTTCAATGCTATCTTACAGGCTGGATACTACGAGTATTTAGGGAACATAAATTAAATACCTGATTTCAGCCAGGACGGAATTATTTTGTCGCTTTTTTTTTTCAAGTTTTCTAATAGTAGCTGATGAAGGACGAAAAATAAAATATAAGAGATTTCATCAATGTGTTACTGTTAAAAATAAAGGCAACGATACTATTGTCCGTTTTAAAATACACAAGGCGATGCTTAAATAAAAACGATATCGGATTTTCAACCATCAGCACTCAGCCGAGAGTTGAAAAAGTCCAAAAAAAAAAACCCAAAATTATGTAATTTTTAAACCTCTTAATTTTTCACTCACGTCAACAGCGCAATTTCGTGAAAGCCAACGTCTCGCAAGGGGAAATGATTTAATCCATCACCATTATAATCTAATACAAACGAAAAGCTTTTAATAGAACCCGTAACGATTTATTATCGTGACGTGTCTTATCGTCTTTAATTATGAACACAATCATTTGACACGACATCCCATTTTCTTTTACCTCATGCTTGAATTTTACCAACAATAATGTGAGTGACAGATCCCATGATAAGATTTACTCCTAACAATTTTCTTACATAATAGAGTTATAACGATAGGTCTATTATCATCAAAAATATCTTCACTACACGATACAGTAACGAATTGAATAAATCATACAATAAATCAATATAAGGTCTCATAAACACATTACGTGTTTTTCTCTCTTTCTTGCTTAAGAAGAATGGTGATGTTAGAGTGAGATGGGTTTATATACAATGGTTGAGGGATTCTTACCGTATCGAAAATCATAAAGGAATCTGAGGCAATGGGCACATCCTGTGGGACAGTTGAGTCCAATCTAAGAACGAGGTAGCTTGATGGAAAGCGAAGGACGAAAGCGATTAGGTAGTGATCATTGGAGAGAATGATATTGGGAGAGATAATAATAATAATGACATGTGGGACGTGAATACAGCAGTCATTGTGCCGATAGTCGTATCAGCCAATGGTTTAATAGCCAAGAGCCTCGACCAACATCTGAAGAGGCTCTCGCTTGGCGGCTGGATCAAGGGCTTGATTCAGAAAGCAGTACTTTTGGACACGGCGCGTATTGTTAGGAGGTTCCTCTCTCAAGAGCCCTGACCACCGGTAGCTCGGACCCTGTTCCCGGTGCTGGTGGACTACTATTTTATATATTTTTAAATGTTTTTTTAATACTAATTTTGTATAGAAATATTTAAAAATGTAAAAATAAGTGATAAAAATAAATAAAGGAAATATAAAATATATCTTTATTGAACCATAAATACCTTACAATTTGCTTAATATCTAACTCGTGTTACACTATTTGTGAAAGGCGTACAAATACATATATTAAACCCTGACTCCTAAACTAGGATACCCTGTGTCTTAGGAGTCAGTGTTCTACTGTCGCTTGGACATTAGTTAACAGTACAAACTAAACAAACAAAATAATAATATTTTTGAAGGATTAATAGTAATATGCCTCGTTGGTCGTGCGGTGGCAAGCGCGACTATTGAACATGAGGTCTTCGGTTTGATTCCCAGGTCGGGCAAAGTGTTATTGTATTTTTCCATCCGGAATTTCTCAGTAGCAGCCACGGAGTCTGGATTTGTGCCCGGTTGATGGTAATAGGCTCGCTCCCTATGCCGTGGGGCTTAAACATAGGTAGCGAAATGTGGGTAAGGTAAGGTACACCTCTGCGTAACCGTGCGGGGATTATAGGCGTGATGATATGTTATTGTAATCTTACGACTATTACAAATGCGAAAGATGGTGAGGATCGATAGATGTTTGTTACTCTTTCACACAAAAACTGCTAAACAGATGTGGATGAAATTTGGCACACAGGTAGTCTATAACCTCTAGTATTATAAATGACAGTTAACATAGTAGTACGTTGGACAGTTACCGAACTCCACGTGGACGTAGCCGCGGACATAAACTTAAATAAGCTAGTCTTTCAGACTACTCTATTACGAGTACTCAGCATCTCCCGCAGTCACCACCTTTCTAGCCACACCATCCTTCACAAAGAGGTGTACCTAATAGTACACCTAGTTTTCTCCACTTATTTATATGTAATTCCCATGTAATAGGGGGCGAGCCTATTGCCATCAACCTGACACGCATCGCACACCATCGCTGTTACAGAGAAGTTATATGATAAACCCAATAACACTTTGCTTGACGTTTGAATTGAACCCAGGACCTATACTCAGTGACTATATGACCAAGGACATCACAAGGCAGTTCAGATTGATAAAATAATTAATTATATCATAATGAACGAGAGAGAAGAGAACGATAAGAGATAATAATGTGAATAAAAATGATAATTGATTATTAAAAGCCAGGGAAAGATGGCGGTTAAAGTTAACGAGTCTTTCATTCTATCGAAATTAATTTTCAGCAATTACAAGAAAATTACTCCATAAAAATTAAGGTTGTCGCTACGTCCGCGGTGATTTTTGGTGAACGTTAAAAAGTAAGGGTATTCACCAAAAAACTGTTATAATTTGTGCTTCTCTTATAAGTATAAATAATAACAATAAACAAGACATCTTCTCGCTGTTAATCGACGAGCATGAGGCCCTGGGTTTCATTCCTAGGTCGGGCAAAGTGTTGTTGGGTTATCAGTATTTCGGAATCCTGATTTGTGCCCGGTTGGTTGGTAATAGGGTAGCTCCCTTTTACGTAGGACTTCAAAATAATTGGCAAAATGTCCGTGTAACTACTGCCTATAGAAGTTACGTCATCTGATACTTTTCATCCATTAAAACAGTGCTTAAACCTGACACTGAACCGAGGAATGCCATATTCCGTACATCAATAAGTGTCAAAGGCAGTCGATCTCAATTATACCGCGTGTATAGAGAATATGACAATATATGGCAATATCCATTATATGGAGTAGGACTACCATCGCTTTGCGGATGGCGGGAATCCCCACTGACAATCTGATATTAATCGTCATATCAAAATTAGGATGTGTGGTGTTATTAGTAGTATTTCTGATTTCTAATTCGTGAACTTTGATTATATAATGTCTAGATAGAGCGTCGCCCTACAATCGTATCAAAGAAAACGAGTCAACATTTTCAAGTATGTGTGCGTGCAGGCGTCGTTTTAAACTATGCGTCTATGTCTTTGTGTGCGTAAATAATGATACCAGCTACTACAATTCTCCCATAAATCACATAAAAAAATAGACTTATTAAATAAGATAAGTTTTAGGTGTATGACACGATCTGCACTGATTGGCGGGCAAGCACTTGTGAACCAATAGTTGGTTGACACTTTTTGACACGTTTGCGCGCACTTGACGCGCCATCTAGACATTATATAATCAAAGTTCGTGAATAATACAAGGGTGTAAAAATAGTATTTAACGAAGCCAAAAGCCACATGCTCCCCGTCATTGTGGTCATATTTTTGTTCTACACCATACCTGGAAACATTCTAGTTAAGGAGATGTTGGGGGTCAAAGTTCCAACTTTTTCACAAGTTTTTTTTTTTTTAATACAAGTTTTTAATGTTACAACTTTACTTTAAATATCTATCCTTCACGACCATCATCAAAATGTTTTGAGCGCGTTCACCGTCATTTTTCACCCCATAAGAAAAGTAATTTCCCAGCAATATTTTTTGCGTACCGTTACTTAGTTTGATGTACACAGAGCTTGGTGGCTACGTGAACGGCCCGTTTAAATCTTGTATTTGTTGTAAAATGCCGTGCCTCGGAAAGTATGTCAAGCCGTAACTAGTCCCGGCTGTCATTTGTAGATCTTTGACAGTCGTTACGGGTAGTCGGATGCCAGTCTTACCAGGGGGGATCGTACCACCCAGCACCCGGATCAATGAACAATACGGACTCCGACTTGAGAAACTTCCGATGTAAAAACACTTTGTCCGACATGGAAATCAAACACATGACCCATTTTCAACTGTAGTGCTTGGAACCTATTTCTAACAGTTTTACTATAACTTTACCTATTTTACTTTCGAAATATTATCGTTAGCGATGATTGCTCGAAAAAAAAATGGTTTCCATTTCGAAAAACGTAGGTACTCCTAGAAGCACCGCGGTCTGTTTTAATATGCTCTCGTTTTTCATCAACGAAAAAACCTCCGAAAAATAGCGTGGTAAAATTGAATTGAGAACCAGTGAAACTGAATGTAGGCACGGAAAACATCGCAAAAAGTAAAAATAATGTTTTTGAAACGTCCAAAAATCTAAACCAGGTAAACCATTATCCTATTTTTTTTCTGTTTTATATAAACTTTTTAGGTTGTGAATAACCTGCATAGATAAGATACAGGTTGTTTGATACTAAATACGAAAGGTAAAATAAAAACAAACAAATTCAATAGCAATGAAATACTAGAAGGGACTTGTTTCAAACGGGTTCCCTATGTCAGTTCGAAACACTATTCTGCGAAAATTGTTACATCGATGACTATACATCGATGCCTTGGTAAAGCGACGTTATGTTTTAACGACACCTTTTTTGTTCGCTGTTTCTTAATATCGATAACCTTACATCGAACCCTTGTTTATTCTATGTAACGTTACTTCGACAAACTAGGAGGTCTTGTCATTCTTCATCTATGCTTAAAATCAAATGAAAACTCTGTACCTATCGTTCAGGAAAAAACTTTTAAAAATGTACTATTCTACCTTTCGTAATACAGAAATAACACTGAAACAAACCGTCCTATAAAGAAATACTTACACACCTATTACAAAGGAAATTCTACGTGAAAAAGCTCCGGAATAAATTGTACGGAACCCAACTATTTGTCTACCCCAAATGAGCTCCCCCAATGCGAGCCTAGGCAAATTGTTTTATATCTACTGAATAAGGTGAAAGAGAAGCTGGATTTTATCTAAAGATTTTGCTCAGTTTTTTTTTTATTGTAAGTAACTTAAAAAGGTCTCAAGATGGCTTCTGAAACATCATTTTGCTGCATGCTTATAATGTACCTACTCACATAGACACTTAACGAATTAATAGGGATTTGTGACCCATTCAAACAACCATCCACACACACACACATACACACACACATACACAAACACACACAAACACACGCAAACACACGCACACACGCACTTGGATTACTTACTGGGAAGCCCCGGCAACTTACTTGTAAAGATTTACTGAAATAAATACATTTTTACTTTTACTTGCTTTTAATTTTGCATTATGTTCTAAAGTTCATACATAACATAGCATCACGCCTGTAATCCCCGAACGGTTAGGCAGAGGTGTACCTAATAATACACCCACATTTTGCCAGTTACGCTTAAGTCTCATGTAATAGGGGGCGAGCCTATTGCGACCAACCGGGCACAAATCCAGACTGCGTGGCTGCTACTGAGAAATTCCTGATGGTGAAACACAATAACACTTTGCCCGACCCGGGAATTGAACTCAGAGACAGATGCTCAGCAGTCGCGCTTACGACCATTAGTTAGTCATATATCATTCAGTGTGAACAACGTCGATCAAAAGACTCAACTAAAAAATAGTATCTATGCTTCTGAAAGAAATCGCTCAAAATCACAGGAACTACTTAAACCATAGTCACCCCACAGAACCAGAGCATTCGAATCCTCTATATTCAAACACTGTATATAGTCCCATAGGCATATACGAGTAGTTATATAAGCATTTAGTGTCAGACACAATTAGATTCGACTCGCGCGACTAATAACAGCGATGCGTCGGATAGATTTGCATTTTACAACAACTTGTATTTGAATATGAACGACATACGGCATTGCTTCACTGGTGTGTTTGACTTTACGAGGGATGATTTTGGGTGCTATGTTGAAGGATTACTTAATAAGGTATAAAATACTAGCGTTTGCCCAGGACTGGCCTACGTGGAGTTGGGAATGTCTTGTCGGAATAAAAATACATCCTTTATACTAATCCATATCACTGTCTACTGGTATGATATAGTTTATCGGAATCTGTTCTGCCGTTAATGTATGAAAGCGTGACAAACAAAAAAACATACTCACTTTCACATTTACCTACAATATTACATAAGACTAGGGACTCCCGCCCTGCTTCACAATTTTCGAAAACCGATAATCACCCAAAAAGTGGCTTTTTATCAGCGATAAGTGTGATGGAAACGTCAAAAATATATTAGAAGAGCTTAAGCCCGCGGTTTCGCCCGCGTATATTCCGGTAATTGTCCTACGGGATCATACTACCTTGATAAACGTATCCTATTTGTTAATCAAGAATATCAAAACTATCCGTGTGCCAAATTTCACCAAATCCATTTAGTAGGTTTTACGTGACAGAATAACATACATCCATGCATCCATCCACCAACACAAACTTTCCCACATATATTAGTATTATGAAGTATCATAAGATTTACATAAACTTTCGTAAAGCTTAATTTCAATTCTGCTGAAAATCATTGTAAAAGCATAAAACGTTTTGAAAGCCCTAACAAACACCCTAACACACAGCCACACATCACTCAGGTCCCTGACTTCCGATAACCCCGTCACCCCTATCTTAACTGTACCTTTAACATGGGGGTCGTTCATGGCAGCCCTATTTGTGACGCATCATGGCGTCATTAGCTCAAGAACGGGGGGACAAGACATTCCACAATGATATGTCTGTCTATCTCCTTATCTGTCTCTAACATCGATGGGGGTGATAACAAACCCCTTACGTGAAAGGCAATTTATTGGGGATTTCCATGGAGGTTTTTCACCTAGTTTGAATTTAATTCCGCTAACAAGTGTGAAAGCACTTGCGCTAAATTATAATCGTTTTCATTCAGACGGTACAATAAAATCGTTTGCTCCAAATATTTAAATCGTTGGATTTGTAGAGTAAAATTAATAAAAAACTACTTCGTTTTATATTTCAATAGTATTTGTTGTGTCGCTCACTAATACTGAAAATCATATGATTATTCCATGCCGGGTGTACCTACGCTCACTCTTCTCAGCGTAAACTCATTTTCACACGACCGAAGTACGGCGAGGGCACATCTAATTATTAAAATCTTTCGAACGACAGTGTAGTTATGTGAAATTTAAATGTCTCCATTCTTGAAGCAACGTTTTCAAGCAAAACATAACACAATATCACGCCTATAATCCCCGAAGGGTTGGGCAGAGGTACAGCTAATAGTACACCCACATTTGTTTTTTAAGTCCCATGTACTAGGGGGTGAACCTATTGCCATCAACCAGGCACAAATCCAAACTCCGTGGCTGCTACTGAGAAATTCCTGATGGAAAAATGCTGATAACACTTTCCCGACCCGGGAATCGAACCCAGGTCTTCATGCTCAGCAGTAGCGCTTGCGATCATTAGACGAGGCAGTTAACGTTTTTAAACAAAGGGGATAAAATGTCGAAAGAAAAGCAATTATAAAAAGGGAGCGTGTTACGCAATAGCTTTAGAGATTTCGTACCCAGAACTCAAGCCGACGGCGGATTTCATTCTCCGAATTTAACCCATAAACGTGATTATTTGGGTTATCATAATAATTATATTACTTTGAATACATAAAGTCCAAAGATGTAGGGTCAAAGGTTAAGAATGAGGGCAAAAGCGCTCTTTTGATATTCATTTTAATATGCTTTCATAAATGGTAATCTGTGTAAGTATTTTGATCTGTTTATGTTGATAAGATGTTTTTTTTTTTCTGGGAAAATTGAAATTTTTGATAGCCGAGTGTAAAGTTACAGAAACATCTGAATAAATGCTGCGTTTATAATTTTTGTTTAAAAATCATTTGAGACCATAAAGAAAATTCACGACGAGGGTTTCTAGTTATTCACACCGTGTATAAAAGTGTATTTTTGTGCATTAGTGCAATTATATCTTATACAAGTAAGCGTAGCTCCAGTGAGAACAGCTAGTTTATTTATAAACATTCTCCTTCTTAGCGTGCCGATGACAATCTAAATTGACGCAGCCCAAAATTTGGCGACGAGTTTGGCACTTTCAGTAGAAACAAAGATAAATTGTTTATTTGTCTCGCCATGGACAAAAAAAAATGGTTAAATCTATACTAATATTATAAAGCTAAAGAGTCTGTTTGCTTGTTTGTTTGGTTGAACGCACTAATCTCTAAAACTGAAAAAAAATATTGAAAAATAATGTTAGTGTTGGATAGCCCATTTATTGAGGAAGGCTATAAATCATCACGCTGCGCCCAATAGGAGCGGAGCATTAATGAAAAATGTTACGCAAAGTTACGCCGGTCAGCTAGTTAACAAAAAAACAAAATTATATAAAAAAGTGAACATAAAAAAAAAGACAAACTAAATAGGTCCTGTACGAGGCCAAAAGGTCCCTATCTCAGCATGATGCTGTAACATTAAAAAAAAAGTCACAGCGCTTGTTTTCTGATAGGGCCCAAAGTAATAGTGGTAGTGTGGGTAGCGTCCATTAGCTCCTGTATTTTTTTTTTTTTTTTTAATGTAATTCACAAAACTGATGTACAATCACAAAGAGCTCAAAAACGGTACAACAGAAAAAGACTGATTGACATCTACTCGATGTGAATCTTTCATGCACATACATTATTAGTAAAAATAAACACTTAAAAAAAAAACAGGAAAACTATCAACTCAAATTAAATAACTCGCAATCAAACTAAAACCAATAAAAAATGAGATCAAATTAAAATATAAATTAAATCACAAAACTATTAAAATAAATAAAAAAATAAATCAAATAAAAATAACCAAAAAACAAACAATAAAAATTAAATCAGATTAAAACAAAAATTGAATCGAAATAAATATTAAAATCAATAAAACATTAAAGCACAAACAAATTGAAATCAATAAAATGTAAAAAAAAACAACTCAAATTAAAATACAAATCAAATTAAAATTCAAAACATAAAATTAAATATTTACACAATTAAGTCTCTCAGCTTTCGTCTCACTGAAGCTTCAGAACCAGAAAAGACGTATTGAGTCATAGTACATAGTACTCTGCTACTTAATTACTGAAAAGGAATCCTAAAGATCTAGTCACTTCATTTGATTCCTCCTCGAGGCAAAACTACGAACATAAAGCACTTAAGTGCGCCGTATATCTTGAGTACGTAACCCGAGTGCGTGTAAACGTTATGTATTAAGTGACGGCCACGCACTTAAGAGCTTAGCCGCGTGACGGTTTGATAATACGCGTCTCAACCCGCGCGAGAGGGTAAGGTTGTGGTCATGGACGGGAAGGGCGAATTATTGGTAGGCTTTTTTTCTTTTAAGAATAGTCAATAAGATAATAAAAACCACGGTTTCAATTAAAGTACGCTTTAAAATTCAACCAACTTATCTGTGCAGAAAATAATTGGTTTCCCAGCAATATTTTTTGCGCAGAGTTACTTAGTTTGATGTTCAGATGAAGATGCTTGGTTGACGGCTTCGTGAAGGGTCCGTTTACACCTTGTATAGCAAAAAGGATGTTGTATTTCAAGATTAAACAATAAAGAAAATCTATTACTGTTTATTTTTCAAATATTCTGCCTAAATATCTTAGAACGGAAAATAATTAAAAACAATAACTTTCACCCCCGCCTCCGCTTATCACCCGCTCATACCCTAACCCCACAATAAAGCCGTGACAGGTTAAATATATGCGAATTCGGTATTAAAACGTATTTTCTTGTAATGTCCTTTACACTGCAGGATAATACGATTAAGTGCGGTAGGGGGCGTCTCTGTTACTTCTAACTGTGATCATTGAATCCTTTACGGTAATAATCTTGAGATTCTAGGAGGTTATAAGCCATTTGTGTAGCTTTAGACTTTGTATTGTATGTGTTACTGTTTGAATTTGAAACTTTTAATCACTAAAAAATGTTGAGAACGAAACAAAACATTGCAACGCCCGCAGTATTTCCCCGAAGGGGAGAGATTTATCTTGTTCACACCTACATTTCATGGTGCCATGTAAACTGTCCATGTAGGGCGCTAATATTTTTTAGAACCAATGTTGGTACAGTTAAATCAAAATAGGTAAGCTCTCCCTTAACCCACGAGTGTACGAATTAGAAAGATCATCACACTATAGGTACATAGAAAAACCCCCCACAGAAAGCCAAAGCCCCAATCCAACTTGAGCGTTCTGATTTCAAAAGATAGTCGATGATTCCCGATTTTGTGGTACATGTGAGGAAAATGTAGTGAGAAAAATGTTGAGTATGAATGTAGATGGCTATAAGATTAGAGGAAGACCAAATAAACCATGATATGGCTAGAAAGGAGTTGACTGCTGAGATGACGATTAAAAGAGAAGTTTGGATGAAGAAGACATGCTGCGCCGACCCCAAATAAATTGTGATAAAGGCAGGAGAGTGATGAAGAGTCGATGCTTCCCGAAGCGCATGGCCCAAGGAATAGTCCTTGGAAGTCAGTATTTTTTTTTTTAATTTAATGAATGTAACGACTTTATTTACATTAACTATATACATTATAATAATTAAAATTACTAAAATTAACTAACTACAAACTATAAAAGAGCATCAAAAAACTCGTCCTCAACGCTGTCAGCCGGTAATGTGCCCAAGAGACTGGCGGCGTTGCCACGTTGTATGGCAACACTCAGCCTTTGGCCAAGGTAAAAGCCAGCCCTTGGGTCACGGGAAGCGTCAACTAGGCGTTTTTTTTTAGTCAGTACATTGTAGAAAATAATGCTCAACTATTAATCAACACTATGAATTAGACTCCTATGTCCTTCAAGACAATACCTTATAAGGCACTGCTCACGTGCTAAAAGTACCTACGACTACCTATCTTAACACTTCAATAAGACGAAGGTCTATAATGTTAACGTGCTCATATTAAATTTAATTGTTCTTTGTCGGGTTTCGAGACAATGCATAACGATTGAGGCGTGACAACGCGCACGTAGGATTGATGCTGTGTCGATCACATAGGTTTTAATGTTAGCTTATCATTGGGTGATAAGGACTTCCGGTTCAATATGGGTGATTACGTGGTTACGCGGTCAGATTAAGGAGTATTGTAATACACGGTACAGTTACTTGGTGCAGGCCCAGTGGTTGTGGAAGTCAGGTAGGTAATCGACCCATGTAAAATACTGGTATTCAGCTGCATCCAGTTAGACTGAAAGGCGACTCCAACATAGTTTGAAAAAGGCTAGGTTGATGATGATGCTAAAAAAAACGTGACTATTGTTTGCTTCATTGACTTTTTTGCCACCGACTTCCGTAAGTAAAGTTATTTTTACTTTTTTAGTGTTTTTTTAGAAGTCGGTTATTTTTTGCAAAAACATTTTTATTTTACCCTTTTTAGCTATCGCATCACACACAAATCCGTGTCAAGTATCATTTTCGCAATTTCTTTTACTTGGTTGACATATTTTTTCCAGTTATTTTGATTTAAAAACCAAACTGCTGAACCGATTTTGATGAAATTTCTCTCGGACCAATTGGAAAGTGTATCCTTTCAAATAAAAGAAGATTTTTTGAAATCGATTCATAAATGACGAAGATATCAGGTAACAAACACACAAAAAAATACAACCGAATTGAGAACCTCCTCCTTTTTTGAAGTCGGTTAGCAATTACATTTGTTATTCGAATATGCAGACAATTTAATTTAGGTGGCAGTTCATTTGGAAACTTGTCAATTTCCGATTTCCTAGAATTAACACCTCTATTATTTGCTCAATCAATTCAGGTATAACTAACAGGCTGTCAATAGGTAAGTCAACCTACAGTATTGTCATTCCCACTTCCTTTAACCCATCCAAAAGTTGTCATGATAATATCCCACCCTATGTGAAATGTTTTCTTTAAAAATGTCATTTGTATGGTGTACATAATAAAAAATATTCTATTATATTCCATAATGCCCTAATTTTACAAGATTGTAATACAAATCTTAACTCAATAATCATCAAGAATAATTCGACCCTAAATCAAAATAAGTACCTATCATCACATAATGTTACTACCAGCCCCACTATAATCGTTACAGCCACCCCTATCAAGGAAAACTAAACAGATACAGCATTTTAACGACACCTTTACACCCTACGGGCCCACGCAGACGTCAGACATTTGTGTGCGATTTAGTCTGCGACGCACGATGTTTGTGAGATCTGCGTTCTTTCCCTCCCTCGTTTATACCAAGGTATAGAACATGTAAACTACGAGTACATGTTTTGTCAACTGTTTTTAAAACAAGTTAAATACAAGTTTTGAAACTGACAATGGTCACTAGAATTAACGATCTTGATGCTTGCAAGCATCAACAACAACGAAAATAAAAATATGGTAAATATCCAGATTTCAGTGTTAACGATATGTACGGTGCACGTACATGGGTTTTAAAATATATTTATTACAATAAGTTAGCCAGTAGGCTCGCGTATTTGCACTTTGGACGCGACCTACATTTGGCAGTGACATATTGCATTGTTCTATGCATTTTATGTATATTACATTTTAGTGTTCAATTAGACGTGGTTTGAGTCGGACAACTTGCATTTTTATTTAGATTCATCCCGTTGAGCATTCACTGACATTTTCTGCATTTAAGTTTAAATTTGACATTTTACATCAGCATTGACATCACTTATGTTAGGGAAGCACTCTACACGATAGTTGTAAACAAAATTTGTCAAAAAGGTGAAAGACATAGTTCATTATTCATTTCTGAAACAACAACGTCAAGTATTAATTACACATGTTTTAAACACGGCTACTTTTTGGACAAGACTTGATCAAAAAATCAGCACGAAACAAAATGAGTCACAACGTCTAGATAAAGGTAAACGCGGGGCTTTCTTACTTACCCTATGTATGTATGTATGTGCCCTATGTATGTACCTAATAGTAAAAAAAGGAGTCACACACATCAATCACGCAAAATGTCGCATATTTTTTTCCATCGCAGACTCGTACACAAAAAGTCTGTCGTCTGCGTTGCCCCTAAAACTGATTCTCCTACCAATATACGTCACTCTTAACATCATATGGCCCGACACTTCATTACAGGCCACTATATTACCTTTTAAAGGCCTCAATTTCAGGCCGTTTGCCTGATGGCCTGATGATCGTATGGCCTTATCTTGTGGGCCAGGCCTTTGTAAGCATTGCGCATAAATTTGCAAAATGATCGATTGAGGGTAGTCGAGCGATTTTGTTATATTCTCCAGGGTAGGTGGGGGGTGATTTAATGTGTTAAATTGTAAAAGAAATCTTTGATTGGTCTTAGTGATGTGATAAAAAGGGTAAACAGATATAAGGTCGATTTGTTAAAAAAACATTTTGCGCTGATAGGTATAGTCACCTATCATAATATACATTGTGTACCTTTTATGCTTTAGTCTATCTATTTCAATGTCAAAGTGTCTAGGAGATGGTTAGATTATATCTTTACCTTAATAATTGATTTGAGAATAGTAGTTTTCAAAAGGCCAATTCACTTCAAATTAATAATACTGTCCATTGAATGTCTCTTTGCCTCAAAACAAGTCTCTAAAATTTAAGTAAAACAGACGAAAACTTTACTACTGTGATAAACAGTTCATACACGCCTTTCCCCAATCCCATTTTATTACCAGGATATATACCCTAAATATCCAGGCTGTAAAATAGAAGACGATCTACATAAGGGGTGCTTTACACATGTTCGGGTCGGCATGACCCCGGGCGGCAAAATCGTATACACTCAGATCTTACTTTTTTTAGCTATTCCATACCAGCATACTCGTTAGGGCAAGTCACTTGGCTTAGGAAATTGTTTAACGATGCCAAACGGAGATTGCCGGCCAAATAAAACGAAACATTTATAGTATTTTTTTTTGGATCGGCTTCACTACTCGACAAAAACTGCCAAATCGAATATGCCGGCCGACCCGAACCAGTCCGTAGTCCCCCTTACATAAACGCCTACAAATAAATCTGGGCCTAGACATGTCTTACTATCTAAAACTAGTCGTAAATCAAGTCGTGAGCCTCAGACACAAATCCTCCTGAGGACAAATTAAAATGAATACTTTTTTTGCATCTTTGATGTATGGTCCAAGTTGTGACAGTAGTTGTTATGATAAGCTGATTTGCTGTCAGAGAAATTATGAATTATTGTGGTGAATATTACTCAATGTCATTGTAGGTTTACGAAAACGTTTTCAGTGGATATTTTCATGTTCATTTTGAATGTTTCCTGAATTTTTGTGGAATGTTATGGACAATTTTAACGTTATGTTATGCATTCTGCTATTGGGAAACTGTTGATTTTTTAAAAGTAAAATTGATGTGGCTGTTCAATTTTTTTGTTTGTTTAAAAAAACCTAGAAAATAGAGCTAGAAAAGCTGATATTAAAAAAAAAAATACATCTGTACCAGTTTGATCGGCACAGGTACACTTTTATATTTATTAGTAGAGTGACTATTCAGTAGACCATTTACCTACGCTTGTATAAACATTTTAAAAGATTTTGACATAGCAACTCTTCGTCTTCACCAATTCATATCAAAATAACTTCACACCACAAATCTCTTATAACTTGCACCAGGTATTTCTAGGTTGGCTCTGCGTGAACAATACAAGACAAAATGAAAAACGTTCGCTGTGGTGCACAGCCGCCATTTTAAATAATATCGTTGCATTTAATACGCAGTATTCTTTACTATGTACACCGTATTAATGGGCTAGCTAGGGAAGAAATAGAGGGTAGTTCGTTTGTACTTGTTGGATTGTGAAAATCTTGGGTATAGAGATTTCTATAAAGTGAGGAATAGCTGGTTAGGTTTTATTTTTTATCAGTGATCATGTATTCAGTCGCATCTGCAATTTTACAGATATTTTATGATCGCATTTTCTTCGTCATCAATATACTATCATCTATATGTAATCAATAATCTTTCTTTTTTTTAATAATCAATTTTGTAAAAAAAAAACGTTTATTCGAAATACCAAGAACACAATTAGAATGTAGTTCAAGACTAATAATTGCCATAGAATAGACCGTTAATAGAGTTTTAAACAAACAATGGGAAACTTCTTTTCGATCCAACTATACCATAATCTAGTTACCTAGACTACCTCAAAATGTGCAGTGGTAGAGACACTCTGAGCACAACAAGTAAGAAACTGATGTTGAAGTCATTGGAAAGGGAGTATGTATTACAAAAAAATGCAGATATCTTTTTTTTGTAGAGCGGAGAATCTTGCCTCTATCTGATTTCATTTATAAATTAACAAACTAAATACTGATCCCGCATAAAAACTTTAATGCTCCAGAATCAAAGGATTCGTTTGTCTTTATACAGGTTATGACATTGAAAGGATTGTTTAACTTGTGGAGGGATCGCTTGGCCAAACTTTATTGAAATCGATCTGGAGAAGTTTCAAGATGTCGCAGAATTGGAAGGTTTCTGAAGCGTTTAGAGGTAATTATTAAAACTAAAACCTATGATCAGTCGTTTTGACTCTTATCTCGCTTTTATTAAAGAAACATTTACTTCATAACATCACACCTGTAATTCCAGAAAGCAGGCAGAGTTGACAGCAGCCAAGTTAGGCAGAGGGGTACCTTTATAGTTCACCCATATTTAGCCAGTTACGTTTAGATTTAATGTAATTGGGTGCGAGTTTATTGCCATAAACTGGACATAAATTAAGACTCCGTGGCTGCTACTGAAAGTACTTATGAAAAAACTCAATAACACTTTACCCTACCCATGAATTGAACCCCTTCAAACTCAGCAGAGAGGAAGATAGTTTCGTGAATGTCAGTTAGTTACAAATTTATACATAGGTCCTCATCATCTGCCTAGCCTTTTCCCAACTATGTTAGGGTCGGCTTCCAATCTATCCGGATGCAGCTGAGTACCAGTATTTTACATGGAGCGACTGCCTATCTGACCTCTACAACTCAGTTAACAAAACAATTTATATACATAGGTATGCTACTAATTGTTTATCTACATTCTAAGACGGTTCCCCAATACACCAGGACAGTATACTCGCGTATGACTCAACAGTTAGTGAACATACGACGCAGTTGTCGCAACTGTTCCAGTTGTGTTTAGCAATTATGTGCTGCACACCACTGCTAGATGTGCCAACTAATTGAAATGCCCAACAAAAGCTAGTGATATTGTGAGTGTGTTTTGCCATGACTTTGTACCGAGTCGAGCAAAAGACAAAGGAAGAGCGGACACAGATTTGTCTGCACCTAATTATTTATTTACCATCTCCGCATTCTCTAGTCATCCCGCGATCATGGCGCTTGCAACAGCGTCGAAATATCGGGAGCTCACAAAATAATCACGGAAGACACGTAAGTGACAGTGTAAGATTAATTGAAATGGTTGGGTTTAACTTTTTGGCATATCAGTTTGAAGGAATGAGGTGACAGGATCGTCAGGGTTGTCAAAATCGGGTTTGTCACCGACTCGACACGAAAGACTGGACACACGTGTTTCCAGTTGGTGAAACTCAAAATTAGTATCAATTATTATTTTGTCATCTGGACACGCCAAGATTTTTATCTGTGTCCACATAGTGAAACTTAAATTAAATCACTTTTATGTTTTCGCCAACTGGACACACTCAGTTTTTTTTTTGCAAAAAAGGGTACAGTCAGGTTAATAACTATCATTAATTAATTCAAAAGCTGTCAGATCAATCCTTTTTATTTGAAAAGCTACTTCAATATTGCTACAACGCCGAGTAAATTCCGAAGGCGGTATGGTCGAAGAGAGAAGGGATCGTAAAACATTTAGGTAACTTTTGTTATTTATTTGGGATACTGATTATGTTGTGATAATAAACATTTCTTAGCCCTATGAACCAACACTGTAAACAGTAACTGTTCGCTCAAGAGTTTATAACAATAAAATTACCGATAACCAACAAGTAAGTACTTGAAAATTAATTCCAGAAATCCGAACATTTTAGTACTGATTACGGAAAAAAAATAACAGTAAATTTAATAATAATTATGACAGTTTTGCTTGCAATGCCCGTAGCTCCCACTGGATTCGACACTCAATATCAATAGTAACTTCTTTGCAATACTTTTGCGAAATAACTACGTACTGTAACCACGTAATTTGTTCAACCTTGTATGTTGTTCAAGCAGTAACTGTAATAGTCTATCTATTGTTTGCGACACGGAAATTGGATAAACTGATCAATCTGTCTTTGAAGTCGAATTGTCATTGGTGGAAAATTTTCGATGACTGTTGTTGTTTTTGCCTGTGTCAATTTTGGACAGTGTGATCTATGTAAACAGGTAAAATCAGGAATTTAGTATTTTAGAGGAAGTTCGAACATGGTGCCTGTTACAGAAAAATTGAAAGGAAGTCGTCTGTCTTGGTATGGACATGTAATGAGGAGGGGTGAAACGTATGTTACTAAAATAATGGATATTAATGTTGATGGATGGAGAGGGAGAGGGAGGCTAAAAAAGAGATGGATGGATTGTGTGAGAAATGATATGAAAGAGAAAGGGGTAAATGATTCCGTGAAGTCTGACATGGGAGAATGGAAGAAGAAAACGTGTTGCGCCGACCCCAAGAAGAATGGGACAAGGGCAGGAAGATGTTGATTATGGTGGTCTATGTCCTACAGGTTTGAACACAATATATAAATACATGCAACGCTTATATTCCAATGCTACACTGATTTTGATGTTCTAAAGTAAGATAGAGGTATCTAAGTGTTAACAGCGAACCGTAAAATCCAGCTAGAATGGACTCATCATACTTCGTCGATCATCATCGAGGATTGTGTGTTAAAGCGCAATGTTGTAGAGCCCTATTATGTCTGCTGTATCATAAGTAGCAAAATTATCCAATGCATAAGTTTGGGTTAGTTAAAATGGAATTTCAGTGACAGTTTACTGCATGGAAAACCTGGTAAGTATATGCAAATCAGTATGCCTAATTATCAAAACCATTAATGTAAAACTCATTATTATATTACAATATGAATCGACATGCCTGGTGGACCCCCTAAGATCCCCATAATCCTGGGTGTCGTCCCTCAGCGAATGCATTAAACATTCCCCGGATTTGCTCGCACAACGGATTAGAGGGATGAGCGTAAGTAATTGCAATGTTTTTTTTATTTAATTACAATGGTATTTTAATGGCCTCCGGTTTATATTCTTGACAAAAATATAAGTCAGTACGCTTATGGTAACGACTCCATTTTATCAAACCTAATGTAAGGACCACTATCTATTCAAGAAACCTGAATTAGTGATTACTGGAACTCTGTTTTTAAAAATAAAAAAAGACTCTGACAACTGGGAAAGTCACATGGGTAATTCTTCTTTTTTCTTTATCGTGTGGTTAGTGCCTAACCTGGTGTCACAGTTTTTATGCCGCCCAAGGGCCTCAGACTTGACTTTTACATGCCGTCGAGAAATATCTCTTAGGCATGCTGGTTTCCTCACGATGTTTTCCTTCACCGAAGCAAGTGATAATTATAGGTACAATACGCAGATAATTCTGGAAAATCAGAGGTGCGTGTCTTGGGTTCGAACTCGAGACCTATGACTTGGCAGTCCAACGGTCACACAACTAGACTATCACTGCTCACACACACATGGGTAATTACTCCATGTAAAGTACTGGTATTCAGCTGAATCTGGTTAAATTAGAAATCGACTCCAACATAGTTGGGAAAAGGCTATGCAGAATTTTTTGAATAAAATACTCTTCATACTGTCTTTACGATAGATGGACTGTGTGAAAGGTGATATGTCAAGAAAGGAGGAGTCTGATAAGATGACGAGTAATAGAGACATATAGAAGAAGAAGACATGCTGCGCCGACCTCAAATAAATTGGGATAAGGGCAGGAGAGTGATGAGTGACTCTTGATACTGTCTTGTATTCCAGGAAGTAAATATGTGTGCCTAACTGTAGCAAAAGCATTGAAGGAACTTCATAGTGATCTAACTTTTCGGAAATCTAGATCTAGAAGATAACTAGTGAACACTGCCGCTAATATTATTAATTTTTATCCTGTCTTTCTCCTATAACATTGGATATTTTTCTATAGCTTCTCTAAAGCGAGAAAACAACTACATATAACTAACTCTTGCGTTACATAATTAAAATAATTCTTAGTAAAAACAATCGCAAAAGTAACTCATATAACTAGACTATTGTTTCTGCCCTTAACTTCGTAATAGAAAAACAATAATTATGTGAAAGTTGGTCTAAGCCACGTGCCTCGTTTAGACGCACTCGTCGATTGTACTCGACTGGCTTGTTTCATGGTAGAGTACACTTGGATGCGGGAAAAGTGTGTCTATTGTTCGTAAAAGCGACAGCACAATCGTAAAACAGTCATAGATCAATTCGTTATGTCTCTTTGTGATCGAGCGTGGTTTTGAGTTATATCGTTTCGATTTCGCGGTATACAAAGAGATTTAAGATACCATAGAGGAGATATCAGAAGATATATCATAGAAAAAAACTGACGCTTTAAAGCAAAATGACATAAATTACAAGTTTGACGCGTTACACTTGTACCAACAGCAGCCAGTCGGCATGAAGATTTTACTCGCATTGTTATGTCTATCGAAAGTAAGTTTAAATGCCATTTGGTGGCATATAAGAGTGTTTCCCTCACTTTTTACCGGTAGAACTGGTGTTTTTATGATGCAGGGAATACGTTATTCCCCTGAATGAACATTATTACGCTGTGGAAAAAAAAACAAAGTTTTAAGATACAGCATCTGCTGCTCAAATCCAAATATTGCTAGTCTGGTTTTTATGCTAAGTAATCTCCAAACGATAACCAATAATTTAGTGAACTTTTTTCTATCTCGTAATGATTTACGCACGCAAACATAACCTCTATATTATAATCAAGAACGTAAATCAAAACGTTTAAACCTAAACCCATTATTCTCATGATGTAATCCATTGAAATATAAACAGTTTTTTGTGCTGAAAAAAAAAAACAAAAACAAGTTTCTATGCAATGACGTGACCCAACACTCGTGACTCACAAAACCAGTTGCAGCTAGACAAAAATACTGTGGGAACTAAAATTCATCATCGTCAATCCAACCATAATAACAGTCCACTGCACTGCTCTGGAAATATGGACTCCAGCTCAGCAAGAGGAGGCCTGTCTCCAAACAGTAGCATAGCAGCGAGAATTATATGCTAAACTCAGGCTTCTCCAATCGTAAATCATTAAACTCGATCCACATTTACTCTTAGTCAGCTGCTACCTTCCAAAGGACGTGTCTCATCGACATTTCCACTCTAGGGGTGAGCCTGCCATCAACCCAACAAAAAATCAAGACACTGTGCTTGTACTGTAAAAATCCTGTTGGAAAAAACCCAATTACACTACCGGAACTGGGAACCCAGGACCTCATGCCGAAGAGTAACACTGACGGTCAATGAGGTAGTTAGTTCTGTTTGCTTTTTATTTGGGCTAAGTGAAGGAAGCTTCATGAGCTATACACCATCCCCTTTACCTTACCGTGAACAATTAGCTAAAAAAACTTTTTTTGCAAAAAAAACCGACTTCCAAAAAAACACAAAAAAAGTGGAAAATAACTTTACTTTCGGAAGTCGGTGGCAAAAAAGTCAATGAAACAAACAATAGTATTTTACCCTTTTTAGTTATAGTATCACACACAAATCCTTATAAAGTATCAATTTCGCAATTTCTTTTACTTGGATGACATATTTTTTCCAGCTATTTTGATTTAAAAACCAAACTGCTGAACCGATTTTGATGAAATTTCTATGGGACCAATCGGAAAGTAAATCCATTCAGATAAAAGAAGAATTTTTCAAATCGGTTCATAAATGACGGAGATATGAGGTAACAAACACAAAAAAAAAAAAAACATACAAGCGAATTGAGAACCTCCTCCTTTTTTTAAAGTCAGTTATCAAATTAATACAAGATGTCCGGAGTCCGGCTCACTTCAGATTATCGTTTGTTTGATTCGATTATAATTACATTAATTACAGGGTCGATACTGACCACTGATGAAATTAATCTTCATTAACTCAGAGCTAGATTTGATATTAAGTTATTAGTAACGCTTTGATGCACTGAACCGAGTTAAAAAGATCAAGGCCTTGGTTCAGTTTAATCTGTTGTATGTTTTTTGCGTGTTTGAAGCCTGAAATAAACAAGATTTTATAGACTTGAGTGAAATAGTGTATACCTGTATAGACCATTTGACTATGTAAGTACTCGTATGTCATTACTTTCCAGAATTTGATCCATAATAGTGATGCTATCGAATGGTGTAATATTACAGTGCGGGTTTTTTTACACAATCAACGGGTTCGATTACTGGCTAGGAATATTGATTTTTCAATAGTCCAATGATGCAATTTTAGTTCGCCAGTTAATAAGTCCCATGTAATAGGGGCGAGCCTAATGCCATCAACCGGGCACAAAATATGCAGACTTCGTGGCTGGTATTTAGAAAATCCTGAATGAAAAACTCAATAACAAACAAACATGTCAGTTTGTCCCTAAAACACGTAATAATGTAAACAAACATTGACACAGCTTACTTCCAAGCAGTAAATAAGTTTTAATGACTCATTAAAAATGACGGTATCTCTTTACGACACATAAAATCAGAGAGAACCAATGAAAGTAGTACAAAACAAACCTTTTTACGTTTCCTGTGACATCACTATACCGGGTCGGTCGTCATTGCATAAACGGCAATGTTATCCACATTAGGTAAGTAAACAAATCTTGAAATAATAAAAAAATACTAGAAAGCGATACTGTTTTAGTTGTTTTTCTAAAACTAAATAAACTAACAATCAAATAATCTGTTATGTTGTCCACTAACCACAACAGTTCGAAATCTTTGGCAGCCGTGACGATCCGAAAGTCAGTCAGTTAATTGGTGGCGAAGGTCCATGGACAATACTAGAAGCCGCTCCCAATTTAGTTGGACCTAGGCTAGGCAGAGATGACGGCCACTAACTAAAACAGCAAGACTATTTTATTTTCATTTCTTATGGGAATGTAATATCAATTTAATTTTTTTAATTTTTTTTCTTATGTTTATTAAAGTAACTTAAAAATACCTTGTAAAAAACAATTTTATATTTCTAAATATATAAAGTAAGAAACTGACTGGCTGGCTGATTCACTGACTGATCGATCAACGCACAGTCAAAACCAAACCGCTGGGTCTAGAAGCATGAAAAGAGAGAAAGAGAGAGAGAGAAAGCATGAAATTTTGCACAAATGTTCCTTAAATAACTTAAGTGTGTACTAAGAAGGGATTTTTGGTAATTCAACCCTAAGGAGTTAAAATTGGGGTTGAAAATTAGTATGAAACTTCGTCCACACGACCGAAGTTACGGGCAACAGATAGTTCCTAAATAAGTCTATTCTTGCCATCATTAATTAACTTCTCATAAGCACATATCAATCATAATCAATACGTTTCCATCGAGCCTCCTCCCAAAAGTTCAAAAGAGTTTTTATTCAAAGAGATATGGCTTCGCTTTTTCAGTAATGGCTCATGAAAGACCAACGGCCATAAGATTACGTGACGACTCGCAATTAGTCAATGACGGACATAATGCAAAAAAGCAGCCGGCAGAAATCCTGGTCCAAACTGAATTTGTGCATTATGTTATGACAAAACAAGTCTTACTACCAGTTATATCGTATTAACCAACATTAACTTGGTTATGGAGATTAGATAGGCAGTTCCTGGTAATAAATACTGGGATTCAGCTGCATCGGGAACTGTTGGCGCTCAAATTATACAGGCTGGAAGGTAAACCGACGCTGAAACGATTACCATGTGTTCAGTAGCATCGGTGTCCGTTCCACCTTGTGTTGCACAAGGCAGCGTTTTTGGTCGACACAACGTATTTCTGCTTGCATTCTCTCCTGTTAATCTTCACGCTATCATTAACTCTCTTTGCTTCCCCAATCTTTTAATTGCCCTTCCTGTCCCTAGTTACTTTCTCTCAGCATCATTTAGCCAGTGGATCTTCTACATATTTTCTTCACGACGTCATCTCCGCGACTCAACGCATTTAGGTTAACGAGATAGATGCACATCTTTCAGTCAGCATCTATTCTCTTTCGTTGGACAGTGTGAGAAATATGTGTCATCTTTGGATGCTATTCTGTGATGCATTCATTTGGGAATGAAATCTGGGTATGAATTAGCAAAGGAAGTGTGTCAATGACGAAAGCAAGCAAAGTGAATATCATGAAACCTTGGTTTTACACGGGGTTTGAAAAGTACTTACCGAGTTGTTCTGTATAAATCAAAATTGGCTTTAAACGATATTTTTTTGTGAACTTGCAACTCCAAGTTCTGTCTTGTTTCGCATCTGTTCTATTAAGTTTTCATATACTATCAAAATAGGCTGATGACGACATACGTTTAAAACATTTCGCTTTGACAAAGAAACTACTGTTCAAAGTAACATCCTTACATAAAAAGTTCCCTCTTTGTGACTCGCACACTTTCTGTGGCAGTGCATCTATAAGGCAGATACATACCTGTCTGATTTGAAGACCTGTGAGTTGATCTTGGTGAAGAATGATGGTGAATGAAAACTCTGTTATAAAATTTAGACTCAGTAGTCTAAATATTTGTCAATAGAGCAATCCACCGTTTTTGGTTTAAAGAAATATCTTTAACTCTGCAGAAGATATAAATAAAAATCTTGATGATGATACCATCAAGCCGATTTCAGGTACAGTGACTGCATTCGATGGTGTTCTAGGGTGGATGTCGAGAGCTTCGGTGTGCTGCTCTTTCATGTGCTCTCAAGTGGCTAGCATATCCAACTTGGCCAAAAATCTCGAGTTATATAATATAACTAGCGACCCGCCCCGGCTTCGCACGGCTGCAATGCTGATGCATGTATACAAAATATCATGTATGAATCACTCTATCTATTAAAAAAACCGCATCAAAATCCGTTGCGTAGTTTTAAAGATCTAAACATACATAGGGACAGACAGACAACGGGAAGCGACTTTGTTTAATACTATGTAGTGACATAGCACAGATGTCAACGGAAACGTCTACTAAAGATTACATAATGAGTATACGGGGTGGAAGGGACACCGAAGCGAACATAGACATTTTTCATCGGTTATTAAAAAAAATAAACAGCTGTTCCATACATTTTGACCGTGTAGGTATTGCACTTTTGTAGGAAACAGCAGATTTTTAAACCGTATAATAAGGTGACGGCCATAGTCGCACACGAAGTAACTCGGAAACATTTAGAGTAATTAGCTCCTATGCATATTTGAGGGTTTCTTAAACGACTGCTGTTTGTGTTGACATTAACCTTGTACACAAGTTCGTGTTTAAATTACTTATTAGTGTAACCTTTTTGCCTACTTTGGTTATTTAAGTAATGTTTATTATACTATTTTATAACGGATAAATTGGATAAGAATAATACAGTACTACGACTGCCTCGATGATCGCGTGCTGAGCATGAGGTCTTGGGGTCGAAACCCGGGTCGGGGAAAGTGTCATTAGGTTTTTCTATCAGGATCATATCTCAGTAGCAGCCACGAGGTCGGACTTGATCCTGGTTGATAGCAATAGGCTTGCCCCTATTACATGGAGCTTAAAATATAACTAGCGAAATGTGGGTATACTATTAGGTACACCTCCGCCTAACCCTTTGGGGATTACAGGCTTGATGTTATGTTGTTAATAATACAGTAAGCTGGGTCAATGGAAAAAACCCAGTATAAACTGCTTTATGATTCTATTGAAACTCCTACGTACCCTCCAAAGCGGAATACTGCACATTTTACGTTCATAAAAACGGTTTTTTTGCCTGAATTTTGTTCATGTAACCCTAGGGGATGTTGAAGTAGGGTAAACAAGAAGTTTCAAACGCGGAATTTTGGAACATGATAATTTCCGGTAAGTTCAGCGAGCAGCTAGCTAGGTAGCTATATTTAAAATTCTGAATTTTAAAATATACTATCACGACGGTATTTTTTGACATTACAAACTCAATTTATTTTTTCTCACATATTTTGTTAACAAGTATCAAAAACTAGCTGACCGGCGCAACTTCGTCTGCGTAACATTTTTAATTAATGCTCCGCTCCTATTTGTCGCAGCGTGATGTTTTATAGCCTATAGCCTTCCTCGATAAATGGGCTATCCAACACTAAAATAATTTTTCAATTCGAACCAGAAGTTCCTGAGATTAGCGTGTACAACCAAACAAACTATAGCTTTATGATATTAGTATAGATTGTGATAAAAATTACTTAATTTGTGGAGGCTCAGTGTTAACAGTGGTGTCCCAAATAAGGCTAGTGGCGTATAGGTCATGAGTTCGAAACCAGGCAGGGACTAAACATTATAATTTATTTCATCACCATCATCTGCCTAGCTTTTTCCCAACTACGTTGGGGTCGGCTTCCAGTCTAACCGGATGCTGCTGAATACCAGTATTTTACATGGAGCGAATAGTAGTATTTTACTGTGTAATACGATAACGATTTTTCGAGTTCTTAGTTTTATGTATATTGTAATGTGATGTGAAATAAAAAAAAATATATAAAAAAAATACTTAACTTATTTTTAAAATTCACTTATCTCTGCATCCAACTGTACAAATGATAAAACATGAATGTTTCGATAAATACATAATAAGCTCGTTGTTGTACCTCTCTTATGTAACTGTATGAATATTTATTGCATCGAGAATATATAATGCCGTAAGAACCCGGTGACCTTGGCCGGAGGAATCTGTTTGATAAGACGACCTTGTATAATATTATTGTAACCATTTTCACAAACACTAGGCGATACATTAGCGAATGTATAAATAATATTGTGCAATTGGATTTTCTCAGCTTAGCACCGAAATAAATGGAACTTGGTTTGCTATTATTAGTCATCATCTACATAGCCTTTGCCATGTACGTTGGGGTCGGCTTTCAGTCTAACTGGGTGCACCTGAATACCAGTATTTTTCATGGAGCGACTGTCTATCTGACCCCCACAACCCAGTTATTACTGGGCAATACGATATATTGGTAAGACTGGTTGTCAGACTTGCGGACTGATTACCTGTAATGCCTGTCAAAGATCTATTAATGACAGCCGGGACCAACGGCCTAACGTGCTTTCCTAGGTACGGAAAGATAGTTAGTTAATTATTAGTAGTTCAGCTAAATATTGTAAGAGATAATAAATAATCAGTTTTGGCAAATTTTTAATTAATTAATAAAGTACTACTACTTGTCTCTTCCTTTATCGAAATTCAAAATCTATTGATTAAAACCTCGTTAATTCTTCTTCTTTACGTGTTGATTAAATACAAATTGTGTTAAACTAAAGGAAATATTTGTGGTGCAATTTTATAAACAGAAGACTTGTCGAATAAAATTATATTGAACTGCAAAGAAATTACCGTTACATGTTTCACAATAACATTGCCCTCTGTGACAAAAATGTGTACTTATAGAAGTTGCGTTGACAAATATTTAACATAGACCAGTATGTAGCCACCTACATAGTTCTAACATCTGCTTGGCTAATAATAACCTCTCACTAACCCATGCACCAAAACCAACTAAAAATGCCAAGTAATTCACATAATGACCACAGATTTAACATAAATAACGTAATATTTAAGCAGTAAATACTTGAAAACCGTTTAACTCCATTGCCAACGTTTCAATGTCAAGCTAATGAGAAACACAATAAAAAGTACAGTCCGCACAAAAAATACCTGTCTACTTTAGTTTTTTTTTTTGCTAGGTTAGAAAAAAAGGCTGGATAAAACGGAAAGAATGTTCTCACTTGTTCGCCAAAATTTTGTGGTAGGTCCGGATTTCTAGTGTGTATAGGTACTATATATTTACTGTGTACTCTTATATATTTTTATAAAGTTCATTAACATAGGCAGACTTAAAACCACCAGAAACTCTTTTTTTTTATAATAATAATAATGTTTTATTTATGAAATTCTGTTTATAAACACAATTTAAATATTCATAAAATATTGAGGGCTTAAAAACATACGCCTCTTTGCTGCGATAAAAAAAACAGTCACCGTCGACCCGCTGAAATGGGAATAGGAATTAGGAATTAAATAATTGTTTATTGTTATCTGTGAAAATAAAAAGCTACTTGAAATAAATGAAAAAAAATCATTGCATATTGAACCAAATAGTTGTGCCATAAGAGCTAGTTTTTGAGGAAGTTTAAAAAAATCTTTAATAAAGCATGTCATACTTTTCAGTTCGAAAACTAAAAACAACTGACTGACATTTAAATCCTGCAAAACCGATGCAAACGCGTAAATGTAATAAAATACATTTAGTTACCCCAGTTCGAAGTCGAACAATGCCTGGAATAAAAAACGGCGCTCAGATTTAAATAAAAAATTACGCTGATCTATTATTAAAAGCCAAAATCAATATTCTGACCTGAAACAATACTTCGTCCATTTAATAAAGCGTATGACTCATCGTATGTCAAAAATGACAGTTTCATTACGTAAATTTTCAGTACCCCGGCAACGAAAACAATGGCGACGGACAATAGGTATTGATACATGTATAGACCTGCGACTGTACAAACAATATACAGAACTTGGCCCAACGTTTATCAACACTTATAATAAAGGGCGTAAAAGACACGACGTGTTAACTGTTACCATTATTTTTGAACCCCCAGCAAAAACCAATCCCGGATTTTCGACGGTTATTAAAAAAAGCTGTTCCATACAAAAAATGCAATAGATACATGGTGAAATTTAAAGGGCAACTGTTTTTTTTTAAAGCAAACAAAAGTTGAGTGGGACTAGAAACACCCTGTATAAATTTCGTTCTGCTGTTTTTTTTTTTAAACAACGGACCGATTTCTCGGTATGTTTGGTTTTTACTGATTTTTCTCACTATAAAATGGCAAGAGAAAATGTATGTCTGATTATGTCATAACTCATAAATTACAGTACAACTCGCGATGTTTTTTTTGTCAGACAACGTCATTTAAACAAACTTACAATACGTGATATCATCTGCCTAGCCTTTTCCCAACAATTTTTAGGTCAGCTTCCACTCTGACTAGATGTAGCTGAATACCAATATTGCACATGAACCGACTGCCCATCCCCACAACCCAGTTACTGGGTACACCCCACCCCCCTTTACATATAGACGAGAGCCAACTGGCCGCGATGAGTATAAGTGTAAGGTGTCAGACTTAGCAATTATGTAATCTATCCTTAAAAAAACGTTTGTCCTGACCGACCCAACGCACAGCTCAAACCACTGGACGGATCGGGCTAAGATTTAGCACACAGATAGGTATTATGACTTAGGCATCCGCTAAGAAACGACATTGGAAAATTCAACCCCTTAGCGGCTGAAATAGGGGTTGAAGGTTTGTGTGCAAAACGTCACCAGGCGAAGCTGGTGTGGGACGGCTAGTATTGCTATATGGCTCACTGAGACATGGGATCGCATAAATTAATTCTATGATGTTCCTTCTGATACTTACTCTATAGTATCTCAAAACCTGGCCAAATGAGGAATCATCGACCCATCCCAAACAGAATGCCAGTGTGTCCCTTTCCCCTACTGTCCTGCCAATACTGAACAACCACTTGCACCTTTCGGGATTTAATCGAAGCATATGTTAGTTAGAGCTGTGCAGGTGGCTACATCAGTATGTAGACCAGTGTCTAACACCATTTAAGTTTCATCAACACGAAAAGAAGAAGTATCTCAAATCTCTTTGTCAATCTAACTGATGACACATTCATCAAACTGCAGTTTCAATTCAGAGTTAAAAATAGCCTAGTACATCTTTATAGTGGCGATTGTGTCAACAATGGTCTAAGAACTGGTCTTTGGAGGGCGTACAAGTGTATAGTAATAATTGCCAGCTTGTGTTTGTTATTGCTTTGGGAAAACCACGAGAATATTTTTGTTTGATATCGTTAGTTAATGCGCCGTTGGTCTGCAGCTCACAGTGCTACAGCTAAGCATTAATGGTTCATTTGCCAGATCAGGCAAGTATTAGTAGGTTCAGGGGTGTTACCGTTATAGGTTAAGAGATGGCGCTAGACAGCTATCTAGCGCTGTCACTTTCCCACTCTCGGATTAGTACTAAAACATTCCTGCACTAAGAGATCATGGTAACCTACCAGGTTTCTATAGGTTTCTAGGTTTCCTTTGATTAGACTGATTGTCAGGCGTAAAATATATGTATGGTTAGGGACCTTACACCTTGAGTTGATGCTGATTGATACACTGATTTAATTGATTGTTATTTATTGATAAAAGTATGATTGTATGATAGATGAGTGCACGCGGTATGAATGCTATTCGTGTACTAAATTGGCCGGCCCGGCGCAGGTAAAATGCTGACATATCGATATGAAGACTGTGCTGTGCTTGCACTGTACATGCTCCAGGCCCGGAGAAGATAAGGGTGCACAGGTGATATGAATCGTGATAAGTTACAAAGTGCTAATGATAAAACATGATTTCTTATAAAATAACTTAAATAACACTACATTGATCTATATTGACTTCCAAAACGTGGTGACGACGCCCTGTCAACTATGCGTGTGCTGCTATGGCTGTTGTCCACAGTAGCGATGGTCTGTGACGGTCTTCTTGCAGCTGTCGTGTGGTGCACGTTGGGTTCCTGATGATCCTGTTGATAATGATCACTGCAACCACAATGTATATGGCGATGTAGTGGTGGATGTCGTGGGATGATACTTGATCTGTCAATGCCTCAACTTCCTTCGCTCTGACATTCTTGATGGCGAGACTGATCATTTCCAAATCCTTTTGCCGGCTGATAGTCTCTTCGGTGTCGTTCAGTGCGGCAGCGGATGGTATAGTCAGATTGATGATGTGATTTATGGACGGAATCTCAATATCCATGGCGTCTGTTTTAGTATGGATTGAGTTAGATAAGCTTTGATGCGAATGAATCGTAAATGTTTGACCTTTGATTACGCAACCGTCACCGAGTGTCAGTACCCCGGCCTTGTTGAGTTGTTCAGCAGTAATATGATCCTCACATATGACTCGCACGGTGCATTGTCCGCAACAATAATATAAATATGAGTTGACGATGCTTAATTCCGTCCATTGATCTAAACATTGTTTGGTTTCGGTTTGACATTGATTTGCAACTTGATCCTTTACACACAGATTGTTGTCTGAGGTCATTTGATAAATGGGCTTTTTCAGAGGACAAATGAAGTCGTCATACTCATGGTTGTAAGGCGTACATCTTCCCCAATCTTCTTCCGACATCGGTATGTACGAGTCTTTGTGGATGTTTATCGCTAAGTGATGCGCGATAGGTGTGATGGTGACCATGCTTTCAGCAACTTGCTGTGGGATTGGTATGAGGTTGTAAAGCTCATAGTCTTCTCTAGTCACAAGGGGAATCTTGACTTCAAAAATCATGTATTGTTTGGTTGTTCTTGCTTTTACTTTCAGTAAATGATATATCTTTGCCAGATCCGTTTGAATATTATTTATGGGTATGGTCAGCTCCTTTGATAGTTGTCCTGTTATAGTATTCAGTTCATCTCTCAGCTGTGTTGGTGTTAAGAGGTGAAAGTTGAATTTTTCATAGAATATATTCGCCACTGTATCCACCAGCGTTTCCTGGATATTTTTTAGGTTTGACAGCATATTGTTTGCCACCAAGGCTGATAAAGTAAAGTTGCTTCTGCTGTCTGTTTTTTGAATCTGTTCTTTTAGTGTGTTTATTCCCAGGTTGCAGTTGAATATGTGTTGATTAATGAGTTTATGTTGTTTTTCCAAGGCGGTTTCTACTCGTTTGATGACATTCAATTCTGCTTCAACGATTGATGTCTGGTTTTTCCACAATAAGGCAAGATGTTTTTGATCCTTCTTGATAAGGTCGATATCTTTCTGATATTTTTCGGCAAAATCTTCGTCTAATATTCCGAATAAACTACGTGCGACGTAGCCTACCCCGTTGATAAGGCCTCTACGTCGGCGCAACCGGTGCATTTGCTGACCAAGTAAAACGCTGTTGTAGTGCTCGAGTTCGTCGTACCCATGACGTAACTGTAATCGGACTACGTCACATTGTGGTATTTGATCTGTTGAGCATATGTTTTCCAGGTGAATCATATATTTGTTGAGTACATCTATTCCTCGCCAATATGGAGTCATATCGCAGTAAACTATTAGCTTCCATTCTTCACGTTGTAGCCGCATATTGGCTACCTTATCAAAATATATGCTTTGATTATTGCTCAGACTTGAGAACTTGTATTCACTTCTTGCTGTAGGTACCATTACCATAAGAATCATGAGTATGGTATAAATTAAGTTGCATAATTTTGATGACGATTGTCGTGTTCGTTGACTTGATATGTTATTTGCAGATTTTTGATGTTCTTGCTCTTTTGATTGATTTTCATTAATAGGCAATAATGCTAGCTTTGATATTGGTCTTTTGATTGATCCATTTTTCGTTCGAATAGTAACCACCCGGACGTACCCATCTTTTCCGGGATGTAGTTCCGTGATTCTTCCCATAGCCCACTTTCCTGATGGTAGCTGTACGTCGTGTATGATGACAATGTCGTTAATCTTCAAGTTTGTGTGCGATTGCGGCCATTTGCTACGCACTGATAATTGACTTAAGTATTCCGCTCTCCACCTTTTCCATAAATCATCCATGATTTTTTGGGTGAGTTGCCACCTCGTACGTAAATCTTTTTCCGTTTCGATTAACGTCAAGGTTGGTCCACTAGCTAGAAAGTGGGATGGCGTGAGGTAATCCAAATCTTCTGGATCTTCACTTAGAGCGCACAATGGTCGTGTGTTCAAACATGCTTCGATTTGTGCTAGCACTGTTGAATATTCTTCAAACGTCAGCCTTTGTTCGCCAATCACTCTCTTTAGGTGGTACTTTAAGCTCTTCACAGCTGCTTCCCATACACCTCCCGCGCTTGGCCAGGATGGGGCGTTAAAGTGCCAATTGATCTCCATGTCGGTGATTGCGTTGTAAAATTCCACATCTAACACTTTTTGGATGTTGATGAATTCTTCATTTAGAATTATTCTGCTTGCTCCTACGAAGTTTGTACCATTGTCGCTGTATATATGTTTTGGGGTGCCTCTTCTTGCTGACATTCTGCGTAATGCTGATAAAAATGCTGAGGAGCTCAGATCCGATACTAATTCCAGATGCACAGCTTTTGTGGCCATGCATACGAACACAGCGATGTATCCTTTTGTCGTCTTTACTCCTCGGCCTTTGTTTGTTTTAACGTAGACAAAGCCAGTGTAGTCAACCCCTGAATGATAGAAAGGTCGTGCTGGATTGCTGCGTGCTGCAGGCAAGTCTCCCATCAACTGCTCTTGTTTGATTGGGTCGTGACGTCTGCACTTGACACATGTTCTAAGGCGTTTCTTGATTGCTCGATTTCCGCCTAGAATCCAATATTGTTGACGCAGCCAAGCTTGCGTGATTCGAGCTCCGCCATGATACGTCATCTGATGTCCTTGGTCAATCAGCAAGTTACTGAGATGAGAGTTTCTAGGTATTATGAGTGGATGTCTCATATTTTGATTGATATTCGCATTAGCGATCCTCCCGCCCACTCTCAGTAAGCCTTCTTGATCCAGGAATGGGTTCAACTTCAACAGCTTACTTTTTGCGCTGACTTGTTTGTGTTTCTGTAAACTGATGATATCTTCTCTGAATTCCGACTGTTGGACTCGCTTGATGATGATATGTCGTGATTTCTTCATTTCACCGATTTTTAAAAACTGTGGTTTGTGCTGATTACGTGTTATTGCGCGCAAAGTCCAAGCTAGTACTCGCGTTGCTCTGTTGAAATTGCTACATTTATTTAATATGTTGTCAATGTCAATGTCATCATTTTGTTGAATGACGCTAGTTTGTGCTGTTTTCTTCATTTCGTCTTGCGTAACATAAGTTTGTTGTTTATGTTCATTATCATCAAATGATGATAGCCACGTTGGTCCAAAAACGGACGGACGGACGGTAAAATTATGGTACGATTTTCACAATACGATAACTACATTATAAAAATTAACAATGTCTTATAAATAATTTAAAACGATAGTTCTTATATTACCTAGTATTTACGTTTGAAAGTTTTTTAATAGTTAACTCTATGTTTTTGTTAGGAGTGTTACTATCTAGTATGACTAAAGCAAATGGCATTATTATATTATTTGATGTAGGCCTAATAGAGACATTGCTAAATTACAATACAGACAAAATTGTGTTTGTATTAATACAATTATGAGAAAAAATAATACATTTACATACAATCGTAAGAGTCATTCGATCTCATAAACTACCTATTTTAATTATTAAAAATCAACACATATTTTACATATCTACAAGGGAAACAAATGTTTAGCTTCCGTGTGAATACAATTTCAATGAAATAGCAAAAATATGTAAGAAAAAAATAAAAACATCAATTTTACGAGATTTTCATAGATAAGACGAAAAGAATTGTTATGTCAGCTTCATAGTGCTCCTATGTGTATAAAAATAAAAAATACGAAAAAGTCACACTGCAGAAATATTTAGAAATATATTTTCGTTTACCTACATCCCAAATTTATGGGTTAGGGGTTCAAAAACGCGTGTAAAGTTTTAAATTTTCCAGAAAAAAAACACCTTTTTCTTGGAAACAAGGCCTGGTTTTCAGAAAAATGGTGTCATCAAACATCGTGAACCTAAAATAATAATCATTTTGTTAGAAATTTTATATAAATAATTTTAATATTATTTAATAAGGCGAGCCACGTACCTGGATTTGTAGTGAATAAGGCAGAAAAAAATACCTCTTCGAAGATTCTGCTATAATTCAGAAAACTATTTATTTTCTAGAACAGTACAAGTAGGTTCTCTTATTTTTTACTTGAACTTGAACGATAAAAACAGACAATAGACATGACATCACAAGTACACGTCAAATAAAATGATATAACAAACATCATTATAATAGCAAAAACATCACTTTTGTACGACTGGTTCTTAGCACAATCCATGTCCACATAATAAGCATTACATTATTGGTAACTGTAACTGCCAACCTTTATTTATTTTCAGACTGTTAAGCAAGGACTATCCACGTTTAGGCCTATATTTATATAGCTGGAGCTGGAAGCCATGTATTGCGTTAAAGCCAGAAAATAAGTTTTTTCGTATTTAAGAACCAACACCGATTTTCTTGACTAAACCCGAATCTTTGCTTTTAAACCTAGAGGTGGACTTGTTAAGTAAGTTTTAAGATTTATGGCTGCCTTTTCTATCCTCTAGGCAATGACAACATAGAATTTCTATTGATGACATTACACAGGAGGATAAGCAGTGATAGCCTAGTGGTGTGACCGTTGGACTGCTGAGTTATAGGTCTTGAGTTAGAACCCAAGACACGCACCTCTGATTTTTCGGAATCATGTGCGTATTGTATAATTATCACTTGCTTCGGTGAAGGAAAACATCGTGAGGGAACCGACGGTCTTCGACGGCTTGTAAAGCCAAGTCAGAGGCCCAGGGGCGGCATAAAAACTCTGACACCAGGTTAGGCACTAAACCACACGATAAAGAAAATCAGAAGTATCTTTTTCAATCTCAAGACCCTATTGACAGCTCTTATGTCATCAATGTCAAAAGTTCGATGACCTTGGCTCAAACAAAGATGACATAGATCAAAGTTATAACAACGAAGTGTGAAGTATGTTAAGTAACCGATAAAAGACCTTCTTCGCAAAAATGATAATTTTCCTTCTTTCAATGTTTGCAAAAAGATTTCTTCATTTAACATAAATAGAACCTCACAACTAAATTGGGTTCTATATTAATAAGGAAACAATAATAAAATTAAAATAACTCGTAAATCTCGATGTCGAGTGATTTCAAGTATAATAAAATCCTCGAAATGATTTCAACCGTGAATGTTATTGAAGCATTTTTTTGGTATTTTAAGCATGTTTTGTTAGCAAATTATTAATTCTTTATGTTGTCTAAGAGCCTCCAATGTATTTTTCTTCAAGACTTGTTGAACACGCAAAATATTACAATGAAAGCGACTTTTTAATTATTCAGTTTAAGTATGGGTACTGAAAAGTACCTATATTCTTATTAGAAACTTAACTTTTACCTTTCAGATTGACTCTTTCAAAAATACTTAAAAAAGAAAAAAAAAGATAAACATTTCCACATTTTAAATGATAATTATCTTAACATCACACCAGTATTGTCGAAATGCTATGTAATTGAGGTGACTTTATGTATAAGGTACAAATTCAAATTCTGGGCTACTGAGAAATTCCTGATAGAAAAACACAAAAATACTTTGCCAGCTCGTGCTCAGCAATATTACATGATTATTTAGATTGTTTCGAAACCATTGTTTCCCATAACACGTTACACGATCGACACAAAGCATAACTTCTCACTTTTAAGAACAATACAACTGCGTAAGTACGGGTAACTAAACATACACAATAAGTATTATATGGGATTATGGTCATCTATTTATAATTAAAGGCAAGAATGAATTCATTAGTCCCCATTTTAAAAACATTACTGAGGAAATGTGGGTGTACTGTTAGGTGCATATCTGCCTTACCCTAACATTACTTTAGAAACAAACACCCTTTGCACTGCCAATTTTACTTTTACCGCATATTGAATTAAACCACCCAACCTTAACCTACCAAAAACCTATAAAAACCACCTTTAACCTATAAAAAAAATCAGCCCTTTTTGTTAAATAACAGTCTCGTTATTTGTACTAAGCGACATAGTTCCCTACTGAGTCGCTTAGAATGACAGCCGGTGTAATAAGTGCCGCGTTTTTCCAATTTCAGTACACTGTCTGGAAAAATAAAGAGAGCTCGCTTTCCATATTATTAACTTTTAAGAGAGGGGTTACGTTCAAGTTTCATCGTAACGACTACGTTCGTAATAAGGGACGAACAGTGGTTTTCAATTTCCGTTATCTAAATCAGTGTTGATAAAAACTGTGTGTGAAGTGCAAGAAAACCTACATGCATCGCAAACGTTTTTTAGTACCTTCTCACTCATTGCTTTTAAGACAACGATGTGTATTTTAATTATGTTTTCCTTGATGCTTTGCAACATGATTTTTATATGCACATTGCCTATAAATGCCACTAGTAGAAACATAATTTTACCTCTGACTGTACCTCTACGCTTTTCTTGAAGACAATTATTTATCTTTGATTTTCACAGCTGATGTCCTGGGGAAGGTCTTATCAGCTAAGAACTTGTTCAGCAATGGACTCTACTATGTATAATGTCTCTGGATTCCGCATGTGGCAGTTTTTGAGTCCAATGATCATATTCCTAGTGTTAATAATATCGACGTTGTAAAAGAAATTTACTTCAAAAAGAGACCAAAAATAATCAGGGTCTAAGATTGCAAAACCTGTTAGGAAAGTGATTTCATTTTCAGAGTTAGGTATTTATTAAGTCTTAAGTATGGTTAAGGGTTGATAAGGTTGTATTCAAAACAAAATTCTGCGAACTAATAGGAACTCAGTCGACGGTATAGAATAGGAAACAAATGCATAATAACAAAAACTATGCAATGAAAATTAACAGCGCAGGTCAATCCAAGCGTGAAGTTTTTTTAAAATTTCCGGGGTACGTAGGAAGGTCCGTCTAACCTAGTAACGTTTCTGTCTGATTTTAATCAAAATCGGTGCAGTAGTATCGTAGAAAAACATTATAAACAGACTTTAGCTTTGAGTGGATCTTCTTGTTTTTAATACGGCTATAAACATAGCCAATTAAATAACAAGATCGAAAAATGTCAAGTAATCAAAGAACATGGTAAACATCTTATCTACGTTTTAATATCTCGAAAACTGGTTGCTGTAACGCATCAACTTGACCTTCCAAAGAAAAAAACGTAAAAGAGAAATAAACGTTTTAATATCAAATGCCGAAAATAATTAAGAAAAACGTGAAATTTTACAGACGTGTTGATTATTTTTTATTATTGTAAATGAAAAATAAAGAAGCTACCGATGTTTTTATGCATTTAAAAAAAAATACTTGAATTTTCCGTGCTATGTAAATAATAATATCTAATATTATTAAATGTCATTGTCATGCGTCGGAAAAATGTGTTTTATATTCTTTTGCATTAAACGCTATTTTCAATGCCACCGAAATTAAAAAAATCCGCATCAAAAAATCGCCACCATAATTAGTCTGTTGTAATCAAACCATACAATTAAACCTATATTATAACTACTGCAATATAATCGCACCTTTTGTTCAATAATGAGAAAACAATTTTTTTTAATCACAAAAATTCTCTTCACCCAAAAAAAAAACCAACCTGTACAGTAAACGACGAAAAAATCCTCACACAGTGCACAGTTTAAAAATAAAAATTAAAAAAAAAAACACTAGTACAGTCACACGCGACGTGTTAGCAGAGAGCGATGCTTTAGCATTCACAAATATCCGTCCGCGCCATACGGCCGACGCGCCTCGACTGCCGCCAGAACCTTAGCAGAACACCTACACACGGACGAAACAATGATTTGTTTATACCATAATTAACAAAGGTAACTTTATTTACAGTTTTTGAGCTGTTTCAAGCGATGTTATAAGACAAGGTCATCGGATGAAGCGCTTCAATCGCTGTTCTGCTAATTGGTCCCGTTTGTGGGTTCGAATTTTCAATGTCAGTGTACCTGAGAGGGTTATTTTTGGTACGGCCGGCCTCCAAAGTTAGTAAAAATCCATAACATATTATTATGAACATTAACATGACATAACATCATGCCAGTAATCCCCGAAGGGTTAGGCAGACGTGATTCCTAATAGTACTCCAACATTTTACGCCTGTGATGGTAAGTTCAATGTAATAGGGGGTGAGCCTATTGTCATCAACCGGGCCCAAATATAAACTCTGCTTCCGCTCGGGTCGATCTTCAGGTTAAGCTGCGCCTGCATTGGTTGGTCCATGGATGGGTGCCAACCCATTACATACCGAGTTTCTTCCGTGCCACGGAAAGCACGTTAAACCGCTGCTTCCGACTGTCTTTTGTAGATCTTTGTCAGTCGTTACAGGAGTCAGTGGCCCGAGAGTCTGACAAGAAGTCTTACCAAGGGTAAGGGTTATCACATAATACCCAGTTCTAACTGTGTTGTGGAAGTCAGATAGGTAATCGCTCTACGTAAAATACTGGTATCCAGCCGGACTAAAGCGGATTCCAACATAGTTTGGGAAAACGCTAGGCGGATGATGTAAATGGAAATAACAACCTTTATAATCGTGTATTCGCTGAGAAGCTCGTGGCTAAATAATAACAGCCGCTCGGGTCGATCGTCAGGTTAAGCCTCCCTTGCCTGGGTAGGTCCTTAGATGGGTGACCACCCATATATACCGAGTTTCCTCCGTGCCTTGGTACGATTTCCCACCCCAAAAATGAAAAAATAAATAAAGCCGTTGGTGCCGGCTGTCAATTGTAGATCTTTGACAGTCGTTACAGGTAGTCAGTGGCTCGAAAGTCTGACAAGCAGTCTTACCAAGGGGTATCGTATTACCCAGTACTAACTGGGTTATGGAGGTCAGATAGGCAGTCGCTCCATGTAAAATACTGGTATTCAGCTGCATCTGGTTAGACTGGAAGCCGACCCCAATATAGTTGGGAAAAGGCTAGACAGATGATGATGTAAGCGTGTATTCGCATTGTATGAGAATTGTAAATACGTGTAGTTTTCTCTTTGATGCATTTTGTTTGGTTTCGATCGTGTTGTACCAACGTTATCAGTTGTATGTGTACTCTTGTTCTCTCGTTTCACTTATTATAACGACGTAGCAAAGATGTTTGTAGTCTTTATTTTTGTGAGAAGAAATGTGGAAATGGGCACTCTATAAAAAAAAACACAAAAAAAACACCATGTTTGTTGCTTTTACCCCATACATTAATCAAAATCAGGAAAATTGTTATTGGGTTTTTCCACAAGGAATTTCTCAGTAGCAGCCACGGATTCTGGATTTGTGCCCGGTTGATGGCAATAGGCTCGCCCTCTCTTACATGGGACTTAAACATAGCTGGCGTAATGTGGGTGTACTATTAGGTACAACTCTGCCTTACTTTTCGGGGATTATAAGCGTGATGTTGTGTTATATGAATAGGTACTATTGATTTCTTAGTTACCAGCGATAAGTGTTTAAATTTTACACACAACTAGGTAGTTATATAATTATCTAGGTTTATATTTTCGACAAGACTTTTAAAATATCCGGGAAAAACACATCGTTTGCTAAACATGTATTTTATGCTGTGTTTGTGTGTGTGTTTACGTTGGTTTCGACAAAGTTTACTATTTTGTTCACCAGTTTCATTTTATGACAAGTTTTGTACACAACTTGTCGTTGAAATTTTTCGTTTAAACGAAAACAGTAGACACAGCCTGTAAAATACATACCTTGGTGTAAATACGGGGTAGATTTTGTAAGATACTTTCAGCCTCCAAATACCGACTGTCTAATCCAGTCTCTATTTCCATATCTTTATCACAATTAGCCCCTATTGAGCCACTGTCAAGATAAACCCGTATAAAAATGCAATCTCCAAAGCCCCCAAAATAGCCCTTATCTTCGAATATATTTGGGGAAACATATCGGATTTATGCTCCCTCTCTTTTTTCCCTTAAGGGGTTACTTGAGCCCCTAACTCCATTCGTGGGGGCCTCTTGAACCCCTATATGTGTTGATAAAATAGATTGGGAAGAAATTGCCATTTCGTCTATTAATAGGAAGGTATCTATACTGGAATAACATTATGAGTATGACATTAAGTACCTTATTGCTGTCAGTGCCATCTGCTGGGTATAATAGTTAACCAAATGGTTACAATATACATTATAGCTTGTGTGTTTTCACCAAAGGGGTTGGCACAGGTGTAATTATCAGTTAACTTGTCGCCATTTGTGTCGAAAGTCGCTTTTATAAAAGGTGTAAACGGACCCTTCACGACTCCGTCAAATAAGCATTCTAAAAATGTTCGCTGGTAAATGTGTTTTTGTTTTGGGGTGAAAGATCACGTTTTACGAGCACGTAAAACGTGATTCGACCTAAGACGATGACCCATGTACTAGTCAATACATTCAACGTTACACAATTAAAAAAAAATATTTAAAAAAAAAAACTTGTGAAAAAGTTGAAACTTTGACCTCCAATATCTCCGTAATTTGAAGGCTCCCAGGCCCAGACGGGGAGAACGAAAAGTGCCTTTTGGATTCGTTAAGAGTCTTTTTACACCCTTTAGTGTGGTATTGGGTTCTAGAATTGGACATATGAACACCCGAGCACTGTCTGTATGTACCACTATAATCTATACATTTGAAAAAGCACAATTTTTCCATGTAATCATGTTTTTCCCATAAACTGAAAAGAACGAACACATCCCCACACACATTCACCCATTCATATTAAATAGGTATTCAGTTATTATTCTTTATTATTTTCCTTTTTCTTAGAACATGTATGTATAAAGTAGATCTGACTGTTAACACGAACTATAGGTTGGCACAGTCCGCTGTTGTATAATCCCCAATTTTAAGTTACCCCACAGCGGAACACTGTCTCTTAAGATACAGGTTATCCTAGTTTGAGAGGCAGGGCTCACAGTATCTGTATACAGATTTCTGCAGCGTAGTTAGCATCTTGTTAATCAGTGTATACTAATGTATTTTTCTTGTGTCAATAAACTGTTTATTTATTTAATGATTGGCAGCAGAATTGTACTCAATGTATGGAAATCACGGAAATATTCAGATTCAGGTGTTTCCCATCATACATAACAATATGTTGCTGTTTCCGGGAAAATTAATATCTCTTGACTCCGCCGTTATGAATCAGTGTGAAGATTACGTATTTAATCAGCATGTTCTGAATATTCATGCTAGTGGGTTATTGTAGAGCTAGTGAGATTTCGGAAATCGTCAGGATGGATGGATTTTTGAGAGCGATCTCAGAACCAAAAAATTGAAGACATATTGTGAGATCTACCAACCCGCGTTCAGGTCTTCTTGTTGTTCTCAATAAAAAAAGCGTAGCTGTGGATTTTGTTGCGGGCTTTTTTTCCATAGGAAATGACCAATTTAAATCGTGCCTACCTTCTGGCGTTTCATAAATGGCTTGTAGGCTTATATTATGAAATAAAATATTTTCAATCTGAGTTCAGGTTTTGGCCATGCTATGCTATTTTAGGTTGAACTTAAGCCAATTTCGGTGGAAAGCCTGATGCTTCACTAAAACATTTTCAGGCAGTTTACTGTTCCAAAACTGTACTGAAATCCCGTACTGGTCATTACACATGTTTTCATCCCACGCTACGTTTCCCAATATTCACGACACCCGAGAAAGAAATCAACCGCAAAAATGAATAAATATTATTACAGGAATAACGCATGTAATCTCTGAAGGGTTAGGCAGAGGTGTATATTTAAGTCCAATGTAGCAGGGAGCGAGCCTATTGCCATCAACCGGGCCCAAATCCAGACTCTGTGACTGCTGAATTGACTGAAAAATTCCTAATGGAAAAACCCAATTACAATATACCCGACTCGGAAATCGAACCCAGGACTGCATTCTCAACAGCCGCGATTGCGACTACTAATCACTACTAGACCAACGAGCAGTTAAGATTTTTATTTAAGTAGATAAGCAGCATATTATTATGCATCTTCTTCCTATCCTTTCTTAATTTCTGTGCATACAAAAATTAGCAAATAGCTAAACACATACGAGACCCGAACTCAAACCAACTATCGTATACCGGCCTACAATCATAATTTACAACCGATAGCACCTAAAAAAAAACACGAAATGAATAATAGCTTAACCAGTAACAGACCTTGAACCTACAATCAAGAATCGACTTCAGTTCGCAATAAAAAGTGTAGGTAATCGAATCGAGAGGCAACGGCGAACCTGACACGAGCAGACGCGACGAAGGAGAAAAGTTAGCTTGGAGATTTTAGATCCGCTATTGATACATTGATGATACTTGATACTGGAGATAGAAACTGTGAAGGTTCTATTTAGAAGGTTGATAACTCAAGAAAGCGGTTGACTACTGAGGTCATGGCTAAATATAGAGATCTATGGAAAAACAATTCTAGTGTCGATGGATGACTTTGTGAAGGTTATGGTAATAAGTTGGATGCGAGAACAATAGGACTGGTAGACGTGGTGATGCTTGGATGATGCCTTTGACCAGCAGTGGATGTATAATATTTCAACTGAAATGATGTTAACAAAGCCCTCTGACTGTCGTTCCTTTGTCCCACATAGTCAATTCACAGTATGATATAAAATGTAGCTAGGAATGAATTTAGTCCGAGGAAACATTTGCAAATTACAAAGACAAGGAATAATATGGAAGAAAAAGGAGCAAATGAAACAGTGACGGTTGACAGGGGGCCGTACCAGAAACAAAAATGTGTTGCATCGACTCCAAGTAACATACGATAAGAGCAGAAACAACACAGGGCAATAAACTCCTGACAGATTCGGTGATCATGATGATATTGTAACAGACGAGGCACATTTAAAAAAACGTTTGTCACAAAAAAACCGACTTCCAAAAAAAATACTAAAAAAGGGGAAAATAACTTTAATTTCGGAAGTCGGTGGCAAGAAAGTCAATGAAACAAACAATAGTCACCGACTTCCGAAAGTAAAGTTAATTTCCACTTTTTTTGTGTTTTTTTTGGAAGTCGGTTTTTTTTTGCAAAAAAGTTTTTTTTGGCATCGACTCCAGAAAGTAAAGTTATTTTTTTGTGTTTTTTTTGGAAGTCGGTTATTTTTTTGCAAAAACGTTTTTTTTCACCCTTTTTATTAGTTATCGTATCACACACAAATCCTTGACAAGTATCAATTTCGCAATTTCTTTTACTTGGATGACATTTTTTCCAGCTATTTTGATTTCAAAACCAAACTGCTGAACCGATTTTGATGAAATTTCTATGGGACCAATCGGGAAGCAGATCCATTCAGATAAAAGAAGAATTTTTCAAATCGGTTCATAAATGACGGAGCTATGAGGTAACAAACACAAAAAAAAATACAACCGAATTGAGAACCTCCTCCTTTTTTTGAAGTCGGTTAAAAAGGAAATTGTGCCAGAAAAACTACCGTTGTTTTTTTCAATCTTCCTGTTCCGAATGCCAAAGTATTTGACATTCGGATGCATAACCATGAATTTGTTACAGTAATAATTATCACACATCCAAATATAGATGGTGAACCTCTAAAATTGTAAAGTTGTAAACAAAAAACAGAGAGCGCAGAATTTCCACTCGATGAATAAATCTGTCATCACATCGCTAAGAGGTGTGGCGATCTAAAGATAGCCCCAATAAATGTTCAAATTCAACCACAGTAAAGCAATAAGCGGAGACTTCGTGGAGGATGTATAAGATAAACCATTAAAATTTTCGCAAATGTAGGTTTATATCTGTGTCCCAAATTAACAACCTATTTTGTTTAAGTTTATTATTTCACCAAATTACATATTTTTTGCATAGTTTTGACAATTTTATTTAATTTAAAATATGTTATAACATAACCATAAACATCCTTTATTAACAATCTTACTATTTAGTTACACATTATTTTTATTTTTTCAAAACATCGGTTTTTGAAGGCTCCCCCATATTCTTCCACGTTACACGGTCTCGGGTTTCCCTCTTTCAAATTGAACCCGCTCTGTTATAAAGCCATCTTATTAATAATAATATCATCACCTGCCTAGCCTTTTCCCTACTATGTTGGGGTCGGCTTCCAGCCTAACCGGATGCAGCTGAATACCAGTATTTTACATGGAGCTACTGCCTATCTGACCTCCACAACCCAGTTAGTACTGGGTTATATGATACCCCTTGGTAAGACTGGTTGTCAGACTTTTGGGCCACTGACTACCTGTAACGACTGTCAAAGATCTACAAATGACTGCCGGGACCAATGGCTTAGCGTGCTTTCCGAGGCACGGAAGAAACTCGGTATGTAATGGGTGGTCACCCATCCGCGGACCAACCGAGGCAAGCTCGGCTTAACCTGACGATCGACCCGAGCGGCTGCTGTTATTTAGCCACGAGAGCCTCAAGCCTCGAGCTCTCCTCCTTATTAATAATTATATAATATCTTTTTTTTTGTGAGGTTTGATATCGCTCATGAAGAATGTCAATTCTTGTAGGTCTTCTGGTATTCAGCTGCATCCATTAAGACTGGGAAACGACCCCAATATGGTTGGTAAAGAGTAGGCAGATGACGATTATTAGATTTTATGTGGAACTTCTGAGTGTTTTTGTTCATCGTGGCCAGCGTCCATTTTGTCGCAATTGACACTTCTGTGTGAACAATACTACTTATTGATAATGACCTTAGCTAAAGGTTGTTTAGCGTTAAGTCGGTTGTTTGACACATTTTTATTAAATAGACAAGGTTTTATGGCATTTCGACATTTTATTTTTTATCACAAAAGAATAGATTAATGCTGTGTCATTAGGCTTTACTTGTGTTGGGAATTATATAGTTTTCAAGATGGCTGATTACTAAATTGTTGATCTAGAGACATTGACAGAATTATTTTGCAAAGAAATATTGTCGAAAAACTTGAAAAGACTAATCAAATTGTCGATTGATTCTTAGAAGATTTAACTGTGAAATATTTGCTATCTATTTATTTATAACATATTTGTATTATTTTAGGGATTTAGAACACATACCATCACGCCTGCAATCCCAGAAGGGATAGGAAGAGGTAAACTTCTACCTAACCCTTGTACTATTAGGTACCCTAACAGTACACCCACATTTTACCAGGCAATGCATCTCTAAACATATAAATGTATACAACGAAATTGGCGTTTAACGGATGCACACCGGTCACACTATTACGCTACACTATAAATTGATCGAATTTCAAATTATTCATAAAAGCAGAAAAAAAATATAAAGGAAATTTAAAAAAAGTCTATCTTTCTTCTCCACACCTCTAGGAACTCAACAAAAACAGTCCCGTGAACATGAACATGATCCGACCACTATAAACTTCATTCACATTGCACTCGACGAAGGACTTTGTCAGTCTTTAAATGCGTATGCATTGTGTAATAGTGTATGAATTTTTTACATGATAACATAACGTCAGGCCGTCTTCTGAAATGGGTTATGCAGAGGTGTACCTATTTTGCCAATTATGTTACGGAGATTTGTGTCCTCCGCGGACAGCCTCCCTCGTATGCGCAAACCTTACATAGCAAAGACCACATAACAAACAGTGCACCAACTTCGGCCATCGCTTGTTGACCAAGTCTTTTCAGATTAAGAACTAAATAAACTAAAGGGGTCCTTAACCTCTTCAACAGCACATTATTTTCCGAAATCTACTTAAAACAAGCCACAGCACCAATAATATTTCATCAACAGAACAAACATCGCTAGTACAAGGTACAGGTGCACTCAAAACATGTTGTCATAGATATAGTCAACCACACATCAGTGGCGATAATTTGACTCTGACAACAGGTTTATGTCGTAGCATTCAGGGTGATATTCGTAGTGTTGTAGTGTTGTTGCCGGTTTTTTTTTTTAAACAAAATGTTATTAACTCGCGCAGACCTCTAATATTGCGATTTTGATTTTGACTGACTCGTTTATTTAGTGGTCGCAAGCGCGACTCCTGCGTTTGATTCCCAGATCGGGAAAAATGATTTTTCCATCAGGTATTTCTCAGTAGCAGCCATGGAGATGGCAATAGGCTCGCCCCCTATTACATGGGACTTAAACATAACTTGCGAAATGTGGGTGACTATAGGTACACCTCCACCTAACCGTTCGAGAAATACAGGCGTAATGTTATGTTCTTCATTTGCGTTATAGATATCGGTCGTGTTCTTTTCCCGCTCGAACTTTACAAGCCCCGTACAGAGCCTCAGGCGATACAACCTGCGACACGACTTGCGTATGACACACGAGCGTCACTTGTTACTCTATACGTCTGGTGCACCCTGGGCAGCCAGCTAGGCCCCACGCTGACTGGCTAATCCTTTCACCACGATGGCAATCCAAAGTCCACTTTTTCATTTGTTTCTTCGCAGTCATTGTGGCAAGGCACGTGTCACTTGAGCGTATATCTCGGGGCCAAGGCGTTACTGGATGGATTATATATTAATATGCGCTGCGTTGTTGTTAGCTAAGATTGAGGAAAACCCTGATGTAATCGACAGCGATCATTACTCAGTAGGTATCAATTAAAATCTTCTCGTCAATATAGTTGTGATGGTCATTAATGTACCTACGTAGATGATAGATAGGTGTTGATAGATGCTAATTAAACCAGTCTATCGGTGTTCCCCAATGAAAATATGGTATAGGTACGTAGGTCGTTAGTATTGTGCTTTGACATTCAATCAAATTCAGTATGAATGGAAGTCAAAGCTCATAATACATGTGCATAGGCACAGTGCGGGTAAATGGATGCCAAATTGTGATGTCTTCGTTTTTTTTTTGGTTCTAAGACATACATACCTGCTTGCCTTCAACAGAGTTTTCGTTCACCGTTTTCAGTTCAAAGGTGATGAAATTACTTACTCAGTCCATCAATAAACAATTCTCAAGTCGAGGCAATTTCCTCTGGACCCACATTGCTCTCACGAAGATACGAGTAAATCCAAAAAAAAAAATATAAATTCAAATTCTTTATTTCAGACATGAGTCCATAGTGTTAGTTAGTATCAACCAACCTTTTTTGCGAAAAAATAACCGACTTCTAAGTTATTTTCCAAGTCGGTTACTTTTTTGCAAAATAGTTTTTATTTTACCCTTTTTAGCTATCGTATCACATACAAATCCTTATCAAGTTCGGTTAAAAATAACTTAGTAACTAGAGTTAAGTAAGAGAGAGAGAGAGAGTCTGAGATTATAAGGAGATAATCATTCAGAAATCAGTTAGAATGGATCCTTACCCAGTGGCGCAGCAGAGAGGAGTCCCATCGATATAGCTGCTCTCAAAACGATGAATGAAACATCGTGAGAAAACTGGTATGTCTTAGAATCATAATTTCGAAGACATGTGACATCTACCAACGGTCTCGCATCGTGGTTTACAGCCTCACTCACAGGAGGAGGGCCTGCCTTTAACCAGTGTTAACGTCATAGACAAATTATGCTATTCATTCAAACCTACCTCTTTACTGCAAAGTTAGTCTAAAGATTGCAAGAGCGACTGCTGAGGGTTCTGGGTTCAATTCCCAGGTCGGGCAATGTGTTATTGGGTTTTTCCATTTGGAATTTCTCAGTAGCAGCCACGGGGTCTGGATTTGTGCCCGGTTGTTGGCAATAGCCTCGCCCCCATTACATGGGACTTAAACATAACTAGCGAAATGTGGGCGTACTATAAGGTACACCTCAACCTAACACATTACAGAATTACAGGCGTGATGATAAGTACATATGTATGTATTCAAAACTTCAACACAAGCCTCTCAAACCTTGCACCAATTGACCCATCAAAATCTTGCACAAGTTCTTGCCAGTTCAGTAACGAAACTGTTGTGAGGTGATTAGCACCTGGCAGCCTGGCGGTGAGTGGCAATGAGTGAGTGAAATCGATCGGCGTCACGGTCTCGAGCAGCGATACATCTGTGATCCGGTTCACGGCACAACGTTAGTATCGAAGAAATCTACGGGACGTTTACTTTTGATTCAAAATCGTTTCTTTAAGGACCGTAATTGCTTCAGTGGAAGAAAGAAATGGTAGATGGATTCTGTAAATAATGGTACGAATGAAAAGGGAAATAATTATAGCATGGTGGTTGACAGTGGTGAAGAAATCGTTTTGCGCTGACCCCAAGTAACAAGGGACGAGAACAGGACGAAGATGGTAATACAGCCAAAGTTTCAATGACGAACCTATTCTGTTTTTCCTGATAGCTACTTATAATCTGATTTACCGACATCATCTTCATCTGCCTAGCCTTTTCCCAACTATGTTGGGGTCGATTAGGATGGATAAGACTTATCGGCATCGCTTGCAGAAATAGTAAGCTGGAAATGGTGGCAGTAGCTGAGTTCTGGTCGAAACAAATTTAATTAAAATATAACCATGGGAATCATCGATACAAACAAGAAATGGATTGACCATGTTTGTCGAAGTAGGGTGTAGGCCAGAGGAGCAAACAAGTCCTCGAGAGGAGACCCAGCTAGATGGAGCCATGGTTTAAAAAAAACGCATGTGGGATAGATTTGATGCAGAAGGTAGAGGACAAGGTGTGACAGCGGGGCCTATGTCATACAATATACTGCTTTATGTTTTGTTTTATATCAAAATAAATCTTAGCTGATCCATTTCCATATTGGATATATCATGCAGCAAATGCATCAAACTAAATATCCAATGCGCCTAAAAACCCTGCAAGAATCCATTACTCTACAAATATGCCTACTCATGCATACCTACAAACCTGCTTACTCCATATTCAATACCCTGTAATGTAGGAACATAACCGCGAATTGCCTTACGCAATCCCGCAATAACATTACTCCTAAGTATTTCGTATTGATAAATCTCGCAAAGGTAACCCACCAAAACGATATCCTTTTACGAATTTTACGAGCTATGTGTGCTCACCTTGGCAATACCGTTCCACTATAATAAATGCCAGAAGGTTCAGACATGCGACTTCACACAATTGTTGTAATTCTTTACATTCTGTGGTGGTCTCTTTGACCGATTGTGAAAACTCTAGATAAATCGAACGATGGATCGAAGTCTCAAAAGGTTTTGGATTGAAATAAGTCATCGTCATCTGCTTAGCCTTTTCCCAACTATGTTTGGGTCGGCTTCCAGCGTAACCGGATGTAGCTGAATACCAGTATTTTAAATGGAGTGACTACCTATCTGACCTCCACAACACAGGTAGCACTGGGAAATACGTCGATACCCCTTGGTGAGACTGTTGTGTGTTGTTTGTCAGACTTTCGGACAACCTGTAACCACTGACTACCTGTAACGACTGTCAAACGACCGTTGGTCCCGGCTGTCATTTGTAAACCACAAATGACAGCCGGGACCACCGGCTATTTATATAATAAGTACATAATATTTAAAGATACATAACAAAATCAGTCTTTCAACATTCCCATTATCTACTAGGACGCAGGCCCTCTCTATGAGTTATAAATCGGGCTTTCAAAGCATTGCCATTTGTCCACTAGGCCCTTTATTAATTTCGAACCCTCCGAAAAACATAAGAGGTACCTGAAATCTTAAAGAAGTCATGTTTAGTTATTGATCGCGCTGATCCTTTGAACATCTAACTTAGAAAATGTCGCAGATGAAAAATCTATTTCTGTTTAACAGTTTCAGGTGGCAAAAAGTTCTGTAAAGATATGTCTTGGCCAGTTGGAAAAATACTCTCCAAAACAGAGAGTGTTTAATTTCGTTTACTGCCCAGAATAGGCTTTCTGAATAAATCTGTCTAGTGCGCGCAAAACGAAAGAGTCGGGTATACTGGCCTAGTGTTACCTATTGACGCATGAAAGCAAACTCATTGAGCAACACTAGTGTAGTTCGTTTGTTTGAGCGCATGTCATAACTATACGTATGTTAATTTGTGAAATGTGCGTAAAAACACGTGTGAAAGACTGTCGAGACCTATTTGTGTTGAGGTATAGAAGAATTTGATGTGGAGTAAGTGACTTTGGTCTTTTAATTGATGGCTGATGTTTTAACACTGTCCGCTGATAATTTCACATCAATAGAATAGAATAGAATATACTTTATTGTACACCACGTTTTGTAAAAAAAATAACCGACTTCCAAAAAGGAAGTCGGTGTCAAAAAAGTCAATGAAACAAACCATAGTCACCGACTTCCGAAAGTAATGTTATTTTCCACTTTTTTTAGTGTATTTTTTTGGAAGTCGGTTTTTTTTTGCAAAAAAGTTTTTATTTTACCCTTTTTAGTTATCGCATCACACACAAATCCTTGTCATGTATCAATTTCGCAATTTCTTTTACTTAGATGACATATTTTTTCCAGCTATTTTGATTTAAAACCAAACTGCTGAACTGATTTTTATGAAATTTATATGGGACCAATCGGGAAGTAGATTCATTCAGATAAAAGAAGAATTTTTCAAATCGGTTCATAAATGACGAAGATATGAGGTAACAAATTAAAAAAAAATACAACCGAATTGAGATGAGAACCTCCTTCTTTTTTTGAAGTCGGTTAAAAATTGAAACAACGGTTTTACAATATTGTTAATTCAAAACAAAAACAAAAAACAATAACAAAAGCTGTAGCAGCACGGAGTCTCGATTTGTGCCCGGGGTCTGGTTATTATTATTACATGGAACTTTAAAATAACTAACTGGCGAAATATGGGTGTAAGTACTATTAGGTACCTACACTTCTACCTAACTTGCGCGAATTACAGGCGTGATGTTATGTATATGAATAAAAGTTAGTTGCTACCGGATGGCTGTGTTTTTACAATTAAAGTATTAAAGAAAGTTTCGTGGGTGGCTTTTTTACATTTTATCTATGAGATTTTTCTTTTAAAAAATGTGCAACATTCTATTTTCGAATTTCAATTGTTTTTTTTTTATTCAGCTTACACGGAAAAGATGGATACTTCGAAAATCCGAGTAATTTTTGAATACGAGTTCCGACGCGGAACTAACGCGGCAGAATCGAATATGTTGGAAGCCGATCCGAGTCTAACTACCCAGGAATTAGCAGCATGGTTTAACATTACCTTACCGACAATATTGACTATTTTTTATCAAATCAATAAGATAAAAAAATATGAAAAATAATTTCCTCATGATTTGACTAATCTGCAGAAGGAAACGCGTGTTGAATCTTGCGCTGCCTTGTTGAATCGGTACAGAAATGAAGGAATATTGGATCGAATTGTGACATGTGACGAAAAGTGGATTCTTTACGATAACTGTAAACGAAAATTGCAATGGTTGACCCCAGGTCAAACGCCACAACAGTGCCCTAAAGCAAAGCTAACTAATAAAAAGGTAATGGTAACTGTTTGGTGGTCTCTTCATGGTGTTATTCACTATAGCTGGCAGTGAAACAGCCCCGACTCGTGAATCGATCTTCACCATTATTGCTCCATGATAACGCACGCAAGACCTCACATTGCACGAGACACCGTTGTAACTCTACAGGAGCTGCAGTTAGAAACCATACGTCATCCTCCGAACTCGCCAGATATTACTCTGACTACCATTTTTTTCGTGATTTGGACAAAATTTTACGTGATAAAAAATTTTTTCCCAGGAGGCAGTGCTTTCACACAGTTTGTCGAATCTAGATCCCCAGAGTTCTATCGCAAAGGCATAAATGAACTTTCGATTAGATGGCAGCAATGTATAGATAATGGGGGTAAATATTTTTATTAAATAAATATGCTACATCTTGGAAAAAAAGAGTTTTAATTTTGCAGTATAAATCTGCAATTTCATACTTTAACCCCTAATATTATTTTCTTGTTGATTTTACGAACTTTCAACCAAAAAGGTGACATTTCATAAGCACCTAGTCTCGGGCCATTTGCACACAAAGTAATCAGATGACATTTTCTATTTTTTTATATATTTATTTTGTGTGTTAATGGCTCACATATTTTTTTCGAGTTAAATGGCCTGTTATAGAAATGCAATTTAAAAAAAAATATATTCATTTCTATTATGTAGGTTCAAAATGTATTGAATTGACTTACATATAATTAAGCTGCTGAAAAGCGTTGTGCTGCAAGGATGTTTTGGCATTCAAATGACGTTGACAGGAGGGCGATGTTGGTATAGTATGACCGCTTTAGGTATGCAGTTCAAGGTGTTGTTGCTTGTCAAGAAAATTTACGTCGATATGACAAACTTGGTACATTCATTTTAGTTCTGTGTTTTCCTGCCTGCAATTTTCACAGATAAGTTGGTTGCGGTGTAAACACCTGTGAAATTGAAATTTATTGAAAAGCAAAAACGATATGACACGGGCCACGATCCTAGAACCTAGAACAGCTACTATGTCATCGCTGATAAAATACGCTGCAGAAATACGAAACGTTTTTAAAGCGACTGACGCTTTTCCAGGCGCTCATGTTCGTTTTCTAAAACGTCTACGTCTTACAAATTGATTAGTTCTGACTACAAAGAATGCAGCTGTATTTGCGGTGAACTAATTACGTATTTAAAAAAGGCCGTTCCGTTTCACCTAATATAGGAACTAAATATCGATTGAATAACATGACTGGGTACTTCATTGTTTCCTTTGTACGGTCAGCATTATAAAGTAGGTTTAACAACATTGCAAAGTCAATTATCACTTAGTAATTAATTAAGTTTCACGTCAAAATGACATTAGCTTTTTTTCTACAACAATGTGATATTTCCTGAATGGTGGTTGTTTAAACAGTTACAATTACACATTAACCAGTAGTTAACTGCTTGGTCTTGTTATCTCAAGCGCTACTGCTAAGCATGAGGTTCTCGATTTGAATCCTAGGTCGGGCAAACTGTTATTGGGTTTTTCCATCAGAAATTTCTCAGTAGCAATTCAGAGTCTGAATTTGTGCTTGGTTGATGGGTTCGCTCCATTTTACACAAGACTTAAATAGGCTCGCTGCCTGTTACAAAACACGTACAGGTAACTGACGCAATTAGTGTCCTATAGTTACATGATTGTGTCTTTAATTGGTCATTATTTACCTAATAATGATGTAGTTTCGTCGCTGCCTGTACACGCGTGTTTACCCTATATTAGTTAAATAGCTGTCAAGCGAGTGATTATAAATTACTTAGTCGATTTATTAAGTGATGGATTCGTTGATTACAACATTGTGGAAATGTTAATGTAGGCAGGCACTAAACTATACTATTATGACTATAATGCGATGTGTGTTCGAACCTGAATGAACACTTCGAACACAGACCATACCAGACGGGCTCATTACTTTGTGTTAATGGCTAGAATAACCCCAAACTGTGATAATTGAATGGCTCTCGTTTTAATATTACTGCAGCATTCACTTTGTCATTAATTCTAGCAAAGTTGAGGACAACTTCTAAGTTTTATTTATTTCGAAAACACGATTCCATAAAATTTTCTCGATAGAAAAATATCTCAAAGTTACCTCGAAAATGAATTATAAATGGATAATATTCAATTAAAAACTTTAAATTAGGTCATGATACTTTGCAGGATAATCGATCTATGTATTATTTTATCAGCACTGCTCTGAACACCGTGAAGGAAAACATCGTGAGGAAACATGTTCTTGAACCAAATAAATTGAAGACATGTGGCATAATGCGTTGGATTTGCGTGGTGGCCTTTTTGTTCTCGGGGGGAAGAAAACATTCTAAAGGCGTCTGGTCTTTCGGGGTAAAAAGTAGTGTGGGATTGCAACACCACTAAAACCACCCCGGGTGGTCACCATCCCCACATGGGAGGAGGCACAGTTTCCTAATTAAAGGCCGGTCCAGAGCCCCCTCTATCTCTTCTTAGGGCACATCCATGGGGAGATGGTAAAGAGGTCTTTCTTGACCCTCGCTGTGCCGCAGTTTTTTCTGAGGTTACTTGGTAGGCGGACAGAGTTCCCACTCTGAATGCCCACGACCCTAATGTCCCATCTGCTTTGAGTTATGCAGCGTGGTGGCCTACTGCGCCATGTGATCCAGTAATGGGACTATCAATGATAAAGGTAAAGATAATTTTATTTTGCAAACATGGGTAACATGAATGAATCGATGTAATTTGCATTGGCGTTATTCAAAGTGGTGTTCTAAATAACATGACGAGTTTATTATAAAATCATTACGATTTATTTAATACCAGCATTTAACTTGGAGTGACTGTCTCTCTGACAGCACAACCCAGCTAGCACTGGGAAATACAATACCCCTTAGTAAGACTGGTTGTCAGACTTTTGGGCCACTGACTACCTGTAAGGACTGTCAAAGATCTATACTGACAGCCGGGCAGAACGGATTCACGTGCTGTCCGAGGCACGGAGGAAACTTGGGATGTAATTGATGGTCACTTATCCATGGATTAACCTCGGGAAGCACGAAATAACCTGAATTGACCCGAGTAGCTGTCATTATTTACCCAAGAGCCAATCATCACGAAGAAATCATCACGATGCCAGTTACAATTCCTTTACCTATCTTTGTTTATCCTTGGGTTTTCAATTAACCAATGAATTGGCTACTACGAATTTAATTACCCATTGATTTATTCGCTACACTCCGTAGTACTGTCTGGCGATTTAATCGATTAGCTTGCTAGTTATCGAATTTAATCGATTGCAATTCATAGATAAAGTAGTAATTATAATTACAGGAATGTCAAAAATAGCAGAAGGTTTATTAAAGAAGTATCTAATATTGTTGAATCCTTTTCAAGACTAGGTGACCTGACCCAATTGTTTTGAGAATTTATTCAATACATGAAACTCTAGTTACTATCGAAATTACTATCTATACGTGCCATTTTTTCTAAAGATATGTTTAATGAGGCTATAGATGTGCCGTCAAATAATTTTGAGTTAATGGTTAATGGGGAAACTAACGACTCAAAACTCTTTATTTACTACCACAATACTCAATTTCCACTGTATAGTAATACATGCTTCAATTGTACGTGTAACTAAAATTAAAGTAACATTAGTGTGACTTGTGTGTTGCAGATTAGATGACAAATAACTTAAATTAGTGTTGTAAGAGGTTACTTTTAGTAGAATGAATGCTGGAGTCATCTGCCAAACGGTTTTTATGCGAGTCTTATAATGTTAAAATCATATTTGAAAATAATGACTATGGCCATGGGTAGATTAAAATATAGTTAAAATCGTCGACGTGCCCAAAATATTGTGTCGCGTGCCATCAATGGCACGCATGCTATTGGTTCGCCATCCCTGATCTATACTGACCGACTGCTGTGCTAATGCCTCTCTCCATTCTAACATCATTCACGATTTTACAAAACTTTGTAACAATATAATGATTTAAAAGAGTGTCCATGGAGTTTCTTGCCCATTTTTCTCCATAGAGATCTACGCTTTCGAATGGGCAACTACAGTACTTTCACAAGTTATTATGCCCTGTGACTGGGACCGTAACTTAGTTGTTTTTTTGTGTTTTGACATTCAAAAGTGCCTGTAATGGTCTAATTGAAATAAATGCTTTGAGTTTGAGTTTGATTCTGCGCTACTTCTTTCCAAAACCCATGGAAAACGGGTTGTCCAGCCAAGACATGTCCTGTCCATCTTCATTTAAGAACCCACCCACATTACATTGATTTTTTTAATTTTACCCGTTTACTTTAGTTTATCACACTTGTTGATACATATGTATTGCTTGACTCATACGCTCACAATATTAAAGATCCTGACCACAGTCAACACAAAAATCATTATTCATCCATCATTTTCACTTTTATTTGCATTAAATAAACTTCATATTTGCCTAGCACTGTATTCAGAGCGCATTCGCTTCATGGTTCGGAACAGAGTGCCTTGTCGAACGAATCGAAAGCATTGGTATTCGGAAGTCGAACGAATGCGAGCGAATAATCGAATAAATTTGTATATTTTGGTTCATTGAAATATGAAAAGTGGTAGAGATGATTTATTTTTAAGCTGGAGGATGGCTGACTGCAAATTTTATTGCAAGTGTAAAATAAAATGGCGATTTATAAGCGAATGCTAAAGGCGGGAAACGATCAGCATGTAGAATTTTCAAATACTTATCCTTCACCGATCATTCGTTGGTTGTCTATTAGATATCGCTATTAACGATAGGACTGTAACATAACATCACGCATGTAATTCCCGTAGGTTTAGGCAGAGTTGTACCTAATAGTACACCCACATTTCGCCAGATCCGTTTAAGTCCCATTTAATAGGGGGCGAGCCTATTGCCATCAACTAGGCACTAGTTGAAAACTCACTAGCACTTTGCCCGACCCCGCGAAACGACGAAACGACGCAGTCTGACCGCCGTAACACCCTCCATAAAACCCACGTCATAAAAGTGTATATTATAACTGTAAATTTGCAGATTACCTACATAAGTTGCTAGTTTATTTTCTTAACGATTAAATCCCCTGACTTTACCTACCGCTTTCCGATTTACCAAAGACGACGTTTACCAACTAATAGAAAGTTTATTTAATCAAGCAACTTCCAATGAAAACCTTAATTCCAACTACAGAGAAACTAAAAACCATTAACCGTTTAAAAACAAAAATACTTACATTAAAATACTAGAGCTTGCAATTCTCTGTGCGGGTAGTTGAAACTTTTTAATGAAGCCGGCGTTAACTTCTTTATAGAATCGCTGAGATTCCGGTTGATACTATGCATTTGCGGGAATACAAAACTAATTACTTTTAGACCATAAGAATTTGTACGCAGACAACATAATCAACTTGGCTGTAATCGCTGAAGGGTTAGGCAGAGGTGTACGTAATAGTACACCCACATTTCGCCAGTTATGTTTAAGTTCCATATAATAGGGGCGAACCTATTGCCATCAATCAGACACAAATTCAGACTCCGCGGCTGTTACTGAGCAACTACGGATGATAAATCCAATAACAATTTGCTCGACCCAGGACCTCATGCTCAGCAGTCGTGCTTGCAACTTACCATCATTTTATTTTATTTTTATTTGATTATCATATCATTCACAATATTTATTTATAATTATTGAAACCTATTGACATCCGCACACTCACCATATAGGTTCAGTTGAAAACCAGCGTCGGGCACTAGTTGTCCGGCATTTTGCTGAACTGGGCCTATTGGCGCAGCTGTGAGTCACACAATATTTCTTGGTTAGTTTTAAATTTTATTATATATTTGCTTTTTTATATTTTGTATTGTGTACTTGTGGCGTGTGCCAATAAACGTTTTTTCTTTCTTTCAACTACATCAACGAGGCAGTTGTTGTACGCTGATTAGAAAGATAATTCAGACCGCAGATAAAATCGATCGCAATTTTTTTAAAAGCTAATATTCCTTTACACCTTTTGACGATTTGGACTCGTTCCTGACTGATTGGCCGGAGAAGGCAAAATATAAGAAAGATTGAAAAGGTAAAGGGGGGCTTTGCCCAGCAGAACAGAATAGGCTAACATAAAAAAAAAAACAACTTTTATTTGATTTTTGAATATTTTCCAAAGTTTGCTAAAATAACAGTGTTCAAAACTGTTCACGCATCTGCCTATCGTCAACTATTTTAGGGTTGGCTTCCAGTCTAAACTGATGCAGCTGAAATTCAGTACAATATTTTCAGAAATAAAAAAAAATATCCGATTAAAAAAAACTTTTTTTTGCAAAAAAAAACCGGCTTCCAAAAAAACACTAAAACAGTCCAAATTAACTTTACTTTGGGAAGTCGGTGTCTTTTTTGCCACCGACTTCCGAATCCGAAATTAAAGTTATTTTGGACTTTTTTGTGTTTATAAGTTTTTAGACTGACATGGTCACTAACATTACTATTAACGCCGATTGACCGATTTGTCTGTTCATAAACACCCGCAATAACTTCAGTTTATGCGTGATCATAGTGCTTGCAACAGCGCCGAAATATCGGGAACTCGAAAGTAATAGTGAACATGGTGAATATTCCGCTTTATGTGTTTTTTTGGAAGCCGGTTTTTTTTGCAAAAAGTTTTTATTTTACGCTTTTTACGCGTTTTTTAGTAGGTACTTTATCATTTTTCGCAATTCGTAAACACCACTGGAAAATCACAGGAAAGCAAGATACGCAATTTCGTTTACTTGCATGACGTACTTTTTCCAGCTATTTTAATTTAAAAATCAAATTACTGAACCGATTTTGATTAAATTTGTATTGGACCAAGCGGGAAGTATATCGGTGCTTAAATGACGGAGTAATGAAGTAACAAACATAAAAAAAATACAATCGAATTGAGAACCTCCTAATTTTTTTGAAGTCGGTTTAAAAAGATCTCTTCAACAATACATAATTTAGTAACAAATAACTAAACGAGTTACCTTAACAAATTATTCCTATTATGTAATGACAAGTTAATGACAAGTCTCAACCTCCGCCCAGTGACTCGATGACTTCACTGCATGTACCTACTGACACTGATCTCCGGCATGTACCTACTGACACTGATACACGGAGGACGCTCGCAACGACTACTGATGTCGCTAAGTGTACTCGACGATGTAATACCAAGTACCTACTGGTGTGTACACTTCCGTGGTAAGGTGTTACCTCTAAGCAAAAAGCTAGACGACCAAACGACAAGCTTATATACCACCGACAAGTTAATATACCACCACATTTATGCTGGTATGTAAATAAGTAAATTTTGGTATTACTCGCACGAATGTGCTCATAATAACATGCCTTTAGTTCGATTTGTCCCTCTTCTTCAACCTTTGACCACACAATGGTTGCTAAGTCTCTTCCAAAACTCTCCTTTTTGGTTTTGTGTCATGGCTAAGCAGTTTCTTCCGGCCAATTTAATAACATCGTTCCCAGTTGAATTTTATAATACATCACTGAGTTCAATACCGTTTTATACAGACTGGATCTGTATTGTATACTGTGTACTGGATACATAATTACATAGTTTATAAATATGGCTATACAAAGTTGTTCGTCAAAGTCATGAAAATTAAGTTCCAATTCAGTTGGATCTAGTCATACAGTCATGAACTTTGTTACATAATAATCATCGTATTATTATGTAGTTAGACATTGTTTAACACTTATATACAAGGTGTTGCTTTGCATCCTCGTCAAATTCAAGAAGTTAGGAAGGTAACTATGCTAATGATTCTCGACCCGAATCAATAATAAAATGGGTAGGTATTTTTTGTATTTTTTTCTTAATATCCGAAATCGATAAGAGTACACCACCCATATTAAAACGCGGCCCGTCTAATACTAGCCCTATAACCGCGCTTTCGCACACACAAACAAACGCAGACGTATATTCGATAAACGGGTGATTCTCCTCTTTTGAAATGGGCTTCATTCTGAAATAGTGTCAAATTAAAACAACTAAAAAAAGCAGTGTTTATTATTATTGACCAGTTACCGTAATTTGTATTGATTATTAACGTCTTCTATGAAAACCTCCTAAATTTCGACGAGGTTGCAAAACTACACCTTGTATGTACATACGTGTCAATAGTGACTATTTGTGAAACCTTTAACGACTGACATAATGACACGGTGCGTGTAGGGCAATGATGTTATATAATGTCCCATAATATTGTCTTGGCGGTAATAGATAATTACATTTTAAAATATAGAATAATAACATTTTATTCGGTTCGCATAACATGGTGCAATATTAAAAAGTTAGTAACAAAAAAAAATTATCCTAAATCGCTACATTTTTACATATTCCCTGGAGTCCACACTAGGCTACCCTGTGTCTTGGGGTCCAGTCTCTTCCCAAGTAAGGCTAACATGTTAGCTTTAATTGAAATAATTACAACATTAATAAATTATTACAAAAGTAACAGAGAGAAAATTTAAATAAAGAAAAATAATTTTAAATTATCGTCTTCGTACAAAGTCATGTTTTGGCTTTATTTTGTCTTATGCGTTAATTACACATCTGCGGCGATCTATCAAAAATTAGTCATTCTAAACTTTTGTCAGAGCTTTTGAAAACGTGGGTTTCGCATACAGCAATTTCGTTTGGTGTTGAAAATAGGGTTATTTCAGGTTCCTCCAACATTGCATTATTATTTTGTTTAATACTTCAGATACACAAAACAATGTACAGAGGCGGTCTGTATAATTTATTTACCGATTATAAGATAGTAAAAATAAATAAAATTATATTATTATTTTTATATTTTTAAATGTTTTTTTTTAGTCAAAATTAATAAAATTATATTATTATTTTTATATTTTTAAATGTTTTATTTTATATACGAATAATTAAAAATGTAAAAAATAAGAATTAAAAATAAATAAAGGAAATAAAATTAAATATATTAAATAATATTTAATTATGAATAAAGATAATTAAATTTTAAGATATTCGAATCATTTCAGCGATCGATCCCGGTTCAATGCCTCGCCGTTTTTAATTTTGGTTGCCATTATTTAGATTCTGGCTCACAGGAACTGCTTTGATTGGGAACGATGAAATTAGCTCACCCTAAGAGTGCCCTAAGAAACATTTCAGTGGTAAACGAGTTCCTTGATGCAGAATTGACAGATAATACTTGTTACCGAGCAATGTAAAATAGAGCACCATTTTAGGGACTTGCAAGACGATTCATTACACAAACGTAAAGGTTAAACAAAATGGTGTTTGACTCTGACTTGATTGATTACCACATAAACCATTCATTACAATTTGTGTGGGCGGACAAGATACTGGTAGATAAAGACCATGTACTCCGATTATACTATCAATAAACACATTAAATATATAATTATATAGCTTATAGTACAGTCCCAAGCAATATGAAGTACATATACGAGCTGTACATTGAGCAACTTTTAAAACTGGTTCGCTCTTACTGCACCGTATCTGCCTGCCTTTTTCCAAGTATGTTAGGGTCCGCTTCCAGTCTAACCGGATGCAGCTAAATATAAATTTTACATGGAGCGACCTCCACAACCCACTCAATACTGGGTAATACGATACCCCTTGGTAAGACTGGTTGTCAGACTTTCGAGCCAATGACTACTTAACTAACGGATCTACAATTGACAGCCGGGACCAACGGCTTAGCTCGCTTTTCGAGGCACGGAGGAAACTCGGTATGTAATGGGTGGTCACCCATCCACAGACCAGAAGATCGACCCTACACCTACACCTACTGATTTTTTTATGTTTTATTTTATGTTGAACTTATAAACATATTATTTTGGAAAACATCTTTAGTAATATTTACAATTTCGGTGTGTTTGTCCTCCTAAACGGCCTGACCGATTTTGTTTTTCTTTTTCGTTCTTAGCTGAAGTTGGACCCCGTAGATGGTGATGTTGTCGACATCCAGAAAAGAACAGTATAACGTCAGTCGGGTTTGTTAGTACAAACTACTATGGGTCATATCTCAATATAACAACCGTTTTTTTCCTCTTGAATCCTTTTAATCGTATGAAATTAGTGCTCGCGACTGTACAAATTGTACATTGAGTACCTTTAAAACGATACCAATATCGCGAGTAAAAAAGTACAGGTAAAAAAATCATTGGTAGTATGAACCGAGGACACCTAGTTTTTTCATCAAATCATTTATAATGCCACGGCCAAATTGTGATTTAGGGCACTCTGCGTTTGTTCTAGTTTCGAAATTGTTTGTGACAAAGTAATAACTGATAAAAGAAACAATAGAGTCAACGTTTGACAATTCAGATATTCGTGAGTAACTGAAAAATAAACCAACCAAATAAATATGTTAAGATTAAATTCTGAGTGGCCAAGAAATGGACGGACAAAATGATGGTCATCTGGCGTTTTGTTGATGGCCAGACGAAATTGTAGCCATCCCGGGGAGCACCTGAAGATTGGAACAAGCAAATAATATATGCTTATACTAAGCAGTAGGTAAGGTGGGTGGATGATGTTCATGGAGATCTGAACCAGACTGAACTTTATAAACTGAGTTTTTGGGTCATTATTTTTCAGGTGCCATGTAGAGTAACCAAGTACCTTATATTTATATAGTAAGAAAGAAAGAAAACAGAAATCTATTTTCACATTTATAGAGTCATTTGTCATTTCATTTTTTTTTTCATTTCATCACCTGCCTAGCCTTTTCCCAACTATGTTACAGATGGCTAGCGTATGGCATCTAAACGGATGCAGCTGAATACCAGTATTTTACATGGAGCGACTGCCTGTTTGACCTCCACAACCCAGTTAGTACCTACTGGGTAAAACGATACGCCTTGGTAAGACTGGTTGTCAGACTTTCGGGCCACTGACTACCTGTAACGAGTATCAAAGATCTACAAATGACAGCCGGGACCAACGGCTTAACGTGCTTTCGGTATGTAATGGGTGGTCACCCATCCACGGACCAACCTAGGCAAGCGCGGCTTAACGTAAAGATCAACCCGTGCGGCTGATATTATTTAGCCACGAGCTCCACACATTTATCTTCTAAAACAAAAAAAAATGTTTTAAATTATTTATTAGCTGTCACTTAGTTTACAAAAAGTTTAGCTTCATATCAAATTTTACAAAAACTTAAAGGGATCTCACGTAGGTCTTCAAATTTTAATAAATGAGCTCTTTCATAATTTACGTAATCTCATTACGTAAGTATTTTCACAATAAACCCTTGTTTTGAGGTTAACAGAAAATATTTAGTGCCTTTGATAGTAAATATTTGGTGTTTTCGTCCGTTGTTTGAGATATCCTGATTGAATTGAATTTGTTATTTGTACGTAAATAACAATAGACATAATTTGATGTTGTCATGGTAGGTAAATGGGTATTGTGTGAATTCGAATATACCGGGTGGTCCAAACAGTGAAGTCATAAAGTAAATAAATTCCTGCCCGGGGGGTATCCGAAAATATCCTGAATGAAGTCACCAAGAGTTTGCAACAACATATTGATTTAAAAGAGTGTCCTTGAAGTTTTTTCTTTGTATCTGCCATTACTTACCTATGTAAGTAATGGCAGATACAAAGAAAAAACATCTATCTATCTATATAGAGATTTAGATTATCTTTACTAAGGTTCTGGGCTGGCCATGTCTGCCGTATGCCCGACGAGCTGAGGGCCAAGTATGTATTAAGTAGTAGTATTTAATTATGTATTAGTAAGGGAGAGGTATTTTGGATCAGGGCTTCGCGACACCGCCAGATGTCGATGCGGTAGACCTCGCCAGAGATGGCGGGACAAGCTGGACACAACCAACGACCAGTGGTCCACATTATCCTAGATCGAAAGATTTGAAAGTCATGGGAGAGGCCTTTGCCCAGCAGTGGGATAACACAGGCACACAGTAACAGTAACCGGTACATCTTTCTCTCTAAAATTAGTTTTTTGCCTTTTTCATACATACATACACAAACTCACGCCTTTATTCCCATGGCGTAGGCAGAAACCACAGAACACCACCTGCTACGATCCTTACATATTCCTTTCGCCTCATCCACGTTCATACATGTGGTCATACACGCACGCCGGTTGTGAGTACTGCGCACCTGACCTTTCTGAAGAACCTCACCTATAAGGTCGGTCTTTATCTTTTAGTTTTAAAATCAAAATAGCTGGAAAAAATAAAAAAGTAAAAAAAATTGCGAAATTGATACTTGACAAGGATTTGTGTGTGATGCGATAACTAAGAAGGGTAAAATAAAAACGTTTTTGCAAAAAAATAACCGACTTCCAAAAAAAACAACAAAAAGAAAATATACTTTCGTTATTTGGTGCCAAAAACATGAAACAAACAATAGTCACCGACTTCCGAAAGTAAAGTTATTTTACACTTTTACTGTGTTTTTTTTTGAAGTCGGTTATTTTTTTGTTATTCTTAAGAACTCATGCTGTTATTCAATTTCCCTTCCATCTTAACTACAAAATCAGGTGTCTAAGGCGCAATAACATTAGAACTGCATTCAACCAGTCTATCTATCAATATTACAAATCACGTCGCTTAACACAAATACAGCAACCACATTAATTGACATCGAAGTGTTGGCTCCATTCAAACAACCGATCGATATTACCAGTTCCAATCCTCAATTATATGCAACATTCCAATCTAAACCGTGTGAAAATTACAAGCGACTTTGCTGTTTATTACTATGAGAACGACACACAATAGGAAGCAAAGTAAAGATATTATTTTTCATTCTTTTACTCTAATGTTTATAAAAATCTAATGTATTATTTCTCATCGACTACTTCCCAGGAACCTTATGGGATGAGTGTTAAAAAACAAAATTAAACAACTCATTTTTATTTATAAACAAAAGTCTATGTACCAACTTCTGTGTCTTTCACTTTAAAATGAACTAACTTCCATGTCCGATTTGAGATGAATTCTCCTTTTGTATTGTATTGTATAACGGGCTGGTGTCCGCAACTCCACGTCCAAAGTGCATATTTTTCGTACGGCATTTTTCTTTTATAAAAAATTCCTTTCTTAGTCTTACTAATTTGTTATTCTAACTTTTGAAGACAGTCATCGGCAAGACTAAGAAGTAGTGTCCACTTCCGTTATGATAGGACTGTGTATGAGAAACTCGTCTGTTCCTCTTTTTGTCTTCTTGCAAAATTTCAAGCTTCTAGAAATCTAGACCCACCCACTGGTTTCATTCCTTTTTTATGAAAAATTTCAGCTTTTATAAATCTCGACCCACTGGTTTAGTCTATGCCTTGTCTGTCAGCGAGAGAATTGAAGATTTTTAATAAGTAGAAAATATCAATCTTTAATATTAACAATATTACAACATAACATAACACCACGCCTGTAACCCCGACGGGTTAGGCAGAAATGAACCTAATAGTACATTTCACCAGGTATGTTTAAGCCCCATGTAACAGGAGCTGGGAGGCGAGTCAATTGGCATCAACCGGGCACAACTCCAAACTCCGTGGCTGCTACTGAGAAGTTCCAGATGGAAAAACCCAATAACACTTTGACAGACCTGGCAATCGAACTCAGGACTTCACGCTCAGCAGTCGTGCTTGCGTCCACTAGACCACCCAGGCAGTCAATAATAAGTATAAACAATATGTAAGCTGATATTGTCGTTTGTCTCCCGCAGCCGAATGCCACAATATATTCAACATCAGAAGCATAGGGTCGGATATACCAATACAGAGGGTTTGTAAATCTGACCTTATGTGTCTGAGAATAAGGTAGGACGTTCAAAGACAGAGAGTTGATACATCAGACCTTATTCTTCTGATGCCAAGTATTTTTAAGTCTTTGGTAATAGATTCTATAACAAGCTCCTTCGACATCTCGATTCAATTATAAGTTGTCGATCGATACCTTTTAAAAGATGTTGGCAAACAAAATTGAAAGCACTCAAATATACGGTTCATTACCTATTAATGGCCAGCTACATTTGTTTATTTTTCAAAGAAGAAAGTTCGAGTGAACATTTTTGTTTCAAGTTTATTGAACTGAAAATTGTGCCATTCCTGCACCCACACGTGGTAGATTGGTGTGTGCGGCCATCCAGCACGTGTACTCAGTGCAGTTATTGCAGGAAGGAGGTCTGTGACCCAACAGCGAAAACGCTAAAGGCTAATTCATCACCATCTTCCTGCCCTTGTCCCATGTTACTTGGGGTCGGCGCAACACGTTTATTTTCTTCCATTCTCCTAATTATTCTTAGTTTTTTGATAGGTAATTCCGGCTGGAATGGCATGGTCATTTATCTGCCCATAAAGGCAGACATGTTCATAAGTCTATTAGAAAAGCAATTATCTACGATAAATGATATCTGACTGATTTATGCATACATTTTGAATTCGTATTCGTAAAATAAATAAGTGAATTAAATAATTAATAAAAAATACAACAAGAATACACCGAATTAATATTGTGTTATCAAAATGAATTCAAATAATTATCTGAGTCAAAAAAAAAATTCGAGACTCCGAGACTGTTTTCTGTTATTAATAAACTAGGAATCAATAATAATTCGTACTAAAACAATACAAATGCATTTTTAGCCTTGACCTTACATCTCTTGCAAGCGAAGATTCTAATACAGACAATTTGATAAATGTCGAAAATAATACATTAACTGTAACAAATTCATGAGACGATAAGTCTACACATAATAATATATTGAATATGTATTTTTTTACTGAAGGTTCGCTGACTCTTCGACTACATTAGATTCATTTAATGCTAAAATAAACCTTATTTCCATGGACATAAAGGTGTCAAGGAAGTCATGTGATCTTTTTTTTGTCGTACGTTGTATGGGTTAGTAGTTTTGTATGTCTTCAATTGTTTTTATGTGAGTTTGGCCATGAAAGATTCTATGTATGAGAATCTATTTGTGGGTCGCTTCCATTTTGTTGACAGCAAAATGATAATGAATAATGTATCTAATCGTACGTAGGCCTAGCTTAGACAAAGTGACATTCGCACCGTAAACGATGATAAAAATAATTACACAAGGTGTAAACGGACCCTTCACGGAGCCGTCAACAAAACATTCTGTACTATTAAATAAGTAAGTACGCAAAAATTAATACAGGGACTTTTTTTGTGGTAAAAAATTACGTTTTCCGGTAGGACTCAATGCAACGCACTCAAAAAATAGTGCTGATGGATGCTATAAATAGTACGAGGGTCGTAGAGGCATTTTAAATAAAGTTATAACACTGAAAAAAAATGTGAAAAAGTTGAAACTTCGACCCCCAGTAGCGCTTTAACTAGAAGGTTCACAAGTATAGTCCAGAACAAAAAACTTTTTTGCAAAAAAAAAACCGACTTCCAAAAAAAAACACTAAAAAAGTAGACAATAACTTTACTTTCGGAAGTCGGTGGCAAAAAAAGTCAATGAAACAAACAATAGTCACCGACTTCCGAAAGTAAAGTTATTTTCCACTTTTTTTGTGTTTTTTTTTGGAAGTCGGTTTTATTTTACCCTTTTTAGCTATCGCATCACACACCACAAATCCTTGTCAAGTCTCAATTTCGCAATTTCTTTTACTTGGATGACATATTTTTTGCAGCTATTTTGATTTCAAAACCAAACTCCTGAACCGATTTTGATGAAATTTCTATGGGACCAATCGGGAAGTAGATTCAGATAAAAGAAGTAGTAGTTTAGTCCATTCAGATAAAAGAAGAATTTTTCAAATCGGTTCATAAATGACGAAGATATGAGGTAACAAACACAAAAAAAAACACAACCGAATTGAGAACCTCCTCCTTTTTGTGAAGTCGGTTAAAAAAAAAACTTCGTAAGACTGGGAGAACAAGTGCTTTACGGCTTCTTTAAGAGTACTTTTACACCCATTATTTGATTGACGGCTACTACTTCTTCACCTATCGATTAAACTCAATCTTCCTTTTGAACTTCGAGTTCAGCAATCACTCTTCTGATATAATTATGTACATGATGACATAACAAGTTTCATACACATTTACAGCTAACGAGGAAAATATGTAAACCTACCTATTTACTGATAGTACATAAACAATATCTATCTTTCCAATCTCGTATGTATAAAGTATTAGTTAGCATCATCTTATTACACTCGTAACGGCTGAACGAGGATGTTCCTCGCCCGTGGTACGGCCAGGCACTGGTCGGCAAAAAGTTGTGACGTCACGGCTTTTGTTTTTATCTAACGCAGGTACATAGTGTGTAGTGGAGACGAATACAGTGGGTTCAGTTGGTTTGTAATTTAAGATGTTTTATTTTTTTATTTACGTACAACAAAATAACATTTGGATTTTTGGGACACATAGGACTTAAACATAGCTGGCGAAATTTGGGTGTACTATTAGGGACACCTCTGCCAAACCCTTCGGGGCAGGCGTGATGGTATGTTAAAACACATATTACGGAAAAACATGCAGACAAAAGAGCACAAAGGTACCGCTTCTTTCATTAAGAAATCTCTTCCAGCGGACCTGCGGTAGGAAAGATTGACAAGAGAGAGAGAGGTACGTTCTGCTTTGATTTCAGTGAGGCTCCTCAAACCCTCAGCAGCGATGGCCCAGTGGTATTAGCCTTGACTCACGACTCGTAGGTCATGTGTTTGAAACCAGATAAACACTTTACTTTGTGTTTGTGGGTGTACCATAGGTACAGCTCTGCAGAACCCTTCAGGGCTTACAGTCATGATGTTATATTATATTGTAATCTCTCAAAAACGGTGAAGAAAGCCGTGCCAATCTAAGAAGACACGCTAAGAAGATGAACGGTGAAGATAAGCATAGTGAGGAAACCAGCTGACCTAATGAAAAAAAACGAAGACAGGTCAGCATGGGGTCCACTGGTGGATAATGTGGCTAGAGAGGAGGTGTGTTGCAGTACTGGAAACATTAAAGGCAGATTATCCTATTATGTTGATATGACAAGTAATAGAGAAGTATGGAAGAAAAAAAACAGGCTGCGCCGGCGCCGACCCCAAATAAATTGTAATAAAGACAATAAAACGATGCTGATATGCTATATTAGCTACTAACTACTATACAATAAACGGCTCATCTCGCAGTAACAATTCTTAAACGTTGAACACAAATCACGTTTAACCTTTGGAATATTCATGACCTAAGCTGTGGATAATCTCCAATGATTTAGCGCTAAGTATTGCGACAGGCCGCCTGCTTGAGTAGTCACGCGTGCGCAGCGGCTGGGACGTTTTGTGTGATTTTACTTTACAATGACGGTGATTTGGTTGTGTGACAAATGGGACTGCTTTTGGTGCTAGACATTTAGCTCTTTAGTGGACATTTGTAATTTAGTTGCGAGTCACTTCTAGGTTGAATTCTGTCTCGTAATCTGCCTAGCCTTTAGCCCAAACGCGCAATTGCGAATTCCAATCTTACCAGATGCCACAGCCAAATGCTGTTGAATAGCAATATTTAATCCTAGCTTTTGCTCGCGGCTTCGCTCCCGTTATCGTCGGAATTTGTCCCACGAGAACGTTTTAAATATAACCTTTTGACACTCGGAATAGTGCTATAAAGTTTCTTATTCTAAAGGTTGGTCCGTGAATGGGTAACCACCCATTACATACCCAGTTTCCTCCATGCCGTGGAAAGCATGTTAAGCCGTTGGTGCCGGCTGTCAGATCTTTGACAGTCGTTACAGTTAGTCTGTGGACCGAAAATCTGACAACCAGTACTAGCTGGGTTGTGGAGGTCCGAAAAGCAGTCGCTCCATGTAAAATACTGTTAGCCAGATGATGATGACTCTGATGGGATAATGTAGTAAAGCAATAATGTAATGTTAAGTAATGTAGTAATGCATTAGTCGTTTTTTAGGGTTCCGTACCTCAAAAGGAAAAAACGGAACCCTTATAAGATCACTTTGTTGTCCGTCCGTCCGTCCGTCCGTCCGTCCGTCTGTCAAGACCGTTTTTCTCAGGAACGCGTGGAGGTATCAAACTGAAATTTCTATATGATACTAAGTTCTACTGTCCCTGGAAGCTGTAGAAAAATCAACCTTCTAAGTCAACGCAATCAAAAGATACAGCCACTTAGGCCGCAAATTTCCGCAAATTTTCGAAACTCACACGGGAATCAAAACCTACAGGGTACTTCCCGTGAACTTAGAATCTTGAAATTTTGTACGAAGTCACGTCTTATAGTACAGATATAGGAAAAATTACGAAAACCGTAAATTTTTAGTTTCGTCATATAAAAAAAAGTTATATACCCACAGGTTTGTACGGAACCCTCGGTGCGCGAGTCCAACTCGCACTTGACCGGTTTTTTTTTTCGAAATCGTATCAGGATATCCGTAGATCCCTACAAACAAACTTACAAATAATTATGGTTTATGTGGAGTGACTGCCTATCTGTTTCATGGTGGAATTAAATAACGTTATCGACGTGAACTTCCAGGTTGAATTTCTTGTTTAGAAGATGTAAGTAAACTTTCCATAATATATATAATTCTGACTGTGCCATGCAGAAAATTATTCCTTAAAATTCACAAACACCTAAATCTGTTAACCACTTTAATAACACGGACAAAAAATGGTCCGCCGTGTTTTTATGTTTCCTCAAGACGTAGATAGAAGTTAAATAATAACAGTAGCGTTCAAAGTACAGAACAACAAATTAGCTTTTATACAAGTATTATAAAGCTAAAGAGATTGTTTGGTTGAACGGGGTTATTCACCAACTCGACACGAAAGACTGGACACACGTGTGTCCAGTTGGTGAAACTCAAAATTCCCACCAATTCCAGGAACTACTGATTCGAATGGTTTTTTTTTTAATGTTTTATAGCCCATTTATCGAGGAAGGCTATTGGGCTATAAATGGGTCGGGTGGCTTTCGGGACCGGGTCCCGGACCGCGGTCCCAGATTCCACCTATCATTATTTTTTGTGGTATTTCGGGACCACAAGAAAAAAGAAGTTAAAAACTAAAAAGCTGATGTAATATTTTGATATAACATCACGTTGCGACCAATACGAGTGGAGCATCAATCAAAATGTTACGTAGACGAAGTTGTGCGGATCAGCTAGTTGAGTATACTTAGGTAAGTCGTTGTTTAGCACGACTGACTTACAAGGTGATCAGCTGAGCTCGGTTATTGCGACTAAGCCACCAAAAATCTTCGATCAATCTCATTCGATTTTCCATCAGGAATTTCTCACTAGTAGCCCGGAGTCAGGATTTGTACCGAGTTGACGGCAAAAGGCTCGTCCATAATTACATCATGATTAAGGCCTAGTCTTTTCCCAACTATGTTGAAGTTGACTTCGAGTCTAACCGAATTTAGCCAAATACTCGTATTTTACATGGAGCGACTGCCTATCTAGCCTCCACAACCCAGTTTACCCAGTATACCCAGTGAATATTGGGTAATACGATACCCCTCGGTAAGACTGGTTGTCGGACTTTCGCGCCACTTCTTCTTCTTCTTAGCGTGTCGATGGCAATCAAAATTGTGTCAGCCCAGAATTGAGCCATTCGTTTGGCGCCTTCAGTAGCATCCATCAGTTCCTGTAGTGAACAAGCAGCAGGACACGCAGGACACGATATTAAGTGCCCCATGGTTTGTCGAACAGCACCACATTTACAGTCCAGGGCAGAGTCATTAATGAATCTCCACCTGAGCAGGTTTTCCTTGCTGCGGCCAACATGGGTCCGGAGTCTATTTAAAGACTTCCAGGTCAGCCATGGCAACTTATGTCCAGGTGGGAGATTTTCAGCAGGTGAAACGAATGGGTCAGGTAAGGATGCACTACATAGCCACAGCTTTAGTCTTTCCGTAAACCGCTCGCCAGTGAGTGGGGTGACACACTTCATCAAACTGTTTCGGCTTTTCAGCCTTTGCGAAACGAGAGTATTGAGTCACTGTCTATCTGGGTCATAAACATAGTAGTTGAAATGTGGCTGTGCTATACGTCCACCTAAATCCATCGGGAATTGTTGTGTTTTGCACATGAAAAAACATGATTAACAGACACCATCCAAATCGAATTGATTTACTGCTAAGCTTGGACAGTCAACATGACGATGCCAGCCACTACATCTTACACCAAACACGATAAATCCATTTTAAAACTTTATCGTAATGGCATTACGGATAATTTTCCCATGACAGAACAGCATATTTGATTATGTCCAGTAAACAATTGAGTAATTAAAAAAAAAACATATGTAATTAGCGCTTGTATTGAATTCTGCCAGTCATTTCAGAATATTTAAAGAAAAAAAAAATGGACAGCTGTTTCGTTTTCGGTTTCGGTTTGAAGTCCTATAGTTTGAGATTTACAGGCGGTCTTACGCCATCAGGATTGATTATCTACTTGGTCTCGTAGTCACTAGCTCAATGGTAAGTGTGATGCAGTGTTAGACCAGGGTCGTCCGTCAAAAAGTTCTCGGTAACAGCTCTGAGTTAGGGTTACGTTTAGTCTTTATCTCATCATCAACTGCCTAGCCTTTTCCCAACTTTGTTGGGGTCGGCTTCCAGTTTAACCGGATGCAGATGAATACGAGTATTTTACATGAAGCGACTGTCTATCTGACCTCTACAACCCAGTTAGTACTGGGTAATACGATACCTCTTCGGCTGACAGACTTTTGGGCCACTGCCTACTTGTAACCACTGACAAATATCTGCAAATGGCATCCCGGACTAATGGGTTAACGTGCTTCCCGAGGAACGGAGGAAAGTCGGTATGTAATGGGTAATCACCAACCTAGACCCACCCAGGCAAGCGCGGCTTAACCTGAAGATCGACTCGAGCGGCTGTCATTAATTAGCCACGACCACCTCCGATACAGATGTAACGTTGTGTTGTTACAAGAAATGTTGGTTTCAGTATTGATTTAAAATTAAGCATGGTAAACACAGTTCCACTGTAATGTTATCGATTTATACTCATACACAACAAATCAACTGCATCGCTGGTCGAATGGTCAGGAGAATGAGCTCCTGGATTCAATTCCCGGGCTGGGCCAATTGTTATCGGGCTTTTCAACCAGAAATTTCTCAGTAGCAGCCACGGAGTCTGGATTTGTGCCTGGTTGATGGCGAGAGGCTCACCCCCTTTTGCATGGGACTTTAAAACATGACTGTCGAAAAAGGTTGTACTATTAGGTACACCTCTGCCTTCCGTTAGGGGATTAAAGACGTGATGTTATGTTATGTTACACATAATATCTTTAAACCAGTTTTGCCCATGTTTTGTATAAACTGCAGCAGTCGTTGATTGATACTGTTTTGATGATTTGTAATGACACATCTTCTCGGTCGTTTTTCTTGTAAAACAACATGAGATAAGTTTAGTGTTTCATCTTATACACGAATATCACTTACACTAGAAATAACATGCGATATGAGAGCAAAATTGTTTGAAAAAGTTTTCCAAACAATTTTGCTCTCATATTCGTAAGATGTGTTACCGTTTGTTTTAAGGAATTATACAGAGAAATAAGTGTAAGCAGATATTGAATCATGTCGCGATAAATAACACAAAGTGAGTTTTAAATTCATTCTAAATCGACTGCAAAGCCCAGGGAAGGGAGGGGAGGGAAGGTCTTGGATTCGATTCCCAGTTCGAGCAGTGTTTTTTTCTATCAAGAATTCCTCAGTAGTAGCCACGGAGTGAGATTTGTGCCTGGTTGATGGCAATAGGCTCGACCCCTATTACACTTACATGGACTTAAACATAACTGGCGAAATGTGGGTGTACTATTTTAGGTACACCTCTGCCTCAACTTTCAGGGATTACAGGCGTGATGTTATGTTATGTTAGTAAAGAAAACGAACTATTACATAATTGTTTCAACAAGTAATTGTTATTTCGAGCAACGAACGAAAAACATACAAATTCAACGAGGACACCTCGCAAATTCGCGTTTTTTTTTGTAATACCCCTCTTAAAGACCTGTCCTTTTAATTAGCTATGCGACAATCGTTGCCTTAGTATTTATTCAACGCATAATTCTACGAAAACTTTGACCTAGTTACAAAACATATCCTTACTAATACTATAAACGCGATAGGTTTTATGTATGTATGTTTCTCTTTCACGCAAAAACTACTGAACGGATTTGGATGAAATTTGGTACACAGATAATTTATAACCTGGATTAACATATAGGATACTTTTTATCCCTGTAGTACTATCCCGTGGGACAGTAACCGAACTCCACGCGGGCAAAACAGCTGCGGGCATAAGCAGTTTTATATGTACGTGCAACAATTCTAGTTACATTAGATAGTTTTATTTACTACGTTCAAGACTATTTTTCTATTCAATTTATTCTTACACAACTCCTGTTCCAGGTAAGCAAAGATTAATTAGTGATATCAAATCTCAAATTTGAGCAAATAATTTCGCTTTCGAATAGTGTTCAGTGTCTTGAAGAGTTTCTAAGTGATCAGAATATTTTTTTTAATTTTTTTTTTATTTTGTCGAATTTGAATAGTGGTTTCAACTGCATGACTTTGTTTGAATATTTTATAATTTGAATACTAAATTTAGTCCTATTCTTTGTTATTACATTATGCTTAGTTTTTGATATTTTGCTTAGTTATTAGTTTGTGCAACAATAGTTTATTGCTAACTGCGGAGACTTGTAAATGGTTTTTCGTTGATTGCCTCAATATATATATATATTTTGTATTGTTAGCTGTAAGCCCCCTAAACATAATAAAATAAAATAAATAAATAAAATACCGATTTGTCTGTTAATAAACACCCACCGACAATAACTTCAGTTCATCCATGATAATGGCGAAATATTGGGAACTCAAAACAAGTAGTTAACTTGATAAACATCCCGTTTTCAGTGCTAATGATATTCTGACAAGTATTTACTACGTTTTATTCACCTACGTTAACAAGGCACTCCACATCTACAAATGCAGGAGACGTATAAATGTGCACGACTAACCTATAAAACAAAATGGCGGCCTATAAAGGCTGCCTAACGAATTGTATAGACTGAACGTTAGTGACTTTAGAAAGGCTCGTAAAGGTAGACATGAACTTGCACCCTGTCACTTTTTATCGCATAACTGTTAGGCCTCGGGCACGAAGTCAGCGGGAGCGGGGCGGGCGGCGGCAGCGGCGGCGCGGGGAGCGGCGCGGCAACACAGTACCCGGTCTCGAAGCCAGCGGGCAGACCGCACGGCGGCGCTAGAGCGGCGTAGTGTTGTGTTACGAGAAATTTGTTTCTTTGTTCGCAAATGAAATGTCTAAACAGCGACGACAACGTCTCTTTGATGCTAATTCCTTCCTAAAGTTTGATTTACTTCGGTCGTTAAAAAAAATCAAAAAAGAATACTACAGTTCAACACTACGTCAATGTAGACGCGCGGGCACCGCTAGATTGGTACCCACCGCTCGTACGCCGCTCGCCGCCCGCTCCCCGCGCCGCTGCCTTCGAGGCCTGTTCCACATAGATGTGTGCATCCAAATGCACCGCTCCCCGCGCCGCCGCGCCGCCGCCGCCACCCCGCTCCCGCTGACTTCGTGACCGAGGCCTTAGGCCTTGCCCCGGTTAGAACGCACCTGAGTTTATGCAGACGGAAGTACAGATAGAAAAAGAACTCCGAAAAAGATGCAATGCTTTGATGCAAAAGGCGTAACCTTGTTATTTCTTTACTCACATCGGAACGATTCAACATGATGATTGCTGGTACAGAGGGTGGAAGAGACAACGACGCACAAACGCTTACCACGTATTAAGTGCATGGTTTTGTACACCCAACATAGAGGTAATTCAAAAAATAAAACAGCAGTGCCTTACATTTTGACCGTGTAGGTATTGCACTTTTGTAGGAAAGAGCTGTTTTATATTTCCGATGTAAAATTTCTATGTGAGGGGGTATGTATGCCTTGCTAGATGCGCCTTTTTGTATAGAGAGCCTTAATTTTCCATAGAATATGAGGCCCCATTTGCTTACGATCTCTGTGGTTTTTCACACGACGTTTTCCTTTCTTGTATTGCAGTACGCAAGATGGTATGTGAGGCTGACTTTCCACACCTAGTATTCGCTGGATCCTGCACAGCATTCCTGCTACAAATTACACATTAAGTTTAGAAGTTTTTTTTTATTGTTTATTGATCGGTTTTTAATAACCTATGTGTACACATACATAAATAAAAACAATAATAAATAGGTATCTTTTTATTATTGTTTTTGAATGGCACTTAATTTCATTGATTTATTTTAAATTAAATTAGTTTTAATTTTATCCATTTATATTTAATTCTATCTTAATAATAATATACTATTATGTTAAACCATAAATGGTGAATGTGGTGCCTGTAAGTAATTGTTGCACTTAACCAAAAGTACTAATAAGGAATTGTAAATGTTTTGTAAACAATATAATATTGTCCCCTAAACGAAAATAAATAAAGATCATCAAACACAATCCTCCTGGCAGTATTAGTTTCCTGTATCCAGTAATACCGTGATACAAGTATCCACATATCATAACATATCTGAATGTTTGTGTATCGGCCAATCGATCCACTAACAACTCATCCCGCTGAACCTATTGCTCGAGGCAACGATACTTATTCCGGTTTACGTTTTACTAAAATACAAAAAAAATATATTACAAAAAGGTTTTATTTACATTGGCCCCAAATTAGGCAAAGCCTGTATATTGGGCACCAATATATAGAGATAGAGGGTTTACCAGTGGAAAAAATATGCTTATTCAGTGGCGAAATCATAAATAAATATAATTGTTCCCTAAACTACAAATAAAGGAACAGGACATGGAGTTTAACAAATCAAAATTGAAATCAAGTAAACATAATCAAGTAATTAAATAAAAACATAATATCAATAACGCATAAATTAGTGTGGATATGAGGGTAGGATTCTTCTTCTTTATCGTGTGGTTAGTGCTTAACCTGGTGACAGTTTTTATGCCGCCCATGGGCCTCTGACTTGACTTTTACATGCCGTCGAAAAATATCTCTCAGGTATGCTGGTTTCCTCACGATGTTTTCCTTCACCGAAGCAAGTGATAATTATAGGTACAATACGCACATAATTCCGAAAAATCAGAGGTGCGTGTCTTGGGTTCGAACTCGAGACCTATGACTTGGCAGTCCAACGGTCACACCACTAGACTATGAAAAAGAATGTAATACAATAATATATGTAATATACACTCTGATGAAGAGTATGTATTTCACTTTCGACGTTTTAATACGATTAGAAATGTGTTAGTTTGACCAATTTCGATCGATTTTTTGATTGATTTGATTTTTAAAGGTCTTTATTTATACATATTTTGATACAAGCTGCTTACAAATGATCTTATTCTATTTGTTCACAAGTTGGGATTCTTCTTCAATATTTATTTCAAAAAACATACGTAAACGTACTTGCTAAGATTTTAAACAATTCTTGGATCATATTCGTCATGTTTAAGATCAACAAAAGAGCCAGCACCCAACGCAGTCGGTATGTAAACAAAGATAACTTTGCACTTACATAAGCGCGCGACTGTACTTGACATCTAACTTACATAGTCGACCAACAGGTACTTTCGGGAGCACAAGTGTTTATAATTAACTAAGTGAGGTACTTGAATGTTGTTTAGAATGTTTCTTTGTTAGGAAACAAAATAAAAACTTTTTTGCAAAAAAAAACACCGACTTCCAAAAAAAACACAAAAAACGTGGAAAATAACTTTACTTTCGGAAGTCGGTGACTATTGTTTGTTTCATTGACTTTTTAACCGACTTCTAAAAAAGGAGGAGGTTCTCAATTCGGTTGTATGTTTTTTTTTTTTTTTTTGTGTTTGTTACCTCATATCTTCGTCATTTATGAACCGATTTGAAAAATTCTTCTTTTATCTGAATGGATCTACTTCCCGATTGCTCCCATAGAAATTTCATCAAAATCGGTTCAGCAGTTTGGTTTTGAAATCAAAATAGCTGGAAAAAATGTCATCCAAGTAAAAGTAATTGCGAAATTGATACTTGACAAGGATTTGTGTGTGATACTATAACTAAAAAGGGTAAAATAAAAACTTTTTTGCAAAAAAAAAAACCGACTTCCAAAAAAAACACTAAAAAAGTGGAAAATAACTTTACTTTGGGAAGTCGGTGTCAAAAAAGACACAAAAAACATACAACCGAATTGAGAACCTCCTCCTTTTTTTGAAGTCGGTTAAAAAATGTCAGTCATGATTGTGTATGATAGCGTGATGTTAGAAAATTGAGAATCTAGTGTTATTTATAAGACAACTTAATTGTGGGTTTCAAACAAAGGTGCAAAGGTACAAACAAACTTCGACTGACTACCTCGTTAGTCTAGTGGTCACAATCGCGACTGCTGAACATGAGGTCCTGGTTTCGATTCCTGGGACGGGCAAATTGTTATAGGGTTTTTCCATCAGGAATTTCTCAGTAGCAGCCACGGAGTCTGGATTTGTGTGCGGTTGATTGCAATATGCTCGCCCCCTATTACATGGGACTTAAACATTGGTGAAATGTGGGTGAAGTATTAGCTACACCTCTGCCTAACCCTTCAGGTATTACAGGCATGAAGTTACGTTACTTGCAAATGTGACACCAGAAGAAACATCCCTCGAAAATAAGCACAGAACTCCCCCCATTAAAGTTAGATAAAAGAAATACTACATAAGAATTGCCTGCACAAATATATACAAAAAACATACGGTTTAGGATACCTTTAACCATTTGACCGCTTGGCTAAATATCAATTGCCGTGTCCCTAGCGCGCGGCTACCAATCGATAAAATAAATAATACCTACAATAAATAAGCACTTTCAATACTTAGAGCTACGAAACATAATTTTAAATAATTGTTGTAAATAATATCTCTATCTAATAATGGTTTTAGTTGTACCACGCAGTTAATAGGACGAAAATAGAACGAAAAAATGCATGTTCTCTGCCGCAGAAATACGACAGAAGCGGTGGGGGCACGGAAATATGTGGCTCATAAATGCGACACATGCTGTCAAAAGGTTAACAACATCTATATTATCTGTGACAACATTAAGCTAACACACACGATGACAAGAAAATGTACTAAAACATACATATGCCCTAAAGCAATACCAGGGAAGTGAGTCTGTCAGCACCACATCGGAACTCCTAAGAAAACAAGATTTTACTTGGGTTTCAATCATATAATCTGGTGGGTTACCATGATCTGTTAGTGCAAGAATGTTTTAGGACTATTCCGAGAGTGGGAAAGTGACAGCGGTAGACAGCTGTCTAGCGCCATCTCTTACGAAATAATACTAAAACATTCCTGCACAAACAGATCATGGTAACCCACCAGATCTTATTTATTATACATGTTACAGATATGGGTGCATATGCAAAGTTCGACTTGACGAGAAGTTGTAGTAGCTAAATTAAACACACGATCGCTCCACCACAAGGCTTCTGTCCAACGTAGGTTGAGCTGTGCGATGCATGCTACTGTGTGATGAGCTAAATAATCTATAATATTAATATTTTATAGACGTAAAATTAGCTAGCTAGCTAACGGGAAGTGACATTATTCCTGAGTATTGTAGGTTACATTTAAAGCGTTCCAGGTGTTTCCCGCGACTTTGACGATATCGTCGACCCAACGAACTTTAGAATGGCATCAAGAACTCTCTAGAATGAAGAATAACGTACCGCGAAGGAAGCTGTACCTACGCGATTCAGTGTACGAGTCAAAGTGCAATACCTACATAATACAGAATCATTTAATGGTATAACAACAATTATTTAATCCCGCCAATTGCTTTCAATCTCGCGGAGATTAGCCGCATGCGCATCAGTCACGTACAATGCTGTACACAGTGGGCAGATACTCTGCCCGCTTTTGTAATTGAAGATACAAGAAAAAAATGGAAATCAGACGTAGAATCACTATCTAGTTTATTATATGAAGTAAAAAGTAGTGAAAGTTGCACTTCTTTTAGTTGGGTTTTATAGGTTTATGACAGTTAATAACTTGTATTAAGTTATATTTGACGACAGATGCGGCATGTCTTCGCTGTCTTGTTGGTCGGTCATGATGGAATATGGAGTCTGACGTGAAATAATACACAGGCACTGTTCGGTACACTAGACTTTACTGTTTAAAACACTTTACAATAAAAAAATAACAAAACAAAAGATTGAAGAAATATTATCGGATTGAATTTAAATAAAATGGAATGTAGTGAGATTAGTCAAGTTAGCCGTTCGACACCACGATTTAAATTTGAATGTGTCAACTGCGCAAGTCCACCGCCTTTTTATTCAACGTCAAAATGACCAACGACAACTTTAATCGACTAAACACACTCAAGCATTACCAAAAATCAAATTAAATTAAACTAAATTAAAATTATGATAAACGCTTGACATTCCATTAACGATCTGCGACATATTTATTATTTATATAACTTAACACAAGGCAGTATTGCCATCCAACGTGGCAATGCTGTAAGCGTTTTGGGCACTATTCCTGTTGACAGCCATGTGGACGATTTTTTTGACTCTAATGCTTTTTTCCATTTCCATATACACATACATACATTATACATGTGTATCAATGGTACATGTATTTTTATTATTGGCTTAGTTTGTTTAAAAATTGAAGCCTGCTTTTAAAGTGTGTAAACGTCACATATAGTAACTTGCGATAAATCACCGCACACTCAACCACATAGGACTCCCCACTCGCGTCTTCATATGAACTTAGAAACTTCTCAGCTATGATAGAGCTCCCGAAACTTGTGCTTTAACTTACTAAGTATTAAGCCGAATCAAAACTTTAACTTTAATGGAATATTGTAATGTCTCAGGCCTGTGCTAAGTTAATTGACAAGTCATTTTGGCCATTTAAGTTTTTCGATTTGAATACTTCAAGTGTTATGAAAAGTTACAACGCAATGATTGCAAAAATAAGTTTTTAATGGTCTATTTTCTTGAAGAATGTAAATTTTATTATGAGTACAATGAAGTTCATATTTTTGCAACTTTTTAATGTTTAGAAAGATAATAAGTTACCTACGAGTGTTATAGGTTCTACATATATTAGATGACAGCCATTTATAAAGTCCATGGGCAATATGAACCGAGCCATTCGATATCTGTTATCGTACCAAATTTTTGTTTGGTTTTTAGGCGTTGTGATTTGTTTATTTGTTGTTGTTTATTTTTGAAAACTTAGAATGTAGGATACATTCACTCACTTCATATATTTTGTAAGATTCTAGCTTCAATTTATAAGCTCAGATAGTTGAACAAGGAAATTGATTGCTGCTAGCTTATACCACATTGATGAGTTTTCCTCCTTCCCTGCTGTACTTTATAACATCACGCCTCTAGTCCCCCTAGGATAAAACAGAGTCGTACTTAATAGTACACCCACATTTCATGAGTTATGTTTAAATCAATATTACATATTGTAATAGGTGGTGAGCGTATTGATATAAACTGTGCACAAATCCAGACTCCGTGGCTGTACCTCAGAAATTTCTGATGGAAAAAACCCAATAACACTGCCTGACCTGGGAATCGAACCCAGGATTTCATGCTCAGCAGCCGCGCTTCCGACCACTAGACCAACAAAGCAGTCACTGCCTGCTTCACTTCACTGTGTTAAATTAAATAATACCTACCACAATCACTTTTAACCGCGACTGTACCAAACTGCGCGTGAGTGTTTGAAGGTCATCTCAAACTGTGCAATGCAGCATGATCACGAAGCAATCACTGTTCAGTAACAAAATAACCCAACTCCACCACAAACATTCTCACTTCAACTTGCACCTTATGCTTTGCAAGTTACGGTTGAAAATGACAGATGAATTTTAAGATGGTACTAACAAAGCACGATCAAGAATCAATCATCTGTCAGTAACAAAACGACTAAACTCCACCGTAAACATTCACACGCCAAGCTCTACCTTAAAGTTGGGAAGTTAAGGTTGAGATTTTCATACGATTTTTAAGATGGTACTAAGATAACTTAAAATGATTCGTTATTAAGTGATATTGTAGTTATCATGCAACTGATTCATGTTCTGATGTCTAATGGTTGTTTTATAGCGTATGTTTATTGCCAGGTGTATCTTCTGCGTTGTGTGGGAAACACTAGGTAGATAAACATAAACATAAAATACCGTGTAGGTATTGCACTTTTGTAAAAAACAGCTGTTTTTTTTTAATCTTTCTTTTTTATCGTGTGGTTAGTGCCTAACGTGGTGTCAGTTTTTATGCCGCCCATGGGCCTCACTTGGCTTTACACGCCGTCGAGAAATATCTCTCAGGCAAGCTGGTTTCCTCACGATGTTTTCCTTCACCGAAGCAAGTGATAATTATGCAATACGCACACGATTCCGAAAAATTGTTCTGTGGTTACCGATTACCAGGTTGGGCAGTGTTATTGGAATTTTCAATCAGGAACTTCTCAGTAACAAGCCAGCGAGTCTGGATTCCGACGCGATAACACTAGGCCTTCAGATGTCTCAAATTATAACCTCATACATAACATCTTGCCTGTAATTCCCGAAAGGTAAGGCAGAGGTGTACCCAACATTTCGCCAGTTATGTTTTTAAGTCCCAAGCAACGTGGGCGAGCCTATTGCAATTTTTTTTTTCCGCATGGGAAATCTTCAAATGACTTCTCCCACTCTGGGCTGAGCGGGAGGGAGTGTCAGACTTTTACTGACTAAAACCCACCCATGTTCCTTCATCGCCCTTTGTGTTCCGGGGCCGCGGTATCTCTTTCGAACAACCCGCGGCACAGCCTATTGCCATCAACCGGGCACAAACCCGGACTCCATGGTACTGAGAAATTTCTGTTTGAAAAACAAACAAGGACCTTCTGCTCAGCAGTCGTCCTCAAGTATTTTAACACTCGATTCTCAATTTTAAAACACTTTGTACGATTTTTTTTATTAATGCACAGTTCATGGCCTTATTCGTAAAAAATATTGATGAAAAGCTCATTCAAGTAATCATTCACGTTTCCCGTATGTGTCGAAACCTATTATAACTTTATTTTGGTCAATTGAACATTACACTATAGGGCCTAAAATACTCATCAATTTTGATCAATAAAAGCTCAATATTGAGCCTAAATGACCAGCGGTAGGCCTTGCTTTGAAATTCGTGAGTAATTATAATGTATTTCCGTGTACGTAGGTAACTGGGAAATCGAAATATTGCATCTAATGAGCTGTCAATTAACAGTACAGTGGACCATGGTACATCCGAAATTAATCAGGAATTTCATGGAAATCATCCCACTGCGCACAAAGACAATATTCAGTAGATACCAGTTTCCGCCCGCGGCTTCAACCGCATTATTTTTATTTGGTTCGGTAATTACACTATGCCTATAACCTTCGAGCAAGTGCAAGCAATGAGTCAAGCAATGGTCGCGCATAAAATACGAATAAACAAACGTACAAATCATGTGTTTGAATGATTTGTATATTGAGTGGCAACGCCGGGAGGTGAGGCCTAACAAGGTAATATTTTTAAAATATATACTGTCCCACTGCTGGGCAAAGGTCTAACATAACCTAACCCAACCTTATAGGTGAGGTTCTTCAGAAAGGTCAGGTACGTAGTTCTCGCAACCGGCGTGCGTGTATGACCAGATGTATGAATGTGGATGAGGCGAAAGGAGTATGTAAGGATCGCAGCAGGTGGCGTTCTGTGATTTCTGCCTACCCCCAGGGGAAAAGGCGTGAGTTTATACATGTATAGTTCTTCATTGGTAACCGCAAAATCCCTGAATAATTAAGTAAGGGTGACGATTGTGTTCTTTTAACAAAAGTTTTGTTTTAATAGAATAGACTGCTCTCCATAAAAATTACAGGTAATGACGATAAATTTGACATTTTCCGATGATGGCAAATATTGATAATATAATAAGGATATTTTGGTCATCACTCTCCTGCCCTTATCCCGATTTATTTAAGGTCGGCGCAGCATGTCTTCTTCTTTCATACTTCTCTATTACTCGTCATCTCATCGAGACCTCCTTTGTTGCCATGTCATCCTTCACACAGTCCATCCATGGTTTCTTTTGGTTTTCCTCTACTCTTAGGTGTAGCCATTCACATCCATTCCATCACTATCCTCATTCCTCCGCATCCTATGCCTATACCAAGCCAACCGATTATCACACAACTTTTCAGTCAGCGTTGCTACTTTTAGACTTCCTCTTAAAGATTTTTTGGCTCCTTTTTTTAAATTAAATGTCTCAAAATCAAAATCAAATACCATTTATTCAAATTAGGCTGATAATCGGCATTTTCGAACGTCGAGTTTACAAGAGACAGTCCCCCAAAACGCCCGCCCTTCGCCACTAGTGTTCTTCCTAGTGTTTTAGCTGGGAAGAAGAAGTGGCTGAACAAACTCCCCAGCAACGCATCTGACTGTTAGGTTAGAAGAACCAGATTCTATACAATAGCGTGTAAAAATAATATTTACTAACACCACCCCTCTGTCAATGTCATTAAAATGTCAAAAGCCGTTTGCTGCACTGTACCGCTGTAAATTCCCTCAAAATAAACGCTTCTGAACAAATGACGTTAAACAGAAACAACCATATATAAGCTTATAGACATACACACATCATCACACACACTTACAGACCGACACCCACACCGTACAGATACTCACCCACACCGTACAGATACCCACACGCACATAGATACACACTATAAACTTTAACGACAATTAATTAGAGTCACTCTTTGATTATCTTATTATTTTTCTGTGTACTTCGTAATTGGCGTAATGTTTAGTATAATCATTTTATGTTTATGTACAGTCAGCTGTGAAGCTACCTATCATAAAATAAATAAATAACCATGATTACTAAGCTACGCAGAAGTATCATGTCCCGAGTTACACGTAATCACCCGAGTGGAAAAAATGGAACAATTCCTATGGACTACCTACACGACGGTAGGTAATTAAATACTATTTTCGTCATAGTTTCCTCGATCATTCTTTCCACACGTCCGAGCCATCGAAGTAGAAAATTAGCTCATAATTACGGCCATCACGTTTCAATGTCAGCAATTTACACTGTAATACGTACAAACATGCACACACTATACGGCAAAAAATATAACACTATCAAATAAAGCTCAAATTACTAAACTACTTGATTAAAATCTTAAATTCACTCCTGACTGGCTGACAGTTTCTTGAGCTACTGTGTTCTCTATCTCAGTTGCACATGACTTGTTGATATGTACATATAACGAAGCAGAGCGCTAAGAACGAAATTTAAATCACCCTCTTGTCTATATGTATAACGAAGGTGAGCGCCAAGGACGAATTTTAAAAGATCACCCTTTTAGCGGGTTTAATATGGTATAAAACTTCGTCATTTTTGGTGATGGGAAATCCTATCAGGCACAGGGCTTGTCTTGCCCAACTGTAAAACGCTCACCACTCTATTGCAGAACAGTTTTATACCTTTCTGCTACCATTGTACGTAGCTTTTGCAGAACCGAATTCTTCTTACCCAGCGATAATTAGCAGCTTGAAGGTATGGTGTTTTTTAACTGAAATTATATCTCATCATCTGCCTGGCCTTTTCCCAACTATGTTGAAGTCGGCTTCCAGTCTAACCGGATGCAGCTGAATACCAGTATTTTACATGGAGCGACTGACTATCTGACCTCCACAACCCAGTTATTACTGGGTAGTACGATATCCCTTGGTAAAACTGGTTGTCATTGATAGCCGGGACCAACGGCTTAACGTGCTTTCCGAGGCACGGAGAAAACTCGGTATATAATTGGTGGTCATCCATCTACGGACCAACTCAGGCAAGCACGGCTTAACTTGACGATCGACCCTAGAGGCTGTTATTATTTGGCCACGAGCTCCTCAACTGAAATTATATCTAAACCTTCCAATTCACTTGTATTTTTCTGAAGTTAAAAGATCCGACTTCAGATAAGTAGGTACCTACGTACATACGTACGTCGTAAATACGACCTAAACATACGTAATTATCTATATCATAAGAACGTGAGTATATAAATAATTATAATTACATCTGAGATGTTAAGTTTCAGTGGAATATTAGTCAAGGTCGGAGAAATCTTCAGCAATTACCTTTAATGCAGAATCTTGTAGGGTCGGAAAAATAATGTTACCTGCACGGGTGACGATATCTCAAGAGTATCCTGACTGCCTGGTCGGTAGCAAGTGCGACTGCTGAGCATGAAGCCCTGGGTTTGATCCCAGGTCGGGCAAATTGCTTTAGGTTTTTCCATCAGGAATTTCTCAGTAGCAGCCACGGATCTTGTGTTAGGTTGATGGCAATAGGCTCGCCCCCTATTACATGAGACTAAAAACATAACTGGCGGAACGTGAGTATAGTAGGTACGCCTCTGCTTAATCCTTCGTGGAATACATGCGTGATGTTATGTATGTAGGTATTTATCCTGTATTCCCGGGGTACAGTTGACTGGCTAATCCAGATTGTTTAATAAACAAGTGGCTTGAGTTGGTGACGCGTACTGCGTTACCCAGTAACTGATTGAGGTAACTTAGGCAGTGGTGCCATGTAAAGTACTGAAATCCAACTACATCCGGTTAGATTGAAAATCAATCCCGAGATAGTTGGCAAAAGCCAAGACGGATGGTAACATAAAACTTCTTGATTTTCTGGCTGTCTCCTAGTAACAACTGTCAAAGTTCTATGGAACAGCCGTAACCGCCAGCTAAACTTGCTCTCCCAGAGATCCTGTTAAAATGAATGGTGTCCCATCTAGAGATGTGACCTTGATTGAACGACCGCAGCTGTTAAGTACTGGTTGTCAGTCCTACACAATTCTCTCATGTTCAAGCATCAACACTGGAACTTGGTGACATTGTAAAAACTCTGTAGCCATGGAGTTTTTTGCCGGTTCTCCAAATAACCAACTTGAACCCTGCAGACATTTCTTAAGTGTTCATGTAAGTTTAAGTGCAAAAAAATATTTTTAATCTAATTGACTTCACCAAAAGCAAGAAGCCAAGATGACTTGGCTTTTACATGCCGTCGAGAAATATCTCTCAGCTATGCTGGTTTCCTCACGATGTTTTCTTTCACCGAAGCAAGTGATTATAGCTACAATACGCACATAATTCCGAATAATCAGAGGTGCGTGTCTTGTGTTCGAACTCGAGACCTATGATTTGGCAGTCCAACGGTCACAGAATATCAGTGCTCATGCTGCTATTTTTTTTAAATTGGTTTTGTATTTTAAGATATAAGAATACTGTATTTGTTACAAACTTTAAGATAAACCAGATCAACCAGTGTCTGTTTTGCTATCGCTCACTCAAAAATGAAGCTGAAGCACGCGATCACGTGATCTCATCTACCGGTGCATAATAGATCTTAATCGTTGCCCTTGACCGGGGTACGTCTGACCCCACCTCAATGTTCTGAATATCAGTACTCGTGAGTAAAGTGGCTATCACGCTTGTATAACGTTGAGACGTAGGCAGGCTGCTTGAAGAAGTAAAATTATGCTTGCCTTAATGTTCTTGTACGAGCGGTAGATAATGAAGAGCTGGCGCAATGTATTTGTTTATATACCCTAATCAATCGGTCGAACCTTTTACCAATTACGACAGGTTCGGTTTCCTGTCGATCTGGATGCAGCTGTGTAATAGTGTTTTACATGGAGCAACTGCCTATCTGACATCCGCAACCCAGTTACTGGGTAATACGATACCCAGCTGTCAAACCATAATATGTGAATGAAAGATTCACATCGAGTAGATGTCAATCAGTCTTTTTCTGTTGTGCCGTTTTTTGTGCTCTTTGTGATTGTACATCAGTTTTGTGAATTACATTAAAAAAAAAATCTACCTTCAGGTTTCTGACTGCTCGTTTGTATACCTACCAAACGAATATTTTCATACGTCAAACGAAAATTCAACCCTCGATCTGCATTCTACTGCGTCGCTTCACAAGCCTGCAACTTTTGCATTTAATAAATCTGACTGCTGAAAAGTAACAGATTTTTGTAGAACAACATTATTTTCAGTTTTGGTTCGACGTTAGAGATCGATAATATTATGATGACCTAGATATTATCTTACTTTCTAAGTTCATCTTGGACATCACTGACTTCGGTGAAGGAAAACATCAGCACCGTGATTAAATCAAATCTTTTCGACTCAAAGAGATTTAAAAGTCTTATAGAGCGGACATTGGGAATATATTCGTACAAAAATTTTGATCCCGAACATTTTCGATTTTGACCAAAGACATTCAAATATTTTGATTTTGACACACGAATGCTTAATGTATGACACTATTTTGGATTACGATTTTCTCGTAAATATTTGAATGTCTTTGTTTAGACTTACATTTTTAGAGGTAAAATTTGTATATAGGGAAAATTCTTTCACTAACGGGAAGCTGCTTTAACCCCAAGTGTCATAGGCTATATTTAAAACGTTGCCAAAGGTTATTTTCCGTACATAACGGGTGCGCAGCCGCAAGCAAAAGCTAGTAATTAATATAAATCTGAAATCGCCAACACGTCTTGAGCAAGCATGGTGATCAATAATGCTTGTGCCTTTCCTGTAAGAGCAGTGGCCTTTGCCTTTGCCCAGCAGTGGGATAGTAATAAGCTGGTATTGTTATTATCTAATCCTCATAACTTACAAATCAGTAACTTAGCAGCGAAAGTTGGTATGTATGGATGTATGGATGTTTGTTTGTTATTCTTTCACGCAAAAACTACTGAACGCATTTGGATGAAACTTGGCATACAGATAGTTCATAACCTGGATTAACACATAGGCTACTTTATATCCCGGTAGTACGATCCCGTGGGACAATAACCAAACTCCACGTGGGCGAAGTCGAAGACATAAGCTAGTAATTACATAAATGAACAAGCAATTTTAAACCTGACATTAACCAATGATCTGCAAAAAAACCTAAAAGCTTTGAATTTCCAACTGACATAAAACGTCAAAAATATCTAACCGCCAAGAATAAAGAACAGACTTTAAAAATAAGGGCCAAGAAAACACTGCATTCGGTCACTGACCAACGAAAATCGATGCCCCAAGAAAGGTAATTAGCTGGTTGCCATGACAACGACGATGTAAACAATTCCTAAGCTATTCGTGCCGTAAAAACTGTAATTGCATAAGGAAAAGCTTGGTAAAATGTCAGACGGAGTTTATAGGGTTTAAAATTAAACGAGCTTAGTCATTTTAGCTTTAAAAGGTATTATAAGGAAGTTAATGACCTTATAATGGACATGCATGGAGAAATAAGTAGGAAAATAACATAAATGTATTTTTTAGTTAAATCTATTCAATAACTGCCTCTTTAGTCTAGTGGTCATAAGCGCGACTGCTGAGCATGGGTCATGGGTTCGATCCCCAGATCGGTAAAAGTTTTGTCGGGTTTCTCAGTAGCAGCCCCGGAATCTGGTGCTGCTGGTTGTTCGAAAGAGATACCACGGCCCCGGAACACAAAGGGCGATGAAGGAACATGGGTGGGTTTTAGTCAGTAAGTCTGATACTCGAGGGAGTATGAGCGGGAGGCCGCTCAGCCCAGAGCGGGAGAAGTCATTTGATGATTTCCCAGACGAAAAAAAAAAAAAATCCCCGGAATCTGAACTTGTGCCCGGTTGATGGCAATATCCTTGCCCTCTACTACATGTGACTTAAAAATAACAAGCGAAATGTGTGTGTACTATTAGCTACACCTCTGGATAACTCTTCTGTGCTTACAGGCGTGATGTTATCCATTCAAAACTTGTACTAAGTTTGAGTTTGTGAACCGACCGTGGGCTCAAGTTAGCCGCTGCGGATCAGTAATCTGGCTAGATGGGAATTACCAACCGATTCTGAACTAAATGTGAGAGTGGAGCCCCAACACAGGATATGCCGCACCTTCTCTGCTGCCCGTCGTGCACAACTACTTCCACTGTCCAGGATTTAAATAAAGCAAATCATGACAGTGCTATTCAGAAACTAGAGCTAGAACTTAGCGGTTCTAGTCAGGCAGACATATTAATTTTATAAGAAGAATGCTTCTACTGTAGTTCAATAAAACTGATTTAATTTCCTTTAGATGTTCTATCTATTTATATCAGCAATATCTTAAAGCAAGCAAACCAACCTCACGCCAACACCCACTTTTAAAGTTGAGTATCACGAAAAATCCAAGACCTAATCCAGACCTCCCTAAAAATATTCCATTTAAAATCAAATCTACAAACATTTGACCAGCAAATCAACAATCAAATTGAGTTAAATAATAAAACAATAACAAAACGCGGGTAGTCGAATAATCCGTGTCGCAAAGAGTTGAAATTGAATTAAATGTTTATTCTGTGGCCAGTGGTCGCGCGGTGCGGACGTGTTTTATGGGATATTGATAGGATTGCCGGGTAAGCTCTTCATCCAGAACATTTCGAGAAATGGCTGTGGCATTACGAGTTTAGTTTCATATTTTGTTTGTCATTCGGTAGAAGTTGAGGATTAGCAATGTGGGTGCAACGTTTGGATTTGATGATTTAAATAAAATCTTACTTAGATAGATGTCTAGATATGATGTTTAATATTTGCTAGACAGTTATGTTACATAAGCGGATCTATTAATTTGTCGAGATTTGAAAAGTATTCGCATAAACCATTTTTTTTTATCCTTGAAGTTCAAAAGTTCCAAGAAAACAGACCCTTAAAAAGTAAAACCTCACCAATCTGTTTAAAAACCAACAAATAAATACAGGATCCTCTCAACCCTCAGCATGATCAGGGACAGAACACCCCCCCAACACCCCCCACGTTCCTTTCACGTGTGGCAACGGCTACAATGTATTTGTCGTTTTTTACAACGCGCGGTAACGCCGAGGACCGCGTTTGATCCCGAATTTTACCCTCAGGCTGAAACACAACAACTTAAGCTGAAAGTTACAGAAGTCTAACTTTAAAGAGCATTGAGAATTTTGTACCCAGAAATCGATAGATGATGGCGTATGAGGTCTGAAACCGTCTGAGAGTAGTCAATGTTCAAAAGATTTCAATTAGAAGGAGATAAATTGATTGATGAGGATTTTAATTAAATTTTTGTCTTATTTTTAAGCCTTTTTAATTTTACTTTAAATATAATTATGTTTTATTGTTAATTTTAATCTTTTTGTTTTGTTCTGTGCGAGACATATACTTTTTCATTTCTTTCTTTCTTTATAAAAAACTTTTTTGCAAAAAAAACCGACTTCCAAAAAAACACAAAAAAGTGGAAAATAAGTTTACTTTCGGAAGTCGGTGACTATTGTTTGTTTCATTGACTTTTTTGCAACCGACTTCCGAAAGTAAAGTTATTTTCCACTTTTTTTGTGTTTTTTTGGAAGTCGGTTTTTTTGCAAAAAAGTTTTTATTTTACCCTTTTTAACCGACTTCTAAAAAAGGAGGAGGTTCTCAATTCGGTTGTATGTTTTTTTTTTTTTTTTTTTTTTTTGTGTTTGTTACCTCATATCTCCGTCATTTATGAACCGATTTGAAAAATTCTTGTTTTATCTGAATGGATCTACTTCCCGATTGGTCCCATAGAAATTTCATCAAAATCGGTTCAGCAGTTTGGTTTTGAAATCAAAATAGCTGGAAATTTTTGTGTTTGTTACCTCATATCTTCGTCCTTTATGAACCGATTTGAAAAATTCTTCTTTTATCTGAATGGATCTACTTTCCGATTGGTCCCATAGAAATTTCATCGAAATCGGTTCAGTAGTTTGGTTTTGAAATCAAAATAGCTGGAAACAATCTGTCATCCAAGTAAAAGAAATTGCAAAATTGATACTTGACAAGGATTTGTGTGTGATGCGATAACTAAAAAGGGTAAAATAAAAACTTTTTTGCAAAAAAAAAAACCGACTTCCAAAAAAAACACTAAAAAAGAGGGAAATAACTTTACTTTTGGAAGTCGGTGGCAAAAAAGTCAATGAAACAAACAATAGTCACCGACTTCCGAAAGTAAAGTTATTTCCCTCTTTTTTAGTGTTTTTTTTGGAAGTCGGTTTTTTTTTTGCAAAAAAGTTTTTTTAGTTATCGTATCACACACAAATCCTTGTCAAGTATCAATTTCGCAATTTCTTTTACTTGGATGACATTTTTTCCAGCTATTTTGATTTCAAAACCAAACTGCTGAACTGATTTTGATGAAATTTCTATGGGACCAATCGGGAAGTAGATCCATTCAGATAAAAGAAGAATTTTTCAAATCGGTTCATAAATGACGGAGATATGAGGTAACAAACACAAAAAAAAAATAACCGAATTGAGAACCTCCTCCTTTTTTTGAAGTCGGTTAAAAATCTGTCCATGGTGGAGATGTTGAGAGTTGTTTGAGACACATCTTTCAAATAATTCAGTTTTAGCTTTAATATGACTTCCAGTGAAAAAAAGAATACGAGCTGTAACCGTTTTTTAATGGTCACAGTAATTAATCGAGGCTCGAGTCCTGAACGATAAGGCAATTGTTGAGATCAGCTGGCAGACATTTTTGTACGAACCTATCGATTCTTTCCAAACTCCTCTTAGCCTGAATTGTCTTTATTTCCACCAAGTCTCCCCATTTGTTAGTGGCAAATGCGCTAATAGGGACTAGCGGAAGGCTGTGCCTGGCATTATGAAAGCTTTAAAAAAATTGAAGAACTGAGGTTCTTCAGAAAGATCAGGTACGTAGTACTCGCAACCAGCGTGACTGTATGACCAGATGTATGGACGTGGACGAGGCAAAAGGAGTATGTAAGGATCGAAGCAGGTGGCGTTCTGTGGCTTCTGCCTACCTCCTTGGGAAAACGGCGTGAGTTTATGTATGTATGTTAAAGTATTGCTTAACCTTCTGTTTTCCCTGTCTCTTGCCCAAATCTTTATTGTTAAACGCGACGGACGTCCGGGCCCTCAGTCGTATTCAGTTTGTTCCGCGCCAAACGATTGTGCCTCCTAATGCGAATCCAGAGCCATCCTTTGAATATTATGTTATTCCGACGTCGCGTCGCTGCTTTTTGTGCCAATGTAAAGTTAGGATTCCGAAGCTTTTTGTATACGGTAATGGTTATGTTTAATTGTTAAAGGCGTTGTAATTGCTGTGACGTAAAAGTTTACTACATTTCTGTTAGGATGTGTGGGTTGTCGTCTACAGATTGCTTGCTTACATAACGTAGGCGCCCGCGTGAAGGTCGGAAATTACCTCATGGGAATGTACTATCGGTATAAAAAGTGTTCTAGATCGTATACGGATCGAATCGGATTGGATCGTTCAGGATCGGCCAAGGTTAATATTTATAGATTGAATAGATGCCAGCTGTAAATAAAGCTATTTTTTAAATCCTGCCGCTTCGCCGCGTGGTTGTTGATACCCCTGAGAATATTAAACCTACTATACTTTCATCCGGGATAAAAATTATCCTATTTTCTAATGCATATTATTATATTTGTGTGTTTATTTACCTTGGAAGAGATGACTGCTTTGTTGAGTATGCAACACGTGAACTACGCGGTACATGAAGTTATGATTAAATTCGGTACGTAGGTAAAAGTACTGGATGTACTTTGCCTTACAGTAAATTTGTCAACGTGTATATTTAGTCTACATTTCTATACAATTTTCAAATTAAACCTATTCTTCAGCCGGCCGACAAAATTTTGAAAAAAAAGCGTTCACATAACATAATATCACGCCTGTAATCTTCGAAGGGTTAGGCAAGGGTGTACCTAATAGTACGCCCACATTTCACCAGTTAGGTTTAAGTCCCATGTAATAGGGGGCCAGCCTATTGCCATCAACCGGGCACGAAGTCAGAATCCGTGACTGCTACTGAAAAAATCCTGATGGAAAAACCCAATAACAATTTGGCCGACCCGAGAGTCGGACCCAGGACCCCATGCTCAAAAAAGCATTCGTCACGTAAAAACTGTGCTTTTATATATTTTTTGTATCTTTTCGATGGCAACACGTAACGGTGACTTGCTATTTTGTTTCTGCAAAATCGAGTCGGACCATATACACTAGAGTTTCGGAACCACGTCTCTGCCTCCACAAATGGAGGCCTTCCACAAGATTTGCCCTAACTTCCTAATAAGTTGATTTCTTTTTTCTTAATTTTTCTACCATCGTCACATCCTCCGTCCCCGATAACTTGATCTGCGTTATATGCCTTATCTACCTTTAAGGATTGGGTCAATAGGTCTCTTAGTTCTAGGTAATTTTATTTTATTCTTAACTCTATGCTTGTGTACATTGTGCATTAAATAAATAAATAATTCATCCTCCGTGCCCTTATGGCAATATAATAAACCTAATTTATTTGCCCAAGGTTTTTCTGCTCCCATCCTTCTTAGTCGTCCCATGTGTGACTTTCTTTTAGCCATATTATATTTCACATTGTTCATCCTTCGCTTGTTGGACTTGCCGTCCATAATCATTCTTAAAACTACATTTAGTACAATTCAAGCCATCCACAACCACTAACATTAAACCTCCAAACGACCCTATAAACACTACCAACTACATACTTCAACAAACCCAACTTGTGCCCTAAAATGAACCCAGAACTGTCCATAAATCACGATGACACTAGAAAACCAGCTTAGTTTAAACCTCCGTCAACGTGACGTGACGTTTGTCGACGTGTTGGGGAGTCGGGCCGCAGCAGGGTTGCTAGATTCAGTTCTTGAATTTTCCCCATACTCAATATTTAACATATTATATAATCACGCCTGTAATTCCCGAAGTGTTGGCCAGAGGTTTGCTTGATATTACACCCACATTTCACCTATTTATGTTTTGAATCTCATGTTATAGGAGGCGTGCCAATTGCCATCAATTGAATCTGTGGTTACTCCAGGAAAAACCTGAGAGTAGAACCCAGGACCTCATGCTCAGCAGTCGAACTTGCGACCACTAAACCGACGAGGCAGTCCTCAATATTTATTTAACCCAAAATGTAACGATTTGCAACTTTTTTCCTCGTTGTATTTCTCAAACAAAAAATGAAATAAACGATGTAAACTATTTTTATTCAAGCGTACCTACCGCTAGGTATCGAATTTTGTTTGTTAGCTTACGCAAGTAATTATTACAAATTTCTATTTTGGCTGTAAAGTGGCTCTTGATATCTTAAATTTAACAGTGTAATTCTATTCATTCTTTAAGGTTCACCACACATTTCTTCAATGATTTCATCACCACAAAATTTCCCCTATAAAAACACAATTTCCCCAAAAAAGGTTAAAATTCTCCAACCTACCAACACTGAACCGCAGATCCTACGTGATCCTATATCATCTGGAAGTTAGATTGTATTACAATTCCTTAAGGACTCGGAATGCGACAGGCGATATTGTTGCAGGGAAATATTGTGGGTTTGTGAACAAGGCAAGTTCGTCCTCAGTCAATCAAAAAACAAGCTCATGTTTTGTGTGTTTTTATGTTCTCTTAAACTTTGCCCAACGTATTAGAAAACATGGTGACATGTATTAAATAACCCTTAACCAGGACTATCGTCAAACCACATTTTTGTAATCAATCAGTGGGTATATTAGAGCGCTTTCGCCAGTCCACAGGGCCTAGAAAAGTATAATATTAAAATTTGACGTGTTAACTTAAAAGAGTATTTAGTTAATTAAGATAAATAGCACCACAATATTGTGGCAGCGACTATTGTTTTTTTTTTAAATACTTGTCCTCAGCACTTCTTTTAACCTTTAGTTAAAACTTGGACAATGGTGTGGGTTACATGTTTGTTAAATCTTAGATTAAAAGTATCACTCTGTATTTTGTAGCATGTAACTGTTTTTTGTCCCAAACAATAAATAAATAAATAAACTTGAATTCACAAAGAGTGTTTAATAGACCCCAAATTAAGCCGAAAGGTACTTGTGCTCGCCGTCATTGTGATCTTTTTTATTTTGTTCTTGACCGTATACAGATATTGGAGGTCAAAGTTCCAAGTTTTTTTTAGATTATAGTTTTTAAGGTTATAACTTTACTTTTAAAACGTTGCTATTTTTATTTATTAATAAAAAGGTACACCAACAGCTTCTGTATATAAATTATAAAATAAAATGGTAATGACTAATAGGTTTATACAGTTGCCAATAACAGGTGAACCAACATTTAAAAACATAAGTGGTAACTTAAGCTAAAAACTAAATTAATGAACTAAATATTAAGTGGAAATAGACTATATAAACAAAATAACAAGTTACAATCATACCTAGCTAAAATATATATGTTTATTTATTATGTAAAATTAAACAAACATGAGATCAAAAATTATTTATAGAGGAAGAGGTTCCCATAAATTCATTTCCGTACAAAACGAGAGCGAAGCCACGAGCAAAAGCTAGTCAAGCATATTCATTTCTTACCCCTTTTGAGGAATGCATGCGTGAGATTTCGTATAAGTTATGTAAGTAAGTAAAAACGCTACAAACTCCTTACATAATAAACTATATACATCTTACCGTCCGCGTATCTTTCATATTAGTCCGAAGATTACTGGGGTGCTATTATGGACGTCATTCGGGCCGTGTAATACACAATACACGGTGATCTCGTACACACAATGTTTGTGCCATTCATAACTCATGCAAAAAGGTTGAAACGACAGCTGGTTCAAGGGTGCGGATGGATGTACGATTTTTGTCAAGATAAGTGCGATTTTTAGTCGTAAAACTTTTTAGTATCCGTAATAGTTAGGTTCTTTGTTTTTATGTTAGCCACAAGACTCCCAGCCCAACAAATCTTCTTCGAAGTGAATGTGGAACGAGTGTCATCAGATCAATCCATAAATTACAGTTGGCATTTAAAAATGAAAGAAATATCCTAAAAAAATAAAGCAAATAACATTTATACCCAATTATGACGCTTACCCACCACCACTGCACAGATTCCGCGTAGTGACTTAGGACCCAGTACGTCTCATAGAAATCGAAACAATGTCCCGGGAGTAAGAACAATCTGACGGGGTCCACTAGGACCGATGCCTACCAGGGTTGCAGGTTTGTTCGAAAGAGTTACCGTGGCCCTTGGCACAGGCAACTGAAGGAACACGGGTGGGTTTCAGTCAGTAAGAGTGTGACACGCCCTCCCACTCCACCCAGAGCGGGAGAGGTCATTTGATGATTTCCCACCCCAAAAAACAGGAGTAAGAACAATATTAACAAAGAGCAATATTATAAAATAACTGTGTAATCTTTTTGATGTACACTGCAGGCCAAAAGTTTAAGACCGCACTTAAACAGTATAATTATCTATCAATTATAATAAAGTCCCATAAGATAAATAAAAGAAATGCACACCTGCATATTCTATTGTTAATGTAGAATATTTAAAGGAGTCATTCTTTTGTTTACTCTCAAGTTATTGGACAATAAACATCTTTTGTTTTCAATCACCGACACACGCTGCACTAGAGCCAGGTGGTAGAGTCCTAATAATATGTTTCTTGTGTGCTCATTACTTATTACTTTGCTTTTGTTTGGCATTGGTCAATATTAAGGATTATTTAGCTTCTGAAAACACGTAGTTTCAATTTATTCTATAGATTTTCTATTAGATAGTTAAACTGGTTAATTAAACATTTAATATTTTATTGGTGTTTTACTTTATTTTCCTACTTCAATTAAGGTGGTCTTAAACTTTTGGCCTGCAGTGTACATTAAAGTATTTATCTTTACAAGGACGCAAGGACGCTATAGGCTGATTAGCCATGTGTCGAATAATCGCAAAAGGATCAAATTTAAACATAACAACAAGCCTGTAATTCCCGAAGGGTTAGGCAGAGGTCTACCTAATAATACTACACCCACATTTCGCACGTTATGTTTAAGTCCCATGTAATAGGGGGCGAGTCTATTGCCGTCAACCGGGTACAAATCCAGACTCCGCGGCTGCTACTGAGAAATTCCTAATGGGAAAAACTAATAGCACTTTGCCCAACCTGGGAATCGAACCCAGGACGCACTTGCGACGACTAAACCATAGACGCAGGATCAAACAACCACGTCAAATCGCAACTCCGCACCCACCCTTACCGTTATGTGACCTAGGGATGCCGTTACGTACTTTAATATGAGTTTTTTATACGTAAATATCTTTTGAATTTCTCCAAATGTGTTCAGTACACAAAAGAAAAGTTTCTCGAGTGAAAAAGTATAAGGGCTTGGGTTTATTGTTACTGTACTTAAAATTTGAGGGCCCTTGGAGCGATGCGTATATTTTTGGGTTTCTTTATGATTAATGTTGTTTTCTTTACTTGTTTGTGAGGGATATCTTGAATCATATTCAATCAAAATGTTTTTTTTTTTGTGACAATTAGGACTTTTTGAAAGTTGACGATGAAGTAAGGGCCCTTATAAACGCTCTTTCCAATTTCAAACAAAGTGAATTACGAAGCTCAGTCAGAAACTGATGCGAATGGATAAAATAAGGAATGAGTACTTAAAAGGAAGTCTGAAAGTAGCGCCGGTGACTGAAAAGTTGTGTGGTAATCGGTTATCGTGGTATGGACATGTTATGAGGAAGAATGAGGAAAATGCAGTAAGGAAAATGTTGCAAATTAATGTAGATGGCTATAAGAGTTGAGGAAGACCAAAGAAAGGATGGATGGACTGTGTGAGGAATGATATGGCTACAGGAGATTACTACTGAGATGAGGAGTATTAGATAAGTATGGAAGAAGAAGACATGCTGCGCCGACCCCAAATCAATTGGGCTAAGGGCAGGAGAATGATAGCCAGAAACGTATGCTGAAAATTACAATTGGGCTTTTCCCATTTAAAAACATGAGTTCATTGAGATCGCGTCTGAGGGCTAAGATAAAGTAACCCTTGGTGAATCGGTGATGGAGATGTAGGAAATACAATGAATTGCCATTAGCTACCAAAAAGCTACTCATGTTGGACGTCGTTGTAGGAATCCGAAGCTGTTTAAAGGCGATTTTCATTTGTTTTCGACACCCACGAGTTTATCGGTACATCGACACGGGTAACATTTGCTAAAATCAAGCAACGAATTGTGGTGATAAAACAGAACATCACGCCTTTAATCGCTGAAAGGTTGGGCAGAGGTGTATCTAATAGTTTACCCACATTTCGCCAGTTATGTTTAAGTCCCACGTATTAGAGGAGAGCCAATTGCCAATACTATGTATTTATATTAAATACCTACAGCTAAATAACAATAGATGTTTAGATAGATAAGGTCTAAGTACTTTATTTCACAGATCTTTTACAATATTAATAAGCATTTCAGAAAAGCCTATTTCTTTATTAAATTAAAAACAGATGGTGAATTCTTTGGGGAAATTAAAGGTTACCATCTAATCTTTTATTGCGGACTTAGTAAAGACCCAACGATTTGAATTTATGATTGGCTAAATAAAAGGTAAGATCAATCAGCCATCTTTTGTTCTTAATCCTTCTTTGAGCAATGGAGGCATTTATAGATATCTTTTGATTGAAAGCTTCTTTTATTATAGGATTCTATGGTTTATTTATGAGGGTTGATGGCTGTTTGTTTTTGTACTATTATCTTGATATTTTGTACTATAAGGATTTTGTTTACAGTGTTAATCTATCATCATTAAATGTCTGCAAAGAGATTTAAAAGATTTATAGAGCGGACGTTGGGAATATTTATAGAGCGGACATTTGGGAATATTTTCATACAAAAATTTTGATCCCGAACATTTTCGATTTTGACATACGAATGCTACCTGACAAGCGGCCGTATGACACTACTCGTAGACAGAACGATTTGTTACCAAGTTGTAACAAGTATTGGATTACAATTTTCTACGTCTTGTCCCGTCTGTCGCTCGATAGTATTTGAATGTCTTTGTATGCCTGCCCATTCCCAACTATATTTTGGCCGGGTTCCACTCTCATGGAGTGACAATGTACCCGACCAAACAACCAGTCCTGCTAAGGGGTATCGTGCTACACAATAACTGGTTTGTGGAGGTCAGAAAGGCAGTCGCTCCATGTAGAATACTGGTATTTAGCTGTATCCAGTTAGACTGAAAGTCGACCCCAACATTGTTGGGAAAAGGCTATGCTGATGATGTCCGTCTGTTCGATCTCCACAACCCAGTTATTGGCAAGACTGTTGGACCTATGGGAGCCTAGCTACCCGTAACGCCAAAGATCTAAGAATGATAGCCTGGACCTATAGCTTAACATGCTTTCGAGGGCACAGATCACCGCGGCGGTCACCCATCCACGAGCGATTGACGTTTTCCTCGATCGTCTCGAGTGTCAGATTTTTGTGACAGAGTTCTCAATAGCGTATCTTCTTAATAAGTTGTACTTAATTTTTATAAGTAAATGCACCAAAATTGTTATTATTATTCATAAATCTATAAGACGTAGAAGTGGTTCTATATTTAGTTTTTACATAACTTTGACCACACTGCGGTTGACGGCCCATCTGACCTCACAAAGGTCAAGGTCAGAAGGGACGCGCCCTCCGCGTCATTACATTGTGTCCGTCACCCCCACAGGCCGCACCCCAAGACTATTAGGCACAATAATGTTGCTTGGTGGTAAATGTAGGAAGCCTAGCACTTTGCGTTTGACAAACTCTTTGACAAGGAGCTCTATCTTATTTAAGTAATGCTTAGTACCTTTTTATTTATTTCTTGAAACTAAAATATGGGCGGGCTTAATGCCACATGACATTATCATCATACAAATATCATATATGTTACAGTAATGAATATAAATATAATAAATAGTTATAATGGTAACCACAATCCCAAGGTTCTCTGGAAGATATCGCTATCAGCGATAAGACCGCCATTGTAACCATAAACTTAACAATATTGTAAAACCGTTCTGTTTCAATTTTGGTGTACAATAAAGTATATTCTATTCTATTCTAATACCGAGAGAATTAGAATGGGTGGAGGCATTGTCCAGGTAGCCTACCATGACGTTTTAAAGCAGGAATGTTTTAGTATTATTCCACTGTGGGAAAGAGATAGCGCTAGATATCCTGTATAGCTCCGTCTTTTTCCCACAACGGAATGATATTAAAACATTCCTGCTTTAAAACGTCATGGTAGGTGACCAGGAATTCGACAGTTTTAGGCTGACAATTTTTTATTTTGTTTAAAGGAAGACCAAATACCAAAGTAATAAGTAAAATCGCTGCTTCTTACAAGATGCTGAATCTATTGCCTCCGATCCATAGAATGCAACGACAAAAAAGCTATAAATATCTAAGTCACTCAATAGCACACCAAGTCCTTCGGTAAGAAATTACTACGTGGAGTCTAAATAGTTCTTCTTCTTTCGTATCCATGGTACGACATATTAAATTACTCGGACCCGGTATGTGGTCAGGTTGATCTGCGACTGTGGCATTCCTTAAGACCTCTGAATTGCCGGTGCCGGGTTTCTTTTTGGACCCTCTAGGAAGTGGGTCACTGTCAGGTCGGGAGCACCGCATTCGCAATAGGTTTCGGACAGTTAGTCCATCTAGAGCACCCGTCGGAGGGTTCTTTAATAACAATAACTAACGTTGGAATACTACCATGGTGTATTTTTTACCCGAACATGCGACAACTAATTTAGGGAACTGAAAAACTCGACTGCAACTAAAACGTTCATAACTATTTCAAGCAGTGTTATGCAGTTGTTGGGACCAAAACTGGGATTGAACTAAAATAAGTGCATCTATTTACAGAAAATCGAACTGACCAATAACACTTTGGTACTAACCTCTGACCTGGTGATAACCTCGCCACCTACATGGGACTTAAACATAACTGGCGAAATGTGGGTGCACAATTAGGCACGCTTCTGCGTAACCCTAGTCTTAGATCACAGAGGTGATGTTGTGTTTTGATAAATAACATCATAAAACAGTCCAAAATCCTCCCCATATTCTTCAACACCATCACGCTATGTAGTACTATCTAGCTAGAATCTAGTGCACCATGCCAAGTGCCGTTGTGCCGGTTGTGGGATGCCGAAGCGGGGTGGCGTTAGCGGGGCGCCGGTAGCGGGGCGCCGGTAGCGGGGCGATGGGCCTGTAAGCCTACAATTTCCTGCAGGTCTCCGCCACCGAATAGCTCATTTCCGAGCCGCTCCATCGATGTGAGCGATCGACTGTAGTAGCGCCATGTTTTAGAGTGATGCGGGATATTCTTGCTGAATTTTTTGTCAGTGGATTTTGGTTTTTATGTCTATCCTGTAGGTATTTAGAGAATTTGTTACCGATTACTTACAGTTATTTTTCAGAAGTTGATTGTCGGTCACGACTAAACTTTGTATTGGTTATTCTATGATATACGTTCTGAAATCTCTTTTAAAGACACAATAAATTCATTGTTTTTTTTTTTTGTTGTGAAACGAAATGATTTATTCTGTAAAATATACGAACTTATTTTGACAAAAAAAGATTTCATTTAGAGTCGACATTGCCTATGTCATCATCTGGTCAGCCGTTTCCCAAATATGTTGGGGACGGTTTCCAGTCTAACCGAATGCAGCTGAATACCAGTATTTTACATGGAGCGACTGCATACCTGACCTCCACATCCCAGTCACTGGGTAATACGATACCCAACTGTGCAAGAGATAAAAAAAAACATTATTGAACCATTAAACAAAAACTCCTTGCGATAGTGTATACTGAGACACCTAACCTAAACCCTAAACCAACTACCAGTGGTAAAGAAAACACATTTTATGTGTACATTGTATTGACAGAAAGAACACCAATTTTTTTAACAATACTTGCCCAATTTTCTCAAGAACGCTGGCAACACTAGTCGAACGTCGCGCTGATCTCATATTGGGGGACAATAGGCAATTTATTGCTCCGAAAGTAGCGTGTATTTTACTAGCGGAAAGAGCTTTTCTGCAGGATTATTTTATTTGTGATTTCTAGTTGCTATAGATTTTCAGCTTTCATATTTTAGGGAGGTTCATTTTGATTTTGACATAATGTACCATCTCTACAAGAATGATGTATACAAGATTTTTTGTTAAAATATTATGATTTAAAAGAGTGTCCATGGAGTTTCTTGCCCATTCTTCTCCATAGAGATCTACGCTTTGGAATGGGCAACTACAGTACTTTCACAGTTATTATGTCTTGTGACTGGGACTGTAGCTTCATTTTTTTATTGCTGTCTTTGTTTCGACAATTCAAAAGTGCCTGTAATTGGCCTACTTGAAATAAATGCTTTGATTTTGATTTTCTTTACTAACAGATGTAGCATTTTTTTTTCAAAAAGAAAAGCATCTTCGATTTAGTAAAATAAAAGTGTGTTACTTACCTTTTTTTTTTAGTAAAAGGCTAGAGAGCCTACACAAAGTTATAATCTATCAGCGATATTATCGAAGGAATTGTGAAATAACAATTAACATCAAAGACATCCTATTATTTATGAGCGAATTGTGATTGTCATAAATAACTGACAAGTTAACGAAAAGTTGTCTTACACCCGTATCTATAGTCAAGTTAAAGTAATTACTTGAGTAATTACTTGTGCATTTTCTTTTATGCATTAAGCAAGAATTTAAACGAAGTAAGAACCGTCAAAGAAAGCAAAGCTAAGAATTATAACTTTTACAATTCTAACATCAAGCAATTACTAAACTGCGTAATAAAAATTGTATCCTAAAAATGACAAGAATGAAGAATGATTGTATGCTAAGTAATCATTTTGACTTGTTCATAGATACGGGTGTGAAACTTCATCCGTGTGGGCGGGAAAACACGAAAATAAAATAAATGTAACAAGTTTGTTAGAACGATGTATTTTTTCTTGACAAACAGCGCCATCTTGACCTGTAAACTTAAAGTGGTCATTCTGTACGTCAATGCTCTCAGTTAAAAGTCACTGTAGAAATAGTCTAGGCCCTCTGTTCTTGAGCTCCCTGATTTAGTTGATTTAATTCAATCATGAAATTATCCATGTAACTAAAGATGTTTCTCTTGGTATACTATTTTATTAAATTATAGCGCCTGATGATTGTTGAACTTGTATTATTTTTATTGCTACAAGTTGCTACTATTACCCACGCAGGCGTTTACCTGCAAATAACATCCAAATACGTTCACGTCACTCACGATCCCAGGAGTCAAACCATAGTGTAGTTCAGAAGGTTCGCTCCCCACAACGACGTACGACAGGAGTACGCAACATAGACGTTAAGGGCATAATAATAATATACAAAGTCAGAATGTGGTGTTCACTAGAAACACTAGTTAGGGTTTAGAATATAACCACCAAATTATCAGTAAGCAGATAAATCACTTTAAGGGTACGTGCTGTCGCTGCCCGGGTTAAGTGAGGACTAATCGACACGGAATTTATTAGTATATCACATTTGAACAATCCTCTCGACTATCGGTTACAGCGGTCAATCTCACAGAAGACTACCATGAAGACAAGAGGTATAAGGCAGTTTTCACACGACACCGCTCATCCGCGTGGGCGGTGAAGTGGATTTCAAGGTCACGGTGCATTGGGTGATATGAAATCCGCTGTGTCCGTGTCTAACCCACGTATAGATATACCCCATCGAGCGCGGCGCACCAAACTCAAACTCAAACTCAAAGCATTTATTTCAATTAGACCATTACAGGCACTTTTGAAAGTAAAAACACAAAAAATAAACTAAGCTACAGTCCCTGTCACAGGGCATAATAACTTGTGAAAGTACCGTAGTTGCCCATTCGAAAGCGTAGATCCTATGGAGAAGAATGGGCAAGAAACTCCATGGACACTCTTTTAAATCAATATGTTTTTACAAAATCTTGGTTACATCATTCATGTCGAGATTATACATACATGTGAGCACGATGTAGAAAGACGTGCGAGTAAGAGCGTCCAGAGTAAAAAGATAAAATCAACAATTCAAAAATACAATAATCCATGGCAGCTGCGAGATGACCAGTCCCTACTGACAGCGCCCGTTCACGAACATGACGCATGGATCAGCCATCATTCAACTCAACCATTTTGAAGGGAACTAAACGACCCGACACACGCGCCACCATCAGCGAGACATTTTAGTGAGCATGACAGTCTCTCAGCCACCAGGGAAAATGCGAGTCAATAAAAGATGTAAATGGTAGCTTTATCGTACATAGTACTCACACATGTGCTATGCAATTATACAATACTAAGAGATTGAATCCACCACCACTAAATCCGCTTCGACCACCGTGCGGGCGAGCAGTGTCGTGTGAGGATCGCCTTATAGTGTGTCCTTTACTCTCACACTCCAACATGACCGAGGGCTATGTGATTTTTTGGGCACGTGGTTATCAAAGCAAAAACTTCTCGAATCTAGGCTGCCTCAGAACCTAAGAATCGAACTTAAGACTTGCGACCACTAGGCCGGAGCAATCAAGGTTCAATCAAACCTATAGGTACGTAAATGGCGGACGTGTATTTAGATATAGGACACACAGATAATGTACTGAAATATCTGCCAGGGTCTTGTGTCCGCAGTGTTTGTACTCTTTGGACAGAACATTAACGATACCTCCCCAATGTCAATGTGTGCTTGGAGGATTGAGACACAGGGTGTACAGTTCCTCAAAGGGTACTGCATTGAAAAGGTTGGATCCTCCGACCAGACGGGTGTTGTCTGCTGGGCTAATACCCGACAGTTTGTTGTCAGGTTTTTCCGTAAGATCTTATCTCGCAGAGCACTCTAATAGCGCGATGCAGGAATTTGATTTCAGTTCTTAATTTGCGTCATGGATGGCGCTACAGTACTTTTTTATGTTTTTCTATGCCGCTACATGTGCATATGTTCACTCCGCGTTTTATTTCGACCTTCTGTAGTTCACGTGTACACTCCAACCCTACAATGCTGCAATAAAGTTTTAGTGGAAAGCTAACCCCCGTTGCGTGGTATATTAAATTCCCTGGCTGACCCGTCACGGCGCGGCGCTTACAATATTGCTCTAGGCCACAAGCTACTACATAAACTTTCAGACCTCGATTTTTTTTCCACGAAATCACTTTGACTCTTAGTTCAGTCTTGAAATAACTTGAATGGGAATTTGACTACCAGTAGGTACTCACTGTATCCACACACTTATACGGGGCCATCCATAAATTACGTCACACGTAAAGAAGGGAGAGGGGGTCGATGAAATGTGACAATGTGTGACAAGGGGTCCTAAATTTTGTGACGTCACATTTCAAAATCTAATAAATCTAAGTATCACGAGAACTATACCTACATATATTTATGAAAAGCTTAAAAATATTTTCAACCCTATCTACCGATACTGTTCTGCTCAGTAGGTTCACTGACATCGCATGTGTTACGAGACCGCTGAGCATACTGAGCAGGGGTAAACGGTGTGTCTAGTTTTCTTTCTTTTATCTTTTAATTAGTAACATTAGTTATAAGCAGAATTTGTGTACCTAACAACCGTGCTTTGGCTATGGACTTGTATGTCTTTTTTTTGTATTTTTTTATCTACACTCACGTATGAACATTTGAAATTGCAAAATATGTGACGTTCCACGGGAGGGTGAGTCTCAAAAATGCGACCAGTAGTGACAAGGACGGGTTATCAAAAAATCATGAAATTCGTGTGACGTATTTTATGGATGGCCCCCATGCAGACGCTACATAAGCACAATATTAATTGGAGCCTAGTACGATATATCGTTAGTCTGACACAGCAATTTACTACCTACTGCATTCGTTTTTAACCGTGTGAACAGAGGATATTGACGCTGATTCCAAATTTTTACCGTAGGTACATTATCATCACCGAGGGTAAACGGGTCCTAACTATAAACGTCACGACTATAATCTGAAGGGCTAGCCAGAGGTGCTTAATAAATATGTAGGTACACCCATATTTCGCTAGTTTTTTGTATAACAGAGGGCTTGCTTATTATCATAAACCTGGCACAAATTCTTCACTTAATGGCTGCTACTGAGAAATTCCTGATAGAAAGATCCAACAACACTTTTACTGACACGGGAATCGAAGCAATGACCTCATGCTTAGCAGTCAGCAGTTGCGCCTGCGACCATTTATAAAACAATGAGGCCAAGTTATCAAGCACAGAAACAGAATAATAAATAAAAGTAAAATACCTACATTTAATATTGTAGCGGTCATTGCTACACCGGCATTTAAATGTTAATTTTAAACTTAAAATCATAATAATTGTAAACACTTCACAGTACATGTTATTCACCCGTTACACAGACCTGTCAAATACGAACTAATGTCAAATTACCATAGACATCAAACTCAAAACACGACCATTGTCTTTGGATAAAAACTTACATTTATTGACAGAAATATATCTACACATTTATTTAATCGCTATACTTATATCACATAAAAAACCTATTTACAAATCTACCAATACTAATAAATATTTACACTGTACAAAATATAATCAAACATTGTAATATGCTGGTCGCCACCTTTCCGAACGCAACTTCGGGTGCGCTCGGCTAGACTCGGCCTCCGTCGGAGCATATGACTTGCTATAAAGCAATTTAGCATTGTCATCTTAGCCAGTACTCGTTCGGGCCTCTTGATCAGTACGCACTCGAACTCGCTACTAAATCTAGACTTACTTCATAGACCTAGACCTATTTTATACATGTCAAGTAAATTGTCCTCCGTCGTCTTAAGTTATTGTAATAAAAGGAAGTGTAGAAACTTTCATAATAATTATAGAAATATTAAACCGGACGTTGTTTAATTCACCGCTTACTACATACACTTCAATATAATGTGCCTATAGCAAGTACCCCTTTTAAACTCCACGGCAAAGTGAGCCCGATAACATCGCAACTAATTCTCCCCGAGTCCAAACTTGTCAGACTGACAAAACGTTCGTCCGTTTTCCAAATAACATTATCGGAAACCGCAACTTAAGTACTGATAACAGTTCTCATTTACTTGGGACACTGCCACAATGACGGATGGTTGTCCGTATCAGAATTTGGGTCAACAGCCCTGGAAGGGGTACATCCCGTTTGGTAACTTTCCCGTTTGGACAACTAAACAAAAGACGTGCAAAATAAGTGCAAACCGTGCCCTTTCGTAACTATTTTTAATCTTCATACATTGAGTCCCGTTTCGCCAACCATAAATTTCAACTGTTTTTGCTACGGTACAGTCAGCTCCCAAACTTATAAGAAAACTTCTTGTTGGTGTTACTATTTTTTGTCTCTCTCTGGCATGCTAAGGTTTGTTACGAGATAACTCTTTTAAGAATTTGAACAGAAAGTACTAGGAGAACAGAATTATAAGAGAGATGTTGGTGCCACCGTCTTCAATAATACTTTAAAAAATTACTAAGATCTTTGTATGACATAAAAATTATCATAAATAATAATCTTAAAAGATAAGCAATGTTTGTCGAGGTCGCTCCGTGGTTAAGTTAACCTCCAAGTATTCCATATCGATACCGTTCGGTGCTTCAGAAAGCAAGCACGTTAAATCGTTGGTTCTGGCTGTAATACGTAGATCTTTGACAGTCGGTACGGGCAGACAGAAGCTGACTAGCAGTCTTACAAATGGGTTTCAGTCATAAGATAGTTCATAAGATAGTCTTACAAGTTATTGGTTGATCATAAAAATCAAGTAAGACTACATAAAATGAATCAGAAAATGAATTTAAAAAAAAATGAGAATTGCCGTTCCGTTTTTCAATAAAAGTAAAAAAAAAACAAACTTAATCGTTATAATATTTTATTACATGTAGTAAAACACCGGCCATTGTTTTAAGTACGACCTCAGGTGATGCGATTCGGCAACACGACTTGCGTCAAGCAACCCGCATGTGTCGCTTGGTGTTCACTTGTCGGTGTCACTAAACGCTATCGCATGAGCTCGTGGCCAAGCGGTTACGGTCAGTTTTTTGTAATTTTGATTTTATTTATTTATTTATTGTTTGTGACAAAAACAGTTACATGCTACAAAATACAGAGTGATACTTAATCTAAGATTTAACAATTTAACAAACATGTAACCCACACCATTGTCCACGTTTTAACTAAAAATTAAAAGAAGTACTGAGGACAAGTAATAAAAAAAAAGAAAAATATAACAATAGTCGCTGCCACAATATTGTTGTGCTACTTGGCTTAACTAACTAAATTACTATTTTAACAAAATATCCATAGCCATTTTCTTAAATAATTGCTTAGATAAACAGAATATATCCAGTTCCACAAAATGCGTGTTGTAAGAATCAACAAGGCGAGAAGAGAGGCACGTTCCCCAGCGTTAGTCCTGCATATGTATGTCTGTGTGGAACAGTTGAGGCACGCCCTTCGGATAACACTTCTGGGTACGTTGTAAGACAATTTGTTTGTAAGGTCAATACAGTCAAATTTGTTGTTACATATGACGTCCAGTATCATGACATCAAGTAACAGTCGCCTAGATCCCAAATCCGGAACTCCATACCGTTTCAACAGCTGCACGTAAGGAACCTTTGATTGGAAGCACTTATAGTTCATAGACCGTAAGAACTTCTTCTGCACCCTTTCATTTCTAGTGCCGTATTTGTCGTAAAAAAGGTTCCAGATTGGGACCTCTTATTCCAACTGCGATCGTACCAAAGTCTTATAAAGTAGTAAAAACGTAGAGCGCCGCACAAAGTCACGTTACGATCTCATGACGAAACCATACATCTGATACGCCTTGTTTACTATATTGTCAACGTTTTTGTCGAAATGCAAACTAGCATCCAGTGGGACACCTGCTAAGTCACGAACAAAACTAACTTTATTTAAGAGTTCGTTATTAATAGTATAATTAAAATTTATTTTAGTTCTCTTTTTTGTAAACGAGATGGCATGACATTTGGGGAGACTGAGAAAGAGCTTTTTATCGTTACAATATTTATATAATCTATCTAGATCCATTTGAAGAAGTAAGCAGTCTTGTATGGTCCTGCAAGATCTGTAAAATGTTATATCATCCGGATACATTAAAAACTTTGAGTTGATAAAACATTATTTAATGTCATTAATAAATATAATGAAGAGAAGAGGGCCTAAAATGGAACCCTGTGGTACGCCAGCTGTAACAACTATAGGGTCTGACTCGTCACCATTAACAACATTTTTTTGGGTCCTGTTATAAACATAAGAAACAAACCATCTAAGCAAATTACCACGTATTCCGTTGAAAGCAATTTTTTCTAATAGCAGTGTATGATCCACCTTATCGGAAGCCTTCTGAAAGTCCGTGTACACAGCGTCCACTTGAACTTTTAGATTAGTTGCGGTTGATCGACGTTTGACGAAACCGTGTTGCTCGGGTAAAATAAGCTGATGAATGTGGGGTACACGGCGCCATGCACAAGACTCTCAAAAACCTTAGACAAAGTAGAGAGGATAGAGACGAGGCGATAATTCTCTACATTGTTCTTGCCACCAGTCTTATAAACAGGGGTTATAAACGCACGTTTCCAAATTGCAGGAAAAAACACCCTCACACAAACATTTATTAAAAATTATGTATTATATAATGCAGTACACAAGTTATACCGTGTTCTTATGAAAAAGCTGGGTGGTAAGTCGTCAGGTCCAGCCCCTTTAGAGGAGTCTAGAGATTTTTTGGTGTAATGAAAAAGATAATAGATTAATTTATTCAATTTGGCTCCTCAGCAATGAGTACACTATTACATATGTATATATAGGAAAACATTTCAAACTTAAGAAGAAGAGTACTACATGCACTATATTATGCGCCTAAGTCGTGAAAGCAGTAATATCGATGCTTTTGAGATGTGGTGTTGGCGGAGGCTGCTACGTATACCATAGACCGCAATGAGAACTAATGAGTCCATACTAGAGGAGCTCAAACAGCCAATTAAACATCGAAAAAAAAAATAGAATAAGAATCCTTGAATACGTTTTCTAGTTTTTATTATTAATTCTGATCACTTTAACCTCCATATCCGTGCTGCCATAAGCTACAAGTTTGGTAACACCGCCTGTCGTAAGCGACGCATTGCCGTAGATACGGCCTTTGGGGAACGGGAAGCCTTTCGGTACATATGGGATCGTCAAGTTTTTCAAATGATATTCACCCTGAAAAATAAGAATGAATTATAGTTAACAGCTATAAAAATACTACAATATACTTACATAGGTTTGTTGCTAATGTGCTAGTGACAACCCTCCCTCAACCCCCCCCCAACCCCCCCCCCCCCGATAGCCCAAAAAAGGCATCAGTTTCTTTAACAAACACCCTGTATGGTAGTTAGCCTAGTAGAGGACTAGCCTATCTCGATAATCTCCTGTTGTGGGGATCGAACTAAGAACAACTTAACTCACGACTTTAGCCTCGCTAATCCAATTTAAAAAATCTGCAGCCGATTAAATGTACTATTATCTACTCTTCTGACTAGCTACTAACATCGGACTTTGACAGATACATACATATGTCTAATATACAAGGTCTAACTAAATTTAGCTAGTAAAACTCCGCAATATTGATTTTTGAAACTCTTGATTTAAAAAAAATGTACGGTCATTGTCTCGAAACCTTTAATTTTTCGTTTTTTCATATTAAAAGTATCGTACCCATTACGAGTGTGGGGTCCCGCTAGCTAATATAATATAATTTTGTATAATGTAGATTATTTCAAATAGTTAGAAGTCTAATGCAATATTCACAAAAAAACCTGTCCGATCCGATAGGGGCATATAGTTAAACCAATGAGATAACAAATAAAACATGAAACATAACACATTCATTAAAGTAAAAATATTAATGAATTTTCAAATGCATGATTTTCCTGCCCAAATTACCACGATTTCCCTAAAACTTAACAAACTATTAAAACGTGACAACACCATCTTCGCTATTAGTATGTTCGATCGTTAATTGTTTGTTTATGACGTCACTACCCGCGGCCCTGTATTGCCATGTAAGTTTCCTAATTTTAGCACATTTTATTTCACTTTTAGCGGGGTATTTTTTTTTAGTTGTTAGCCAAAAAGGATTACATAAATTGAATCTAATCTCGAAAACTAATATTAGGGGTTAAAGTATGAAATTGCCGATTAACACTGCACAATTAATACTTGTTTTTTCCAAGATGTAACATAATATTTAATCAAAATATTTACCCTCATTAGTTCAGTGATAAATGATGTTTATTTTGCAAATAGGTTTTTACAAACACTTTTACACGTCTTCTTTTTTAAAATTATATGAGGCCGGTGTTTCGTATCTGGCTACTCTGAGAAGAAACAGCCGAAACAAACTCAGACGTCATAGTCTCTTTTAAAGTCCAGACACAATCTTGATAAACTCACATGAGGACTATGCAGATGAGTGTCTGAGATGGTCTTTTGAAGAAAGAACCACACAGATTTGAGTGGACCTCTCCAGCCAGAGCCCTGCATTTGTCAGTTATCGTGTAGCTCGACTCATAACTCAAGGAGCTCAACGAAACGACGAACAATACCAAAGTAAGGACATTTGTGTAGGTCGCATATAGTACTCAAACTGCCAGACAATGTAAAAACAAACAAAAAACATTAAAATGACCCACATTGTCCTCACATTCACCCTAATCAAATAAAATTAATAATACTTACAAAATAAATGTTCATAAAAATCATTACATGTCACACATAAAAAAAATATATAATAATAATTAAAAAAAAAACAATAAAATAATTAACAAAGTAAATATTCATGTCAAATCATTAAATGTCAAATTGTATAAAAGAACGGAATAAACAATAAACAAATGAAAAACTTGAAATCTCGACATTCATTGACTAAATTTAATTGGAGCAGCTTAATTCCAAGCCTTTTTATTTTTGAGATATTGATTAACGTTATAGTAGGCTTTTAGACATAGTTTCCTTTTCATAAACGATTTGAATTTATTTAGGCTTAGTTCTTGAATATGGCTCTGAAGTTTATTATAAAAACGTATACATTGGCATCTAACCGTACCCCCAATTTTTTTGAGCCTCGTTGCAGGAACAACAAATTTGTGTTTGTTCCTCGTATTTATATTGTGGATATCACGGTATTTGTTAAACAAATTAATATTTGTATGTGCATATAAAAGGTTTTCATAAATAAAATGAGAGGGGACCGTAAGTATATTAATTTCTTTAAATTTTTCTCTGAAGGAGTATCTGGGACTTAATTTATACATTAAACGAATTGCCCTTTTTTGCAAGATAAAAATTGTTTGCAAATCGGCGGCACTGCCCCACAAGAGAAAACCGTACGACATCACACTGTGGAAATAAATAAAGTAAACCAAACGAGCTGTCTCTAAATCAGTAAAATCACGAATTTTTGTAACGGCGTATGCTGCAGAGCTAAGCTTTTTTGATAATTTATCTATGTGGGGGCCCCACTGAAGTTTGGCATCCAAAGTTATGTCTAAGAACACTGTGTTATCTTCCGGTTTCAACTCTTCATCCTTGATTAGTACACTAGTTTCCACTTGTCTTACATGAGGTATCGTAAACCTAATACATTCTGTTTTTTTCTCATTTAAGAGTAGATTATTAACATTAAACTAATTAACGACTTTTGCCAGGGCGCTATTAACATCGCCAGTAACTAGCTGCTGACGTTTGAGTTTAAATAAAAAAGAAGTGTCGTCTGCAAACAAATACTATGTCGTGATTATCCTTTATGACGTAAGGCAAGTCATTTATATAAATTAGAAACAAAAATGGGCCAAGAATTGTGCCCTGGGGTACTCCCATTCTTACTACGGATCCGGGGGATCTTTTCCCGTTAAAATCAATTCTCTGAATCCTATCACTCAAATATGATGTAAGCAGATTCAGAGCACTATTCCGGATTCCGTAGTGGCGGAGTTTCCTGATTAACGTTTCATGAAGAACGAAATCTAAAGCCTTGGACAAATCGCAATAAAATGCCCAGAGCATTTATCCTCCCAGGCATTATAAATATGTCCTAAAAGTTCAACACGGCAACGGTAGTTGAACGACCCCTTGTAAAACCGAACTGTATACTGTGCAATAACTTGTTTATTGAAAAATCTTTGCATTTGTATTAAAATTAGTTTTTCAACAATTTTACTAAATGTGGGTAGTACTGAATAATTAGTGGGGTCTGATGTACTATCCGATTTAAACAATGGTATTATTTTACATTAGATCAGGAAACTCACCACGGTCAATACAATCATTAAAAATTACAGCTAAAACAGGAGCTACAATGGTTTTATTGGACTTAGCAACGTCCACAAAATGACTCCATAGATCAGCGGTCTTCTTAACATTTAATGTATGAAAAATTTTAATGATATCTTTACCGGTGACATATTCAAAATTAAATTCAAAATCACAGATTGGAACATTTTCTTTTAGTAATAACTCTGCAGCTGCAGGTGACGAGTTTAGCGATTTAGTAGTAGTTTAGATACGGGAATATCCGCAAAGAAATTTTCAGTGTGAGGTCTTGCGTTATCATGGAACAATAATGATGAAGATTGATTCACAAGTCGGGGATCTTTCACTGAAAGCTATAGTGAATAACACCATGAAGAGACCAGCAAACAGTTACCATTAAGTTTTTATTGGTAAGCTTTGCTTTAGGGCACTTTTGCGGCGTTTGACGGTCAACCATAGCATTTTTCGCTTACGGTTATCGTAAATAATCCATTTTTCGTCACAATGTCACAATTCGATCCAATATTCATTCATCATTTCTGTACCGATTCACCAAGGCAGGACAAGTTTTAACACGCGTTTCTTTCTGCAGATCAGTCAAATCATGAGGCACCTATTTTTCTTATTTTTTTATCTTATTGATTTGATGCAAATGAGTCAATATTGTAGGTAAGATAACATTAAACCATGCTACTAATTCCTGGGTAGTTTGACTCGGATCAGCTTCCACCATCTACTTCAATTCAGCGTTATTCACCTGTGTGGGCGGTCTTCCACGTGGTTCGTTCTTCAAGTCGAACTTTCCATTACGAAAGCGTTTAAACCAAAAACGTACATTAGCAGTCTCCTCTCTAAACGCAGTATTAATATTGCGAGCCGTTTCTGCCGCATTAGTTCCGCGTCGGAACTCATATTCAAAAATTACTCGGATTTTCGAAGTATCCATCTTTTCCGTCTAAGCTGAATAAAAAAAAACAATTGAAATCCGAAAATCGATTGTTGCAAATTCTTTTAATGAAAAAATGCATAGGCATAATGTAAAAGAAAGTTTCACTCGAATATCTTACACCATGAAGGTTTAATGTCAAATTAAAGTATCTATTACTATAAAACGGCAATTTCATGCTTTAACCCCTATTAATACACTAACCGGGGGGTAAGGACAAAGACGGCCTCCAACGGCGTTACGCAATGTCGTACCAAAAAAACTATCCTTATTCATCAAGTCGCAAAGCTTAAAATGAAATTCAACGAAACTGGGCTGGTATCTGTTTGTTAGAAACTGGTAGAAGTAGACGTCCACCTGTAACATTAATAACATTTACATACATTACCCAGTAAAATTATCATGAGTCTGTTTTTAAGCGTCCGTAGCCAAGAGCCCTTCGCCACTTCCAAAGACATTAGGAATGCACTAATGACTTATCATATGACTTTTGATTTTAAATGGCAAAAACAAGATCAAGAAAAAATTCAAGAAAATCAATTTATTCTTGCCTTGGATATCAATAAAATATTAGGCACTTTCCCTATCTTTCTCTTTCGTGTGGTTAGGGCCTGACCTGGTGTCAGAGTTGTTACGCTGCCCATGGGCCTTTGACTTGGCTTAAAAGCGCTTTCCCTACTTATGTTCCAACTTACCTTTATGGAGTTGTTCAATGTGATATACGAATAAAAATGCGTTTCCACATAATGCTTGCAGTCGCGTCGGCTTACCCGTCTACTGATCACAGAAACGTTTTTGAAGTATTCCGGATCAAACCAGTTCATCACCGGACGCTCAATATTGATGAAAGTTATCTACGACAGAAAATAAACAAAGAACGAAAGGAACACTATAACCAAGTTATCTGTGCAAGCGGGAAAACACAGAATTAAAATAAAAGTACCAAGTTTGACATATCGACGAAAATTTTGTTGACCAGCAACGCTGCCTCGAACTGCACACTTACAGGGTTTATACAATACTAAATGTTATCCAAAATATTTAGTTTTAATTCCGCAAATAGATCCTGGCTTGCATATACAAATGGGTATTTATATTTAATTTAATCTCACGGATTTCTATTATGTAACGCCTGATTACATACCTAAATAATACATAATTGTACTTCTTGAACTAATGTAATACCACCATGTTTGAACAGTCGGATTTGAAGTCGTGTATAGTTTGATATTGATTGAAACTTAGTAAGTGAGTTAGATATTGGTTATATAGCACCAGGTATTGGTCACTTGTTAACTTATTTTAGTCATATAAACAAATTATTTCAACATAACAATATAACAAATAAGTCAGGACGCATTCTTGACCCTGCGTTGACTTCTGGTATCGTATGTTCTGCTCTAAATCCCCTAAGTATAATTGACCTTTTGCATCCCCCAATTGAAATTACTTTAAAAGCATAGAAAGACTTCCGTATAAATTAAAACCCAAAAAAAAACAAAACAAAAAAAATATATTTTACAAATTAGATTATGACATTATTTCTAAGCACTTAAATGAGATCGATTGGAACCTGCTATTTGATGGCACTCAAGATGTGAATGATATGCTCAGTATATTATTGAAAAATATAATAGAAATGCAAGTCCAAGATCCGCCTGCCACCCGTAAACAAAAAACACACCGTCCTTTATTCGATAAAAATGTAATAAGAACTTTGAGAGAAGAGGAAAGGTTACGCCAGCGGTACAAAACATATAAAAACCCCATGGATAAGCTTGAAAGCTGCTGAGTAAACGGTTCTCGGTTATGGCTACTTCCTGTTACAATAAATATGTTAGCTACATGGAAGCAGTAATAACCTAGGATCCGAAGCGATTTTGGGCTTATATCAAGGAAAAGTAAGGTGGTACCAGTTCTTATCCCCTAACAATGACTGACGGCATCATATCGTCTTCTGATGGCATCAATATCACAGAAATGTTCTCTGCTCACTTTTCTTCCATGTACAGACAGCAAAATGTAACTCATAATTCATTGTTCTCAGAGTACATGAAGGACATATTAGTTTATAGTTTGCCTTAGACAACACCAATGATTGAAATTGATGCAGTGCTCACTAAATTGAAATCTCTGGATCGCCGAAAAGGCGCTGGACCCGTCGGAATCCCTCCTTATTTTATCTCCATGTGTGCTTTGCCTCTGGCAGCTCCCTTAGCACGAATATGCAATCGATCACTTGCCTCCGGCATATTCCCAATGATGTGGAAGGTAGCAAAGGTTGTACCCATTCATAAATGCGGTGATCGTAATTATGTAGGCAACTATGGACTAATTTCAATATTGTCAACCTTCGCCAAACTTTTTAAATGCTTGATTTGTCCCTACATACAGTCTCATTTGAATCTTTACCTTGGTTATTGCCAGCATAGCTTTGTGAGTTCCAGATCTACATGCACCAACCTAGTGGCTTTCACGGAGATCCTAACAAGTGCCATTGACTCTGGGAAACAAGTTGATGTGATATATTCCGATTTTAGCGGGGCCTTTCATCGTGTCCCCCATAATATACTTTTGCATAAGTTAACCGCTTACGGCATCACTGGCTCCTTCCTTAATTGGTTTAAATCTTATCTCGACGATTGTTCCTTCTTTGTTGTCCTCAATGGCTACCAATCAGGCTTTTACAAAGTTACATCTGGCGTCCCACAAGGATCACACGTTGGCTCAGTTTTATTTAACTTATTTGGTAATGATCTCGCCAATGAGTTAAAATTTACTGAGTGTTGTACGCTGACGATTTAAAATTTTGCAGAGTTATTGAATCAGAGCGTGATTTTGAGTTGCTACAGAGAGATATTGACATGTTAGTGAAGTGGTGTGATGAAAATGGTATGAACTTAAATATCAAGAAGTGCCACGTGAAATTCACCAGAAAAACTAAATTAACACGATCTGCTTATTACATTAGTTGCAACTTGTTGCAGGAAGTGGAACAGATAAGAGACTTGGGAGTTCTGTTCGATGGGCAGTTAACATTATTTTGTACCCCACATTGAAAATGTAGTTAAAAAATCTTTTATGCAAAAAAAAACCGACTTCCCAAAAAAAACACAAAAAAAGTGGAAAATAACATTACTTTCGGAAGTCGGTGACTATGGTTTGTTTCATTGACTTTTTTGGCACCGACTTCCGAAAGTAATGTTATTTTACCCTTTTTAGTTATAGTATCACACACAAATCCTTGTCAAGTATCAATTTCGCAATTTCTTTTACTTGGATGAAATTTTTTCCAGCTATTTTGATTTCAAAACCAAACTGCTAAACCGATTTTGATGAAATTTCTATGGGACCAATCGGGAAGTAGATCCATTCAGATAAAATCGGTTCATAAATGACGGAGATATGAGGTAACAAACACAAAAAAAAAAAACATACAACCGAATTGAGAACCTCCTCCTTTTTTAGAAGTCGGTTAAAAAAGCCTCAAAAATGCCTGGATTTGTCATAAGAAATGCTACATGTTTTCGACGAAATAATACAAAAATTTTGCTTTATAATTGTTTGGTCCGTAGCTCGTTAGAATATTGCAGCACTGTATGGAGATCTCACTGTGCCACCCATACACTAAGATTGGAAAGGGTTAAAGAACGATTTTTGTGGCATTTAGATTTCCACTTCCGGGATAGCTAAAAAGAAACTATCGTATAAAGAGAGACTCTTGCATTTCAATATGATATCACTACAGAAGAGGAGACATTTACTGGATTCGATATTTTTATTTAAAATCTTGAGATACAAAATTGACTGTCCCCAATTATTGAGCAAGATCAAAATCCGTGTGCCCACGAAAAGCCCACGAGTTTCTATAACCCCCTTACGTCCTCCTCTTTGCAGAACCGTCCTTGGTGCTAATTCTCATATCCCCCGAATATGTAAATTATTAAACGGCTGCTGTGATCTCATAGATGTGCACTCTGACTCACTTAGTAAGTTCAGAAGTATTATACACAAAAAACTTGTAAAATCATTTTAGTGTCAAGGCTTCCATGTCAATTTAATTTTAAGGATATATTTAACTTATTTACAAAGTAACATTAGATCTAAAATAAGAATAAAAGTATGTACAATTACGGGGCGTCAAAAAATTCCGCCACATTTGGCCAAAAAAAAAATGCCAGCCACGTGGTCACGTGAAAAGTCGACCAACCGCTTGGCGATATCCCGAAATAATAGGTGGGCACTCGGACCCCATGGCCCTAGCGTTTCAACCCCAAACGGCTCAAACACATAATTTCCAATTGAGTGATTGAGTACTCATCTGATTTTGTGTGGGCACTCAACGACAAATAAGTGGTGCCTGATGTGCTCACCTTTAAGAGATTGTTAAACTAGTCTAAAACCCGATTTGATGTATCTAGTGTTCTTGTATCGGTGTATTCGCTTGTTGGTGAGCCAAATAAATATTTAAAAAAAAAATGTATTATGTTGCAACCCGTAGTCCGGTTGATGGCGATAGGCTCGCCCTTCTACATAGGACTTGGTGTACTACAGGTAAACCACTGCCTAACCCTTCGGGGATTACACGCGTGATGTTATGTACGTTTGTGCTTTGTATGTTAATTAAACACGGCTGTACCGTTACTAAAGAAATAATTCTAACTTTTAAATATTCTTCTATCATTCCTTTCATCGAAGGAATGAGGAAAATGTGAGGAAGTTCGGATAATAAATGAAGATAGCTAAAAGTATAGGATGGCTTGTGTGAATGATAATAATTATGACTATAAGGAGGTGAACTTCTGAGATTAAGAGTAATCAAGAAATGTGGAAGAAGAAGACATGCCGTGCCGAACCTTGAGAAATTGGGATAAGCAAGACAATGATGACCATTCAATCCGTTTCATAAGGTTAAATGTTACTGGGACCCTTGAGCCTTGAGCCTTGAGCATCCACGGCCATATCGCCAGTAAAATGTATTGTAAGACAAAAAACAATGAATAGAGACTTACCGTTTCAGTTTTACACTTATAAATCTCGCAATGTAAATAAAAAAGCCAGACGAGGAAAATATTTTTCGAATGCATTATTTGGACGAGACGGATACGTATAAACTGATTGCAGATTCAAAAATTAAATGACATTTTTCTCAGTAAAACATATATTTTAATAATCATCAATAAATCGACTGGCGGGCCTCAAACAACAATAGCATCAGTTATCGTTAGCCGAAATTAGTCATCTGTTTTTTGAGATAAGTCAGTAATTGTGATGTCTCCAATTACTGACCTGCGCATTTTCATTTTAATAGGATTTTCGAATTCAATGGATTCCAGAACCTTCGCTGGTCCACCTTGCTGGCCTGACAAAGCTGTTCTTCCAAGAACCGCATCTACTATGGTCAAACCACTGCAAGCAATATGCCACGCCGTATGCCGCACAAGTTATTCAATTTTTCGGATTAAAATGAAGTTTGTTAGCTTTGCAAACTGAAGAAAATTTATTTTAAATTAATTAATTAACATTATTTAATAAGTAAGCAAACTGTGTAGGCTTCATCAGTCTGGTCATAATAGATGATCGACAAATGGAACTACCGCAAATTCAGTATGTTTTTTTGAGGTTTTATAATAAGTAATCGAGATTGGTCATTAAAGTAGTTTAAAAAAAAAAACATCGTGTGATAGACTTTAAAATAGTCGCTCAAAACAGCAACAAGCCAAAAGGAACCATTTCTAACCAGAAAAAGATCATTGTAATTTGGATACATTTGTTAGTGGTTGTAACCCAACGGGAACTGCTGTGCCCGACAGGGTCCATAATTGTTTCTTCTTAATTGTATTTTACCACCTGTATATGTAAATTATGGATTGCAATAAATAATTTGAATTTGGAACCTTATAACAATGGGAATAGGAGCGGATCAGCAGCGATTGCAAATCGTCACGCTAGCGTATCTTGGGTTTCGGTGACGACGTCCGTCTTCCGCCCACTGTGTGACGATTCTGGGCCTATCTGTCCTGACCCATCCTGGAAATATATTTTTAAAGGAAAAAAACAAACATAGTCAATCAATTTATTTTAACAGATTGACAGATTTTAAGCACCCATCACCATACAGGTACTTAAAATTCAAAAAACTTTTCTGGGCCCGGACGTGACCTCCACAATCCCTCAAAAAATGGGGAAAATGGGTGATTAAATAAAATAAAGAAACAGAGTCATAAGTTCAAACAAATAAAACAATAATGTTAGATGATAAGTGATAATAATCTGAATTGAAAATTTTCAACTAACTTTTAGAGGGCACTGTATGCATGGGCGTGAAAAGACAGATGGTCTCAGTAACTAAGCTAGGGCACCCCGACCAAACGCGTTAGATTAGGTCACAACTGTATCTGCTGAGGTTGTTGCGAAGAATGCAATTGTGTTCACGCATCCCAGCCAGAAGTGACGAGTAGGAACACCGTGTGGTTTTGTTCAGTAAAAGTCTGGGGTCAAGGGGTTGCGGCTAGCCTTATGTTTGGCCGGATAATCTTAAGTTTATTTTCACACCTATCTTTAGTTGTAACATATTGATAAATATAACAATGTTATAAAAACGTTGCAAACGTTGCAAACGTTGTGTGTTAATTGAATTGAATTGAAATTGAATTGAATTGTTATATTTATCAAACTGTAACACAATCACATGTCATGTGATTGTGTTACAGTTTTTTATCCCAAAAAAAGAACAATGTTGTTACCCTGGAAAACATCGTTTTTTAAAGTTATTCCTCATTTGAACCACTTTTACCTCCATATCAATGCGTCCACCACCTATGACTTCAGTCACGCCATTTAAATTAACTGCCACATTGCAGTAGATACGGCCCATAATAAAAGGAAATCCTTTCGGCACATATGGGACCGTCATATTCAACAAATGATATTCACCCTGAAAAAATAACAAAACATTGGAAAATCCATATTGGTCTAATATGAGCCTTACATTACGGAGGGTTAGCCTGTTGTCATTAAAGGTCATTGGGCATCCTAACACGGAAACCATCTTCTTTATCGTGTGCTTAGTGCCTTGCACCTCGTCATTATTGCCACATTATCACTTGCTTCGGTGAAGGAAAACATCGTGAGGAAACCAGCATGCCTGAGAGATATTTCTCGGCAACATGTAAAACCAAGTCAGAGGCCCATGAACGGCATAAAAACTGTGACACTAGGTTAGGTTCTAACCACACGATAAAGAAAGAACAGAATGTTGTATGTTGATGTATGTACCTAATTGGACATAATTAAGTCTATCATTGTTTATACATAATCATAAACTAAATTGCTTGGCTTCTAGTCCAAAATTAAGCATAGAACACATACATGGACCCAGTGTAATTATGATATTGTTAGTAAGCACACTGCACCAACACGAATGATTATCAAAGTTCAGATCATTTATGACTGTATATTTCCACTTAGCCTCAAAATAAATTGGAACCACATTGGCCACTAAAGGTACAAAATGGAAAAAAAACTTAAACTTTTCTATTTTGAAAAGTGTCCATAATTATTATATTACGTATAATGAAAAAAAAGTTTCACTCGAATAACTCACACCATGAAGGTTTAATGTCAATTTAAAGTATCTATTACTATAAAACGGCAATTTCATAGTTTAACCCCTATTATTACAGGGTGTTTGCTAAAGGAACTGATGCCTGTTTTGGGCCATTGGGAGGGGGGCGGAGTTGAGGGAGGTGTGTCACTAGAACATTAGCAACAAACCTATGTATGCATATTGGAGTATTTTTATAGCTGTTAACTATAATGCACTCTTATTTTTCAGGTTGAATATGATTAGAAAAACTTGACGATCCCCTTTGTACCGAAAGGCTTCCCGTTCCTCAAAGGCCGTATCTACGGCAATGTGTCGCTTACGACAGGCGGTGTTACCAAACTTGTAGCTTATGGCAGCACGGATATGGAGGTTAAAGTGATCAGAATTAATTTAAAAAAAAAAATTTAATGTATTGAAGGATTCTTAATCTATTTTTTTCGATGTGTAATGAGCTGTTTGAGCTCCTTCAGTGTGGACTCATTAGTTCTCATTGCGGTCCATGGTATATGTAGCAGCCTCCGCCAACACCACATCTCGAAAGCATCGACCTTACTGCTTTAACGACTTAGGCGCATAATATAGTGCATGTAGTGCTCTTCTTCTTAAGTTTGAAATGTTTTCCTATATTTATGTAATAGTGCACTCATTGTTGAGGAGTAAAATTAAATAAATAAATCTATTATCTTATTTATTACACCAAAATGCAAATTACAGAAAACTGACCATAACCGCTTGGCCACGAGCTCAAGCGACGGCGTTTAGTGACACCGACTAGTGAACACCAAGCTACACGCGCGGGTTGCTTGACGCAAGTCGTGTTGCTGAATCGCATTACCTGAGGTCGTACAGTGTGCTTAAAACAATACCTAGTCTTTTACTACGTGTAATAAAGTAATTATTATAACGATTAAGTTTTTTTTTTTACTTTAATTGAAAAACAGATGACAATTCTCATTATTTTTAATTCTAATTCTGATTGTTTTTTTATATACTAAGTATTACTTCAATCAATAAATTGTATGTGGGGTATAAACTGTAAATATAAGTTGGTGATAAATTAATATTTTTATTTACATAGTAATAATGGTTCCCTTCTTCTCCATTTCGCAACGGAAACCTAAAAATGTATCCATTTTTTTACATATATATATTGTATAAATAGAGAAATAAATATAAATTCGTCCTGCCCATCTGTATGTCACAGCCATTTAACTCTGAGACTATTGGCACCACACAGACAGTTTACATTTGGAGAGTAGGTACCTTCTATGAGCGGCTAAACAAATAATTATGATATGAAATTATGAAGAAAATGAAAATAGGGGTGGCCACTGAGGGTTGAAAAAAAAATCTACGTATATAACTGTGTGGGTTGTCTATCGACAGCTCTTAAAAAATGATATCGGGGTTCCTTGATTTTTTTTTTTTCAACGTTAAATGTTGATGAGGTATTTGCACCTAAAGTCGTTAAAGTTCTATACCCCTCTTCTAATTTCTACAGTAAGACGAGTAAAACTCTTAAAAAAAATAAGTTTATAGAACATAAAAAAAACTTTCAACGAAAAACTATTAAATTTTTAGTATTTATATATGGGACTTTTTCATTAAATTACAGCAGTAACTTTGATTTGCTTTAACACACTATGAAAAACAAATTACTTTAGCTGTTGAGCGTAAATTTACATATGAATGAGCGTTAAAAATATTGTTATTATATTCCTGGTGCTACGGAACCCTGTGTGTGTCAGTACGATTCGCACTTAGCCGGTTTTTTACCAAAGGATACTATGTGACTTTGGTAAAATAAGTCCTAAACGTCCTACACAATATTCAATGTTTGATTAAAATGCTTACCATCAAAACTCAAAACAGTACCTGGTTATAATAATTATTATGATAATAATCAATGCGGTGTAATTGCGTTGCACGTACAATGGAAAAGCCATTACTTTTGACGATTTCAATGTTTCAACGACATTCATTGCTTTATCAACGTTGCTGGCAGACAAGTATTTCAAGCATATAAATGTTATAATTATGATATTTATTTCTCTAAATTGGTTAAAAAAATCACCCATGCATGTCATAATGAATTATGTTGTATGCACACTGTAGTTGTGAATAATACTGCTATAAGATATGGTAGATAGGATAGGTTTCCTTGATACTGACCTGTAGGGCTACCATGACCTCTTAATGCAGGAATGTTTTTGTTCTATTTCGAGAGGGAGAGAGAGAGATGGCGCCCCCTCCCTGGAGAGAAAACCGTGTATCGGCAAGCTCAGCGTTGGATATCCCCAACTAAATGGTCCCACGGCCAAACTTAGCTTGGTACTGACCTAGCCACCTTTGGTCGTGATTACAACACCCTGTCCTCCGCCTTCAGTACACTGGTAGTCATGGCGGAGGACAAGTTGTTTTTGAGTTGATTAAGGCAGTTAAAATAATTATGCCTCCAACAATTTGAATAGTCAGCACTTCATCAAAAACAAAAGTTGTTTACTATTCAAGTCAAACTCCCAGTTTCCGAAAATCTGTTCAATTTAATTCGATTGTAGTTTACGTTTTACGTAGTTTAATTTCTATTACTTTTTGGATCAACACCAATCTCTCTTGTTGTTCGTACCTCGTTGAATGTATATTTAAATGTTTACCTTCCCTGTTCATGTAAAACTATGGCCGAGTCTATCCGTAACATTAGAAATTGAGATTTTGTCAGTGAATTCCATTTTGTAAGGCGACTTGAAAATTATTTATCGGATAGAAAGTCGGCCTCGCTGAGTGAACTACTTTGGTTTGATTTTTTTTTGCATAGCGTTGGTACAGTATGAATTAGGCGAAAGTCAATGTCTCAGCTGTGGGAACTTTATAGGCTGAGTATGCTATAACGCGGCTGGGGTGAGCAGTATCCTTTCACTGTATTTCGTTGGCACTGTTAAGGCTACCTCGGGACTACCTCGTTGATCGAGTGCTCGCTATTGCGACTGCTGAGCATGAAGTCCTAGATTCTAGGATTGAGTTTTCCATAAAGAATTTCTCAGTAGCAGCCACTGAGTCAGGATTTGTGTCCGGTTGATGGCCATAGGCTCGCCCCCTTTTACATGGGACACCTACACACTAGTTTGAGTGAACAGTTTTGAAACTTGAGATTTTGTGATTGTAACCTTTAGTTTTTTTTTGTCTGGAACACATAACATAACATCACGCCTGTTATCCCGAAATTTTAGGCAGAGGTGTATTCATTAGTACACCCACATTTCGCCAGTTATGTTTAAGTCCCATGTAATAGGGGGCGAGCCTATTGCCATCAACCGGGCATGAATCCAGACTTTAATTAAAAAGTTAAATAATTATCAAATAAAATTAGAAGACAGTATAAAAATTTACGAAATTGATACTCAGCATTTGCAGGCTGAAATACAGGTACTTCAGGACTCACTTAGTTGCCTTTCCAGTAGGTATGTGAGTTCTCAGAACCAAATTAGGGAACATATTCTTGCAGCAAATGAGTTAGTAATGTGTCAATGTAGTTGTCAGTCAGCTACCAACCACGATACTGTCCAGCCTGAGGTAATGAAGGACCCGTCCCGGGCTGAGAAATTATCTCAGGACTGTACACGCAACCAAGAAACATTTAATATAACACATGATTATTTACAAGTGGTACAGCCAGGGATATGTAGATGGTAGTAGGATTGTTCTTACTCAATAATGTTCTCAGATAGTATAGGGAGAGATGTAGGTAGATTAGTTAGTAATAACCTGAGTTTTTCTAATCAAAATAATTGCATGCCAGGGTCAACATACAAACAGATAATGGCCTCAGTGACTAGAAATGTTTATAATTGATACCGACATCCCTATATTTATAGGAAATAGTACAAAAATTAAAAAAGAAGACATCACAGACAGTGTAGCTGAGTTGTTAAAGTTGAATTGTCGTAAAATAATATTGTGTGCTGTCCCATACTTTGAAAAATTGTCAAGCAAGAAAAACAATTATATTCACATGCTGAATGAGCATGTTCATTTCTTAGTAGGTCACTATAGTGACAAACTTAAATATCTTGATATCAATAGTTTTGTTGGTAATCTTATGTCGACACGGGGTAATGTGTATCTACCTATTAGTTGTAGACACAAAATAGCTCGGCTATTCGTTTTTAATATTCACTCAGACATAAATAGTATGTCTATATTTAGTTCTATTATTAACACTGCGACTATTATTAAGAATACTAATATTCATTTTTACAATTATTTTAAGAAAGAGAATCCATGTGTAACTAAAGAAGATTCTCAAGTAAGGTCCACTAGTAGTAGGGTCTCATTGTTCTCATTGGCATAGGAGTCTTGGAGCTCACTCCGGATGCTCATTTAAACTAGTTAGTAAGACAACAGAATATACCAGTAACAGTAATGTCACTCTAACCAACAACACACAGGTACCTTCTTGCTCCCAAATAGCTAGATGTACAAAAGGGGCTAAACAGAATTCCATGCAATTATTTCACCAGAATATTCAAGGCTTCGCTTCAAAGCAATTAGAAATTTAATTGTTTTTAGAAAAAACAATGTTTGAAATAGTTTGTTTCACTTTACATTGGTTAAAAGATTTTGATATGCTTATTATTTACGAAAATTACAGTGTGGGCCGTTTGCATTAACCGGAAATCTAAGATGCGTGGGGGTTCATTAATCTTAGTTAAAAATTGTATTAAATTTAAGTCTCGTAATGATATTGTTGATCTATCGGTTGAGCAAAATATTGAACTGTCTTGTGTTAAGCTAGATAAGCATGTAAAAGTGTGCGTTTACAGACCCCCAAATTATCAGAATTACTCTTTATTTGAGTCAGTAATGGAGGATGCTTTAACAAAACTTGCTACTAGTAATAAATCACTAGTTATCTGTGGTGACTTTAATGTTAATATTTTTGAGAAAAATTCAAATAGCAGTAGATACTTACATCTTTTAAAATCATTTAATTTGTTAAACGTGTTTTCGGAACCAACCCGAATTACTAAAAATACTGCTACATTTATTGATAATGTTTTTTGTTGTTGCAACTACTTAGATAAATCCATTGTAAATTATCTTCCTTCTTATCACAGTGGCCAAACCGTTCTTTTTGAGTCCTACACACCATTACAAAAAATCCAGATAAATTCTACACAAATAACACCCAGTAATTTGAATAATTTTAATAATAACTTAATTAATAATTTAGGCTTTCCGGGGTATATTATTGAAAATGTAAATCAATTTTATGAGGAATTCTTTTCGGTAGTTTACACGGAGTTTAATAATACAATAAAAATTAAATCTATTTGCCCAAAGTTTTTGTTCAGTGACTGGGCAACTAAGAGTATTAGGAAAAGTAGGGAGCGATTTTTGAGATTATGATTTATGAGTGAATATTAAAAATGAATAGCCGAGCTATTTTGTGTCTACAACTAATAGGTTTAACACATTACCCCGTGTCGACTTAAGATTACCAACAAAACTGTTGATATCAAGATATTTAAGTTTGTCACTATTGTAGCGGTCATCGCTGCACCGGCATTTAAACGCATATTTAAAACTTAAAATCATAATTGTAAACACTTAACAGTACAAGTACATGTTTTTTTTTTAAGTTTAATGGCCTGGTTGCTTAGACCTTTTAGCCATGTCTTAGGTTACAAGTACATGTTATTCACCCGTTTCACAGGCCTGTCAAATATGATTTACCATAGGCATCAAACACAAAACACGATCATTGTCTTTGGACAAAAACTAACATTTATTAACAGAAATATATCTACACATTTATTTAATTGCTATATTTATATCAGATAAAAAAGCTATTTACAAATTTATCAATACGAATAAATATTTACACTGTACAAAATGTAATCAAACATTGTAATATGCTGGTCGCCACCTTTCCGAACTCAACTTCGTGTGCGCTCGGCTAGACTCGGCCTCCGTCGGAGCATATGACTTGCTATAAAGCAATTTAGCATTGTCATCCTGGCCAGTCACCCTTCGTCCACTTTGGTAACTACACTTACGTAACCAGTTACAAGAGAAGATATTTCTTTCGCTGTTTGGTAACATAGAGTATAGTAATATAGATTGGACGCCAGTACTCGTTTGGGCCTCTTGATCAGTACGCACTCGAACTCGCTACTAAATCTAGACTTACTTCATAGACCTAGATCCCGCTAATGGACTCAGTATCGTCTCCTTAGCCATTTATAGATATCAAGTAAATTGTCCTCCGTCGTCTTAAGTTATTTGTAATAACTAGAAGAGTTAAAACATTAATAATATAGAAATATTATATACCGGACGCTGTTTCATTCACCGTTTACTCCATACACTTCATTGGTGACCCCGACAAGAAGCACAGAGGCCACGTTGTGGGCGAGCAGATTGCCGACGAACATACAGACGGTAATTGCTTCCCAACCTAATCTCCCGCTTCAGTCTGTCGCAGATTTGGCCGACCGCGTGCACGAGATCGCGCCAACGCCCGCCTCAGCGCTCACGATACGTCTCGCCGTGACGAGCACGAGCACCAGCAGTGACATGACGGAGCTGAAACAGTGCATAGCAGAGTTGACTCTTCAAGTAGCGGCTCTACAGAAGCAAGGTCAGGTACACCATCGCTCGCGCCCTACAGAAAGGTACCGGCATGGTGGCAGAGAGGACGAGAAACGATGCTCACTGCTGGTACCACAAAAATTTCGGTGACAGGGCCACGCGGTGCAAGTCGCCATGTACGTACGCGGGAAACGCCGCCGGCACCCGGAAATAGCAGCAAATGGCTGCCCTAGCAACCCACGTCGCCTATTCGTGACAGATCGGGACTCTAAAACCACGTTTTTAGTCGACACAGGGTCCGATCTCTGCGTGTTCCCACGTGCAGCACTACGACAGCGGCGCAGCAGGATGACCTACCAGTTGTACGCGGCAAACGGGACTGCCATCGACACGTACGGTTGGGTAGAGCTCCACTTTAATTTAGGGCTTCGCCGCGTGTACACGTGGAAGTTCGTGGTCGCTGGCGTCACCAAGGTTATCATAGGAGCCGACTTCTTGGCACACTACAACATCCTTATCGACCTCAAAAATTACCAACTTATTGATGGACTGACCCAGCTGTCTTTGCCAGCGTCGTCTGCGGCTGGATCTGCAGCAGTAATCGCCTCAGTGAAGTCCGTAGGAGGCAACACGGAGTATCACGAGGTACTTCGCCAGTACCCGGAAGTCACGCGGCCTGCGGGAACACAGAGACAGGTTAGTCACGGTACCGTGCATCACATTCGCATTACAACAGCCTATGGGAGTAAATAAAATAGGTGCTATACCGCGAGAAATTGCCACTTTCTTAAAACTGGAAGAGCCTCAGCTATACACGGGTCACTGCTTTCGGAGACCTTTGACAACGCTCTTGGCTGATTCCGGAGCCGATCTCACCACTTTAAAACGTCACGGCGGGTGGAAGTCCAATACGGTCGCAGAAGGCTATATTGAAGACTCAATAGAAAATAAGTCAAAAATCTGTAAGCGTATAGTGGAAACAATAAGTCTGAATTCGACCTCGGATCCTTGGTCTCACCCACACCCATCCACTGCCAACGACAGACAGTGTACTTATACAGAAAGCCGATCAGAGTCACCAATGTTCACCGTTGTTCCTTCTCAATCCGTCACCGAAACAGAAACCTTAACCTCAGATAATCAAACTCAACTCAATGCAACTATAACGTTGCCAAATAAATCTGTTACTTTTAATTTGCAGAATTGCAGTAATTTTACTTTTAACTTATAAATGGTCCGTTTTATTGAATTGGTACCTCTACCTACAATGTTAATTATTTTGATTCACAATAAATAGTTATTTCACTCTATTCCTGTTTATTATGTTTTCGCCTAAAGTGTTCTCGCTGCTGAAGTGAAAAGTTATGTATGTTACACGACAGCAAAGTATTTTGCATCTCGTGCCTTTGAATCCCTCGCCACACTCAGGATTCAACTTCGCTTGCTCAGGATTCAAAATCAGCACTCGCAGCAAAAAACCACTTTGCTCTCTTGTTGCACAAATAACTATTCAAGTCGCCTTACAAAATGGAATTCACTGACAAAATCTCAATTTCTAATGTTACGGATAGACTCGGGCCATAGTTTTACATAAACAGGGACGGTAAACACACACATTTAAATCTACATTCAACGAGGTACGGTCAACAAGAGCGATTGGTGTTGGTCCAAAAAGTAATAGAATTTAACTACGTAAAAAACTACAATCGAATTAAATTAAACAGATTTTCGGGAACTGTGAGTTTGACTTGAATAGTAAACAATTTTTTTTTATGAAGTGCTGACTGTTCAACTTTTTGGAGACATAATTATTATAACTGCCTTAATCAACTCAAAAACAACTTGTCCTCCGCCATGAGTACCAGTGTACTGAAGGCGGAGGACAGGGTGTTGTAATCACGACCAGAGGATGCTAGGTCAGTACCACGCCACGTTTGGTCGTGGGACCATTTATTTGGGGGATATCCAACGCTGGGTTTGCCGATACGCGGTGTCCTCTCCAGGGGGGCGGAAGATGGCGCTAGTCAGCTGGCTAGCGCTTACAGCTGTCTAGCGCCATCTCTCTCTCGAAATAGAACATTAAAAGGTCATGGTAGCCCTACAGGTCAGTATCAAGGATACTTATCCTATCTACCATTTTCTATAAACTTAATTTTTTTAAGTCCAACTCGGAGTTAAATGGCTGTGGCATACGGACGGACAGACATACGAACAGGACGAATTGTGTGAGAAATTTTTAGGGTTCCGTTGCGACATGGCAAAAAATGTAACCCTTATTACTATATAAATAAAAATATTAAATTGGCTATTTATTTATCACCAACTTATATTTACAGTTTATACCTCACATACAAGTTATTGGTTGATCATAAAAATCAAGTAAAACTACATAAAATCAATCAGAATTAGAAATAAAAAAAAAATTGAATTGCCATCCTGTTTTTCAATAAAAGTAAAAAAGAAACAAACATAATCATTACAATATTTTATTACACGTAGTAAAACACCGGCCATTATTTTAAGCGCCCTGTACGACCTCAGGTGATGCGATTCGGCAACACAACTTGCATCAAGGAACCCGTGCGTGTCGTGTGATGTTCACTTGTCGGTGTCACTAAACGCCGTCGCTTGAGCTCGTGGCCAAGCTGTTATGATCAGATTTTGTAATTTGCATTATGTTGTAATAAATAAGTTAGTAGTTTTATTTATTTATTTGGCTCCTCAACAATGTTAAATCTCGGGGAGGGGGCCAGGAGTCCATAGCACAGGGTATCCTAGTTTGGATTCCTGACTCCCACAAACCTCTGTACCTCCAATGTGTACACTATTACATAAATATAGGAAAACATTTCAAACTTAAGAAGAAGAGCACTACATGCACTATATTATGCGCCTAAGTCGTGAAAGCAGTAAGATCGATGCTATCAAGATGTGGTGTTGGCGGAGGCTGCTACGTATACCATGGACCGCAATGAGAACTAATGAGTCCATACTAGAGGAGCTCAAACAGTAAATTAAACATAGAAAAAAAATTGAATAAGAATCCTTGACTACGTTTTCTAGTTTTTATTATTAATTCTGATCACTTTAACCTCCATATCCGTGCTTCCATAAGCTACAAGTTTGGTAACACCGCCTGTTGTAAGCGACGCATTGCCGTAGATACGGCCTTTGCGGAACGGGAAGCCTTTCGGTACAAATGGGATCGTCAAGTTTTTCAAATCATATTCTCCCTGAAAAATAAGAATGCATTATAGCTAACAGCTATAAAAAATGCAATATACATACATAGGTTTGGTTTGTAACTAATGACGTGCTAGTGACACCCCGCCCTCACAACCCCCCCCCCCCTTATCACCCAAAAAAGGCATCAGTTCCTTTAGCAAACACCCTGTATGATAGTTAGCCTAGTAGAGGACTAGCCTGTAGTCATTGACTCCAGAATCTCCTGTGGTGGGGATCGAACTCATAACTCTAGTCTCGCTAATCCAATCTTAAAAGCCGATTAAATGTACTACTATCTACTCTTCTGACTATCTACTGACATCGGACTTTGTCAGATATGTCTACTACAAGGTCTAAATAAAATTAGCTAGTAAAACTCCGCAATATTGATTTTTGAAACTCATGATTTAAAAATATGTACGATCACTGTCTCGAAACCTTTAATTTTTCGTTTTGTCAGATTAAGAGTATCGTACCCATTACGAGTGTGGGGTCCCGCTAGCTAATTTAATATAATTTTGTATACTGTAGAGTCTTTCAAATAGAAGTCTTATGCAATATTACAAAAAAACCTGTCCGATCCGACAGGGGCATATAGTTAAACCAATGAGCTAACAAATAAAACATGAAACATAACACATTCATTATAGTAAAAATAATAATGAATTTTCAAATGCATATTTTCCTGCCCAAATTACCACGATTTCACTAAAACTTAACAAACTATTAAAACGTGACAACACCATCTTCGCCATTAGTATGTTCGATCGTTAATTGTTTGTTTATGATGAACTACCTGCGTCCCTGTATTGCCTTGTAAGTTTCCTAATTTTAGTACATTTTATTTCACTTTTATCGGGGTTTTTTTTTACCTGTTAGCCAAAAAGGATTACATAAATTGAATCAAATCTCGATACCTAATATTAGGGGTTAAAGTATGAAATTGCCGATTTACACTGCAAAATTAATACTTGTTTTTTTCCAAGATGTAATGTATATTTATTTAATCAAAACATGTACCCTCACTATCGATACATTACTGCCATCTAATCGGAAGTTCATTTATGCCTTTGCGATAGAACTCTGGGGATCTAGATTCGATAAAATGTGTGAAAGCATTTTGTACTGCTTCCTGGGAAGAAATTTGTTTACCTCGTAGAAAATGTTTAAAATCAGGAAAAAAAAATGATAGTTAATTGGAGCAAGATCTGGCGAGTGCGGAGTATGACGTATGGTTTCTAACTGCAGCTCCTGTAGAGTTACAACGGTGTCCCGTTCAGTGTGAGGTCTTGCGTTATCATGGAACAATAATGGTGAAGATTGATTCACGAGTCGGGGCTGTTTCACTGCCAGCTATAGTGAATAACACCATGAAGAGACCAGCAAACAGTTACCATTACCTTTTTATTAGTAAGCTTTGCTTTAGGGCACTGTTGCGGCGTTTAACCTGGGGTCAACCATTGTATTTTTCGCTTACGGTTATCGTAAATAATCCACTTTTCGTCACATGTCACAATTCGATCCAATATTCATTCATCATTTCTGTACCGATTCACCAAGGCAGCGCAAGTTTCGACACGTTTCTTTCTGCAGATCAGTCAAATCATGAGGCACCTATTTTTCATATTTTTTTATCGTGTTGATTTGACGCAAATGAGTCAATATTGTAGGTAAGGTAACGTTAAACCATGCTACTAATTCCTGGGTAGTTTGACTCGGATCAGCTTCCACCATCTCCTTCAATTCAGCTGTGTGGGCGGTCTTCCACGTGGTTCGTTCTTCAAGTCGAAGTTTCCATTACGAAAGTGTTTAAACCAAAAACGTTCATTAGGAGTCTCCTCTCTAAACGCAGTATTGATATTGCGAGCCGTTTCTGCCGCGTTAGTTCCGCGTCGGAAATCGTATTCAAAAATTACTCGGATTTTCGAAGTATCCACCTTTTCCGTCTAAGATAAATAAAAAAAAAACAATTGAAAGCCGAAAATCGAATGTTGCAAATTCTTTTAATGAATAATCTCATAGGCATAATGTAAAAAAAAGTTTCACTTGTATATGAAGGTTTAATGTCAATTTAAAGTATCTATTAATATAAAACGGCAATTTCATACTTTAACCCCTATTAATACACTAACCGGGGGGTAAGGACAAAGACGGCCTCCCAATGCGTTACGCAATGTCGCACCAAAAAAATTGTCCTTATTCATCAAGTCGCAAAGCTTAAAATGCAATTCAACGAAACTGGGCTGGTATCTGTTTGTTAGAAACTGGTAGAAGTAGAAGTCCACCTGTAACATTAATAACATTTACATACATTACCCAGTAAAATTATCATGAGTCTGTTTTTAAGCGTCCGTAGCCAAGAGCCCTTCGCCACTTCCAAAGACATTAGGAATGAACTAATGGGAAGATATATGACTTTTGATTTTAAATGGCAAAAACAAGATCAAGAAAAAATCAATTTATTCTTTCTTGGATATCAATAAAATATTAAGCGCTTTCCCTTTCTTTCTTTTTAGTGTGGTTAGGGCCTGACCTGGTGTCAGAGTTGGTGAGAGTCAAAGTGGCGGGTGTACCATAGCGAATCAAATTATACCAATTACCAAAAAAAATTACCTATAATGTACTATTTTGTACCTAGCTCTAAGAAATCTGTACCTCCTTCAGAACGAAATTATTTCGAAATTAAGGTACACCCGCCATATTGATGTCAATATGGCGGGTGTACCTTAATACTTTATTATTTAACCATTACTCTTAAAATATAATTACATCAAAAAAATGTACCTAAAAAGTACCTCAAGTAAAAAAAACACACAATTGATCAGTGGGATAGTTCCTGAGATATAAAACAACCGTGTCTCGTTTACTTTTGTTTATTATTCTTTCAAGTTATTTTATGTTCTTCTCTCGTAAGAGAGTACAAAAACCCTACCCACGGGCCGGAGCCAAGTTTGTAGGGGGGAGTTTAAATGGTGAATGTGGATGATATTGTAGAAGAAGTAAGGAATTTTCGGGTGATGCGACAGGTGTTGAGAATTGTTGCTTTTTGGAGCAGCTGAAGTGTGTGGGGAGGCATGTGTAAAGTGTGAAGGCTTTGTTTAAAAGACTTTGGTACGATACCAGTGGAAGAGAGCACTATAGGGACGATGTGGACGGTTTGTGATTCCCACTGGGTTTTTATTTCTATGGCGAGGTCTTGATATTTACTAAGCTTTTCAGATATTGTAGTTTGAATGTTGTGTGAGTTCGGGATAGCTTAATAGATATATTAAGTAAACTGTTTTATTGGCTTTGTCGTAAACGGTTATATCTGGTCTATTGAAATGTATAGTTTTGTCTGTTATTATCGTCCGATCCCAATAGATTTTCTGATTGTTATTGTCTAGTATTAATTCCGGTTTATATTTATAATATGGTTTCATCTCATTTATGAGTTTATATTTAAATGCTAATCGTTGGCGTATAATAGCGGCAACTTGGTCATGTCGATGCTTATAGTCAGTCTGTGCAAGTGATTTACAAGCTCCTGTAATATGTTGTATGGTCTCAGAGGCGGTGTTGCAATGTCTGCATAAGTCAGTCGGTTGATGAGGGTCTTTAATTATGTATTTCCTGTAATTACCAGTAGCTATTATTTGGTCTTGGATCGCCATCATAAATCCTTCCGTCTCGGGAAACAGTTCGCCTCGTTTGAGCCATTCGTTCGACTTAGCTTTGTCGACGTGTGGTTGGCTCAGATAGGCTCGGTGTCTACGAGGCGGCTTGTGCACTGGCCGGGTCAACGCCATGGGACCTAGAGGCGAGAGTCCTCGCGTCACTTTACCGGTGGCGTGAACCGATGCAGCGAGAGATCGAATTGCATCGGTCACAGCTCCGCCAGGTTCTGGTGGCGGAGTGGCGGGACAGGCTTTTACGCCCTACCGCCGGCCTCGCTACCATCGAGGCGATCCGACCAGTGCTCGAAGACTGGCTCGGCAGGAGGCACGGCTCCCTGTCGTTTCGGGCGACGCAGGTTTTCTCGGGGCATGGTTGCTTTGGGAAGTACCTGTGTCGCATAAACAGGGAGCCGGACGCTCGGTGTCATCACTGCGTCCACTGTCTGGAGGACACGGCACGGCATACGCTGGCAGAATATCCCGCGTGGGTGGAGCCGCGCCGTGCCCTCGTAACAGAAGTCGGAGCCGACCTTTCGCTGCCGGCCATCGCTCGATCGATGGTCGGTAGCGCAGAGTCGTGGGATGCGGTGATCTCCTTCTGTGAAACCGTAATTTCACAGAAGGAGGCTGCGGAAAGGTTGAGAGAGGTCGAGACCACTCTCCCGACCCGCAGCAGACGCACCGGGCGTCGGCGGAGGGCGGACAACGCCCTCTTCCAGCCCCCCTAAACGGGTCCAGAGGGACGGCGGACTTGGGGACGTCCGCCGCCCCCCCCATATAATTGGACCCGAGGCGGTGGCGCGTAGTGTTCCGCGCGCGCCCCTATTAGACATCGCGGGGGATTTCTACACCTCACTCCCCCCGTGAACTGGAGGAGGCCCGCGAACGCGGGCCTCCTCCAGGTGCCTCTCAGGTACCTCCAGGTACTAGCCGGGGATCGTGGAAGGCGCACTAGTTCCCATGATCCCCGGTGCAAGTGTGGGAAGGAAACACCGGGGTGGTTTTTAGTCAGTTCGAGTCTGATAGACCCCTCCGCCCACCCCAGGGCGGAGGACATCCGTGGGGATTTTCCACCCCGGAACAAAAAAAAAAAAAAGATAGGCTCGGTGTCTCCCGTGAAGGGCTTTAGCTGACCACGCGGCAATTTTTTCTTGCGTGTTTATGAGTTGTTCATTAATTTGAGTGTTCTTATTGTGTAGGTTAAGAGGCGTAAGTTTCGTATCGTGTTCCGTTATATGTTTGTGTAGTGAAGAATTTTCGGATTTGTTATGAAAGTAAGCTCTTAGTGAAAGTATCTGTTTGTTGTGTAAGTTGTGTATGTCTATCAGACCTCTACCTCCTTCTCGGCGCGTTCTTATGATTAATTATATTATTGATCTAGGTACACGGTGTAAAAAGACACATCACATAGCCGTCAACTACGCATACTGTACATCTAACAAAGTAGTTTGGTGCAAAAATTATTGCTGAGAAACGACTTTTATTTTTAGGTATGAAAAAAAAAACGATTTTTTATTTCGCGCAATGTACTGCGAACCCAGGCAAGCAAAGTTAAACCCCGCCCCTTCGCATCTAAGCCACGTAGGTACTTGTCGGATATGTTTGATATTCATTGCGTTTTTGTAACTTCAAACGCGTAATTTCGAAAATTCGAAAAAAAAACGAAAATTCTGGTAATGTTTGCTCGGAAAAAAGTTTAGTAATAACACTTGGAGTGCATTTTCGTAAAAAAGTAATAAAAAATTTGCGACTTTGACCTTCAATATCTCCAGAACCAGTGGATTTCCAGGTATGGGGTCTAGTGGAAAAAATGATCCAAATAATGGGTAGAATATGTGGCTCTCGGCTTCGGAAACTGTCTATTTACACCCGATATAAATGTATATATAACTATTTCAATATATCATGATAATTATCGTGTTTATATACACCAGACACGGTTGTTTTATTTCTCAGAAACTATCCCACTGATCAAGTGTGTGTTTCTTTTTACTTGAGGTACTTTTTAGGTACATTTTTTTGATGTAATTATATTTTAAGAGTAATGGTTAAATAATAAAGTATTAAGGTACACCCGCCATATTGACATCAATATGGCGGGTGTACCTTAATTTCGAAATAATTTCGTTCTGAAGGAGGTACAGATTTCTTAGAGCTAGGTACAAAATAGTACATTATAGGTACATTTTTTTGGTAACTGTTATAATTTGATTCGCTATGGTACACCCGCCACTTTGACTCTCACCAGAGTTGTTTTGCTGCCCATGAGCTTCTGACTTGGCTAAAAAGCGCTTTCCCTGCTTATGTTCCAACTGACCTGCATGGAGTTGTTCAGTGTAATATACGAATGAACATACGATTCCACATAATGCTTGCAGTCGCGTCGGCTTACCCGTCTACTGATCACAGAAACGTTTTTGAAGTATTCCGGATCAAACCAGTTCAACACTGGACGCTCAATATTGATGAAAGTTATCTACGACAGAAAATATACAAAGAATGAAAGGAACACTACAACCAACTTATCTGTGCAAGCGGGAAAACACAGAACTGAAATAAAAGTACCAAGTTTGACATTTCGATGAAAATTTTGCTGACGCTGCCTCGAACTACACACTTACAGTGGTTATACAATACTAAATGTTATCCAAAATATACAAATGGCTTGCATATACAAATGAGTATTTAATTTAATCTCACGGATTTCTATTAAGTAACGCCTGATTACATACCTAAATAATAATTGTACTTCTTGGACTCATGTAATACCACCATGTTTGAACAGTCGGATTTGAAGTCGTTTAAAGTTGGATATTGATTGAAACTTAGTAAGTGAGTTAGATATTGGTTATATTGTACCAGGTATTTGGTCACTTGTTAACTTATTTTAGTCATATAAACAAATTATTTCAACATAACAATATAAGAAATAAGTCAGGACGAATTCTTGACCCTGCGTTGACTAACTTAACTTCCGGTATCGTATGTTCTGCTCTAAATCCCCTAAGTATAATTGACCTTTTGTATCCCCCAATTGAAATTACTTTAAAATCATAGAAAGACACAAGACTTCCGTATAAATTAAAACACAAAAAAAAAAACAAAAAAAAACAAAAAAAAAATACAAATTACATTATGACATTATTTCTAAGCACTTAAATGATATCGATTGGAACCTGCTATTTGATGGCACTCAAGATGTGAATGATATGCTCAGTATATAATTGAAAAATATAATGCAAGATCCTGCCACCCGTAAACAAAAAACACACAAGGCATATTCCCAATGATGTGGAAGGTAGCAAAGGTTGTACCCATTCATAAATGCGGTGATCGTAATTATGTAGGCAACTATGGACTAATTTCAATCTTGTCAACCTTCGCCAAAATGTTTAAATGCTTGATTTGTCCCTACATACAGTCTCATTTGAAGCTTTACCTTAGGTATTGCCAGAATAGCTTTGTGAGTTCCAGATCTACATGCACCAACCTAGTGGCTTTCACGGAGACCGTAACAAGTGCCATCGACTCTGGCAAACAAGTTGATGTGATATATTCCGATTTTAACGGGGCCTTTGATCGTGTCCCTCATAATATACTTTTGCATAAGTTAACCGCTTACGACATCACTGACTCCCTCCTTAATTGGTTTAAATCTTATCTCAACGATTGTTCCTTCTTTTTTGCCCTCAATGGCTACCAATCAGGCTTTTACAAGGTTAAATCTGGCGTCCCACAAGGATCACATGTTGGCCCAGTTTTATTTAACTTATTTGGTAATGATCTCGCCAATTAGTTACAATTTTCCGAGTGTTACTTGTACGCTGACGATTTAAAATTTTGCAATGTAATAGACCGTGATGTTGTTACAGAGAGATATTGACATGTTAGTGAAGTGGAGTGATTAAAATGGTATGAACTTAAATATCAAGAAGTGCTACCACGTGAAATTCACCAGAAAAACTAAATTAACACGATCTGCTTATTACATTAGTTGCAACTTGGTGCAGGAAATGGAACAGATAAGAGACTTGGGAGCTCTGTTCGATAGGCAGTTAACATTAATACCCCACATTGAAAATATAGTTAAAAAAGCCTCAAGAATGCTTGGATTTTTCATAAGAAATGTTACATGTTTTCGACGAAATAAGACTAAAATTTTGCTTTATAATTGTTTGTTCCGTAGCTCGTTAGAATATTGCAGCACTGCCACTGTATGGAGATCTCACTATGCCACCCATACACTAAGATTGGAAAGGGTTAAAAAACGATTTTTGTGACATTTAGATTTCCACTTCCGGGATAGCTAAAAAGAAACTATCATATAAATATCTCTCTTTATACGATAGTTTCTTTCTCTCTTGCATTTCAAGATGATATGACTACAGAAGAGCAGAGATTTAGTGGATTCGATATTTTTATTTAAAATCTTGAGATACAAAATTGAATGTCCCCAATTATTGAGCAAGATCAAAATCCGCCTTACGCCCTCTTCGCACAACCATCTTTGGTGCTAATTCTCCTATCCCCCGACTATGTAAATTATTAAACGGCTGCAGTGATCTCATAGATGTGCACTCTGACTCACTTAGTAAGTTCAGAAGTATTATATACAAAAACTTGTAAAATTATTTTAGTGTTTAGGCTCCCATGTACATTTAATTTTAAGGATATATTTAAAAGCCCATAATTATGTTCGGTGAGTGATTCAGTACTCATCTGATTTTATGTGGGCACTCAACGACAACTAAGTGGTGCATGATGTGCTCACCTTTAAGAGATTGTTACACTAGTCTAAAACCCGATTTGATGTATCTAGTATCCTTGTATTGGTGTATTCACTTGTTGGTGAGCCAAATAAATAAAATAAAAATAAATAAATAAATTGTAATAAGTTGTAGCAACCCGTAGTCCGGTTGATGGCGATAGGCTCACCCTACTACATGGGACTTGGTGTACTATAGGTAACCTTCTGGGATTACACGCGTGATGTTATGTTCGTTTGTGCTCTGCATGTTAATTAAACACGGCTGTACTGTCGAGAAATAATTCTAACTAAAAGTTAGAATATTCCTCTATCATTCCTTTCATCGAAGGAATGAGGAAAATGTGAGGAAGTTCGGATAAGGAATGAGGATGACTAAAAGAATAGGATGGCTTGTGTGTATGATAATACACAAAATAAATTAATCTCGAAAATAATTAATTACGGCTATAAGGAGGTGAACTTCCGAGATGAAGAGTAATCAAGAAGTGTGGAAGAAGAAGACATGCCGTGCCGAACCTTAAGAAATTGGGATAAGCAAGAGAATGATGACCATTCAACCCGTTTCATAAGGTTCTAGAAGTGTTATTGGGACCCTTGAGGTGCATCCACGGCCATGTCACCAGTAAAATGTATTGTAAGACAAAAAAACAATGAATCGAGACTTACCGTTTCAGTATTACACTTATTAATCTCGCAATGCAAATAAAAAAGACAGACAAGTAAAATATTTTTCGAATGCATTATTTGGACGAGACGGATACGTATAAATTGATTGCAGTTTCAAAAATTAAATGACATTTTTGTCAGTAAAATATAAATTTTAATAATCGTCAATAAATCGACTGGCGGTCATTGCCTCAAACAACAATAGCAGCAGTTATCGTAAGCCGAAATTAATCATCTGTTTTTTGAGATAAGTCAGTAATTGTGATGTCCCCAATTAATGACCTGCGCATTTTCATTTTAATAGGATTTTCGAATTCAATGGATTCCAGAACCTTCGCTGGTCCACCTTGCTTACCTGACAAAGCTGTTCTTCCAAGAACCGCATCTACAATGGTCAAACCATTGTGCAAGCAATATGTCACGCCCTTTGCTGCTCAAGTTATTCAATTTTTTGGATTAAAATGAAGTTTGTTAGCTTTGCAAACTGAAGAAAATGTATTTTAAATTAATTAATTAATATTATTTAATAAGTAAGCAAACTGTGTAGGCTTCATCAGTCTGGTCATAATAGATGATCGACAAATGGAACTACCGCAAATTCAGTATGTTTTTTTGAGGCTTTATAATAAGTAATCGAGATTGGTCATTAAAGTAGTTTAAAAAAAAAACTTCGTGTGATAGACTTTAAAATAGTAGCTCGAAACAGCAACAAGCCAATAGGAACAATTTGTAACCAGAATAAAGATCATTGTAATTTGGACAGATTCGTTAGTGATAGTAACCCAACGGGAACCTTATAACAATGGGAATAGGAGCGGATCAGCAGCGATTCCAAATCGTCAAGCTAGCGTTTCTTAGGCCTGCCTCGGTGACGACGGCCGTCTTCCACCCACTGTGTGACGATTCTGGGCCTATCTGTCCTGACCCATCCTGGAAATATATGTTTAAAGAAAGAAAAAAAACAAACGTAGTCGTTATTCAATTTATTTTAACAGATTGACAGATTTTACGCGTCCATCGCCATACAGATACTTAAAATTCAAAAGACTTTTCTGGGCCCGGACGTGACCTCCACAATCCCTCAAAAATGGGTTATAAAATAAAAAAAAAAGAATCAGAGAGTGAAGTTCAAACAAATAAAACAATAATGTTAGATGATAAGTGATAATAATCTGAATTGAAAATTTTCAACTAACTTTTAGAGGGCACTGTATGCATGGGCGTGAAAAGACAGATGGTCTCAGTAACTAAGCTAGGGCACCCCGACCAAACGCGTTAGATTAGGTCACAACTGTATCTGCTGAGGTTGTTGCGAAGAATGCAATTGTGTTCACGCATCCCAGCCAGAAGTGACGAGTAGGAACACCGTGTGGTTTTGTTCAGTAAAAGTCTGGGGTCAAGGGGTTGCGGCTAGCCTTATGTTTGGCCGGATAATCTTAAGTTTATTTTCACACCTATCTTTAGTTGTAACATATTGATAAATATAACAATGTTATATTTATATTTATCAAACTGTAACACAATCACATGTCATATGATTGTGTTACAGTTGTTTATCCCAAAAAAAAGAACAATGTATGAATGTTGTTACCCTGGAAAACATCGTTTTTTTTAGTTATTTCTCATTTGAACCACTTTTACCTCCATATCAATGCGTCCACCACCTATGACTTCAGTCACTCACCCAGAAAAAATAACAAAACACTGGATCATCAATATTGGTTTCATATGAGCCTTACTTAACGGAGGGTTAGCCTGTTGTCATTAAAGGTCATTGGGCATCCTAACACGGAAACCATCTTTATCGTGTGCTTAGTGCCTTGCACCTCGTCATAACTAGCTACTGGCATAAAAACTCTGACACCAGGTTAGGCTCTAACCACACGATAAAGAAAGAAAAGAATGTTGTATGTTGATGTATGTACAAAATTGGACAAAATTAAGTCTATCATTGTTTATACATAATCATAAACTAAATCGCTTGGCTTCTAGTCCAATATTAGGCATAGAACACATACATGGACCCAGTTTAATTACGATATTGTTAGTAAGCACACTGCACTAACACGAATGATTTTCAAAGTTCAGATAATTTATGACTGTATATTTCCACTTAGCCTCAAAATAAATTGGATCCACATTGGCCACTAAAGGCACAAAGTGGAAAAAAAAACTTAAACTTCTCTATTTTGAAAAGTGTCCATAATTATGTAATTTACCTCAATTGTGTTCCAAACGGGCTCGTTGGTCTAGTGTGGTCGCAAGCACGACTGCTGAGCATGAGATCCACGGTTCAATTCCCGGGTCGGGCAAAGTGCTGTTGGGTTTTTCCATTGGGAATTTCTCAGTAACAGCCACGGAGTCTGGATTCATACCCGGTTGATGGCAATAGGCTCGCCCCCTATTACATGGGACTTAAACATAACTGGCGCAATGTGGGTGTACTAATGATTACACCTCTGCCTAACACTTCGGGATAACAGGCGTGATGTTATGTTATGTGTTCCAGACAAAAGAAAAGTAAAGGTTACAATCACAAAATCTCAAGTATCAAAACTGTTCACTCAAACTAGTGTAGTCTCTGTAACAAGTGCGGTCCTAAAGACAAAACTTTTATTGTTCGACCACAAGTTGCGACACAGATAGATTGCGTGCGAGCCACCCAGCAAATAAATTATAAGATTACCTACTTTATCTATTATTCTATTCATTTGCCCTCCTTGAGGGAGACCAGATAACTTTGTTTGCGCACGGTCAGTTGGGACGATGTGGGTCCAACAGATTTGTAATTATTCGGTGTGATTAAAACCGCTATTAGTGGACTGGCTTCAGATTGCGATTTACGAGTCTCTTACCTACGGTATGGTATGTTGATGATAATTATGGTTGGCAACAGTACCTACATAAACTTACTTACGCGTTTTGCCAATGGTCGTAGACGGACACTACAGAAAGCAACCTGCTACGATCCCTACATACTCATGTTGCTTAGTTCACGTTCATACATCTCATCTCTGGTCATACTCTTACGGGGGTTGACACATAATATTGTAACCTTTCTGATCATTTTTCGAACATTACCAATTAAGCTGAAAAGTGTAGTCTAACGAACTAATATTTGAATTTGTGCAAAACAAAAACAAACTGAGTCAACCACAAGAAACTGACCTTTGATGCCAAGAACAACCAAAAGAGCTATAAGAAACATTTATCGTTCAGTGATTTGTACATTTCAATTCAAGAAATATTCAACAAAAAGTGCACTATTATGTGGCCAAAACTTAATTCCACGCCATCTGTGTTCGATATGCTCAAATACTTACAAAATCAATAAACTGAACTGGTAATCGAACAAGATACTTATTTCCGTGTTAATTACAACGTGTACAAATAGAGGGCGCTGTTCGCGCGCGAACGCATCATGGCCACAGCAGACGAACGCGGGGAGGGTGACGCGCGCGGGACGGCAACGCGGCGCGCGAGCGCGCCTCCGGTCGCCCGCCAGTGACAGTTCAAACACGCCAGCGAGCGGGCCTTTCTCTGTTCTTTTAACCTATGCAGTACCATTAAATCATCATTTTATACAGTCCACTTAGTATCATTGAAGAGCCAACACACCATCCCAAACATTGGTCCTTCCACCGGTAAAGAAGAATCGACGTACCGAAAGAAAAAACTGCAAGAAGTTAACGGTGCAGATTTTGACCCGTGCACGTGCGCCGCCATTGCCGCCAATCTATTGTGGCGTGGCATCGCTGTCGACGAGCGAAGTTTTGAAAACTCGAATCACCACCTGTGGATTACACGTGTGCCGATCTATTGCGCCGTGTCAACGAGTCTACGAGTGAAGATTTGAAAAAACGAGTCACCAGTGGATTACACGTGCGCCGATCTATTGCGCCGTGGCAACGTTACACGTGCGCCGATCTATTGCGCCGTGGCAACGAGTCTACGAGTACGAGTGAAGATTTGAAAAAACGAGTCACCAGTGGATTACACGTGCGCCGATCTATTGCGCCGTGGCAACGAGTCTACGAGTGAAGAATTGAAAAAACAAGTCACCAGTGGATTACACGTGCGCCTATCTATTGTGCCGTGGCGTTGCTGTTTTCGAGAAGAAAATATTCTGAAAAATTGGGAGTCACCAACAGATTAGTTGGATAAGGACGCGGGCGTATTGTGAGTTCGTTCCAATTTTTCCTTTAATCCACACTTCTGTGCGTTATTGCATTAGTCGTGCCTATTTAAATCCAATTCAACTACATTCCCTTTATTTGAGTTGACTCAAGCTACTCGCTTCGCATGTACATAATATCTCACTTCGCTTGGTTAGGCGAGGGGCGGTCGCATTGACGCCATTTTGAGGCATAGAAATTTTCCACGAAATAGTTTCTATTCCGTGCTTATTACTTTTTATGGAATATCGTATGCGGGGCAGTTAACGGCTAACTATTGTGCATGTAATTAGCTGTTAAACCGCATTAGCTGAGTGTGTGTGTGTGTGTCTATTCATTACCCACTTGCATTCATAAAAAAAAAAAAAAAAAAGCGCTTGAACTTTCATTGTTCGTCTTTCCCTATTGCAAGATGGCTGACAAATTAATTAAAAAACGCAGTTCGATGAAGGCTAAGCTTACTAATTTCACTAATTATCTCAGCACTTTGGAAAATAGTGATCGATTGTCTGAGTTGCAAGTACTCGATCTAGAAAGTCGGTTTAGCAAATTTGAACAGTTGTATGACGAGTTTAACGCATTACAGACCGAGATTGAGCTGTTATCGGACAATCCCGACGATGCCTACGCCGATCGCTTCAAGTTTGAAGAAAATTACCACAACTTGGTTGCTGCGGCGCGGAAAGCTATTTCTGCTGAGCACGAGCAACGACAGCAGGACAAGACTTCTGCAGGTTCCGTATCGGGCTCCGAGGTGACAGGTGGGACAAAGAACAACTATATACGTTTGCCTAAAATTGACTTACCTCGTTTCGATGGCAGCTATCAGTGTTGGCTGGAATATAGGGACACCTTTTTATCCTTGATTCATAATAATAACAACATTGACAATATAAATAAATTTCATTATCTACGTGCTTCCCTAAAGGGACAAGCCGCTGAAATTATCAAAAATATAGATTTTAGTCATGACAATTATAGGTTAGCTTGGGATTTGTTGTGCGAGCGATACGATAATAGCCGTCTGTTAATAAACAATCATGTCAAGGCACTTTTTAATGCAGAGCCTATTACCAATGAATCAAGTACTGCTTTACGCCGCCTTGTTGACATTACAAATAAGAACATACGAGCATTAACATTGTTGAATGAGCCTACACGGGATACTCTCATTATCTACTTAATGACATTAAAATTAGATAGTACTACCAGTAGGGATTGGGAAGAGTACCGTAACACTTTAGTTAACTCACCAACATTGCTGCAGTTCTGTACATTTATGAATAATAAGGCCGACTTACTAGAGACATTAGAGGAAAACAAAAAACCAGACAAAGTGCAATCAAATAGCACTAATAAATCTAAAAGTTTTATTGTTACCTCACAGAAACAAGAAACAAACAATGAGAAAGACAAAAGTAAAATTATTTGTCCTATGTGTTCTCAAAAACATTATCTATATTCATGCACAGCTTTTAAAAAATTTACAGTAGAAGAAAGAGTGCAGAAAGCAAAAGAATTCAAAGTATGTATGAATTGTTTACGGGTTGGCCATACAGAAAAGCGTTGTAGATTCACACGCTGTAAGTACTGTAAAAACCGTCATAATACCTTGTTACATTCAGATCAGCCCGGGACTCCAGTGCTAAATGACCCTATGCCTAGTATGTCCTCTAATAATGTGTCACTTTCAGCAGATATACAGCCTACTTCTCAGAAGCACATTTTACTGTCCACAGCTGTGGTGAAGGTGGTGAGTGACAAAGGCGAAAGATACAACGCCAGAGTCCTGCTAGACAGCGGTAGCACGGCTAACTTCATCACTGACAAGCTTTGCAGTGACCTGGGATTGTCTCGAGTTGGTACCACCTCCAGGGTAACAGGTATAAATAGTTTGACCAGTAACAGTACACATTCTTGCAACCTCACTATTGAGTCCACATATGAATATTATTCTTTTAACATCACCTGTCTCGTTCTACCTGAGATTACTAGGAGATTGCCAGCATCATATATAAATACTGAAAACATACCAATTCCTTCAGGATTAATTTTAGCAGACCCGTGTTTTAACATTCCATCAGACATTGATATTCTGTTAGGAGCTGAACTATTCTGGGAAGTTATTCAGGCCAATCATATCAATTTGGGAAAAAATTTACCAAAGTTGTGTGAAAGCAAATTAGGGTGGTTAATCTCAGGGACTGTACCAGCTAGCTTGCATAAACAAACTCATGTTTGTAATTTTTCTAACATAATTATTAATAGTCCTGACTTGAATAAGTTTTGGGAACTTGATACAATATTACCAAAGCATTGCCTTTCTTTAGAGGAGCGCGCATGCGAAGAAAGCTTCCAATTAAATACGGTCCGTGGCTCAAACGGCCAGTTTATTGTTACCATGCCACTTAAGGCAAGTCCTACCGCTCTTGGTGACTCATATGCTGCGGCTAAATGTAGATTTTTATCATTAGAAAAACGCTTTGAACGTGATCCGATTTATAAAAGCTTGTATATCGATTTCATGAAAGAATATGAAACATTAGGTCATATGACTGAAGATACCGATTTATCATTTAGTAATAAAAATAATATTAGCTATTTCTTGCCACACCATGGGGTTTTACGGGAATCCAGTAAAACGACCAAGTTGCGAACAGTATTCGATGCATCAGCAAAATCAAGTTCGGGATTATCACTAAATGACATCCAATATGTAGGTCCCACTGTACAGGATGATCTATTCTCGATCTTACTGAGAGTTAGACAACATAAATATGTTATCTCAGGGGATATCGAAAAAATGTATCGAGCTGTCGAGTTAAATCCCAGTCAACGATCGCTACAACGCATTATATTTAGGAAAGATCCGTCAGAGTCACTCAAAACTTACACATTAAATACAGTTACATATGGGACGGCGTCTGCGCCTTATCTGGCCACCAAGTGCCTAGTGAGCCTCGCAGAGGCCACAGACAATCAGCACGTGAAATGTAGCATCCAACGTGATTTTTACGTAGATGATTTATTAAGTGGATCAGATACTATAAACGGCGCAATCGAACTCTGTCAGAACATAAAATCAATATTAAGTTCAGCAAATTTTAATTTAAGAAAATTGCAGTCAAACAGTACTCAAATTCTAAAAGAGATAGTGGACGTAGAGAATGACTCTTGCCTTGATTTAGATTTGTCAAATAATTACACATCAAAGACATTGGGGCTACTATGGATTTGCAAATCAGATGTTCTATCATTTTCCATTAATATTGACATTCACAAAACAATAACAAAAAGACACATTTTATCTATAATAAGCCAAATTTTTGACCCATTGGGGTTAGTTGGTCCATGTGTTGTTGAAGCAAAAATTATAATGCAAAAATTGTGGGTCAATAAATGTGACTGGGATGATGAGGTTCCTCAGGACATAGCAGATCAGTGGTCGAAATTTGTCGATGCATTAAAACATTTAAATTCATTGAAAATTCCCAGATGGGTCTTATGTGACAACTGTATCATTAATGAAATACATATATTTACAGATAGCAGTGAAAAGGCATATGGTGCTTGTGTCTATATACGCACCATTGACAGCAGTAATGCAGTCACGGCACGCTTATTAACTTCTAAAGGTCGTATAGCCCCGATAAAACCAACAACAATGCCCAGGTTAGAGCTATGTGGAGCGCTGCTAGGTGCAAGATTGTGTACAAAGGTCAAAGAATCTCTTACTATACCAGTTAGCCGATGTGTCTTTTGGTGTGATTCAACGATAGTGTTGAGCTGGTTATCCGCACCATCAACACAACTTAAGCCTTTCGTCAGGCATCGTGTTAATGAAATTCAGGAAACCACCCTCGGATCCGTATGGAACTATGTACCAACGCGAGACAATCCCGCAGACCTCGTTTCTCGAGGGGTGAAGGCTGATCATATCAGCGATTCTAGTTTGTGGTGGACAGGCCCTTCATTTTTGTTGCAGGATGAACGCCTGTGGCCAAAACTACCAAATGATGTTGCGAAACAAGACTTGCCTGAACTAACCTATTTTGTAAACCAGTCCAACAATAGCCACATTCCAGTTACTCAAACATTAATACAACAACTAATTCATAAATATTCAGATTTTAACCGTTTACAAAGAATTGTGGCTTACATTAAAAGGTACATTTACAATTTAAAAAATAAAAATAATAAGTTGGTAAAGTGGCTGTCTAATCAGGAAATTCAATCTTCATTAAAATGTATTTTACGCAATGCACAATTTGAAATGTTTCCGGATGAACATGCTATTTTAAAATTAGGAAAATCTTTGCCTCATAAAAATCGGCTCATATCTTTATCTCCCTTCTTAGACTCGGATGGCATTATTCGTGTCGGAGGCAGGTTAAACAATTCTCCTTACGATTATAACGTTAAACATCCTATACTCATGTGCAGCAAGCATCATCTAACTAAAATCATGTTTCAAACTGTTCACAGAAAACTGTTACATGCCGGACCTCAGTTGCTCTTGGCAAACATTCGGCAAAACTATTGGCCCTTGGGGGGCAGGAACTTATCTAGAGTCACTGTTCAAAAATGTGTAGTATGCTTTAGGCATAAGGCTCAAAATGCACAACCAATAATGGGACAACTTCCAAAATCACGAAGTAATCTAGAATTCCCATTCTTACATTCAAGTGTCGACTATGCGGGCCCAATACTGATCGCTGACCGAAAGGGAAGAGGCTGCAGGCTTATAAAGTCTTACATATGTATTTTTGTCTGCCTCGCTGTCAAGGCCGTTCACCTGGAGCTTGTCACGGATCTCACAAAAGAAGCATACCTGGCTGCTTTAAACAGATTCATTGCGCGCCGTGGCAAGCCTCGTAGCATATTGTCCGATAACGGAACAACCTTTGTCGGTTCTTGTAATCAATTACGTTCTTTTTTGCAGACCTCAAATATTGCATATGACGTCGCTCAGGAAGGAATTGAATTCAATTTCGTGCCTGCCTACTCCCCTCATTTCAATGGCGTTGCTGAGGCAGCTGTGCGCTCCACGAAACATCACTTAAAGAGACTGCTTAAACTAACGCACTTCACATACGAAGAGATAGCTACGTGTTTAACCCAAATAGAGGCTATTCTCAATTCCCGACCTCTCACTCCTTGCTCTCCTGATCCACTTGATTTCTGTGCCCTAACTCCTTCTCACTTTTTAATTGGAAGATCACTCACGTCCGTTCCGCATCCACAGTTACCTGACAGCGGAAACATCAGTCGACTCGAGCGATTCCAAAGGGTGGAATACATTAAGCAGCATTTTTGGAGAAGATTTAATACTGAATATATATCTCTACTGCAGCAAAAAACCAAGTGGCCTACAACGTCATGCGACATCAAGGTGGGGAGCCTCGTCCTGGTCAAGGACAAGGCGCTTCCACCTCTCTGCTGGCTGCTGGGTCGCGTCGTGCAGGTGTACCCGGGCTCCGACGGCGTCGTGAGGGTCGCCGAGTTGAAGACAAAGAAGGGGAAAATTCGGCGGGCCTTTAACAACATCTGCCCGCTACCACTTTCTTGAAGAACTCTTCAACCCGGGGAGCATGTTCGCGCGCGAACGCATCATGGCCACAGCAGACGAACGCGGGGAGGGTGACGCGCGCGGGACGGCAACGCGGCGCGCGAGCGCGCCTCCGGTCGCCCGCCAGTGACAGTTCAAACACGCCAGCGAGCGGGCCTTTCTCTGTTCTTTTAACCTATGCAGTACCATTAAATCATCATTTTATACAGTCCACTTAGTATCATTGAAGAGCCAACACACCATCCCAAACAGGCGCTTTCAACAAAAATTGCATCAAAAGCTACTAGATGGAGTCACTGTGCGCAGGATGTCTTCAAGAACTACCTAATAAAGAAAAGCTTACTTGTAAATTTTCTAAAAAAAAATATACGACTTACAATTTGCAAATATTACTATCACACATTTCAACAAAACAATGACACTAGCGCAAAAGAAGTCGTGGAATTATCAAACATGCAAATGTAAAATCCCAAAAACCGGGAATGTAAACACCCCTATACGTGCGCCAATCGAATCACAACCTACGACTTCACCTTCCGAAGAAAATAATGTCACTCTTAGAAAAAGGGCAACTAACTCCAACCTCGACATAATATCTTCCTCGCAAGACCTGAGTTTATTAGGTGATAAACAATACTCGAAAGATAAAGAAACACCATTGAGCACCATTATCCAAGGAGAACTAACATTAAAGAATCTGTGCGAAATGATAATTCTTCGTTTACGAGAAAACAACCAGTCTTTAATAGCGGAACTACAAAACACTATTCAAATAGAAATTAACAAGGTGACTACTAAAGTGAGAGAAGATATTGAAAGAAAAATAATTAATAATAGATTCACTTTTTAAGGAAAACGAGCTAAGACAAGAAGATATAGAAATAATAAACATGAAAATTGAAAAACTAAACATAGAAAACGAAAAATTGAAAAATGAGATTAAAGGCTTAAACAAACTAAAGACGGTAAAACACTTGAAAAGTACTGAGAACAACTGCAAGAAAATAGTACTCTACGGTTTTCCTGAATATTATAAAGGGCAAGATTATGAACAACAATACAGATTAATTGATCTTTGTTATGAAAAACTACTTATTGACCTTACAGGGTACATACAAGAAACTTATAGACTAGGCAGAAACTATAATATAATCAAAACCGACCCCTAGGGGTCTATTGAACTCATTAGTAAAAGAATGGCTAAATACATTGTAGAAAATAAACACTGTCTTCAACGAACAAGATTGTTCTTATCTGATTTTTTTGATGAAAACGCAAGATTGGAAAGAAAATACATGCGTGAAGAAATGCTGAGAGCAAGGACAAAAGGATTATATGCAATAATAAAAAAACAATCAGTTGTTTATAGAAGGTAAAAGAACAGAAATACAGAAAGAGCAATCCGACATAGACACTAACAATCAGCAAGTAAATAATGAACGCAACCAAACTCATCATAATAGTACATTTCGAAACCCCAGACCAACAATTTAAAATATTCAAAGCATTAAGCATTTATAACAAGCAACACCTTCTAGAGGCTTTCATCAACGATCAACCTACCTAAAAAGCAATGTGCATGTGCGAGACCTGTCTCACCAAAGAGAAATTAGAAACTGTTCAATTTAGTGGATTTAGAACTGCAGCATCGTGTTGTTGCCGCTATCGAAGTGGTGGCGGAGTCTGTATTATTTTAGAGGATAGCGTAGAATGTATAGAATATAGTGATATTAGAGACATGACTATTGAATATTGTATTGTATTGTATTGTATTGTGTATGTGCATATAAGCTACCAAAGCAAAATCTGTTAATAGTTACCAAGTATTTGAATAGAAGAGAGGAAGTAATTTTTATTACTCAGCTAAAACAAATAATGCAATATATAAACAACAAATACGACAAAAATTACGTCATAATAGGAGGAGATCTTAATATAAATCCCTTAAAAAATAGCGTAAAAACAAACCAATTGATCGATCTCATACTAAACTTTAAATTTGCACAACATATAAAAGAACCTACGCGTATCTCACAAACCACTTCAACATGCTTAGATTTGATATTTACCAACTTTAATGATAATAAAATATACGTGACCGTAGAAGAATTAGGTTTCTCAGACCACTGCGGAACAATAATACATTTTTTTGATGAATTGCTTGCTATTGAAATTGTTAAATTCAAATTCATTTAATCATTTTGTGAACATAGGGTAAAAAAATATACAGATGTTTAATAAATAAATGTTGATCCAATCTATGTCCCGCCAGAAGGGCTGGAGGGGGTTGGAGGCATAATTATTATAACTGCCTTAATCAACTCAACAACACCCTGTCCTCAGCCTTGAGTACCAGTGTACTGAAGGCGGAGGCGGAGGGTGTTGCAATCACGCCCAAAGGTGGCTAGGTCATTACCAAGCTAAGTTTGATCGTGGGACCATTTAGTTGGGGATATCCAACGCTGATCTTGCCGATACACGGTCTCCTCTCCAGGTAGGGGTGGGAGATGGCGCCAGTCAGCTGTCTATCGCCATCTCTCTCTTTCTCTCTCTCTCGAAATAGAACCAAAACATTCCTGCATTAAGAGGTCATGGTAGCCCTACAGGTCAGTATAGATATACATATAAAATTAGTAGGTGTCACCTACATAAATATTCATCTTAGGTTTTTGTTTTCTTAATAATACGGTTAGTTTACCTAATTTCCTACGTTCAAGTAACCTATTAATTAAGTTGCCTTTATCTGTTTGGCCATTTTTTAAATTAACTTTTATTTCAATTCTTTTAGTGTTGGATATCCCATTTATCGAGAAAGGCTATAGGCTATGTGACACGCTGCGACTAATAGGAGCGGAGAATCAATCAAAAATGTTATGCAGACGAAGTTGCGTGGGTCAGCTAGTCAGACCCACAACTCGACTGACAGTCATTGCCTCAAACAACAATAGCAGCAGTTATCATAAGCCGAAATTAATCATCTGTTTTTTGAGATAAGTCAGTAATTGTGATGTCTCCAATTACTGACCTGTGCATTTTCATTTTAATAGGATTTTCGAATTCAATGGATTCCAGAACCTTCGTTGGTCCACCTTGCTGGCCTGACAAAGCTGTTCTTCCATGAACCGCACCTGCAATGGGCAAACCATTGTGCAAGCAATATGCCACGGTCTTTGCCGCTCAAGTTATTCAATTTTTCGGATCAAAATGAAGTTTGTTAGCTTTGCAAACTGAAGAAAATGTACTTTAAATTAATTAATTAATATTATTTTATAAGTAAGCAAACTGTGTAGGCTTCATCAGTCTGGTCATAATAGATGATCGACAAATGGAACTACCGCAAATTCAGTATGTTTTTTTGAGGTTTTATAATAAGTAATCGAGATTGATCTGAAAAGAAGTAAAAAAAAAACGTGTGTTAAACTTCAAAATAGTAGGTCAAGACAGCAACAAGCCAATAGGAACCATTTGTAACCAGAAAAAAGATCATTGTAATTTGGACAGATTTGTTCGTAGTAGCAACCCAACGGGAACCTTATTTGTATAGCGGCTCATGGAAGGCACCTACTCTCCAAATGTCAACTGTCTGTGTGGTGCCAATAGTCTCGGAGTTAAATGGCTGTGACATACGGGCGGACAGACAGACGGACAGGACGAATTTATGTTTATATAAATAGAGGAATTGTTAGGGTTCCGTTGCGAATGGAACCCTTATTAATATATGAATAAAAATATTAATTTGTCTATTTATTTATCACCAACTTATATTTACAGTTTACACCTCACATTCAAGATATTGGTTGATCATAAAAATCAAGTAAAACAACATAAAGTCAATCAGAATTTGAATTAAAAAAAAAAATGAGAATTATCATCTTGTTTTTCAATAAAAGTAAAAAAAAACAAACTTAATCGTTATAATATTTTATTACACGTAGTAAAAGACCGGCTATTGTTTTAAGCGCCCTGTACGACCTCAGGTGATGCGATTCGGCAACACAACTTGTGTTCACTAGTCGGTGTCACTAAAGGCCATCGCTTGAGCTTCGTGCCCAAGCGGTTATGGTCAGTTTTTTGAAATTTGCATTTTGGTGTAATAAATAACACAATACATTTATTTATTTATTTAATTTGGCTCCTCAACAATGAGTACACTATTACATATATATAGGAAAACCTTTCAAACTTAAGAAGAAGAGCACTACATGCACTATATTATGCGCCTAAGTCGTGAAAGCAGTAAGATCGATACTTTCGAGATGTGGTGTTGGCGGAGGCTGCAACGTATACCATAGACCGCAATGAGAACTAATCAGTCGATACGAGAGGAGCTCAAACAGTTAATTAAACATAGAAAAAAAAAATAGAATAAGAATCCTTGAATACATTTTCTAGTTTTTATTATTAATTCTGATCACTTTAACCTCCATATCCGTGCTGCCATAACCTATAAGTTTGGTAACACCGCCTGTCGTAAGCGACACATTGCCGTAGATACGGCCTTTGAGGAACGGGAAGCCTTTCGGTACAAATGAGATCGTCATGTTTTTCAAATTATATTCACCCTGAAAAATAAGAATGAATTATAGTTTACAGCTATAAAAAATATTCCAATATACATACATACATAGGTTTTTTGCATTAGCTCATTAGTGCTAGTGACACCCCTCCCTCCCCCACCCACAATCGCTCAAAAAAGGCATCAGTTCCTTCAGCAAACACCCTGTATGATAGTTAGCCTAGTAGAGGACTAGCCTGTAGTCATAGACTCCAGAATCTCCTGTAGTGGGGATCGAACTCATAACTTTAGTCTCGCTAATCCGATCTTAAAAATCTACAGCCGATTAAATGTGCTACTATCTACTCTTCTGACTAGCTACTGACATCGGACTTTGACAAATGATGTCTTTTACAAGGTCTAAATAAAATTAGATGGTAAAACTCCGCAATACTAATTTTTTATATTCATGATTTAAATAAATGTACGGTCACTGACTCGAAACCTTTAATTTTTTGTTTTGTCATATGAAGAGTATCGTACCCATTACGAGTGTGGGGTCCCGCTAGCTAATTTAATATAATTTTGTATACCGTAGAGTCTTTCAAATAGTTAGAAGTCTTAGTTAGAAGTTTAGTTAGAAGTCTCTTTCGAATAGTTATGCAATATTTAAAAAAAAATAACAATTTCGATCCGAAAGGGGCATATAGGTATACCAATGACAGGTATATCAATGACACCAAATAAAATAAGAAATATAACACATTCATAAAAGTAAACAAAATCAAAACCAAGGCATTTATTTCAAGTAGGCCAATTACAGGCACTTTTGAATTGTCGAAACAAAGTCAAAAACGTATTAACGAATTTTCAAATGCATGATTTTTCTGCCCATTTTACCGCTATTTCCCTAAAACTTAACAAACTATTAAAACATGACAACACCATCTTCAGCATTAGTATGTTCGATCGTTAATGTTGTTTGTTTATGACGTCACTACCTGCGTGCCTGTATTGCCATGTAATTTTCCTAATTTTAATTAGTACATTTTATTTATTTTTTATCCGGGTATTTTTTTTAACTATTAGCAAAAAAGGATTACATAAATAGAATCTAATCTCGATACCTTATACTAGCGGTTAAAGTATGAAATTGCCGATTTATACTACAAAATTATAACTCGTTTTTTTCTAGATTTAACATATTTATTTAATCAAAATATTTACCCTCATTATCTATACATTGCATCTAATCGGAAGTTAATGTATGCCTTTGCAATTGAACTCTGGGGATCTAGATTCGACAAACTGTGTAAAGCCCTTTGTATTGCCTCCTGGGAAGAAAATTTTTGCCACGTAGAAAATTTTCCAAATCACGAAAAAAATGGTAGTCAGTTGGAGCAAGGTCTGGCGAGTACGGAGGATGACGTATGGTTTCTAACTGCAGCTCCTATAGAGTTACAACGGTGTCCCGTGCAGTGTGAGCTCTTGCGTTATCATGGAGCAATAATGGTGAAGATCGATTCACGAATCGGAGCTATTTCACTGCCAGCTATAGTGAATAACACCATGAAGAGACCAGCAAACAGTTACCATTACCTTTTATAAATTCTGTTCTTCTCGTAAAATCGTTTCTGCTGCATAAGTTCCGCGTCGAAACTCGTATTCAAAAATATAAAAAATAAAAAAATAATATTACTATAAAACGGCAATTTCATACTTTAACCCCTATTATTTCACTAACCGGGGGGTAAGGACAGCGACGGCCTCCTATTGCGCTTCGCAGTATCGGACCAAAAAAATTGTCCTTGTTTATCAAGTCGCAAAGCCTAAAATGCAATTCAACGAAACTGGGCTGGTATCTGTTTGTTAGAAACTGGTAGAAGTAGTAGTCCACCTGTAACATTAATAACACTTACATACATTACCTAGTAAAATGAGCATGAGTCTGTTTGCATGAAAAAAAACAAGCACAAGAAAAAAATGAAAGAAAATCTATTTATTCTTGCCTTGGATATCAATAAAATATTATGCGCTTTCCCTTTCTTTCTTTTTCGTGTGGTTAGGGCCTGACCTGGTGTCAGAGTTTTTATGCTGCCCATGGGCCTCTGACTTGACTTAAAAGCGCTTTCCCTACTTAAGTTTCAACTTACCTTTATGGAGTTGTTCAGAGCGATATACGAGTGTAAGTAAAATTCCACATAATGCTGGTAGTCACGTCGGCTTACCCGTCTACTGATCACAGAAACGTTTTTGAAGCATTCCGGATCAAACCAGTTTATCACTGGACGCTCAGTATTGATGACAGTTATCTACGACAGAAAATAAACAATAAATGAAAGGAACACTACAAATAACTTATTTGTGCAGAAGGGAAAACACAAAACTAAAATAAAAGTAAATACCACGTTTGACATATCGATGAAAATTTTGTTGACCAGCAACACTGGCTTGAACTGCGCACTTAAAGTGGTTATACAATATTAAATGTTATCCAAAACATTTACATAACAAAACAGTTTTGTTTTGTTATGTAACAACACACAAACAAAATTGGAAATAGATCCAGGCTTCTATATGCAAAAGTATTTATATTTCATTTAATCTCACGGACTTCTATTAAGTAAAGCCTGATTACATACCTAAACAATAATTGTATTATGTTGTAGCAACCCGTAGTCAGGAACTCTGTCCGGTTGATGGCGATAGGTTCGCCGGTATTAGGTACATAGGACTCACTGTATTATAGGTACACCACTGCCTAACCTTTCGAGGATTACACGCGTGATGTTATGTACGTTTGTGCTTTGTATGTTAATTAAACACGGCTGTACTGTTACTCAAGAAATAATTCTCACTTTTAAATATTCTTCTATAATTCCTTTCATCGAAGGAGTTTTCATGAGGAAAAAGTGAGGAAATTTAGATAATGAATGAGGATGGCTAAAAGAATAGGATGGCTTGTGTGTATGATAATAATTATGGCTATAAAGAGGTGAACTTCTGGGATGAAGAGTAATCAAGAAGTGTGGAAGAAGAAGACATGCCGTGCCGAACCTTAAGAAATTGGGATAAGTAAGAGATGATGACCAATCAATCCGTTTCATAAGTTTCTAGAGGTAATATGTTACTGGGATCGTTGAGGTGCATCCGCGGCCATGTCGCCAAGCATTTCCGACGTTTGGCTCCCAGACTCGAGCGAGCCGGGGCTGCCTTGAAGCGGCTCCTGCCCAATCTAGGAGGTCCAAACGCCTCCTGCCGGAGGCTCTACGCGGGGGTCGTGCGGTCCATGGCCCTTTACGGGGCACCGGTGTGGGCGACCAGTTCGCTGGTTGAATGCGTCCCAAAGGGTCATGGCTATCCGGTTGGTCCGAGGATACCGCACGGTCTCCGGTGAGGCGGCGAGCCTCCTTGCCGGATTACCGCCATGGGACTTGGAGGCAAAAGTCCTCGCGCACATTTGGGAGTGGCGCGAGGAGGCAAAACGCTGGGGCGTTACTCCGCTGCCGCGAGAAATCACGGCACAGCGGACAGAGCTCCGGCGGGATCTCATGGCGACATGGAGAGTGCGACTGTCGCAACTCAGCGCTGGGCACGCCACAATTGCGGCGATAAGTCCCCTCTTTGAGGAGTGGCTGGAGAGGCGCCACGGCGTCCTCACCTTCCGCCTGACGCAGGTCCTCACCGGACACGATTGTTTCGGGAGGTTCCTGTTTCGGATAAAGCGGGAGGAAACGCCCGGGTGTCATCATTGCGTGGATCGCCCGGAGGACACGGTGGAGCATACGGTGGAGGTCTGCCCAGCTTGGGTGGAGCACCGCCGTGTCCTCGTGCAGGCGATCGGCGGTGGCGATCTCTCGCGTCCGGCCCTGGTCCAGGCCATGGTATGGAGCGAGAGGGCATGGGAAGCTGTCACCTCCTTCTGCGAAGCAGTAATGCTCGCGAAGGAGGAGGCAGAACGCGTGAGGGAGAGGCAGGAGACGCCCCGGGCGTCGGGAATCCCAAGCAGATTCTCGGCCACCGTAGGCGCGGGCTTGCGGACGGCGAGCAATGGGTAGCTCGCCGTCCGGTAAGGACCAGACCCGAGTCGATGGCGCGTTGTGTTCCACGCGCGCCTCAAAGAGATGTCAGCACAAACTGACGGGGTCAATTAGGACCGATGCCTGCCAGGATTGCGGATTTGTTCGAAAGAGTTACCGTGACCCTTGGCATCTTGGCATAGGCAAGTGATGGAACACGGGTGGGTTTTAGTCAGAAAGAGTCTGACACGCCCTCCCGCTCCAACCAGAGCAGGAGAGGTCATTTGATGATTTCCAACCCAAAAAAAAAACGGCCATGTCGCCAATAAAATATAAAATGGAAATATTTAATAAAATATACAGACTTACTGTTTCAGTATTACACTTATTAATTTGGCAATGCAAATAAAAAATCCATACAAGCAAAATATTTTTCAAATGCATTATTTGGACGAGACGGATACGTATAAACCGATTTGAGATTCAAAAATTAAATGACAATTTTGACACTTAAATATAAATTTTAATAATCATCAATAAATCGACTGGCGGTCATTGCCTCAAACAACAATAGCAGCAGTTATTATTAGCCGAAATTAAACATGTGTTTTTGAGATAAATCAGTAATTGTGATGTCTCGAATTACTGAACCGCGTATTTTCATTATAATAGGATTTCCGGATTCAATGGATTCCAGAACCTTCGCTGATCCACTTTGCTGGCCTGAAAGCTGTTCTTCCCTGAACCGCATCCGTAATGATCAAACCCTTGTGCAAACAATATGCCACGCCCTTTGCCGCCTTGTTTTATAATAAGTAATCGGGATTGGTCATTAAAGTAGTTTAAAAAATCGTGTGTTACACTTCAAAATAGTCGCTCAAGACAGCAACGAGCCAATAAGGCCCATTTGTAACCTGAAAAAAAGATCATTGTAATTTGGACACATCTGCTAGTGGTAGTAACCCAACGATTCCAAATCGTCACGCTAGCGTTTCTTGGGCCTGCCTCGGCAACGACGCCCGTCTTCCACCCTCTGTGTGACAATTCTGGGCCCATCTGTCCTGACCCACCCTGGAAATATGATATGTATAAAGAGAAAAAAAACAAACGTAGTCGTTGTTCAATTTATTTTAACAGGTTGTCAGATTTTACGCGCCCATCACCATACAGATAATTAAAATTCAAAAAACTTTTCTGGGCCCGGACGTGACTTCCACAATCCCTCAAAAAATGGGGACAATGGGTTATTAAATAAAATAAAGAAATAGAGTCATAGAGTAAAGTTCATACAAATAAAACTATAATGTTAGATGGTAAGTGATAATGATCTGAAGTGAAAAATTTCAACTAACTTTTAGAGGCCACTGTATGTATAGTCCAGGAATAAGAGGGGTTTCAACTCGGAATGAGAGATAGTCAGTACTTTTATTTAATTCATTAAAAAATAATAGTAGCCATTTAAAAAAAAATGTAGTTTAGGCAAATGTTGAAGATTATTTTGGTATAAATGTTACGTCAAAATGATGTACAATTTCGGAGATATCGGGGCTTGTTTCGAAGTCCTTTTGGTCAATAATTGAATTAGATCCATTTTTTTTCTTTACAATTAAAGGCGTATAACGAAAATGTATTCAATCATTATTTAAATTGAGGATATTTGTAAGATGAAAAAAATATTTTGATGGTGTACATTCAATAGAATCTACAAATTAGAGCTCTCAAATCACGTCTCCGTGAGTTTTTGTCTAAACATGCACCGGGAGGTTGATTATTACTGAATAAGTTAATAATTTATCTAAAATTCGCTTTATTATTATTGTAGTAGAGGAAACGAACTATTTTTACCAAGTAATTGTTATTTCATACAACGAACGGATAACATACAATTTCAACGAGGAAACCTTGCAATTTCGCGATTTTTTGTAATACGCCTCTTCAAAAACCTTGATGTAGTTTGTCGGAGTCTTTTACGCTTGGAGTTTTGGCGGCGTGATTTCCTGTTTAGTTTTCATGATTGAAATCACAATGAAGCGTGAAAAAAGGCTAGAATTTGTAAATTAAAAAATACGATAATATTTTAGTAAATAAATAAACAATATTGAAGAAGCTTTTAATGTTATGTTCTTTTTAGAATTTATTAAAACAGTTTTATACGACTGCTAAGCACGAGGTCCTGGGTTCGGCTCCCATATCGGGCAAAGTGTTATTGGGTTTTTCAATTAGAAATTTCTCAGTAGCAACCACGGAGTCTGGATCAGTCGTTCCCTGTTACATGGGACTTAACATAACTAGCGAAATGTGGGCGTACTATTAGGTACACCTCTGCCAAACCCTTCGGAGATCACAGCCGTGATGTTATGTAAAACAGTTTATTTTTAGAGCTAGATAGTTATAGCTTTGTATAGTTTCAAACTATCTCGTTTGTTAGTTGAATAATGCTAGAAGCATAATATTTTTATTCCAATAATTGTTTTTTTTTTTTTCTTATCAATAATGTAGTGCTTTCCATCACACTGTTTTATTGAATATTGAACAAGTTGTAAATAAGTAAGTACCAATCCAATCTATTCGTTTGTTCAACATTACTTATTTTCGAATTACCTCATGTATGCATACGCATATAAAACACAGATTGTTCTATTTACTTTATTTCTAATTTGTAAGTATTTTTTTATTTATTTCACTTCAGAAAGATACCACCAATACTGAAACGTGGACAGGCGCCTTAGTACGGGGTCGTCTAGATGCCTTGATGTGGGCTCGCCTGTGTAATTGCCTGGGCCTGGGCTATTCAGTGGCCGCGGTGACAAGGCGGAGGGAGTCGGTGGCCGCCATTTAGTGTATCCTGGGTACTCATCCAGGTGCTTTGGTGGGGCCCTTGTGGGTAATGGTGTGTGTACCTTGGTGGGGGCCTCTTTAGCCCCCATTGCCTGATGTTTTCATCTCGTATATTACATTATTCGGTTTCGAAGTAGTAGTAAGCGAAGGATATGTCATTCTTTTATGCAGCTGCGTGCGATTCTTCTTTTGCGCTGATTTTTCTGACGCATTTATAGGCAGGTTTACTTTATGAAAACGAACAAAAAGAGCGGTGTTATAAGTTTTACGTGTGTATCTGTGTGTCTGTGTATATTAAAGTTAAAATATTAAAGTTTTTTTTGTGTCGGGGTCATTTAAATATTTATATTAAAATTACTAGTATTCAGTGAGCTCGAATCTTTTGGCGCTCGTATGACGTTGCATCGCATATAAAGTTTGATGTGCCAAAGAATAAGGTAGAAATTCTTTATTCCACATCATGCATTGGCCCTACGGTAGGTACCGACTGAGAAATACAAGCTGACGTGGTATACTTATTGGGGCCGAATGCTCAAAAGCAATTTAAGATGGCGGTGAATTTCGCGTGAATTCTTTCAACTTATTAACAGATTTATGAGAACAACCTTTAGAAATTACTTTAGAACTTTTCACGAAGACAAGTCTTCAGAGCCTACTCGCCTAGCCTACTTACCTACGATTAATATCTCAGTGGGGCGATCGAAACCGTCTGACCTTTGCACCGCATAAAACTTATCAAACTTATTTTAAAAGGTAATCTTATATCCTGGCCTAGCATTAAATTTAATAACGTTCCCGTGAAAAAAAGAACAGTCCGTGTTCTACCTTGGTTTGGTCTTAGAGAGGAAATTTTCATTCATAGATCATATAAAAACTGTCTGTGAAAAAGCTAAGATGAGATAAAATTTATTTATTTTATAAAACATGAGTTTGGTATAAAGGTTAATGAGGTAGCTACATGTTTTGCCATTTAAGGCTTCCAAATAGTGGAGAAAGTTTGTTATTGCGGCCGAGGCGAAATACACACACGAGCCGCAGGCGAGGGTGTTATGGAGCCGAGAACTGCAGAAACAAATGCCCACGTGTATCAAACTACGATTTTCAATACACTTTTTGATTTTTGGTTTTAGTTTTTAGTCCAAATTTTTTCAAAGTCCAAATTGATTCAATCGAATAGAAAAAAAATTAAAAATAAAAATGACTGTGGGTCGAGCCGCCTCACCACCTGACTGTGGAATTTTTTTCCGCACCATAGTGCGGGAATATAAGAAGAAAACCATGAGGGTGAAATCCATAGCATGTTGAACCTAATCGTAGTGTGATAAGAGCCAGTTGTCGAGGAAGTATATTGAAAAAAAATTACAATCTCAAAATTTAAATTAAATAAAAAAAACTTTTATGCCTTAACAAGAATATCCAAATCTACGTGGGGTCTGTCATTTTTAATTGTCAAGACTATCTATGGGGCTACTTACTTGGGGTGTTTGTGCTACGGGGCACCTGTTTGTGCCGATAGGGCCACCATAAGGGCGGTAAGACGTAAATTGCTCCAAAGCTAGCGTTTGGCTTTGATATTCTTATGTAAAACGTATAGGACGGTTAGTACTGAATCATTACCGGTACTTGCAGGTGTACTTCAAATCGATCTTGAAGTGCAGCGACGTGCTTCAATGTACTATAACGCACGAGAGACCGCGGACGCAGACTTTTTAACGCAACGTGACCAAGCTTACATCTCTGGATTATTTAAACCACAGACTGACGTCTGGTAGGAAGTTTTGTCCGAATGGCAATGTAGGTAGGATAATTCCATCAAGGGCCGACACCTCCACCAGTAAATGATAAATGATAAATGATTTTTATTTTGCAAATAGGTTATTATAGGTTATTTAATAGGTTTTTTACTTTCCATACGTTCGTGAGCGGCTGGCCAAGACATGGCTGGAGGTGGATCACTGTGTTGCCCAATTTCTCACAGGTCATGGTAACTTTAAGAGTAAATTATTTTCCTTCAAGCTTGTTGACTCGCCTCTTTGTCTGTTCTACATCTGACTGCGAACATGAACAATCTGCACACCATTTATAATGAACGCAACATTATGTTGGATAGTGTACATGTAACATCCGGAGTTATTTACTATACGGACCTTGTACCGTTCCCGTAACCGAAACCAACCGTCCGTCCGTCCGTTTCCGTTAACCGTTCTGTATCAATTTTGGTGTACAATCAAGTATATTCTATTCTATCCATTCTATTCTTATAGAAACTAGAACAAATTTTCGTGCGTTCAAGCGTTTTAGCGATACCTATTATTGGAATCAACTATAACAGCTCACAACTTAGGACCCATTCATATTATTATTTATCCATGGTGCTAGGCAACTGGGGTTATCCCAGTTGTAAACGTCCCTTTGTGCCTATTGGCCTTGTTTTGTTCTGTCTCCTGCTGATATGGAGGGAAGTGCAAATGATGTTTTTCCTACTCCTCCGCTATTCTTTTCTGATTAAATTCGTTGCGGGATCCAGGACAGTTAAATCGTTTCTCTGGGACTTCGTCGAGCTTCATTGTCTCGGCGCTTTTCTGGTGGTCGCCACTGTTGATTCTGGCTTTTAGGAGTTACAGTGGTTTGGGAATAGTGTGGCGGGCTTGCCCCAAAAAAAAAAAAAAGTTTTCCGAGGTGAAAGGTTTGCAGGGCAGCTAAGTTCAGCCGCTTACGCTTACGCAAAATTCAGCAATTAACAGACGTAGACACCGCGAGACTGGTCTATTTCAGTAAAATCCATAGCACTATATCTTACGGTATTCTGCTGTGGGGACGGACTGCAGATATTTATAGTAGTTTATTCCCACAAAACGGCACGGAAGTGACAAACATCGAAGGAGTCGAGTGCGCATCTTCGACGGAGACACCATGGCTTGTCTGCGTGGAATTGCGCTAGCTCTGTGCCACTAGCAAATCTTCGTACAGCAGGTGTAGATCGTGATACAAGGACAGCAGCATCCACCGCATATTTGACATAATCATTATCTGACTATCCTTTTCCCAACTATGTTGGCGTCGCTCTTATCAAATCAAGTTAGATGTTACATATAATATCTAACATGTTTTGAAAAGGGCATCCATGGAGTTTCTTGCCTATTGTACTCCATGAAATCTACGAATTTGGAATGGGCAACTACAGTCCATTCACAAATATAATGCCTCGGGCTATAGTCAGTCAGTATAGTCAGTACAGTCCAGACTGTAGGTAGCTCATTTTTGAAAATGCAAAAGTGTCATGGGTCCATTTGAAATAAAAGCTTTGAGTTTGAGGTTGAAGACTAAATGGTAATGACGAGGTTTTAGAGAATTCTGCACATTGGTGGTATCAATCAATCAGCTCAGCTTATCCCAGTTCATTGCTGGATACAAGCCTCTCCGAAGCTGTGCCACAACATCTTGTCCTTTGCCTTCCGATCTAATTTCTCTCAGCCACCTTGTTCAAGTCGTCCGTCAATCTATCTGGGTGGTGGTGGGGGCGTAACGGTCGCATTTTCAACTCCATCCGTCACCGCCATCTTAAATTGGTTTTGAGCATTCGGCCCCAATAGGTACACAATGTCAGCTTGTATTTCTCAGTCAATACCTACTGTAGAATAAATGCATGATTTGGAATAAAGATTTTTTTCCTAAAACATCCTTGTTAAGTACAAGCATATTTTAGGAACAAATTCTTCGGCACATCGCAACTTAGCGATGCTTTGCCAACGTCACTCGAGCACCAAAAGATTCGAGATTACTGATTACCAGTAATCATAATATAAATATTTAAATGACCCCGACACAAAAAAACTTAAGTAATTTAACTTTAATATACACAGACACACAGATACACATGTTAAACTTATAACACCCCTCTTTTTGTTCGTTTTCACGTAGTAAACGTGCCTATAAATGCATCAGAAAAAACGGTGCCAAAGCAGAATCGCACGGAGCTGCATACAGGAATGGCATACGCTTCGCTTACTTCTACTTCGAAACCGAATAATGAAATGATAGGATATGAAAACTTAAGGCAATGGGCATGGGTATTTTTTAATGGGGGCCAAAGACGGCCCCGCCAAGGCACTAAGGAGAATACCCACCGAGATACTACACACAAAGGCAGCCAGACGTGTACCCATCAGGATACACTAAATGGTGGCCACCGTCTCCCCCACCTGGACGCCGTAGCCACTGAACAGCCCAGGCAATTACACAGCCGAGGCTACACCAAGGCACCCAGACGAGCCCACGCCAAGGCACCCGGAGAGCCCACACCAAAGCACCCGGAGACTCCAACCCAGGGCACCCAGAGAGCCCCCACCAAGGTACCCAGACAAGTACCCACAGAGGCCACCACCGTGGGCACCATCGTGGCAGACAGAAGGGACCCCACTCATCGCACCCACGAGAGCCCACGCCAACGCACCCAGACGAGCCCGCTCCAACGCACCCAGACGAGCCCACGCCAACGCACCCAGACGAGCCCACACCAACGCACCCAGACGAGCCCACACCAACGCACCCAGACGAGCCCACACCAACGCACCCAGACGAGCCCACGCCAACGCACCCAGACGAGCCCACACCAACGCACCCAGACGAGCCCACACCAACGCACCCAGACGAGCCCACACCAACGCACCCAGACGAGCCCACAACAACGCACCTAGACAAGTACCCATGAACTCACTAGGGCCACCGTGGGCACCACCGTGGCAAACCAGAATGGCCCCCCCGGTGCACCCACTATGGCCACCACCGTAGCACCCAAAAGGGCCCACAACAAGACGTCCAAACGAGCACAAACCAAGGCATCCAGACAAGCAAAAAACCAAAGCAACCAGACGAGCCCACACCAATTTACTGTGGCTTCTCCCCTCGCCGCCGCACAACCGCAAGGCCCGCTGCCTGTTTCTGCATCGTCTGCAAATTTCGACATGTTCCTTAATCCATGTCCTGATTTCACTAGCGTAGTCGCATAAGGCATAACTGCTCCCATTGGGAAGCCCAAGCCTGAAAAGGCACCGATGATGATATGATGATGGTTTCGTGACGATGTTGAGGAGGAAGCGCTGTCAACGTAAAATATAAGGTATATATCTATGGGCCAAAGTTACCTGAAAATAAATGAATGTTTTTGTTGTTGTTGTTTGTTTACCCAGGCGAGCCCACACCAAGGCACCCAGCCCAGATGAGCCCGCACCATGGCCCTCATGCGAGTCCACTCCAAGGCCCTCATGCGAGGCCCCCTTACTGGCGGCCTCCAAAACACCCCGACAATGTTCACCCAGAACGGTGGAAACCACCTTTACTTAAAACACATATTGAGAGAGGTTCAAAAATTTACTGGAGCCAGATGATCTCATTTGTTAAGAATGTTGTGTTTGGGACAAAGGATCGTGGTGGAAAAAAAATATAAATATTAAAAATATATCGCTTGCACATGAGTGTTTAATGTATCTGTGAGGGGTGTATGTAGATAATCACTATTTATTATTAACTATAAATAATTAAATTACTGATGTCAAAAAATATAATTTACTTTAACCAGACAAACACTAGTGAATGTTAAAATACACCAAATAATTCAGTAATTTAAAATAAAAATTGGTATCAAGACTCTCTAGATAGTATAATTTACAGAATAGTTGACACGACACATTTTATATGTTGCTAAGGGATACCCGGCGTGTGCTACGTAGCGCCCATTGTTTTAGTGGTCTAAAATAAGAGGTCTAGAAACAATTTATAATGTTATTGAAAATATCGTAAAAAACTTCAATAATGTAATATTTTGTAACATTCACTTTAAATCAATAAGTCGTTCAATATCAGTTATCGATACTGCACTATTTTTACAAATTTGATTTAAAATGTTTGCTACTGTTGAGAATATTTTATTACTTTTGAGTACGATGTTTTTTTTATTTTATTTTGTGTTATACGTTTGTCAGGCAAAGGCGACCTACTGCTAATTTGTATGGTTAAGTTGGTACAACCCCGACGACGAGTTGTAGGTCGTGAGGTCAAGCCCAGGCAGACTTACTTTGTGTGGTTTATTGCATCATCACTGCTCTCAAAACGGTTAAGGAAAACATCGTGAGAAAACCTGCAAGTCCTGGAACCATAAAATTCAAAGACATGATTGTAACTGCCGGCCAAAGAGAGAAGCCTGTGCCCCAGCTGTGAGAACATTATAGACCGATTTTGCTATGTTAGACATCGGCGTATGCGCAACGAGCTTTGTGTATACTTATCGTAGTTCGTCCTTCAATTAATAGACCATGAAATTCTAAATTTATTTGGATATCATCATTTTTTTTTTAATAGACTTATTCCATTGGAGTGACTCATGAGTCGACGACTAATTTAGAAGTATGGAAAAAATAGACGTGCTGCGCTAACCGCAAATAAAATTAGGATGTGGGCTGGAGAATGATTAATCCTATTTCCAGCGAGAGCTATTTTATATCCATACAGTGATTATAGATAAGTTAATCAAATCAGGTGAACATTTGACATATAATGGCAACGTTTCAGAATGCACAGTCATAAGAAATTAGAGTACGTCATGGTTCTCTTGTCGCGTGGCCATGATCAGATCAAACGCCGTCATTTTGTTTTCTCAAATTAATTTCACAAATGATTACCATCAGCACCTGAAAATGTCATTTAAGCACGTCACTACTACATCATTTTTGACAAGGCTCGGTTGGCACGGTGGCTGACCAATTGGCTACTGCGCTACGTGTCGCGACTTCGATTTCCGCACGGAACAAATATTTATATAGCCTGCAGGCAGTTGTTCCGGCTCTGATTGTTTGTGTATGTGAGTTTAAATGTTCGTGAACGCACCCACGATGCAGATGAAAGTCGCAGTCTGGGGTAACTTTTCCTTAAAAAAAAAACATTTTTGCTCTAAAACAGCCAAGCTGGACTCAGTAACCAAACTTCTTCACAGTTTTCCTACAAATCAATCGGACAGAAACAGCAGTGGTCATAGACATAGTAACGATGAAGTCAGTCAAACTTCCCGGCCCTGTCTACTACTTCCCTTATATCCCTGATAAGAAGCCTTTGATAAGCAGAAGGCAAGTGTTACGAAGTCAAATCAACAAGAACTCTGAAAGGAAGGATTTCAGTTTGAACAAATATTTCAAGCCAGGAGACAAACCGCCGCTCGTTGTAGTTATAAGAACTTAGATAGATTAATGGAATGCACTTTATTATGTACCCTTAAAAAATTACAGGTAATAAAAAACGTTGACTTATTTATTGGTACACATTATTATTTTAATACCATAACATCGCGCATGTACACCCACATTTCGTCAGTAATGTTTAAGTCCTATGTTATAGGGAGCAAGGCCACAAATCCTGAAATTCCTGATAGAAAAACCCAGGAACACTGCCCGACCTGGGAATCGAACCCAGGACGTCATGCTCCGCAGGCGCGCTTGCAACAACAAGACCAACGAGCTAGTCTGTCATTATTTATATATTTTTTTTAATTTAACTTAAACAAGGGTTAGGAAATCTGAAACAGCAGGGAGACGAATCGCCATCGGCCGCTGCTAGATGCGGCATTGTCACCAGCGTCGGGCACTAGTTGTCCGGCATTTTGCTGTACTCGACCTATTTGGCGCAGCCGTGAGTCACACAATATGTATTTCTTGGTTAGTTTTAAATTGTATTTTATATTTGCTCTTTTTATATTTTGTATTGTGTACTTGTGGCGTGCGCCAATAAACGTTTTTCTTTCTTCTTTCATCAGTTTTTTTAAACAAACTCTAGGTGCTACTATGCGTGTCATCTTTTACTCGGAAAACGACATAAAGGAGATCGGGCAGACTTCTATAGACTTTAGCCCAAGAAGCTTTGCTGATTCTAGGATACTCAAATCACTTGTTGTGTTTGATGCTTAAAATTATTTTGAATGTGACCCTGCTACGTTGCTCCATTGGTGTAATTCTGTACTATAGGCGATGTTCTAGCCGGAGGATAAAATAATAATATAAAATTTGTCTAGTTTTTCTTAATTCTTGCTGCTTTTATCTCCAAATCAATGCTACCATACATTATTGCTTTTTTGACACCCCTTTCAGTTATTGAAGCATTGCAGTAGATACGTCCTTTAGTAAAAGGAAAGCCTCTCGGTACAAATGGGATTGACAGATTTTTCAAATTATACACGCCCTGAAAAAATAACAAGACATTATCTCACATCTTAATATACAGCGTGTACCAGAAAAGTGTGGTCGTAGTTAAGGGTGCGCTACAGACAATCAAACTGAACAACTGTTTCCTTTGGACCAAAAAATAAATTACCAGCAGAGAGAGCAAATATGTCAACATGATGGAAGGGATTGTAATAGCTGTTGGTAAGTAGAGGCAGAGGTGTCCGCAAACCTGCGTCATTATGACACGAGGTAACGGCAAACAGCGGCCGTGCACGAACTCCGCAGTAAACTGTCGTTCTAGGAACTGAATGCATACTATTCTGTCAAGAAAGTACCGGGAAAGAAAACAATAATACACAAAATGTTAGTTATTCATCCAAAGTTATTTTATCGCCTTAAAAGTATGCTTCTTCAGAAACGATACACTTACGCAAACGAATAATACAATCATCAAAACTTTTTTTAAACGCTTTTTCCGGAATTGAATTCAGTTCTCGCCGCGAATTCTTCTTTATGTCTACTACCGAATGAAAACGGGTGCCAAGAAGTGGTAATTTGAGTTTAGGAAAAAGAAAGAAGTTGGTTGGAGCCATATCTGTTAAAAAAGGTGGTTGCTCGATGGTATTTGTTGAGTTTTTGGTCAAAAATTCGTTCACTGTGATGGCTTTGTGCGAAGGCGCATTATCGTGGTGCAAAATCCAAGAATTTTCTTTCCACAAATCGGGCCTTTTTGTCGAATTTGCTCTCTTAAACGTCGCATAACGTTCAAATAATGTTCTTTATTTACTGTTTGACTTTCTGGCAAGAATTCCAAGCGCGCAACACCACGATGGGCAAAGAAAATGGTCAACATGACTTTAACTTTTGATCGACTTTGGCGTGGTTTTTTCGGTTTTGGTTCATTTGGAAGGCGCCACTCCGAAGCTTGTTGACTAGTTTGCATAGCAAACTCGTAAACCCACGTTTCGTCACCAATGACAATGCGTTTCATTAATGTTGGGTCGGAATTGACTCGTTCTAGCATGTCCTCAACGACTCATTAAATGCGATTGAGGTTTTGGAGACAGTTGAGGTAGTTTGGGACTAGCCGAGCGGGAACATGTTTCATACCCAAGTGATTATTTAAAATGGTACGGAACGACTCGTGAGACACAGAAAGTTCAGCGGCTCTTTCTCTCAAACTTGAATGAGGATTTTCAGTCACTATTCCCTTCATTTTTAACCGACTTCAAAAAAAGGAGGAGGTTCTCAATTCGGTTGCATGTTTTTTTTTTTGTGTTAGTTACCGCATATCTCCGTAATTTATGAACCGATTTGAAAAATTCTTCTTTTATCTGAATGGATTTACTTCTCGATTGGTCCCATAGAAATTTCATCAAAATCGGTTCAGCAGTTTGGTTTTGAAATCAAAATAACTGGAAAAAATGTCATCCAAGTAAAACAAATTGCGAAATTGATACTTGACAAGGATTTGTGTGTGATACGATAACTAAAAAGGGTAAAATAAAAACTTTTTTGCAAAAAAAAACCGACTTCCAAAAAAAACGCAAAAAAAAAAAGTGGAAAATAACTTTACTTTCGGAAGTCGGTGGCAAAAAAGTCAATGAAACAAACAATAGTCACCGACTACCGATGTTAACTTCAGTTGAAGACGTTGAAATCTTCTATCACATCTCGACCGCTTTTGAACGTGTTGTACCACTCATGATACTACTGTGTTTTTGATAAATTCGATTCACCGTAAGCCACGAACACGAAATTCCATGGACGATGCAAAATTCAAGACAAACTCTTTGTTCGATGTTTTTGTCCAATATGAAATTCGCAATACACACTAGATATAATCTAACTAAAAACAGCACTGTATGTATTTAATCTAAATAACAGATGCAACTCAAATTCCGCGCCAAAGTGGAAAACAGTTGTGCCAATCTAACAACAACAAAAAAAATTGAATTTGGAACCATAAACAAATCACTCATTCCCGGTACTTTTTTGACTGAATGTACATACATAAACTCATGCCTTTTTTCCATGGGGGTAGGCAGAAACAACTCCTTCCGCCTCGTCCACGTTCATACATCTGGTCATACACGCACGCCAGTCGCGAGTACCACGCACCTGATCTTTCTAGAGAACCTCACCCTTTCCCGGCGGTGTCACTCACATTTGCCTTATAAATACCTTAAGGAACTGAATGAATATACAATAAATAATGCAGCTTACCGGAGGATAAGGACAGCGACGGCCTACTGCATTTCCCAATGCTTGACCGAAAATTGGGTCAGAATTTATCATATCGCAAAATTTAAAATGCATCTCAACGAAACTAGGCTTGTATCTATTTGTAAGCAACTGGTAGAAGTGGAAATCCATCTGAAACATAAATAACATAGTTTTATTCTGATATTTAATCATTACCAGTGGCGTAGCTTGGAAAGGGCGGAGGGTTTAGCCCCGGGCGGCTCAGATGCAGGGGGGAAGCTGGCTACTAAAAAGGCTTATTGCAACATCAAGATATGGTCATCAGATCAGAAAACTGCTATTGCCACCCTGAAATATGTTGTAAAAACAAGGACAACTAAGCGGTGGCGTATTTACCTCATTATACGCCACTGGCAATGGTTCGGTGCGGCAGACTGCAAGGGGCGGCACGAGCAGCCCTTTACTTAAAAGCCCCGCATATATTCTGGTCTGCCGCCTCCTATTTTCTGGACACAAGCACTATATTTTTCGAGCCTGCCGCTTACCTTCTACTCGTTATTTTTTGAGCTTTTGCTACCTTTCTTGACTAATAATGAAAATAGAGGGGGGAGGCAAATTTCCGGTTGGCCCCAGGCAGCAATAACCCACGTTTTATGTTTCATTGTTAAGTATAATAGGTGTAAAAAGAAACTTGACGAATCCGAAAGCTGCTTGTCGTAATAGCATTTTTTCTGTGCTGGACCTGGATTTCTGTCAGATTAATAATAAACTGCCAATTTTTGGATGGCTAGCCATCCGACCTACTACCTGGTGGTACGCCCATCGACTTGGTCATCTCGTTGCTTTACCAGGAACAAAGCGCCACAGAACTAGCTGCACTGGTACAACTTGATGGTTTTTATGACAAATGATGCCTCCCTGGTACTTATACAATGTCATAGTCAGCTTATAATGCACCCACTACTGGTACACAAGCTGTCTTCGCTGTAATAGGGAATGGGTTGTAATCCAACACATATGCCCAGTGTGTGCTTATACGTGGTGGAAGGGACACCGAAGTGAAAACGGAAACCACATACTCAGTACATCATTCTGAACATCATTCAGAACCGGCCACATACACAAATTTTTCGTCGGCAATTAAAAAAATATCAGCTGTTCCATACGTTTTAACCTTGTAGGTATTGCACTTTTGTAGGAAAAAGCAATTTTTTTCTTTTTAATAACCGACGAAATACACTCGAGAGCAATGAATCCGGGTCACTTAAAGAATGTTAAAAATCTCGGAAACTAAAAATGATAGGTTAATGCAATAAATTGTATTTAATAGACAATGTAATACTCCTTAAATGAAGGTATTAAAACTTCTTAGTTATTGTAAAGTTATATCATAAAAAAATCAAATTTGAAAAAGGGCCACTTTCGAAGATGGAACTACGAAATTACAGCATTTGGTTTTGCTTTTGTTTGTAATCTGTCATTTATGTGGGTACATAAACCATGTTGATAGTGCTCTATATTCATTATTCAAGCTGAAATTATGTCGCTTACGCCTGAAGAATGCACCAGAATACTTACAATGCTGGAAACCGGCCGGAGTCAGCGCGATACAGCCAGGACTGTCGGTGTGTCGCTGTCAACAGTACAAAGAGTTCTCCGACGTTACGAAGAAACTGGTTCTAACCTACGCAGACCAGGAACGGGCAGAACCAGGTGTACCACAGCACGAGAAGACCGATACTTGGTGAACACCATGCTTCGAAATCGCTTTCTCACAGGAACTGAACTCACCAATCAGTTTCGACGCCTCGGAGGAAGTAACCCAAGTGCATGGACAGTAAGATGTCGGCTTGCTGAATCTAACTTAAAACCCCTTAGACCTGCAAACGGCCCTAAACTGGAGCGTGGGCATCGTATTTCAAGACTAAGATATGCCCAGAGCCACGTAAATTGGAGTATTGAAGATTGGTCAAAAGTTATGTTCTCCGACGAATCAAAATTTATGCTCTACAAGCACGATGGAAGACACAGAGTGTATCGAAGACCAGGGGAAAGATTCAAGCAAGCATGCATCGAAGAAAAAGTAGCCTACGGTGGTGGGTCTGTACTTGTGTGGGCCGGAATTTCTTCTGAAAGTCGCACAGAGCTGGTGATCATAGAAAACGGCTCTTTAACTAGCGTAAGATATGTGGAAGAAATCCTCAATGATCCCGTTGGTCCATTTATGGTCAATTTAGGTGAGGATGCTATATTTATGCATGACAATGCCCGACCTCATACAGGTAGGATTGTGAATGACTACCTTCAAGAGATGAACATTACTCGTATGGAGTGGCCAGCGCGCAGCCCGGATATCAACCCGATCGAGCATGCTTGGGACGAGCTAGGCAGATGCGTAAAACAACGAAACCCTCCCCCAATCACGCTTCGTGAGCTCAAAATTGCTCTCACAGAGGAGTGGAAGCACGAGGAGGCAATACAAAGTATTAAAATTCAAGAAAATCGTAATAAAGTTCAAAAATTTCATGTTTCCTATTTTTGTTTTAAGGAGAGATCAGCAGTTTTTTTCTTTATGTAATTTTGTGTTAATAAAATGTATGGTGACTCATATTTTTTTTACTTTCATTTAAGGAGTATTACATTGTCTATTAAATACAATTTATTGCATTAACCTATCATTTTTAGTTTCCGAGATTTTTAACATTCTTTAAGTGACCCGGATTCATTGCTCTCGAGTGTATTTCTATGTGGGGGGGTTCTGAATGATGTACTGAGTATGTGGTTTCCGTTTTTGCCTCGGCGTCCCTTCCACTCTGAATATATTACTGATATTCTGATTTTTGGTTCTAGGTAGGATATGCCGGTTTCCTCTAGATGTTCCTCCACCATTTTAAGCAGTGGTATGAAAATAAATCACACAAAGTGACACGCTTGCTTGAGTCCGAACCCATGACCTAAAATCCTTACCGCTTATCGCTTCTCCACCCCTGCTCAGTGCTCACTTTTAAAACTTACCGTTACGTTATTGTCTCCAGGGATAAGGGAATGTATGTACAACTCCACATAGTGCTTGGGATCCTGTCGGCCCAAACGTCTACTGAGTAGAGTAAAGTTTTTAAAAGCTTTCACGTCATACCAGTTTACTATTGGGTGCTCAGTACTGAAGTAGGTTATCTACGACAGAAATAATAAAACAAGTAGAAAAAGTTACGAAGTTTTGATTAAAACTTTTTCATTCATTCTCGGCGCATTTTATGGTTGAAATCCTTGCCTGGCTGCAACTACACGATACGTGACATCAAGATAATTAATAAGGATAATAAGCACACACGCCAGTATAGATTAGATTTCATTGCTTTGTATCGCACTTTTGAAACCTAATGCACAAAGAAAAGCAATTTTTGATTCCAAAAAAAACTTCAGGTAGTGTATATTTTTTTTTTAAGAACAAATGAGGTTGTATCGCAAGGAAACCATTTTAATTAAATTTAATTTCGGAAGTAATATAGTTGGTACAAGGCAAATGATGAATGTCAGAAGTCTTTGGTAAATATTAAAATCAAAGGCACTCACTTCAAAAACTATAGTGGTTTTTGGAAGTTGGTTTTTATTTGATCTGATGATTCTGTCACGAAGACCTAATTGTTTCGTGGAATTCGTCTTTGAATCAGTTGTGTTAAACTTAAAAAAAAAAAAAACGACTTCAAAAAAAAAACAATAAATTGGCAAAAAGTCAATAAAAAAAATATAAGAAACTGTAGTTATATTCTACTATTTTTTATTTGTTTTTGGAAGAGTTGTTTTTTCTTACAAAAGAAATATTTAACGTTTTTTAGAGCGGTTTCAGACTAGCGTATTTTTCGGCGGGAGTAAACTGCTACGTGCGTAAACGCGCTGCATATTTTATGCTTCAAAAATTCGAACGCAACACAAATTCTAGTCATGTATATATTTTACATTGCCACTACAAGTTATTGAGATATCATCATTTCATCAATATTATCTTTAATATAATACGTATTAAAGGAGCTAACACGTAAACTCCCCAAGCAAAGTAAATACATAGGATACGAGCAAACTTTCTCAGCTCGGCCCAGTAATCACGGAGTAAACGGTGAATATCTATGAAAAAAATACCAGCCGAATACACTTCCACCTTTTTTTTAGAAGTTGATTATATATAAGAACTGTCAAAACGTACTCACTCTCTCAGAACTGCACCGATCACTTAGGTACTGCAAATAAAAAAGCAAACCAACGGAAAAACATTTTAAATTCATTATTTATTATAATTATTTGACAGGTTGGGATGGGAGCTGACCTATCTCAGCGAATATCTTCCACAATCACCTGAAATCCGCACAAACTTTTTCGCGAAATGGACAGGAAATAAGAAATTAAGGTTTGATAGTGATATGAAGATATAAATAGAATATGTAATCATGGTCAATGGACCAGCATAGGTACCAGTAAGGGGTCTCGTTTAAAATTAAATTAAAAACATAAATCACTCTGTACATTTGTCTAAGTGAATCATCATACGCATATAGCTCATCAAAAGTGGCTGGGATCAAGGTTTATCATATTAGGTAGTGGTTCCGTAGCCGAATGGCAAAAAAAATACCAACTAAGAGGCAACTTTGAGGATGTCATTGTTTAATCTATCATCATCATCTTCCTGCCCTTAGCCAATTCTACTTGTGGTCAGCGCAACAAGGTTTCTTCTACAATTTTTGCCTGTTAGACACCTCGGCACCATTAATTATTCGTTTTTCTTTCACATCATTCCTCACACAACCCAAAATCAATATCCAATCCAAATTTTACGACTGATTAGTGACCTAATCATATTTCGATCAACACAGACTGACGAGGCTGATACTGACAGTTTAAAAAGGTAAGATTGTATGTTCAAATTCAAATACAAACTCAAATTCATATATAGCGGGCTACCCTGGCGCTATTGCCGTAGTCGAATATGGGACTCATCTTGTAGACTATTTGCCATCTCAACAAGTTTTGTAAAGTATATACAAAACAATAAAGGGCATACAACACGCTTGTAACAAAACGCCAGTCATCTCTGTAGATTAGACATACGCATACCCAATAGAACAATCATATTTTGCCTGTGTCTCTGTTGTGTGTCTGTGTTTGTTTTGTTTGTGTATGTCTGTCACATTTTATTAATTATTAAGCTAATATTTTAATCCATATTGATTTCAACATCATCACACGGTATCGGGACACTTACAAGCACATTAAACCTCTATTTTATGGCTTGACAGCCTGACTAGTTACCGTAATTATTAACAAAACGTCCCTTTCCTTCTTAGAATTGTGAAGAAACATTGGACCACTTGCGAACGCATTAATTCTTTATTTAATGGGAAGCGAACTAGGGATGAAAGCCGGCTGACAGGTCAAAACTAATATTTCAACGAATTCTTAAGAAACGATAAAATATTCGATTTGTAAGTGCATTCCACAATACTAGCGCCACATCTGGTTGCCACGTTTTGGACTGGACCCAAGCGAACCTTAAAACAATTGAGACATCGCACAAAAACGGCAATAAAATAACCCGGTATGGGGGCTTCGGCTGGGCTTGGTGGTATTTTGGAGAATGTTAAGGGAACTCGAGGCAGTTGGTTTTAGATCAAGGACAGGGTGAGACGTTAGGCTAGTCGAATGAAGTCAGGGTAGTGAGTTTAAGACCACGAAGTGCTAGGACGTCCTACGTTAGGTTAGTGTAATAAGCGTAGTCTTGGTAACAAGATGCACATGTCCCAGTGGACTGGTGTTAGAAAGCGATTAATATTTTATAAGTTAAATATCAGTGGTAGTAATAAATCTAGTTAAAATCAGTGTCGAGAAGTGTCGGAGTGTGAAGGCAACACCGTAATATTCACTGTTTGATTAAAACAGATAATATTGTTACGCCAACTTGTACTTGTAGTACAAATCAACCAAACGCTGCTGATAAATACTGCTTCCTATGAAGGTCTAGCTCAGAAACATTGCGTTGAGATTGTTGGCGCATATTTCCGGGAGCGGGGGTAGGCATTACTTAGTACACCAACCTGAATTCATAGCCACGTTCTAGGGAACGCTAGGGACTGTGTCTCGTTAAAATTAACCCCGGCTGTTTGTAGGCCTATTATTGAATCGACACTATTTAGCGAGACACGCAACCACGACATGGGGAAGAGTAAGGAAATGTGAAGTGACGATGGAACTATCACTTCGGCGTCCACCAATAACAATCGCAATATGTTCTGCTACAGACTGAGTCTACGGTGCTCTTGTGCAAATTGTGAGTTATCATCGTAAAAGGGTAGTCTGTCGTAAGGGTGTTGTTAACATGAGTTCGCGTGTAAATATAAATACTGAAAACGTGTCTTCCTCAATGGCAGTGGCCTCACAACCCACTGCCTTAGGATTGGGAAAGACATGTAAGTAGTGCTTAGGGAGCGTGGTCGGTTGGAGTTCGTAGCAGCGTCCTTAGTAAGACCATGCACCTAGGTCTAACAGTACACGTAGGCCGGGCAAACATGAGTGACATGGAACCCTTTGCGTTTCGCGAATCAAATAACGTAAAGAACAAATAAATATGTTCTAAAACACAAGCGCAACGTTCCCATTACCACCTTTTGTACAATATATCATATTTTTTGCCCTCTCGTCTCATTAGAATCACATTTTACGAGTATCATTGTTTTGTCATATTGCATTTATGATAAACCAGATTTCCGGTGACTGAAGTTTTTAAATATTTACTGTGCAAATAATTTTATAATTAACTCTGAAATATTGTATTTTTTTTAATAATTAGAAACGACAACACCTGGTGGGGATTGTTACTTATTTTTCCAAAAATCCCCACTGGACTGAGTTTATATAACTAGTGGGGATTTCTGGAAAAAAAATAACGATCCCCACTGGTGGGGATTTGTCGGTGGGGATTTCTGGAATAAATCGATTTGATATTATTCATGTATATGTCTTAACAGTGAGTTCCCAATACTAACTTCACCTTATATCCCCTCCCGGTCCCCTAGCTTTCAAAGTCGGGACAGGGCAGCCCCAAATTGGGAACTCCGCCCCCTCTAAGTTGGTGGAGAGGCATCCAGTCTGGGACAAACCTCACAGGGGCGCGCGGATGACGGGGCGCGTGCCTTTCCCCCTCAGGGAAGCCGACGTTTATACTTATATTCCATGAATTAGGAAAAATGAAAATTTTATCAGCCTAGAGTAATTTAGGAACATTCACACCAGTTATGTAATAGGGAGCGAGCCTAATCATCATTCTCCTGCCCTTAGAAGACATGCTAAATAAATAAATTGGGATTATTTATTTAGCATGTTTTCTTCTTCCATACTTCTCTATTACTCGTCATCTCAGCAGTCCTTTCTAGCCATATCATCCTTCACACAGTCCATCCATCGTTTCTTTGGTCTTCCTCTACTCTTGTAATAATATGACGTATAATTATTACTCTGTCACTCATGCACATACGCAATTTAACGCTAAACGACAGGAAATGAGAAGGCTCTATGACTACATACATACAGACGATATTTAGGTTGACTAATCATTAAAATTTATAACATAATATTATGCTTCTGACCAGTTTTTTTTTCATAACATTATAGCCACCTAGACAAGTATTTAGGTAATGGATAGCAATTTATTCAATGAGTCCGTCAGCCATGAGGACCATTAGTTGAAATTTGTCCTTTCACGCTTAATTTACCTCTGACATCTACATCACTGTCAAACTACGGTGATCTTTATGACCATTTAGATAAGGTTGCTGTTGAATGCTGCCATTGACATGTGTGTAAAAATCAAAATGATCTTTATTCTCGTTTCTACATGGTTGTTAACAGGTTGCTCCCGTCAGAGGTAACATAACTGTTCAGGGACTGTTGAACCCTTCAAGGATTACAGGTGTGATGTTATGTTAGTATGAAATTATATTGGTAGAGAATTGAAGGTTTGATAAAAAAATTAAATCTATCAAAGCTTAATTTCATATTTCCTGCCATTTTCATCAAAAACTGCCTGTGTACTTAAGTGGCAAGAGGTATTGAAGTTATCATTCCATAATGAATCATAGACCCATCGCAACAAATCACCCGGTATCTTTAAGACAATTACATTGACGTTATTCCTTGTAACAATCAAATTGCTCCTGTTTATATCGCTGATAGCTTTGACAAAAAATAATCATTCGTGAACCGACCCCGTGCAAACAACTACCTGCCCAAGAATAAAAATAATTAATAATGAAATTAAAATATTTTTTCATTGCGTTGCTTCTTCATTTGCATTACCAAATTATATTATTTAATTTATAATATTTTTATGAAAGTATTTTGTAATAGACAATATCAACAGATAAAATTAAAAGCCACTTCCAAAAAGCTCTCAACAAACTGTCGAATAACTTTCGTTTCCGAAGTCATTGTCTTTGGTATCATTTAATTTTTTGCTACTGACTTCCGAAACTGAAGTTCTTTTTAGAGTTCCGTACCTTAAATAGAAAAACGAAACATTTACAGGATCACTTCCTTGTCATTCTGTATGTCAGGAGTCAGAACCCTTTGTAAAATACTGATATTAAACCGCATCCAGTTAGACTGGAAGTCGGCCCCAACACAGTTGGGATAAAGGCTAGACAAAAACCGAATTTTGACACACGCCAGTAAATTAAAACCTATACCTACCTTCCCCTTGACTGAATCATGTTTTGGCAAGAAGTACAACACAAAACAGCAGAATCAAAGGGAGAAATCCATAAATCTTGCGATTACATACATTTGCAGTTTGAGAATTGACCGAGGTGTGAATGTATGGGAGAAAATGTACAGCAAACAAACATGCAAGCATGAACAGCAAATGTAAGTTTGTTCTTGGGATAAAATATAGTGTTCGTCTTTTCGGAAGTTTTTTAACTGACTTCAAAAAAAGGAGGTGGTTCTCAATTTGGTTGTTTTCTTTTTGTGTTTGCTACCTCATATCTTCGTCATTTATGAACCGATTTGAAAAATTCTTCTTTTATCTCAAAGGATATACTTCCCGATTGGTCCCATAGAAATGTCATCAAAATCGGATCAGCAGTTTGGTTTACAATCAAAGTAGCTGGAAAAAATATGGCATCCATGTCAGAGAAATTGATACTTGACAAGGATTTGTGTGTGATACGATAGATAAAAAGAGTAAAATAAAAACTTTTTTCCAAAAAAATAACCGACTTCCAAAAAAAAAATGGAAAATAACTTTACTTTCGGAAGTCGGTGGCAAAAAAGTCAATGAAACCACCACTAAGCGGCACCTAACTGAATGCATAATTTCCGTTTTCACCAACATTAAGCGGCAACTAAGTGAATGACTGTTTTCACTACACTAAATTAAATTAAATAAAAAATTATTATTGGCAAGTCCAATAATTTCAATTCCCAAACAAAGTCTAAATTCTCACTGTCGGCCATCAGCGCCCCCGAAAACCACCAAAACGGCATCTTGAATTTTCATTTTTGCATCACCCTACCCATCAACATCGGCAAGTTCCGTACCGTAATGTATTACATCGGGTTGTGGCTGTTTGAAAAAGGCTCAGAACGCGTTCTGGCATTTCCTAATTGCCAGAACGCGTTGTGGTAGTTTTTAAAAGATCCACGACGAGAATTTCGCTTAGTGGTAGTTATGAAATTGCCACAAAGAGCGTTTTCGGCCTTTGAGCCTAACTTATACAATAGGAATACCTATTAACTTTTGTAACGAATTAAACTTAATTATCTTTAATTAAGTATTTTTTTTCTTTTAAGCGATTAAAAAACAATTTAATAAACTAAACTGACAACAAAGTATAAAAAGGAATAAAACTCCCCCTCAACGCGTTTTATTTAATTTTTTTTTTTCAAGAAGTAAACAGATTAACAGGAAACAATACAGTGAAAATAATCGCTAGGGTTACAAATACTTTTTTTTTACTAACTTATTAAATAATTAACTTTCGTGTTTAAGTTCTACGTGTATAATATACTCAAGAAATGGCACAAAAAAAAATAATAACATTCAAGAAATGTCCTTAAGTATAATATTTTTGAACCTACACGTTGTATGGCAACACTTAGCCTCTGGCCAAGGTAAAAGCCAGCCTTTTCAATAAGGACTTTTCTAAACGCCTATCCGGTCGCCTTCCCACGACCCAACGGCTGGCTTTTTGTTTTCAATGAGGGCTATCGTTTTTGAGCTCACCAGATGGCACCACTGTCGAGTAAGGTCCTGTCATTAATTCTATTTTATGCTTTTAAGTACCAATAACTTCATAAAAAGTTTATTTAATTACGTTTAACAACATAGTGTAAACTTAAGGTACATATTTACAATATTGTCGCTAAAATTAGCAAGCATGAAATATTTAAAAATCATTATTACTTCAAGGACTAACAAATTAGAACTCCCAACTTGCTACCTACAATCTTCAAGTCCTAATTAATCAGGAATTTATTTATTTATTTATTTGGTTCACCAACGACTGTTTACACTCATAATAAACTTAATACATTTTTAAACAAAGGTAACAGTGTAACACTCACTTATAGGTAAACACCACAAGCGCAACATTAATTTATTTTTAGTAATCTAACCATTATAACCAAATGTTAGTGACAAGATAACATATTAACTATATTAGGTTAACAAAAATAAAAGAAAAGAAAAGAAAAAACAACTAAAAACGAGAAAACTGGTAAGTTTAGTATCTTATTACAGATCACACAAGGATTTCAAGAACTTAGACTTTAGCCTTGCTAGGGAGTCATGATGTAAGTCAACCAAATCACTACTACTGTTTATGAGCTTGCAAAATCGGGCGTAGGGTGAGTTAGATCCCAAAACAGTTCGTCTAAGTGGAGGACAGAGTGGAGTGATGGAGTTGCGTGGGATTCTTGAAGGAGCACGTAAGTTACAGAGTCCTAGCAGCCTAGGGCACTGAATATTATTTTTCAAAATTTTGCACATGAATAATGCGTCATTAAATTGCCTCCGCTTATCTAAACTGCACATGGTAAAGTGTTTCAGTCTCTCTCTGTAAGATGGCTTTTTTCTAGCTATACCAGCCGAAAATGCTAAATGCCAAAGGAAGCGCTTTTGGACACGTTCAACGCGCAAGCTATGTATCGCATAGTGTGGTCGCCAAACCACACTACAGTATTCTAATCTGCTCCTAACTAAACTGTTATATAAAATTATTTTTGTTTTAAGTTTACGGAATGTTCTACAGTTTCTTATTACAAAGCCTAGCATTTTGGACGATGATTTTATAATGTTGTCCAAATGAGGAAGGAAAGTTAATTTTCTATCGAACAGGACTCCAAGATCTCGTATAGTATCCACTTCCTGTATTATTTCTTCATTGATTTGATATTTAGAATGTATTATGCTACTTTTTCTTGTGTATTTGACATGGTAACATTTCCCCGAATTTAAACACATTTCATTATTATTACACCATTGAATTAGCCTATTAAGATCCATCTGTAGATACATTGCGTCTTGTTCACATTTCACTACTCTGACAAATTTTAAGTCATCCGCATAAATAAAAATCTCGGAGTTCTGAAAGCACACAGGTATGTCATTTATAAAATAAATAAATAAAATAGGCCCAAGGTGTGAACCCTGGGGAACACCTGAAGAAATTTTATAAACAGAAGATTGAAAACCGTTAACTACTACGAAAAAAGTTCTATCTGTTAAGTACGAACTCAACCAATTCAGCAAAGTGCCAGTAATGCCGTAAGCGCTCAACTTTTGTATTAATATTTTGTGACAAATTTTATCGAACGCTTTGCTAAAGTCGGTGTAAATAACATCTGCTTGGTGACCCGAATCGATAGCTTTAATTAATACTTCAGTAAACGGCACTAGGTTTGTGCTCGTGGAGCGTGCGCCTACAAATCCGTGTTGATCATCGCTTAAATATAACTTTAAATGGTTTTGAATGTATGGGCAGACAAGGGCCTCGAATACTTTGGCAAATGTCGAAAGAATTGAGATCGGTCTATAATGTGATACTGTATCATCGGTATCCGATTTGTGTATGGGGACTACCTTCGCTATCTTCCATTTTGACGGAAACACGCCAGAAACCAGTGATCTTTCGAAAATTTGCATGAGTGGGTAGACTAACGCTGACGCGCATTCTTTAATAAAAGTGGGTGGGATTCCGTCTGGACCTGCGCCTTTACTACAGTCTAGATTTTGTAACATTTTAATCAGCATTTCAGGGTTTATATCAGGGCTTGTTAAGCTTTGGCTGTTATTCTCTAACAAATTTAAATATTCGGGAATCTTGTATTTATTTCCAGTGTTGGGATCAGTTATGTAAACGGAGGAGAAATAGTTAGCGAATAACTCGCATACCTCCGTGCCATTGGATGTTGTATTTATTCCGTCTGTCATAGTCATAGGATATGCACTAGTTCCTCCGCGCTTGGCTTTTACATGTGTCCAAAACATTTTCGGGTTATTTATTATTTCTTCCTCTATATCCTTAATGTAAGCATTATAGCAAGTGATTGCCAAACTGTCACAACGTTTACTAATAACTTTCAATTCAATTGCATCTAAAGGATTTTTATACTTACAATATCGCTTTCTTAACTTATACTTTACATTTAATAGCTTTATCAAATTTCGGTTAAACCACAACGGATATTTACGAGTTTTTGGAACGCGCGGCGGTATAAATTTCTGAATGGCCATATGTAGCGTCTCGTAAAAGGAATCAAGCATCTCATTCACTCCATCTAATCCTTTAAACAATTCCATCCAGTTGAACTCTAAAAGAAATTTTTTTATACATTTATAATTTGCATTTTTAAAATTAGTTTTCAACTGTGTATTACTATACGGTAACCTTGCACTTTCATTAAAAGCTATGATTATGTCTAATGGTGGATGCTGCTGATCAACGTTGGATAGTGGGTTCGTACTCTCGGTGACATTACATGATGGGTAAGTTGATAAGACTAAGTCCAGTATCCGACCAGCGGCATTAACCACTGAGTTAAACTGAGTAAGCCTGTTAACATGAGTAAAATCAATCAGAGTTTCGCTCGCGCTGTGTAATGCGGTATAATTATTTGGTACTCCCACCAAGCTCCAATCAATATTACTCATGTTGAAGTCACCCACAATACAAACATTTGTATCTATTATTTGTTCAAAAACTGCATTACAATTATTTAAAAAATATTCCAAGGAAGAACGGCGTATAGGTGGTGGTAAATATACTGCGCAGAGAGCCACTCGACGAACGCTTCGTGATAGCGGCAATTCTAAGGTAACCCAAAGGTCTTCACAGTTACTATCCCAATGTTGGGCATGTTTAGATTTTAGGTTTTTCTTGACAGCAATTAAGACACCGCCACCTTCTTTACCACATTGCAGGCTAGAGCTTTCTCTGTCGCGTCTATATACAACGTATCGTTCGTCAAATAGCTCGCTGCTCAATATAGAACTGTTAAGCCATGTTTCTGTCAGAATAACTACGTCATAATTGTTACAGACAATGTTACGATTAAAAACATGTGTTTTTGTCCTTAAACCACGACTATTCTGGTAATATAACTGTAAGCTGTTGAATTTCAAGGTTTTTATTTCAGGTACATGCGATATAAGATAAAGATGGAAAGTACAAATAAAAACAAAAACTTATACTATCTTATTTACAGTTTCTAGATTTTTGATAAGTATGTGGTCCGAATCGACATTTTTTCTGACAAATATACGGCCATTCCTTACCCATACAAACTTGTATCCCTTTTCTTTTGCTCTGAGTCTGGTAGCAGCGTGAAGCGCCTTATGAGCCGGAGACAAGTGTTCAACGACATAGACAGGTGTCTTGTTGCCTGCCAATCCGAGATCCGCGGTACTGAGTTTGCTTTCAGGAGTTCGTTTATTGTAATTGATTACCGAGGCGAGCAGCTGGTCACGGATTTTGGGGGATGCCAGCTGAACCACGATAGATCGGGGGCGATCACTGGACGTCTGAAGCTTAGCTATGCGAGTGCAGTTCATAATATCACTGTCCTTTATTCCACATCCCACAACCGAGCCCAACTGCTTGATAACAGTAAACAAATTTTCTTGTTTGTTTTCGGGCAGACATTGTATTTCCAAGTTGTTAGACCGGGCTTGCTGCTCCAAATAATTCAGTCGCTGGCCGAGATCGCAGACTGTCTTTTGTAATTTATCATTCTCTTCCTTGAGGTTCTTAGAGTTGTTTGTTAACTCGACGTGTTCTAATTGGAATCTGTCAAACTCCGTTGTATGGAAATTAAACGATTCTTTCAGATCCCTCATTTCATTTTTGATGGGTTCCAGCTCCCTATTAACAATGGTGACTATCATATTAGTCAACTTCTGAGCCATCGTGTCAAGCTCTCTTTGGACCACTTCTTGCACAATCGAACGAACTTCATCGCAAGTGACAGCCGTTACTTCTGGGGGAGAGTTTAATGCAGGTCTTTTATTACCTCTTGTGGTGGAAATGTTCCGAATCGGAGTGTAGTCTTTTTTTGAAACTTTTGGCATTAGACTTAAACATTCTGGACATTTCCATTCATTATACGCTTCCGACTCATTCGAAATTTCGGTTAAAGACAAGCAAAGAAAATGGTATGTTTTGTTACAGTGAACACAGTTTATGAACTTATCATTCCCTTCCTTACTTTCATTGTTGCAGCACCCCCAAGAAGGCGTTACGCTTGATGCCATGTTGTGGTTATGATAAATTGATAAGCAACAAACAGCTTCGAGCCGGGTATTTAAAGTTTTACGTCTTCGTTTGTTATGAACAGTTAAAATAACCACTCACTGTTGTACTCCGTGCGAGCTAAGCAAGGTCGCGGTAAGAACGTCGTAAGCGCCGTGTATTTCGCGTCGCTTACGCGTTAATATGAAGCACTTTGCGTTACCACTCAATGACGGTTATTTGCAATAAAGTTTTAATTTAATCCACCAATTGTCACTTATTTAACACATAAAACAGTTTAAATTTCACAGTACGACAACAATACTATAGAATTATTTGATTACACAAAATTGTTTTTGTTAATGTTCCACAGACTTTTAATAAACAATAATTTTTGAAGAGCCTAATTATAATATGTCTTGACTGCGCGGTAGATTACGAGAACTGTGAGGAATGGCTCAATCTTGACCACACTCGTGAATACTAATAAAACTACGTGATAAAAAAGCGCGCAACGCGGGAACACTCTATGACATCTGATATTTCTGAAGACCTTACTCTACAAGTCTACACGAACGCCTCTAGCGCCGAATTCATGCGCGATAGCCTTTTTTGTCTTTCAAAGTGGTAGTGAAAGTATCCGGTCGAGTGCCAAAATCCAACGTTGTTGGGTCGGTTCAATTCATTGTCCACTTTTGTATAATTTTGTGTTCATACGTTTTACTTGGTGAAATATGCTATATGTATATACACCATAACAATTAGCAAAAATGAACAAAATTAAAGTATGATTTGGGCTAAATCTCAAAAAAAATGTGGAGCATCTGATATCGGCCTTATGATACGTTTCCTTCGCAAAGATATTTACTCAGTGCTTAATATTTTCTTAGAATGAACTCAATGTCAAATTCTTTTTAAGGACAGACTATTTAAAATTCAGGTTTTACGCCATTTTGTATTCAGCGAAATCCCTGTTTTAAATCTGGTGACCGTTAAATTATCGAGTTTTGTTTATTTAGGCTCGTTAGACTGACTTTAGTGCTTTGTTCTGTGTAAATGTAATTAACGAATTAATTGTCAAATTGGGATTCTGTTTATAGGATATGTAGGAGCATTGACATTCGTACAATGCAGTTACATACGGTATGGTACGGTAGTTTTTGACGGCACAGTTGGCGCAGTGGCAAAGCAATTGGCTACTGCGCTGCGTGTCGCGGGTTCGATTGCCGCACGGAACAAATATTTGTATGACCTACATAGGAAATTATAGGATTTTTTAAATCTAAACCGTTTATTTCTGCACACAGGGCCAATGGTCGTCATAAAAATAATGTGCACTACATTATTTTAATAGTATAACATAATTTTGCCTTCCTTTAAAGTTCAAGTACATGTCAGTCGTCCTGGTTAACAGATGTTGGAATGCCTGAAATGATGCTTAGGCCAGATAAAAGCCAAGCTATACTTAAACATATAATTATTGATATACGAACTTCTTAAATGAAGGTTCTTAACTAAGATTACAATTGGCCAATTTGATTAGAAATCTTAAAAATCCAGACAAAAATTGCTCTTTATACAGTATAATATATTCATGACGTTACCACATAATACAGTAACATAATGTTTAAAACATGGCTAGTACGGGTCTCGCCGGGACAGCGCTTCGACACTCGCCGCCAAATTTGCAGACTTTGTTATTCAGATTTGTAATAGCGGTATCAAAGGGCGAGTGTTTGCCGACATCTGAGGAGCAGCACTGTCTGGCGCCTTGTGGTAATCGGGTTTGATGGTTCGAATGAATGGAAATAGATTTTGTGTAGAACGAACGATGACTAGAATTTCTTTTGGTTGGTATAAAAGGAAAAGTCAACGTATGTACACATGGAGATGTGTTGTAAACCACCACCAATAGAATATCTTTATTACCCGACTACGGCGAAGCAACAGGAGGGTTATGATTTTGACCGGTATACTATGTATGTATGTTCATCTGTTCCCTCATAACTTCTGAACTACTTATTATAATTTGACAAACGAAGTATCGTTGGAAGCGTCTTGATCGTCCGCTGGTCGTAGGCTATGTGACGTCAAATTAAATTGGATATGGCGCCCTCTAGAGACCGAAAAAATCAATAAAGTTAATGATGGCGTGTTCGGGTATAAAATGAAAGGGTTTAAGAAGCACATTTCAAAAATAGACCTGCGCAGATGTCGCTCGAAAAAAAATATCGCCATGACGGGAAGAACAAGTGCTTTTCAGCTTCGTTAAGGGTCTATTATTATTACTATATAATGATTATATAGCAAACAGTTTCTTATTACATTCAATTTTGAAGGATGATTTCGTATTGTAGTCTCCGTACGACATAAAGCGAAATTACCTCCATAACAGCAGTTATAACAAAAGCAATATCAACTGTTCAACTCCATAAAAATTGCACGTTGCACTAAAAAGCCTTACAGCATACTCGCATGAAAAAATTAATTAAACCCATTTTTAATCGATCCGCCGATCAGTTTTAATTAATTTTAAAATCCCTGGACGCTGGCAACCCTGCGAGGCCCAGACGGCCTCGCGACTGGATCAATTTTCTATTGAAAACTATCAGGTACAGTCAACGATTGTTATTGCTTGATACAATATTATTGGTAAGTAAGCATTTTGATTATTTTTTGGGACATTGGGTTTTAAGAATGGTTTGAGTTTGATTGATGGCTCCTTTAGTATAAATAAGTTTTCTTTTTTTTTTCATTTCGTTATTTTAAGGGGTTTTATATATTTGACCAATTTACACAAAATAGTTTTTGTGTGTAAATTCTCATTTGCGGTGTTGTAACTGGTTTAGTACGGATCGGATTGTGTGGACAGGTCGACTAGTTTCTAATACAATGTAAGCATTTAATTAAGAGCATGACCATGTGGCCACATGGTCTTACCCAGTATCTGTGTTGCGGAGGTCAGATAGGTAGTTGCTCAATGTAAAATCCTGTATTCAGCTGTGTCCGGTCAAATTGGAAGCCAAATTCAACCAATTTGGAAAAGGCAATAACTACAGGATGTGAAGACGTGTTAGTTAAACTTATATGTAATTCGGAAACTATAATCCTTGTTAACGTGGTAATAACATACCTATCTTTGCTGCCTGCTATTAGGAGGATCGATCACATAATGTTTTATTGATGTAAGTGCCTTGAGAAGCCTGATTAATGTTATAAAAGACAGATCTCCGCAACAATGTTTGTGTGAAACAAACTCTGCCTTTAATAAACTCTATCAATCATTCTTACATTTAAATCCAATTCTAATATTGTATTCCATTCAAACATTTACTTGAAACATTCGCGCCTGACTGTACAGACACAGGACGGACGTGAATTAAATTAAATATAATAATATTGAAACATTTGAGATGCAGCTCGCTTATTTTATCGCACATTTTAATGAATACATACCGTTGTGAGTCCACTGTTGTTTCGCTTGGACAAAGAGATTCATTTTGTGGATGTTTGTAGTCAATTACTTAACGTTTGACCACGTTTTGTGACTATGTCTTGAATAACATGGAAGACGGTGGCCAGGTTGACGTGATCTACACAGATTTCGAAAAAGCATTCGACCGTGTGGATCACGTGATCTTACTAGCAAAGCTGCAAAAACTTGGGATCCAAGGAGATGGAGACTGGACTGATGGAGACACTGGAGATGGGTCAAGTCATACTTATCGAACCGTTCGCAAGCTGTGGTTATGGAAGGTTACAAATCTGACTTTGTAAATATCCCCTCTGGTGTTCCCCAGGGATCTTTGTTGGGTCCTCTTTTTTACTGTGCATACCTGTATGGCATTCAGTCTTGTTTCAGGTCCGCGAAACATCTCATGTACGCCGATGACATGAAAATTTAAATGTGTGTAAAATCAGGACTTGATTGTGAACTGATACAGCGTGATCTATGTGCATTGTTCAGGTATTGTCAACAAAATAATATCACTGTCAATGTCTCGAAATGTGAATGTATCAGCTTCAGCCGTTCCAAATACCCAACTAAGTATCTTTATGGTTTTAGCAATAATGCGATCGAAAGAGTTGACGTAGTCCGAGATCTTGGTATAATGTTGGACTCTAAATTGCTCTTTGACCAACATATTGACACCATCACCAGTAGAGCCTCTCGTAACCTTGGTTTTGTAATGCGCACCTATAACCCTTTTAGTAACTGTCATAGCTTAAAAATATATACTTTGCATATGTGTACGTCATGAGTCTTATGACCGAGACTGCAAACACTATAATATGCTTCCCCTCGTGGATAGGTGTAAGATGTTGGATATGCTTTTGCTCTTTGATATCCTACGAGGTCGTTTGGACAGTAGCGAGCTTCTTTCAATATTTCTGTACCCCAAAAACACGTACCAGACATACAAAATTATTTAGTATCGTACGGGAGAAATGCTGTAATGACCCGACTGCCTCGCACCTACTCTGAGAGTTTTGAAAATATTGATATATTTCATTAATCCAAGCCATCATTTCGGAGGCAAGTCAAGGAAATATTGTTTGATGACTAAGTTGTGCCATCACTCATTTCATAAATTAAAATTAAAACTTAAAATAAGGGAATTAAAATAAAATAAGGGAATATAATTATATCCCTTTCTAATATTTACCTACTCCTTTTTATATGGGTACTCTTTTCTTATTTATATTATATTCAACAAAGCAGGTTCTCAATATCGAACTTTACGTTACTATGCTTTTTCCCAATGTTTAGTCGGTCATGTTATGACTTAAATATTTTGACTAAGATTAGTAAACAATGTGTCAACAATCCCACATTACTTTGCACTATATTAATTTCTTTCTTTTTTCTTTTAGCCACTTTCTAGTTAACCTAGCTTTGTCAATGCCGTGAAACTCTGTTATTGGCTTAAGAGATAGTTGTCATCATCTCGCTGTCAATGTTCAGTGTATGCAGACTTTAAGCTGCTACTTTGTCGCAACTGCATTGTGCTGTTCATTGATAGTGGGTTGAAATTTCACTTAAAATGTAATTTGGAAATAGTTCCACTACACAAGATTTGTTGATTATTATCTATGTTATTAGTTATTTCACTATAATGTATGACCCATCTGCCATTGGTTTATTATGGCGGCAATCTTTTATCCTACTGAGTAAGATTTGACGGTTATATAATTACTCATATCTTCGTCATTCATGAACCGATTTGAAAAATTCTTCTTTTATCTGAATGGATCTACTTCCCGATTGGTCCCATAGAAATTTCATCAAAATCGGTTCAGCAGTTTGGTTTTTAAATCAAAATAGCTGGAAAAAATATGTCATCCAAGTAAAAAAAAATTGCGAAATTGATACTTGACAAGGATTTGTGTGTGATGCGATAACTAAAAAGGGTAAAATAAAAAGTTTTTGCAAAAGACAACCGACTTCCAAAACAAACACAAAAATGTGGAAAATAACTTTACTTTCGGAAGTCGGTGCCAAAAAAGTCAATGAAACAAACAATTAAGTAAAGTTATTTTTTTATTTTTTTTTTTGTTAGTTATTTTCCACTTTCTTTGTGTTTTTTTGGAAATCGGTTATTTTTTTGCAAAAACGTTTTTATTCTTATTTTAGATCTAATATTAGTTTGTAAATAAGGTAAATATTTTGATGATTTAATCAAAATTACATAATTTAGCAATCTAGTATGTATTTATTTTGTAATCTTTTATGTTAAATTCGATAAAATATGAACATCAACTTCAGAGAATGGTTTGAAACGACTTGATATATTGAAATTGCAGTATAAAATCTAAAAAAACATTATAAGTATCATTTAATCATTACTAATTCATTTAATAAGCAATATAAAGTTAATAAATATTTAACTTGATTATTCAAAGATCACAACTAGCTTTCGTTCGGAAACCAAGTCTTTTGAGTCCCAGTAAAAGCCATTTCTATAAAACATCTGGCCATAAAATATCTTTCAGAAAATGTAAATTAGGTTTGTTTGAAATTAGAACCTTTCTGTTCTCAAGATATTAGTTTACGATGATTATTAATTTAACAATATTCTTGTTTTAAAATAATTTGACGTCTGACAACCGACGTTGCTACAAATTAATCTGATCAATACTGAGAGTTGTTAAACAGTCGGATATTCTCGTATACATAAGGGCATGCCATCACACTCAACACATTGTGCCGATGGATGCATTGAATATCGAAGGTCATAGAAGGTTCCCAGGTATGGGATGTAGGCATAACTGTTAAGATCTCGATAATCACAAAGTCGACACAAAATCTTAAAATACAACCACATACTTCAGCCTGAGGTCTTACGTTCAATTCCCGGGTCGGACAAACTGTTATTGGGTTTTTCCATCAGGAATTTCTCAGTAGCAGCCAAGGAGCCTGGATTTGTGCCCGGTTGATGTCAATAGGCTCTCCCCTTATTACATGGAACTTAAACATATCTAGCGAAATCTGGATGTACTATTAGGTACATCTCTGCCTAACCCTTCGGGGATTACAGGGGTGATGTTATGTTTATGTTATACTTCAGCCTTACCTACGCATTCCACTGCAGGATATAGAGTTCTTCCATTCTGCTCCTCCGCCCTACGCATCTAAATACGACTAAATGCGACTTGGTCCACCTAGCTGGGATGCGTCCTTTCATCGCCCGCATCAGTGAGGTACGGCCATCAGAGTCAAAACCTTGCAGAAAATCTCAACACAGTATAAAACAAAGTCGCTTCCCGCAGTCTGTATGCTTAGATCTTTTAAACTACTTAATGGATTTTAATGCGGTTTTCTCAATCGATACAATGAATTTACAAAAAGTTTTTTGTAAATTGGTTGAAATATGACGATAATTGTTAGAAGTGTTGGAAAAAGTCAAGCCGCCTAATATGCCCGTGCGAAGCCGGGTCGGGTCGCGAGTAATAAACAAAAGTACAATGTTTCCCTACAAAAACATCTCGAAAGCATCTTCTATCTCCACTTATAACAACGACGTATGTCCCTGTGAACACAAGACAGCTCAGCCATTGTCTCTGTGTCTGCGAGACGTGGCGTAGGTGTCTACGTTACCTATACGTTACTGGCTCATTATTTGGACTCATCGTACCGTGAATCGCGGCCGGTGTTGACAACCTTTGGCTGTTTAAAATAAATAAATAAACATTTATTCCAGAAACACTTGCATATTTGTTAGTAACAAAAGTGTGTTTAAGTGTTCCGTTCTTTTTTTATTCGAACATGACGTGACTTAAATATTATTAAGTGGTGAAACGTGGGTGTACTAAAGACTTCTCTGCTTAACTCTTAGAGGATAACAACCGTGGATTTTATTTGTTATAGTTCTGTTCAGTTTTTTAATCTGTCGAATTTGACAGAAATTGACAGAATCTATCACATTTAGATAAATTACCAAATGGAATTAAGGATTTAAATATTATTCAATTTAAAAACAAATTAAGACATCTATTATTGGAAAAATGTTATTATACTATTTACGAATTCCTTAATGATAAATTGTAAGTTATTTGACATTTATATTTATTTAATTTTGACATTGTATTATTATTTTTATTTCCATCCATTATTATTTTTATGTATACTCAATTGTTAATGTTTTGCTTGCTTCCTCTGACTTAAGTTATGTTGTGTTTTTGTTGTAGTTATTTTATTTTAATTATTTAATTAATATTTTATAATAATTTCTAAGTGAAAGAGTGTACACACCTCTAAGGTAGATTTTTTGAGGAACGAATTATTTATTATTAAGATCCCATGTAAAATGTACCAAAAATCACACCAATAAATGAATTTGAATTTAGACATTCATCTTTGCCCTCGCCTCTGTCTGTTACGCGTTGTCGACTTTTGAATCCTACGTCGCCATTCTCTTTGCAGGTAAGTGTCGTCATCCGTCAGGCCAAGCTGTTGCATGTCTTTCTGGACATTTGTCATGCAAGAGTTTGCGGTCTACCTCTCCCTCTCTTTGTTGTAGCCATGGAAAGGCACTTTCTAACCGACTTCAAAAAAAGGAGGAGGTTCTCAATTCGGTTGTATATTTTTTTGTGTTTGTTACCTCATATCTTCGTCATTTATGAACTGATTTAAAAATTCTTATTTTATCTGAATGGATCTTAGACGGAAGTCGGTGACTATTGTTTGACTTTTTTGCCACCGACTTCCGAAAGTAAAGTTATTTTCCACTTTTTAACCGACTTCAAAAAAAGGAGGAGGTTCTCAATTCGGTTGTATGTTTTTTTTTTTGTGTTTGTTACCTCATATCTCCGTCATTTATGAACCGATTTGAAAAATTCTTCTTTTATCTGAACGGATTTACTTACCGATTGGTCCCATAGAAATTTCATCAAAATCGGTTCAGCAGTTTGGTTTTGAAATCAAAATAACTGGAAAAAATGTCATCCAAGTAAAAGAAACTGCGAAATTGATACTTGACAAGGATTTGTGTATGATACGATAACTAAAAAGGGTAAAATAAAAACTTTTTTAAAAAAACCGACTTCCAAAAAAAACACTACAAAAGTGGAAAATAACTTTATTTTCGGAAGTCGGTGACTATTGTTTGTTTCATTGACTTTTTTGCCACCGACTTCCGAAAGTAAAGTTATTTTCCACTTTTTTAGTGTTTTTTGGAAGTCGGTTTTTTTTTGCAAAAAAGTTTTTTTGTGTTTTTTTTTGGAAGTCTGTTATTTTTTTTTTGCAAAAAAGTTTTTATCATGCCCTTTTTAGTCATATTATCACACACAAATCCTTGTCAAGTATCAATTTCACAATTTCTTTTATATGGATGTCATATTTTTTCCAGCTACTAAACTACTAAACCGATTTTGACAAAATTTCTATGGGACCAATCGGGGTGTATATCCTTTCAGATAAAATAAGAATTTTTCAAATCGGTTCATAAATGACGAAGATATGAGGTTTGTTACCTCATATCTTCGTCATTTATACACACAAAATAAAAAATAAAACCTAGTTGGGAAACTCCTCCTTTTTTTGAAGTCGGTTAAAAATAAGATTCAACCCGAGCTCAGCAATAGCGCTTAAGTTTAATTGAATCGATCAATCATTATTTACTTATCATACATAACATCACGCCTGTAATCCCCGAAGGGTCGGCAGAGGTGTACCTAATAGTACACCCACATTTTGCCAGTTGTGTTTAAGTCCCATGTAATAGGGACTTGCCTATAACTTGGCATCAATTGGGTACAAATCCAGACTCAGAGGCTGCTACTGAGAAATTCCTGATGGAAAAACCCAATAATACACACATCAAAAGTGTCTAGGGATCAAGCATTTTTATGCGGATTTCTTGAGATTGAGATGTGGCTTTGTAATAAATTTATGATTTTATAAATTTATATGGATCCTTTTTGGTGCATTTCATAATTTGAATCAGGAACTCTCAATCAAATTCGAGTAAAAGATGAAAATAAGCTGTCAATATTTTCCCTATAAAAACATACAACGCATTGAAGACATTATTAGTGCTACTGTTTCCCTACTACTGATTAAAACCAACGTTATTATGGAGCGGCGACGTCATTTAAGCAGGGAAGAAATGCTCAGAGCCGTGGGAATGATAGAAGCTGGTTCCCGGCAACGTACTGTGGCTTTAGCTCTGAATACAAGTCAGAGTGTTATCAGTCGACTTTGGACACGTTACCGAAGCACTGGTACCGTGGCTGAGCGCCATGGAGGACGGTATCGCTGCACCACACGGAGACAAGACCGATACATTCAAATCTTAACTCGAAGAGCTCCAACAATAACCGCCATGATGTTAGCCGTGAGGCTTCATCACTCTTCAGGGAACTTAATTAGCGACCAAACAGTCAGAAACCGCTTGCATGAAGTGAACCTTCATTCCCGAAGACCGCTACGGGTACCACCTATAGCAATGCACAATCGTAGGATTCGATATCAATGGGCTCTTGAACACAGAAATTGGGCAGAAGAACAATGGCGTTTCGTGTGCTTTTCTGATGAGTCTCGTTTTGGTATGAGACCGGATACAAGACGTATACGACACTGGAGAACCCCTGGACGCCAACAGCGATTAAAATCCTGCCAGGAAGTCCATCCTTATAGTGGTGGAACCATCATGGTATGGGCGGGTATTTGGATCGGCGGAAGAACTGAGTTGATTTGGATCAGAGGCAACCTCAACGCTCAAATTTATGCTGAGACGATTGTATCAGACGTCATCGTTCCTCTACAAGTGCAAATCGGTCCCTTATTTCAGTTAATGCATGATAATGCACGACCGCACACCGCAAGAGTTGTAAGACAGACTCTCGCCGCAGCTAACATCAATGTCCTGCCCTGGCCTGCTCAGTCGCCAGACTTGAACCCGATTGAGCATGCATGGGATATGCTACAGAGAAGAGCTCTGCCGAATATGGAGGGTATCCAGTCGCAAGAAGACCTTTTTTTGTTGTTGCAACGAACATGGGCGGCCATTCCACAGCGTGATTTGGATGAACTCATTTTGAGTATGCCAAACCGATGTTCTTGTGTTGTTAGTGTTCGCGGTAGAAACACGGATTATTAATTGTTTAAGTTACCCAATAAAATTTTAAAGAAAACTGTTATTTCAGTCTTTTTTTCGAACTTTAATGTTAGTGGTTCAAATGTCAAAAATCCCTTTATTAGGAAAATGGCAAATTTCTTTATTAATGCAAAGGTGACTTGGTTTATCGTTACTGTGACAAACGAAAACACTTTATTTGATGAATCCTTAAAGAAAATTTTAATTAATATCAATCAGGAGAAAAGTTATTGCAAAAATATATGTTGATCCCTAGATACTTTTGATGTGTGTACTTTGCTCAACCTGAGAATCGAATCCAGGACCTCATGCTCTGCAGTCTCGCATGCGATCATTATTTATTTATATGAAAAAGAATTAAAAAGTAACTAAGTAGGTGCGTATCTGTTCCCACCAACAGTTGTCAGCCCCTGTCCACAAAGTATACGCGTCGTATCTCTAACTGACACTCGTGGCATTGTCCCAACATCTCCCAGCTTCACAATATGACCCGCTTGTCATCTGTCATGAAAACTAATCCCCAGAATAGTATAACGTTCACTGTGGTCCGAAAAATGGACGTACTATCAGCACAATTCCAGTAAACACAGTAACAATAAGAAAGAGCGAAAGTCAATCAAAGATTGAATTTAGATGCACTTCTGAATCAAGACATCTATTTGCAAAAAAATATACAGGTTTATACGAGATGTTATATAAAATTTGTGGTACATTGTACACAGAGGGTGCTTCAAGACGACCGTCGTAACTGAGCCAGGCCCAAAAAACGCCGGCGTGACGATCTGGACTCATTCTTAACGGAGTGGTCGGAGAAGGCAAATTGTAAACAAAATTGGAAAGCAATTGGGTGGCCTTTGCCAACAGTGATACAAAAGAAAAAATTACATTGTACAGGCCATGTTTTGCCTTTTTAGGGCGAGCAAACTCATAAAAAAAAAAATGTTCGTTAGGCCAGGATTGTTTTTTATTTTTTCAAAACAGATAAGTTTTCAGCAAACCCATTTTTACAGATGTTAAAAATTTTGCACCCAAACCTACGCTTGGTTATTTTGTTTCACAATGAATGTCGAAGTTCCGAATGAATGAATGAATGTCGTGGCTTTGCGCTCAGTCCGTTTAGTTAGAGCAATTTATGAGCCAGTTAAAATCTGTCTTTGAGATAGCAAAGCGCCTGTTCTTGGTTTAGCAGAAGTCATAGGAAGCATTGGTCACCATCCGAAGGCCAATTTTTGGACTTACTTAATAAACGTTCAAACCCAATTAGCAAACAAGCGAAAATCAATGTCAAAAACTTTTCGAAATGGGAGGTGAGTTTTACGACAGATTGAGACATGCTCACTCGTATTTGCGCGACTGGACATTTGCGCTACTTAAAGGCCAGTGACCTTACAGACAAAACGTCACATCACCCCTGTTATAACTTGAATGGTGGGCTAAGTTGTGATTGTGTATCGTAAGTCTTAGATAGACTGGAAGGAAATAAGTAAGATCGCTATTTTTTTTCTTAATTTGAAACGGTGGCATTTTCTGTGATTGTCAAAATGAAAATCTAAGACGGCGCCGAGGAAAATTTTCGGTTTTTCTTTCATTGGTGTCGTCCATGACTTTTGGGGTCGCTGACTACGTATAATATGCTATGACTCCGAAAATTTTGTCCGTTCGCGCATAAGTACATGCGCGCAAATGGGTTCGCGCAAGTGTCCTAGATCGTCGTTTAAGATAGGCGCGCATGAAACACACGCGTGCCTCTCTTAGACGAAACGGGGGAGTTGCACACCTCACTCCCCCCGGGACGAGGCTCGCAGGTCAAGCGGGCCGGCACCAGTCCGGAGCAGCGGAAGTCGCATTAGTTCCCGCTGCCCCCCGACGCAAGTGTGCGAGGGAACACCGGTGTCGTTTTTAGTCAGTACGAGTCTGACAGACCCCTCCGCTCTCCCCAAGGCGGAGGACATCCATTGAGGATTTCAACATCGTGAAAAAAAGTGTCCGAGATCCGTCCTAGGTCTATTATTAGGTTCGGTACAAAAAGAAACCTGGGATGTTTCTTTTTATACCGAAAAATCTCAAATCCCAAGTTGACTCACACCGTTGGAGCGGAACATAAGAGCGATGAATCAGGGAGAGTCGACACCAACGAAAATACGAAATACTGCGTAAATCTTGTTCTAAAGATACGTCAGTACTTTTTTTACCATCGATACGGCTTGAGTAAACAATGCCTTTCAAAATACTAAATGTGTTTGGTTCGACAAAATAGAAGGACGTTTTTTTTGGTCTTTGAATTTGATTTTTATAATATCTTTTGCCCGTGACTTAAAAAATAAAAAAAATCTCAGGTACGTGATATCCGGCTAAAAAGTACCCAATGTCCCACGTCATGTTATCTTTAACTACGTGCCAAATATAAAAATCCGTTCAGCTGTTAAGACTTGAAAAGGTAACCGACGTACATTATAAATACTATTAGTAATATAGCTACTGAAACTGAGACTGCCTCGTTGGTGGAGTGATGACTGCTGAACATGAGGTCCTGGGTTCAATTCCCGGGTTGGGCAAAGTGCTATTGAGATTTTCCATTAGAAAGTTTTCGGTAGCAGCCACGGAGTCTGAATTTGTGCCCGGTTGATGGCAATAGGTTAACACCGTATTAGATGAGACTTAAACATAACTGGCGAAATATGGGGGTGTGGGGCGTGATGTTATGTTATGGTATGGCTGCTGAAAGTACCAAACAAGTCGCCAAATTTTGGGCCGACTCAATTTCGATTGTCATCGACACGCCAATAAGAACAAGTCATTTGGATAAATTTGAAATACCGAATGAACTAACAAACCCATCATTTCAAACCAGTCCAGATGAAAATATTAGTAAATCTGAAACCGATGCTATCAGCAAGAAATATTCCCATGCCTTTGAGAATAACTGCGCTTCAGAACTTGCAACACAACCTTAAGTTTACGCTCCAGAAAGTATCCCACCTTATTTAACATCTCAGCAATAAGGTTTAGTTTGGAGTTTTTTAAGTGAAAAGTAATGTTTGTTATATCTATCCAAAGAAATAGCAACCACTTATCATTTCTCGACGTGGTAATAAATATAGGGATGTCACACAGCGCCATCTGTCTTGCTAAACTCTTTGTTTTGTTTATAGGCCGTCGATAAATAATAGCGTCTAAGTTTTGTCGGATAAAGATAGCGGCTTCCGGTGGTCTAGGAGGGTTGAAACGTTATAGAACACTGAATCGCAGCCACGTCATCAACCATAGCAATAACGGTCATTGACCCACATGCATTTATTGACGAATTTTATTTAAAAAACGAAAATAATGGCCCGGATCGAAATCAATCCTGATTCTCAACATTTTCCCCAGCAACAAAACGAAAAAAAAACCTTTGATTTAATTCGTGCAAAGAGATATAAGGAAAAGAGCAATGACCGCTATTGTTATGCTAAAACATAACATATAAGACGAAAAGTTTGTGGCGCCAAAAATGCGTTATGCGCATTACTTCTGTCACGGCAGCCATTCTTTTTTTTAATATTAGATGGGTCTACTCTTGACCTCAATCATTCACAGCTGTCATTGGCTTTAATCAAGTATTTTCGATGAAACGATGACACGCTTGTTTTGAATGGACAAGAGTTGACAACGTCGCCTCTAGCAGTGGCCACCGAAGCGTTTTCGTGTTCTGTGGCTCATCTCATCTTTCTATTGTGGTGTGAGATAAATTGAACAGCAGCAGGTGCAGTCTGAAGAATATTGCGACGGAATAGCAGTGGCTTTACCGTGTGTTGGTGTTTTATGAGCGATCTTCTGAGCGGATTTGCCCGCAACGAGGTCGGTAACTAATCCACGGGAACGTACTGCTGGGATAACAAAGTATCCTATGTCTAACCCAGGTCATGGCTGGTTGGTTTGCATATGAGTTAGATTTCATCCAAATCTATTCTTCTGTTAAGGTGAGGAAAGGCGGAAAAAGTTACGTTCGCAATAAATAATATTTAAAGGCCTTCTGTTTTTGGTATTAACTTCGGATAAGGCATTAAGTCCGCCTTTGTACAGTTTTTACTTGTGCATAAAGTTTTAATAAATAAGGAAGGAATAGATGGATACGCACTACGATATTCATGAAAAGAAATTAGGACTTTAACATGAAAACCTTCTCGAACTTTCAATTATAAAGTTGTCGGTGCTGTAGTTGCATATTCGTAAAATAATCCTCTTGTTTTCCAGATGTAGGTATATACGAGACTAACAACATGGACCGATTTTAAACTGTCATGATTAAAGTCATCCAAGATCTTAGATAGTCGTTACAGGTAGTCAGTTGCTCGAAAGTCCGACAACCAGTCTTACCAAGGGGTATCGTATTACCAAGTACTAACTGGGTTGTGGAGGTAGATAGGCCGTCGCTCCATCTAAAATACCGGTAGACTGGAAACGGACCCGTACATAATTGTGAAAAAGGCTAGGCAGATGATGAACATTAAAGTCATCCAAGAAATATTTCAATAAGTTCAGCAGTTCAATAGTACAAGAACAAAGTTACTAGCTATCATAGGAATTTGTAAGTTAAATACTACGTACTTACCTACATTAGACTTTTTCTGTTATGTAAACAGGTGAGTCAACTTCACATAAAATTGACTATATGTACACAACATTTCATAAGCAGCAATGAGATCTGCCATCTCATTCTACATTCATGAATACAAGTCGGTTGTCGAGTCACTAAAATATATTATAGTGTCAAGTGTACCCCTGCAGATGACTTGCAAATTCTCTGGAGCAAGCTTCTAAATTGCGAAGCTATTACTGAGGCAGTTTGAGTTTTCTTCATTTTGGAATGTTTTATATGTTTTGAATTAAATGCAGTGATAATAATTAAGAAAATGTATTGAAGTCTTTCAAAGAAAGGTCAGGTGCGGTAGTACTCGCAATCGGCGTGCGTGCATGGCCCTAGGGTCTCGGATGCATGAACGTGGAAAAGGAGTATGTAAGGAGCTTAGCAGGTGGCGTTCTGTAGTTTCTGGCTAGTGGCTTCCACCATCGGTAAGAGGCGAGAGTTAATGTATATTGTAGTGTACCCTATGCAGTGGAAACCTAGTGCAGCAGAGGCTGAAAAGCCGACAGCTTTTTAAAGTGTGTCACCCCACTCACTGGCCAGGGGCCTAAGAAACGACTGAGGCTTGGCGAGACAGTGCTTTCCTACCACCTGCTGAATATATCCCACCTGGACATGAATTGTCATGGCTGACCTGGAAGTCTTTAAATAGACTCCGGACCCAGATTGGCCATAACAAGGAAAACCTGCACAAGTGGAGATTCATAGATGACTCTGCCCTGGAGTGTAACTGCGGTGCTATTCCACAAACGATTGGGCTTGATTCATAACAGCAACTAATGGACTTAAACGCAAAACTACCTATTCGAATAACTTATTATGAATCAAAAATACAACTTATTAAAAATAAAACAATTACATCAAAATAACGAAAATCTGCAAACATATCAGACACGAAATCCAACTTTGGCAAAACAAACAGCTTTGTTCGATGCCACGATAAGTATACAAATTCACTTAAAGTTTGCCAGAGTGAACGTAAAACAACATTGTTTGTGTTGGCAAGGCGAGTGACGCCAGGGCGCAGTCGACAGTGGCTACGAGCTACGCTTGCTACGAGCTACGCTTACTACGACGCTACGAAGCTACGAGACTACGGGCTACGAATTTTTGGACATACACTTTTGTAGCTACTTTGTAGATGGTATAAGTTAGACTACCTAGAGGATGTATTGATGATTGATTTCCGCCGGACATTCGAGTGGGTATGTTGGATTTGAAGAAATTAAAGTCAATCAATCAAGAACAATTTTATAATTTGAATATATTTTTAACCATTTTCACTCGTCAACGTCGTAATGGTGACTGCCCCTCATCCCTTCTCACTTTCTTCCTCTCGTTATCTCTTTCTCACACATGACACATCCTTCCGGTATGTTTCAATTCCCACATGTTTACAAAATGTCAAAAAAAACCCTGTCCGATCCTTGAGGGTATTGTTGGGTATCGATATTAGATTCTATTTATGTAATCTTTTTTGGATAACAAGTAAAAACAAAAACACTATAGTATACACATAATTATGTAATTCATTCGAATTGCACCAGAAGGTAACAACTAAAGTCATCAAGCACAAAATCTCAAGTAACAAAACTGTTCACTCAAACTAGTGTAGTCTCTTTAACAAGTGCGGTCCAAAAGACAAAAGTTTTATTGTTCGACCAAGTTGCGACACAGATAGATTGCGTGCGAGCCACCCAGCAGATAAATTATAAGATTACCTACTTTATCTATTATTCTATTCATTTGCCCTCCTTGAGGGCGACCAGATAACTTTGTTTGTGTACGGTCAGTTGGGACGATGCGGGTCCAACAGATTTGTAATTATTCGGTGTAATTAAAACCGGAATTGGTGGACTGGCTTCAGATTGCGATTTATGTTACTTAGGGAAACGTATGTTGATGATAATTACGGTTGGCAACAGTATACAGGGTGGAAGAGGCACCGACGCGAAAACATCATTCTGAACCCCCGACATAGAAATTTTTCATTCGTAATTTAAAAAAAACACCTTTGAGGGTTCAGAATGATGTACTGAGTACGTGGTAACCATTTTCTCATCGGTGTCCCTACCACGCTGTATAATGATGGTAAAAAAACTAAGCAGGTTTAGTGCGGGATGTTGTACGTTACATGACTTAAATTTTTTTGGTTCGTAACTCGTAAGCCAGGGTTATTGCTGCGCCACAACTGCTTTGATGTGCCAACCAACTCTTTTGCAATGGGGAAGGGACACGTGAACCTACCTTGCCTTTTGGCTCCAAATGACAAGTTCTGAATACGCGCATGCTAAGAAAAACGCAGAGTATAGCCGACTCAGTTTTTACTATCCACCTATTTTTATTTTTCAACACGTAGTAAATTCGACCAACAAAATCTTCAAGATAAGTACATAACATAACATCACGCCTGTAATTCCTGAAGGGTTTGGCAAAGGTGTACCTGATAGTACACTCACATTTTGCCGGTTAAGTTTAAGTCTCATGTATAAACCGGGCACAAATCCAGACTCCGTGGCTGCTACTGAGAAATTCCTGATGAAAAAACCCAACAACACTTTGCCCGACCTGGGAATCAAACCCAAGACCTCAGTGCTCAGTGGTGCTTCGCGTCCACTCGACCAACGAGACAATCCAACAAGGAAGATAGGTACTTTTGCCAAAATATTAACCTTACTATAACACACACTACAAAATCGAAGTAGTTCTTTCAGTCATTGAAATCCTGAGCGAAAAATAATTTCAAGTCTTCGCGCAAAATTACAATTTCTAATGTTGTGGATATACGCGACCATAGTTTTACATGAACAGGAGGGTAAACATTTAAATCTACATTCAACGAGGTAAAGTCGAGAAAAGAAAATGGTATGCAGCCAAAAAGTATTAGAATAGGACTACAATCCGCATCCTTGCTAATATTATAAACGCGAAAGTTTGTATGTATGGATGTTTTTTACTCTTTCAAGCAAAAACTACTGAACGGATTTGGATGAAACTTGGTACACAGATAGTTTATAACCTTTTTTTTTCCGGATGGGAAATCATCAAATGACTTCTCCCGCTCTGGGCTGAGCGGGAGGGTGTGTCAGACTTTTACTGACTAAAACCCACCCATATTCCTTCATCGCCCTTTGTGTTCCGGGGCCGCGGTATCTCTTTCGAACAACCCGCAGCACCCGGCAGATAGTTTATAACCTGGATTAACATATAAGATACTTTATATCCCTGTAGTACAATCCCGTGGGACAATAACCGAACTCCACGCGGGCAAAGCCGCGGGCATAAGCTAGTCTATCATATAATCATCTTTACGGGGCTAACATGGCCAGAGATCGCACAGGATAGAGAGGTGTGGAAGGAGAAACGGGGCGCCTTTGACCAGCAGTGGGACACGATGTTGGCTGAAAAAAATAAATAAAAAGGGCAAGGAAATAATGACACAAAATACACTGATTACGTGTAATTAACTTTATTTAGTTGCTAAGTTTTAATTTTAGCCGTTTTTACCTCCATATCAACACTGCCCCAAGCCACAAGTCTAGTCGAGCTGCCTTCAATTAACGATATATTACAGTAGATACGACCTTTATTAAACGGGAAGCCTTTTGGCACATATGGGATCGTCATGTTTTGCATATCGTATTCACCCTGAAAAAAAAAAACAATTGGTTTGGAACTGGTTTGAAATTCAGTTGCAAGATTTGACCAACACATACTAACAAGGCAAGTCAAATAAAAAATTATAATAAATCACAATCAATTAATTGGTTTTTGTTAATATTTTGCATAAAAGTTTTTATTTTACTCTATTTAGTTATGGTATCTCATACAAATCCAGTATCAATTTTATATTTTACCTAGAAGTTATATGCACATCATCATTCATATCGAAAAAGAAAAATAAATGTATATTATAGAGGATAACACATAAAGTACCGAAGCAAATTTAATAAAATAAATGGGACCACCGCGAGTGCGTCTTCTATCAAATGAAAAAAGAATCACTTAAATCGGTCCAGTAATCACGGAGATATCGGTTAAAATACATGAAAAAAACAAAAAACATAACCTCCTCCTGAAGTCGGTTAAAAATAAAGGTACTGTTATTTTAATTGCATCAAGCGACCCATCGAAATTCCATGCTTCTCACAGGCTAAATAGTTTTTATGGCCAAGGTTAATCCGATGTTTAAAAACGCACGTAATTTCCGAAAAAAAAAAACACTTGAGCGTGACAAATTGGTAATAAGAGTCATTAATTCATCCCGTCATCATTGTCGTAGTAATCGTTTTTTTACGCGTTTAACTAACGGTTTATTGTATAGTTTGTGATTGGTTGCCTAAATGATAAATGACGTTTATTTTGCGAATAGGTTTTTACAAACATTTTTACACGTCTTCTTTTTTAAAACTAGGCCGGTGTTTCGTATCTGACTACTCTGAGAAGAAACAGCCGAAACAAACTCAGAGGTCTCTTTTAAGGCCCAGACATAATCTTGATAAACTCACATGAGGACTATGCAGATGAATGTCTGAGATGGTCTTTTGAAGAAAGAACCACATAGATTTGAGTGGACCTGTCCAGCCAGTGCAAGCATTTGTCAGTTATCGAGTAGCTCGACTCATAACTTAAGGAGCTCAATGAAACGATGAACAAAACCAAAGAAAGGACATTTGTGTAGGTCGCATAGTACTCAAACTGAAATACAATAGTAAAAACAAACAAAAAAAATATAATAAAATAATTAACAAAGTAAATATTCATGTCAAATCATTAAATGTCAAAGTCTATAAAAAAAGGAATAAACAATAAACAAATGAAAATTTGAAATCTCGACATTAATTGAGCAAATTTAATTGGAGCAGCTTAATCAAAAGCCTTTTTATCTTCGAGATAGTGATTAACGTTATAGTAGGCTTTTAGACATAGTTTCCGTTTTATAAACGATATGCCCAGAGGCATAAGAGAGGCATAAGAGGCATAGGTCGTATGTACAAAACTCTCTGTAATATACATGCGACCTTATGCTTCTAATATCGAGAAATTATACGGACCGCCTTTTCAATACATTCTAGTGCTATGACGTACTGACTCCTCATTGGTGATTTGAGTTTGTAACACGTCGCGTTTGATTAGCGTCATGGTAGACTGGCCATACGGTCATTTTTTAACATAATGATCATATTCTGAAACGAGACTAGATACTAAGACAATCGGTGGGCTTTTCATAACTGCAACATTTTCAAGTCAACCGGTATCACTTACATATGTAAATTTACGGCTGTTTTGGGAGGTGGGGGGAGGGCAGGATATGCGTCCACGTTCCTACATCTAGGACTTCATATATCATGGAAAAAGCAAAAGGAGTATGACCACGTCATACACGCACGCTGGTTGCGAGTGCTACGCATCTGATCTTTCCGAACAAAAGCCACCAAGAAACCGTTTGACGATCGACAGATTTGTCTGCTCATAAACCCCGCAATAATTTCAGTTTATCCGTGATCATGGTGCTTGCAACAGCACCGAAATATCGGGAACTCGAAACGAATAGCAAACATGGTAAATATCCCGTTTTATGTGGTAATGATAACCACCAAGAAGGTCAGAGTATGTTCTTTTAGGGCATAGGTTCCCAACCTCTTCTGGACTACCGCCCCCTTTACAAGAAAAAAAAATTCCAACGCCCCTTTTACAAAATAGTTATAAGATGCACATTTTAGACGGCTAGATAAAATGTTTTTTCATGAAAATAGAGGTATTTCATAACGCCCCCCATTTGCCTTCGGACCCGCTACCGCCTCTTGAAAAGCTCCAGCGCCTCGCTAGGCCCGCCCCCGTTGGGAACCTATGTTTTAGGGCATCTCCTCAAAGCGTTTTCTACCTGCCTTTAAAAAATACTTCACTACCACTTATTACTACTTTATTTACCGGAGGAAAAGGACAGTCTCCGCCTCCTAGTGCATTTCTTATTGCTTGACCGAAAATGACATCTGAATGTATCATGTCACAAAAACCAAAATGCATCTCAACGAAGCTGGGACGGTACCTGTTTGTTAGGAACTGGAAGAAGTAGAAGTCCATCTGTAATATAAAGAACATTGTAGTGACATCTATGACGTAAGATAGGAACTAAAAATCCTTCATCGTGCGATCAAAGTTATCCGCGACAAAACGATGATATACAAGATGGAAGGGAAATTTCTATGTGGGGAGGTTCAGAACGGTGTACTGAATTCGTAGTAACCTTGAATACATACAACAACCCGTCATAAACCGTCGGATAGTACCCCACCAGACACAACACTCGTCTGTTCGGAGTATCCTCCCCTTTCTACCAGGGGATACTTTACACCCCTGTTCTATTATCTCTACAACTTTATCGTTACTTCTAGACAGTTTAAGAACACTTCCTGATTAATAATAAATGGTATACCGCCGTTTACCCGAATTTTATTTGCCCTAATATCATTTGCCATAATAGTCAACAGCCATAATATCATACGACATAATACTCATTTGCCCTACTCTCATTTGCCATATTAGTCACGTGCCAGAATCATTGTTTCCCATAAAGTCACTTACCATAACATCATTTGTCATAATCATTGTAAGCCCTAATTATCACATGCCCTAATTATCACATGCCATAATTATGATATGCCATAACATAATTTGCCATCGACATCGGGTGTGTTGTTTATATCAAGAGAAATTGGATGCTATTGGGACTTTAGGGCACCCCGACTCGGACAGGTTAGGTTAGAAGGGGATGGCGGGGTCGTGTGAGCGAGCGAAGCGAGCGAATAGACCCCGCCATCCCCTTCGTGGTAATTTTTTTATAAACCACACAGAATTAGGAGCCCCGCGAAGCGGGGCTCCGTCGACCTAGCCCACCATCAACCATGCACAGAATGAAAATGAAATGTTGTTTGAAATAACTGGTAAACATTATTTAAATCCATTTTAAAACACAAATACAACAGCGAACTACTTTAGACGCAGTTACGGTATTGTCAATAAAATATCGCTTACAAAATGTTCCGTGTACCAACAATGTATTTATAACTAAAGTACATTTTAAAGCGCCTGTAGAAACATCATGAGTAAATGCGTCGCTTGGAAAAAGATTCGAAAACAATTTATTGTGGCGCTTAAATATAATGTCATCATGTGTAATGATTATTACGGGGCTTAAATATTTGTCTAATACTTGTTATGCCATTTAAATATTATGCCATTTAAATATTATGTCTAATAATTGTTATGGCACATAAAAATAAGGCAAACAATACTTATGGTATTCGTATCTTATGGTATCTAAAATTCGGGCAATTAAAAGTATGTCATATGTCTTTTAGGGCAAATGAAACATTCGGGCAAATGAAATTCGGGTAAATGAAATCCGGGAAAATGATGATTATGGCATATAATCTTCGGGCAAACAATAGACAACCATAATAAATTAATATATTTTAAACTACCTGATAGAGTTAAATTATATTTGATTTTTTTAATTTGCATTTTATATTTGTAATATTTTTATTGATATTTTATATTTGTCACTGACATACAAATTAAATTACACAAAAGCCAATTAATGGCTTTTGTGTAATTTAATTTGTATGTCAGTGATGATAAAACATAGCAAGAACTTTTATCACATATAAGATCCTTAACGTCGATACCTTTGTATAACAAATAAATGATTCTGATCCGGGAATCGAACCCTGGCAGAGCCCATGCTGACCAGTCGCACTTACGAAGACGCAACTACACATTTTTTAACGAAGCCACACGCGACGGAACATCTTACGACGGAACATCTGACTTTGAATCCTGACCGCCCTTATTTATTTACTTTTACTATCGGACGCAGTTCTGTCATAATGATACAAGATAACCTACTATCTCTTATCGATTCAGTTAAGTACGTCAACCCAACCGAAAATTCTAAAAGAGGTTTATTAGTAACATTCACAAATCAGTACATTAAATGCTCCCCCCCTAATGCGGGTGTAGGTACTATTAGGTGCACCTCTGCCTAATCCTCCAAGGATTACAGGCGTAATGTTATGTTATTGAAAATGCTCTGGTATTAAAATCTGTCTCATATACATCCAAAACGCATTCTAAGAACACATTTAAATTAATCAGAATTTAGTATACAAAATCATAACAATTACTTCGTAGATGAGAAATTTTTTGGTCTGGCTTGGAACATTTTGACTGAACTACGTCCACTACTTACCTTTAAATTATTGGATACTGTCCGAAGAGTATGTACGTACACCTCCACATAGTACCTAGGATCCTGTCGCTTCAATCGTTTACTGGACAGAGTAAAATTTTGGAAAAATTTCGTGTCAAACCAGTTTACCATTGGATGCTCAGTACTGATGTAGGTAATCTACGAAAGAAATTATACAAAAAATTATAAGAAATCATATTAGTTTAGGAAGAGAGTAAAATAGAATAGGAAAAAGAGTCTTGGTCAAAATGGGTGTAAGTAAATAAATAAATTAAAAGCTTTATTGTTCTAGAGAGCATTACACAAGCTGAATATCACTTGCCTCCACACTAGGATTTCCTGCGTTGTGGAGACTAGTCTCCTTCGTCTTACGAGATAAATAACGAGTAACCATAATAAAAGGTACATAAAATAGCATCGTATAGGTAAGAATACTTAGGTCAAACAAAGAAAGTCTAACAGGATTGAAATCACCATCATTCTCCTGCCCTTAACCCAATTTATTTGGGGTCGGCGCAGCATGTCTTCTTCCATACTTCTCTAATACTCGTCATCTCAGCAGTCACCTCCTTTCTAGCCATATCATCCTTCACACAGACTGACTTGACTTGACTTGGACTGTGTGATAGTATGAATGTAGATGGCAATAAGAGTTTATTACCATCTACATTCATACTCAACATTTTTCTCAAAACATATTCGATAACCGATTACCGCACAACTTTTCAGTCACTGGCGCCACTTTCAAACTTCCTCTTATATACTCGTTGCTTATTTGATCCATTCGCGTTACACCACGCGAAAATGATAAGGGAGATCTCTTAGCATTCTCATCTTAGCCAAATGCAAATGCCTTTCATTCATCTCTTTTGTGGACCAAAATTTGAAATCATATCCCATAATAAGTACTCTAATTCATACTATTGCGACAAGTACCAGAGAAGGGCCAAGTGAAAATGTTTGAATTCCTGCATTTTGTCGAAGATTTGACTATAACTGTCATTTGTTTTTACAGCAAACCTAGCTGAAATTACTTGTGCTATAACTTAGCTCACATTAACTAATCCATTCAAAACCGACGAAGGCCTGTTTTTAACTTAGGACTGTTAGGGCTGCGCAATGGAACCCCTTGTTAGGTTCTTCTTATTTTTATTGTTAGTTTGAATATAAGGTCGATTTTTTGCTAAATAAGTACATAATGAGGCAAGATATTTCGAGTACAGGTGCTTCTATTATTTATATTACAATTCTGTTGGTCTTATACCCATTTATACAAAACTGTCCATGCTTAAATTGAACCCTTTTTTTTCCGGATGGGAAATCATCAAATGACTTAAAGGGCGATGAAGGAACATGGGTGGGTTTTAGTCACACTCTCTCCCGCTCTGGGCTGAGCGGGAGAGAGTGTCAGACTTTTACTGACTAAAACCCACCCATGTTCCTTCATCGCCCTTTGTGTTCCGGGGCCGCGGTATCTCTTTCGAACAACCCGCAGCACCCGGCAGGCATCGGCCCTTGCGGGCCCCTTCCCTATGCTGACATCTCTTTGAGGCGCGCGTGGAACACGAACGCGCCGTCGACACGGCCTGTCGTCCTAAGACGGAGGGACGGCGAGCTAGCCCTTAGCTCACCGTCCACAGGCCCGTTAAATTGAACCCTAAACAATCATTTTCAGAGTGGTTTCGTGGTATTCCACTCAAGTTTGCTGCTCAATTCACATAGGTATCATTGATAATTGTGTCTCTGCAATATCTTCAAATCCTCTTCTTAATTAAATCTTTAGTAGCGTAAATATAATAGTTGTCTAGCCTTGTTTTAGTAGCATTTCCTTGAAATTAGTCAAATAAATACTAGGAAAATAAAAACAGGTATGAACAGGTAGGGACTTACCTTTTCTGAATTACACGTAGTACTTTTGTAATGCAAATTAAATAGCAAAACAAAAAATACTTCTTTTAAATTCATTATTAATCGGTATATATTTGAAATGAATGTTTAAACACTCAGTCAATTTATGACTGATGTTTGAGTGAGGACAATCAAGTAATAAAAGAAAAATAATGGTGACCTTGTGGTAGGGACAGTAATAGCTATGGTTATTAGGTAAAAAATACCGGATGCTTTATCGAGATATGTAAGTAATGATGTGTAGTTTAATACCTATTATCAACCTACAAAGTAAAACATATCGTGTTTTTGTAAAAAAAAAATGGCGTTAAATTGATGTTACAGTTTCCATTTCTTACAACCTAAACCGGGCCCGTACCAACACCAATTATAGCAGTATTATTTTAATCTTACGTCAGTATGGAAAACAGATGGAGTGAGACGTCTTCTAGAGCTCCATCTCATAGTTGGATCCTAGCCAATGTTACCCAAATAAAGAACAATTTTAAAGAAGCACAAGATGCCATTGGAATCTTCGACCTCTCTAAGGCATTTGAATGCGTAAACCATGAGACACTGCTGCTGTAACTGAAGCACTGCGGGGTTAGAAATACAGCTCTTAACTTGCTTAACCTAAAAGATAGACAGGTTAAAGTTCAGGTATAAACTCATTATGGTCTGAAATGACAACGGGCTTTCCTCAAGGTTCCATATTGGGTCCATTCCTCTTTTTAGTTTATATTAATGATTTGCCCCAATTAATTCAAAAGCAACCGAAGATGGTGTTATATGAAAAATAATCATTTACGCAGTTCGGATTTATCCTTGATTTCTTTTGGAATATTGTTTTTGTACTTTGATGAATTCATTCATCATGTTATGGCATTCTTAGAAGGATTTCACACAGGTGTCTCCGGAGATTTGCGGCTTTGCAACGTTATGATTTCAACGCACTGAGTACCACACCAAATTACGACAATACGTCGCAGACTCGCAGTGTTTTTAAAAAAAACCTTCGAAATTATAAACAATACCTACTGCGCTGATCTGCGTTGGCGCTTCGGCGTCGCATCGCAGCACCACTCCCCGCGTCTCTCTGGCCTTTTGTCCGACGCGCATGCTGTTTTAACGCATCGTGTTACATGTCGTACTCATTTATCTGTCAAGAAGAGGAAATAAAACGGGTTAGTCCCCGAGTACCCCGATCCCCGAGGCACCCGTACCGGAGTACCCCGATTTATTTTCATCTTGAGAAAGTCAGTTTAGCTTAAAAGTACCGTCAGCAGATGAAATGTTAAATAAAATTTTATTACGTAAGTCTTTCTTGGTTAAGGTAAATATTATAATTAGAGAATACAATATAGAGATTTAATGTTCAATGAAACCACGATTGTTTTTCAAAATGAAAAGAAGTTCGTCGCCGTCTAATTCGCCCGTATAATTACTGCCGTCTGCCGTCCTGCATGGGTTTGGGGTGACCTAGCCAGGAAATAATTTTAAAGATTATATTGGTTTGTAGTTTGGACGTATAGGGTACTGAGTTTTTATATATTTTCTGTCCTAATCAAACCTTACCCTGTGAGGAGGTTATTTTCGAAACTCAGGACACATAATTCTTCTGTTTTTTAATCAATTGTATTATTACTGAGTTTTGAGTTGATTCGATCACGCAGTATGATTTTCCCATTAAAAGGTCAATCCTGAACTTCTTTTTATAGTGGCAATTATTTCCTTATGTTAGTATTCTTGCCAAGTTTCAAGTAAATTGTATCACGCTTTTAGATTTTTCATACAAACTTTAAAAACTCGCTTCCGTCCTGCATGGATTTGTGGGGTGTAACCTAGCCAGGTTTATACCTTTCATTACAAGGCATCTATTGGTATGTAGCTTGTTCGTATCGATTACTGTGTTTAAAATGACTAACAATAATAAACTTGTTAAGCTGATTGTAATAAATGTTTAATCAGCTTAATAAGTTCTAGACGATGATTATAAATATAATTGAAATTTAAAAAAAAAAACATTGTTTATTCAATTTGCCTATGTTACCCGGGATAACGATTCGAACGATACCACATATGTACATCGAAATCGGTTTGTGTGTTTAGAAGTTATGGTGGAATAAAGAAACTCACAAACATACACAAATACACGAACCCTGAAAACATAACACACCTTTTTTGGGCAGTCGTGTAAAAAACCGATAAGCTAGCATTCAGTAAGTAAGTACTATTCAGTGCCTATTTACCTACTTCAAACACAAAATTAAATACACGAAGCGGAGTGCAACCTTTAATTGGCGACGGACGGCATCTGTTACAGAAATATATCGACTGACTATATTTTTTGTGATTATAACAATATTCTCCCCTTGCATATTAAACCTCAGGCTTTAGAAAGTACTTGCACGAGATACCGATTTTTACAACTTTAACGCGCGAAACTGAAGATGTAAAAGTTATTTATAATAAATATTACTGCTCTCAAAATAATTTTCATGTTTTAAAGTACAGTAGTCGCAAGGCACATAGTTTTTTTTACAAAAATAAAGCCCCATACCAAACGCTAACCTATTTTTACAAGGAATAACGACAATGTAATTGGCTTATAGATACCGGGTGATTTGTTCCGATGGGTCTGTGATTCAGTACGAAATGCCTGCGTCAACGAATTTATATACTTCCGTGCTAAACGTAAAAGCGGTATCTCAGAGAAAGCCAGTTTCGAGAAAATTTTAGCTTTGTAAATATCGTTGGGTAAAACTTTACGGATTACTTATTTTGCTTATTAGGTTTTTTTTTGTTTTAAAATAGATACTGGTATTTAGCTTAGTTGCATTAGATGCGTATTTATTTAAGCTATCCGATGCCATCAAAATCTACTTTACGATTTTTTTCGAGATTCCTCTTTTGCACTTAGTAGGGCAGTATATACAACATGTAACATAATTAACGCACAACCTCTTATGGGGTAATTGTACTCATAATTATGAACAACTTTTACTATGGGACCAAACCAAAAATCGCGAAAAAAAAAACAGCTGTTCCCTACATTTATGTTCGCTTAATTCGTCAAAATGTATGGAACAGCTGATTTTTTTTTTGCGATTTCAGGTTTGGTCCCATAGTAAAAGTTGTTCGTTATAATGAGTACAATGACCCCTTAAGAAGGTGTGCGTTAATTATGTTACATGTTGTATATACCTCTGTCACCTAAGTACACAGGCGTGTTTTGATGAAAATGACAGAAAATATTGAATTATGGTTTGGTAGATTGCTACCAAATCTTCAATTCTCTACCAATACATATTATACCAATACCAATATATACAATACCAATATATATTCATATTAACATAACATCACGCATGTAATCCCCGAAGGGTTCAACAGTCGCTTCAGAGTACCGTTACCTCTGACGGGTGCAAATGCCCAATAACAACCTTTAAAAAAATACGTGAATAAATATCATTTTAATTTTAACAGAATTGTCAGTGGTAGCACCGGCAGCAATCCAACAGCAACCTTATCAAGATGTTAATAAAGATCACTGTAGTTTGTCAGTGATGCAGATGTCAGAGGCTGATAAAAGACTGTAATTTCAACTAATGATCCTCGTGGCTTACGCACTCATTGAATACATGGCTATCCATTACCTAAATGGTAATACTTATCTAGTTGGCTCCATATAATGATAAATACAACTTTTTAACAAAAAATTGAACCGACGAAAACCGGAACTGAAAAGCGAAAAATAAAATACCTTATAGTCTGGCTAAGTTCCAAAGTTAAAGTAAGTAATTAAGTTTTGAGGCGGCGCCAATAAACAATAAACGAAGATCAATCAATCACCTAGTGGTGTGACCGTTGGACTGCCAAGTCTTAGGTCTCGAGTTCGAACCCAAGACACTCACCTCTGATTTTTCGAAATCATATGCGTATTGTATAATTATCACTTACTTCGGTGAAGGAAAACATCGTGAGGAAACCAGCATGCCTGAGAGTTATTTCTCGACCGCATGTAAAGCCAAGTCAGAGGCCCATGGGCGGCATAAAACTCTGACACCAGGTTAGGTAATAACCACACGATAAAGAAAGAAATCAAGCTACCATAATTTCACGCTATGCGTAATTGATTTTCTTGCAAAAGGAACAGAGAGTGCTCTTGTTTCTGCACAGAGGAGCACTCTCTGTTCCTTTTACTCTCATAGTCGGATGGGACGGCAATCCGTCATGACCGGAGAGAGATCAGGCGCAGGACCAACGGCTTAACATGCTTTCCGAGGCACGGGGGTATCATACCGCCAACTTGCAAACTCCGGGCTACTACTGAGAAATTTTTAATGAAAAAGCCCAATTGAACTTTTTGCCCGACCCGGGAATCGAACCAAGAACCCCACGCTGACAACGTGACCAACTTGGCAGCAAGATGACTAAGAAACACAATCGAGCCAATAAAATTTGTTGTATCAAATTTTATTGGCTTTTTTAATTTCACGAAATAGCTGCCTATGGGAAGAGACCTCCAGATATTGTAGTACTGAAAGATGTAAACAATTGCCTCGTCAACGGTGGTATGGGTATAGTAAAAATAAATAAATTGGCATTACTGCGCAGTGCACAGCTAGAGAAAGAAGAATTACCAGTTTGCATTGTAGTGAAAATTGACGATGAAAGCTTAGGAAGCAAACTGAAAGATAGCGATGGTTGTGTTGCTATACCTCCAGTGGTTGCCACTTTTCTAGGAATAAAAGGTCAAGGTGACATTGAACGCAGGATGTTGCCAGTAATTCTATGTTGGGCCGTCACGGTACTTAAATTAGCACGACCCTCGATAAAACAGTAATCGACCTGGGAAAGGTAGTTTTTGCTATATATGGCACTGAGCAGAGGGAAAACACTCGATGGCATTGCATTATCAGATTCAGAACCAAATAAGGTGTTAAACATACCACATGATGAACGAGCGCTTTTTCTAAATGAGCCCAAACACGATATAGCTGCTGTGGAGTGTTGCGGATCTCGAGCAACTGCCTTTCCTCTCCGTCGTCAGACCTTCGAAGGCAGTCTCATACTCCAGCTAGGTCTAAAGCTCTCATCAAGATGCATGAAATGAGCCCAAACACGATATAGCTGCTGGAAACTGTTGCGGATCTCTAGCAACTGCCATCCGTCTCCATCATCAGATACAATCCAGATCTCTATTACATGTTGTATTGTCATCAAAACTTCATATGTGTGGCAAATTTTAAATTTGCTACACATATGAAGTTTTCACAATATTAGTTTGTTTTCAGAATGGGTTCACAATTAAAAAAATTCAGTAGGAAAAAATCAATCAACCCCTGTTTTTCCCCTTTAGGGATGGATTTTATTTTTCAAACTTAAATGAGACCAACTTTGAGATATACACTCTCCGATAAAAAAAAAGGATTATTGAAATCGGACTTCTCAGTAAAAAGTTATGCGTGCTCATACATAAAAAAAAATACGGATCGAATTGAGAATCTCCTCCTTTTTTTTCGTCGGTTAAAAACTGGTCAGAAGCACAATATTATGTTATTAAACTTGAATGATTAGACAACCTAGATAAGTGTCTGTATGTGTGTAACTAATCATAGAACCCTTATTCCTCATTTCCGTCGTTTCATTGTCGTCGTGTCATTTGTGTCGTTTAACGTTAAATTGCTTATGTGCTTAGGTGACAGAGAAATGATTATACGTCATATTATTATCTACATATTATCGTTACACCCCGGCTCGCCCCCTGTAACATGGAACTTTAGCATTAAAAACTACTATTAGATATTCTATAATAATAAAAAAATATGCACAAGTATCAAAATGGGAAAAGTATTACAAAACATTCGTCCCCATCGTTGTCAATAGTAAAAGTGCCCAGGAGGCTGTCAGTATTGCCACGTCGGATGGCAATGCTGACTCTTGGGCCAAACACAAGGCCAGCCCTCTAGTCACGTGAAGAGTCGACCAACCGCTTGGCGATATCCCGAAATAATTTGTGGTTACTCGGACCCGATGGCTCTAGCGTTTCAATCCCAAACGGCTAAAACCATAATTACCAATTAAGTTTTTTTTTTGCGCTCTTTGAGGTTATCAGCACCTGCAGCAGCCGCCCCAGCGCTAGGAAGATGGGATATTGCAAGGGTGTCGACGCAAATTGCATCCCACACCAAAGGCCTACCCAACTTCCATGACATTATGGTCATACCATCTGGTCTCTTCTCATCGACGCATGCAAAGCCATTGGGTTCTAAGACAGCTGGCACCCTGGCGGTGGCAAAAGCACGACGGATGAGATCATTAATGCTAGCGTGACCTGCACTCTTACTGCAGCAAAGGCCATAGCTGGCAGAATGTGATTGTTCTATTGCGTATGCGTCTGTCTAACCTTATGTGATGACAGGCGTATTGTTATAGGCGTGTCTTATGTCCATTACTGTTTTGTGTATCATTTACAGAACTCGTTGAGATGGCAAAAAGTCTACAAGGTGTAACTGACATCGTGATTTCTCTGTCATAAACTCAGGCGATATCGCCAGGGTAGCCCGTTATATTCCATCTTACCTTTTTAAACCGTTGGTATCAGCCTCATAAAGCTGTATGTTGATCAAAATATGATGAGGTCGCTAAACAGTAGTTACAAATAATATGTACTTATGAAAGATGGATGGATTGTGTGTGGAATGATGTGAAAGAAAAACGAGTAAATGGTAGGCGTCTGACAGGGGAGAATGGTAGAAGAAAGCGGGTTGTGCCGACCCCGAGTAGAATGGGATAAGGGTAGGAAGATGATGATTATAAAATAAACAATGAGACTGTAGCGGCACTACAATGAGTACTTCAACAACATAGAATAAAAAGTACTACAGCGCCATCTATGACAACATTGAAAAACTAACATCAAATCCCTACATCGCGCATTTAAAATTATCCGCGACTTAAGCCCATATAGAAGAACCCGACTGCAAATGTCGGGCAGTAGCCCACCAGACACAGCACCCGTCTGGTCGGGGGTCCCCCCTTTTCTTGGAGTATTGAGGAACTTTACACCCTGTTCTTCATACTGTTAAAACACTCTTACCTCGGAACGGAACCACTACCTGATACGATAAACCTTAATCGCTAGACAAATGTACAGAGTGATTTATGTTTTTAATTTAATTTTAAATGGGACCCGTTACTGGTACCTTCGCTGGTCCATTGACCATGATTACATATTCTGAGTACCTTCATATCACTATCAAACCTTAATTTCTTATTTCCTGTCAATTTCGTGAAAAAGTTTGTGTGGGTTTCAGGTCATAGTGGAAGATATTCGCTGAGATAGGTCAGGTCCCATCACAACCTGCCAACAAATTAAAAAATCATAATGAATTTTAAATATTTTTCCATTGGTTTGCTTTTTTATTTGAATTACCAAAGTAATCGGTGCAGTTCTGAGAGAGTGAGTATGTTTTGACAGTTCTTATTTTTAATCGACTCCTAAAAAAAAGGAAGTTGTTTATTTGGTATTTTGTTTACATAATTATATGTACACCGTTTACTCCGTGATTACTGATACTGACCGAATTGAGGATGTTTGCTCGGTGGTCCCATTTAAATTTTATTTAGGTACTTTGCTTGAGGAATTTAAAGAGGAGAGTAAGCTTCCTTAATATGTATTTCATTATTTTGGGCCATATTGATGAAATGATGATATTAACTTAATAACATCTAGTGGCAATGTAAAATTTACACCTGACTAGAATTTGTGTAACATGTGGCACACGCCGGAAAATATGTTAGTCGAAAGCGCTCTAAATAGCGTTAAATGTTTTTTTTTGTAAGAAAAACAACGCTTCCATAAACATCACAAAAAAAAACTAGAAAATAGCTTAAGTTTCGGAAGGTTGTGACTTTTTTTTGTTTCATTGACTTTTATAAAAGTTTTACATAACTGATTCACAAGCGAATTCCACGAAACAATTAGGTCTCCATGACAGAATCATCAGATCAAATAAAAAAGAACTTCCAAAAACCAATTTAGTTTCTGAAGTCAATGCCTTTGATTTTAATTTTCACCAACGTCTTCTGACATTCATCATTTGCCTTGTCCCAACTACTTATGTTACTTGCGAAATTAACTTAAATTAAAATGGTTTCCTTCCGATATACCCTCATTTGTTCTTAAAAATATATACACCACGTGAAGTTTATTTTGGAATCAATTGTTTTTCTTTATGCGTTAAGTTTTAACAGTGCGTTATAAAGCAATGAAATCAATCTATACTGGCGTGTGTGCTGTAATACATCGTTATTAATTATCTTAATGTCACGTATCGTGTAGTTGCAGGCAAGAATTTCACATTCTTCAATGCGCCGAGAATAAATCAAAAAGTTTTAATGAAAACTTCGTAACTTTTTCTACTTGTTTTATTATTTCTGTCGTAGATAACCTACTTCAGTACTGAGCACCCAATAGTAAACTGGTATGACGTGAAAGCTTTTAAAAACTTCACTCTACTCAGTAAACGTTTCGGCCGACAGGATCCCAAGTACTATGTGGAGTTGTACATACAAACCCTTATCACTGCGGACAATAACTTAACGGTAAGTTTTAAAAGTGAGCACTGAGGTCTTGTGTTCAAACCCAAGCAAGCGTGTTACTTTATCTGATTTATTTACATGCCACTGCTTTAAACGGTAAAGGAAAACATCGTGAGTGATCATATCATACTAGAACCAAAAAATCGAATATCTGTAATATGTGGTTTTTACAACTTAGTTCAGGATGGCAATAGCAGTTTTGTGATCTGATGACTATATCCTGATGTTGCAGGTGGATTTCTACTTCTACCAGTTGCTAACAAACCGATACAAGCCCAGTTTCGTTGAGATGCATTTTAAATTTTGCGACATGATGAATTCTGACACATTTTTCGGTCAAACAATGCGAAACGCCTTAGGCGGCCGTCGCTGTCCTTATCCCCCGGTAAGTTGCATTACTTATTGTGCATATGTACATTAATTTTAAAACACATAAGAGTAAATATCAACCCCTTAAAATATATCATAGAGATCAAACAGTTGAACAAATTCATAAAACTAAATTTCTTTGTATTACAATTGATGAACATTTAACTTGGAAGGATCATATTGACGAAATATGTATTAAAATAAATAGATTTGTTTTTGCCTTGAAAAAAGTTAAAGATGAGACCTCCAGACAAACTGCATTAATGGTATATCACGCCTATGTTTGCTCCATCATCAGGTATGGTATCATTGTCTGGGGTAACTCTTCTGAAATTACTAGGGTTCTGTTAGCACAAAAAAATGCATACGCTCAATTTTCAATATGGACTGGACTGATTCTTGCAGACCAGTGTACAAATCACACAACCTTCTTACAGTTCCTTGTATTTATATATATGAAATCGCTAAATTTGTCAAAACTAACTCTTCACTTTTTGAATTTAAAAACAATATTAATAAACGTACAGTTACACAGTATCTATTAACAATGCCTGTTCCTAGGATTGAATTATTCAGACGTAACTGTGTGTATATGGCTCCACTTATTTTTAACTCTCTTCCAAACCCTATTACTGATCTCCCGTACAGAAAATTCTGCAGAGACAGTATCTGCAGATTAGTCATCATCATCGTTCATCATCGATCTCCTGCCCTCATACCAATTTATTTGAGGTCGGCGCATCATGTGTTCTTATTCCATACTTCTCTTTTACTAGCCATCTTAGCAGTCACCTCCTTTCTAGCCACATCATCCTTCACACAGTCCACGCAACGTTTCTTTTTACACAACTAAATAATTTATGGCAACAACCAGAAAACATTTTAGTAACCAGATGAATTCTACTATTTAATAAACAACTTTACCACCGCTAATTTGCGAACCGTTCCATTAATTAACTAGGTCCCACTAACCAATTAATGTTATTAAACACAGACTAACATAAAATCTAATTAGGTAACTAAATATTTAACTTAAGTTTAGGTAATCCCCGTTTTTACTATGGAAACAACAAATTAAATTGGGGAAGGCAATTAATTAAAAGGTTTTATAGTAGGCAATTAATTGTAGCTAAGTTTCTGGTTACGACAGCGTCGGATAATTTGTAGTACCTATTAAGATTTTCATCGTTAAGTTTTTCGGAGGCTGTTAGCTTTCAGCAAAGTTTCGTTTGGTTCTAAGGACTAGCAAATTGATATCGGTTTTTCATGAAGTTTCTGTTTAAAAAATGTTTTATTCCCTCTATTGCGTTTAAAATACTTAATTGCGTTTCAGTTTCTTTAACAATGGCATTTAATTGATAGTGTATCGCTCATTGTCTGAAGGCCATACCTTATTGGTGAGGTATTTCAGAAAGGTCAGGTGCGTAGTACTCACCGCAACCGGCGTGCGTGTATGACCAGATGTATGAACGTGGACGAGGCGGAAGGAGTATGTAAGAGTCGTAGCAGGTGGCGTTCTGTAGTTTCTGCCTACCCCATGGGAAAGAGGCGGGAGTTTAATGAGTTTATCTGTGTATGTATGTCTTGCTTACTCATACTGACATTCGTATGAAGAACAATTGTACATTTGGGAAATTGTTTGTGAAAAAAACATTCTATCACTGAAGAAAGTTAGTAAGTTTAAAAAAATATATATCCAATAACGAGGTATCAAAACAAGCCAATGATAAACTCATTATAAATCCTTTGAAGCAATTTTACTCAACATGCAATATATTTCAAACTTGTGTCTTACATATTTTATGACTAAGTTTAAAGTGTAATAAGTCTTTGTCTCGCGACTAAGACCCAATCTTCACGTGTCTGTCGCCCGAGGGGTGAGCACAACTAGAGGATTCTAAAGCTTATATGCACACCGACTTGGCTGAAACTTTGTACCAAATTGAATCTTTATTAAAGAGGTGCAAAGGCTTTTGTTGAATTTTAATAATGCAAGCGTGAATTGTGTTTAGTTTTGTGTTTTACTTAATTTAAAGACAACTTAACGAGCTATTTTAACAAGGTTTTCACTAAAAACCATTGTTCGGGTATACAACTAACTTGATGACGGTCTTGTTGCCTGCGGATTTGTTAGTGTATGCTTGGAATTTCATCATTTTTGACTACACATATCCAGGATAAAAGTAGAGTGTTGTCTTCTTCAGGTCCCAGCCTGCATGTTTGCACAACGATTAGTTCAATGGTTTAGGCGTGAAAATCATCGATGCTATTGTAATAAGCAAGGGACGGTGTTTTGGGGACTGCCCCATGTAATTTTGACATTAAAAAAACGCTTCTTCTTCACCTTCGGCACCACATTATAATATTTTATTGGCCCAAATCTTCACCACTTCCACGGCCGGCTAATTCTGTCTGATTAGAAATTATTTACTTTTGCTTTTTATTTTTGAATATTATAAATGCAAAAGTAACTCGTATGTATTTGTACATAAACGCCAAACAGAACTCGCTTTGCTATCTACAATTTCAGCTCAAGATATATCTCTTCATAAGCTACCACACACACAAAGACACACTAGGGACAATATATCACCATCAACCCTACAAGTAGCTGTAAACCAAGGTAGGCAGAGGTATCAGTTCTAGCACCTACAGTCCCGGTACCGAATCCCGCGGTATCCCGCGAAAAAGGGTAATTCTCCTCCAATTTAGTGCTGTACCCAATGATTTTATTGCACCTATAAAACGGTTACCGTACCGTAAATATTTATATTGAAATGACTATGAAGATAGGTTAAGTGGCGAGTATAGAATACGGGTGTTCTATGTTATTTTGGATTGTTATTTAGCAGTCGAATATCGCAAATTTTATGTGAAAACTAGCTGTTGCTAGACCTTCGTCCGCTTAATGTATTATAAAAGTTGAATCGGATTTTGTAGAAATATATTCAACATTATTTTTAGTATATGCGAAACCTGAATATAGTTTGTTCAGAATAAGTAACTGAATCGATTCCAATAATTTTTACACCAAGTTATATTTTGTCCCAAAAATATTTAAAAAAGTTTACGAATTTTACACCGAGCGACACTTAGTACCTATCCGCAATCATACGCGCACAACACAGGCATTAGGCGCGGGCGCACAGTGGGGCGCCGCGTGGTGAGTATACTTTTGTACGGACAACCAGGTAACATAACAAGTTTATAACTGTGTGATTTTTGATGATACAGTTTTGAAATTTTGTACATAGATTCTTTACATAAAAATACTAGACACGTGTTTCAGGTTTCGCATATACTAAAACTAATGTTGTATATATCAGCTATCTGCCAGTTAGTAAAAGTCCCGTCAAAATCGATTAAAATTTTTAGAACCAAATCATCCGCTCTGACGATGTTAAACAATAAATGGGTCTTGCACTTATATGCTCCAATAACAATTTAGTCCACATTCACAGGGTTATCATGATTATTCCTATCCCTCGAAAGCGTAATGTAATTAAAACCGTTCTTTTACCGCATCCATGTTTAAAATAGAATGAACTGACCGCATCATCCATTATCTTTAAAACGGTCATCACTCAACGCTATTTCAGTCGTGTAATTTAAACTTATTACAATGCATCATTGCAATTGCGAATTGTAACTGTCCAAATGTGGATACACTAATAGGTACACCTCTGCCTTACCCTTCGGGGATTACAGGCGTGATGTTATGGTATGCATCTTTAAAAATAAACAGTATTTGTCTTCTTTATAAAAAGAGTGGTAAGTAGTCAAGGTACTCAAATAATTATAGAAACTGAAGACATAAAATACTAAGTTTCTCAGCCTCTGACCACTAAATCTAATCTATGAAGAAAAGATAGGTATCGTTCCCACGGCACGGTATTTTTATCACCCACGATAATGCGGTGCGAAAATTTATCTGAAGAGCTCAACTTGCGCAACGGATTGCGGCCCGGACCGGCCCGCAAGGGCCCAACCGGTTATTTTATTACGACACTAGTTTAATACTTACGGATCACCCAAATTAAATAGAATTTAAAGTCCTCGGGGATTTGGCTAAAAGATAAATTGGCTATTCGGGATGTGAATTGAAACTGCTTTTACGAATGTCGGTGCATTTATTTAAAGAGACTTTTTAAGATAGTTTAGGAAGCTCTTTTTGAAATTATAGGCTCCCTCGTCGATTCTATGGTCGCAACACGCAGGCTGCTAAGATGGAGGGGTTAGGTTCGATCCCCGATCTGACAAGTCAGTATTGGGTTTTTCCGTTTTTGAAATTCTCAATAGCAGCTAAAAGTTTGCATTTAAACCCGAATAATGGCAATAGGTGCGCCCCTTCCGACAATGATGTGTACAATGCTCGGTACGAGCTACACACGTTTTACGAGCGTGACTGCAGAGAAACCAAATTAAAGAATTTGTTTAAACCATTGAGGAACCGCAACGCGACTTTCGAAGTAATGGTACTCACACGAAACAAAACAAACGAAACACGCGTGTCGCCTGACGCAAATCACCTCTCCCAAGGGCGTGTACAACACGTGTAGACCTATTACATTATAAGATACTAGCGGCCCGTCCCGGCTTCGCACGGGTATTTAACAAAAATTGAACGGGATAGGACGGGATAGGATAAAATAGAATTTTTATTTTTCAAATATGGGTTATGCACAACAGTTGTTATAAATATCACAGTTCAGCCATATTTTACCATTCAAACATGCAAACATTTACATTATTTATGCCACACGTACTTACATTTTAGAGACCAGATTCAATTAATAAATTAACATATATTATTTTCTTTAGTTATTTTTCTTTCTTATTTTTTACATTTTTAAATATTCACATACAAAAATATTTAAAAAAAATACATTTAAAAATATAAAAAAAAAACTAACGCCCCGTCCCGGCTTCGCACGGGTCTTTATCAAAAATTATAAAATTTTAACACATACATACACACTCACACACAGACACCCTTTCTTTTTGCGCCGGGTTACTAAAAAAGAGTACATTATAAAAAAAGTTTGGATATTATTTTAATTTTTTTTTATTATTTCTTTGTAATTTTGCTATATCGATTATTTCATTTTTATTTCTAACTAGCTGTCCCGGCGAACTTCGTACCGCCTAACAGTCAATGAATCCTACCCCACCTACCCTACCTACTCTACCCACCCTACCTACCCACCTAGCCTACTCTCCTAGTACCTACCACCTACCTACCACCTACCTACCACCTACCTACCACCTACCTACCACCTACCTACCACCTACCTACCACCTACCTACCACCTACCTACCACCTACCTACCACCTACCTACCACCTACCTACCACCTACCTACCACCTACCTACCACCTACCTACCACCTACCTACCACCTACCTACCACCTACCTACCACCTACCTACCACCTACCTACCACCTACCTACCACCTACCTACCACCTACCTACCACCTACCTACCACCTACCTACCACCTACCTACCACCTACCTACCACCTACCTACCACCTACCTACCACCTACCTACCACCTACCTACCTACCACCTACCTCCAACCTACCACCTATCTACCGACAATTTACGCTTTCGCGACATAGACAATAGTTTATTAACCTTTCTATTAGATCAAAATAAAATTTTCTGAACGCACGCATAAATATTTGACAATCAATAAATATGTCAATCATTTGTCACTACTGACAGTATTTGACAGGATGGACATCAAATGTTTGACAGGTACGAAACCAAGGAACATTTTGGGAAAATGATTTATCTTTCGTAATTTTTTATTCGTCGATTTTTCATTGTTTTTAAGATTTATTCTGCTATTCTAGGCAGAGATAAATACAACAAATCAATAACCATGAAAATTGGTCCAGCAGATCTAGAGTTATAAGTGTTGTAACAAACCCGACTTTGTTTTATATATATAGATAGATGTTTGTAAAAAGATCATAACTACAAACAAAAGCCGTTAAACTTATTTATTTAATTTTTTTGACTGCTGCTTAGTGAGCCGAATTTCTTAACATTGACTTCCCTCCCGTACCTCAGTGACGCCTACATCGTAAGCCGAGCGGAGTGAGCGGCGACCACGTTACTTTTTTCTAGTACTTACATTTTTGAACTCGTGATATCTTTCGAATGGAATGTCCGAATTGAATAATTCAAAAAGTTATATAAAGGTATTGAAGCAGTCTTGAGTAAGAATTACTGCCAAGGTACAAATAAAGAGCCTTTTCTAGCGGCAGCATTACAATAAAAATTTTAAAATAAAAGAACAATTATTGTGACATATACATAAAAGTTACACATATGCTGTCTCGACACTTTTTGTAAATAATGGTGTGTTCTGCAAAGTCCTGGTATATTATTTTTTTCTATCATCAATAGTTTTAGCAGCGCACGCGATGTAAGGTATTTTTATGTCATTTTTTACACCTTGGGTTACATTATTGCAGTTTTAGTAAGGATCCCTATTTTTGTTTTAATATAATATCGCTTATGCCACTCGGAGATAGTGTAGCTTACCAACGGTGAAAGAATTTTTCAAATCGGTCTTGTAGTTTCGGAGCCTATTCAATGCAAACAAACAAACAATCAAATCTTTGATCTTTATAGTATTTATATAAGATATAAGACAAAACCCACAAGCCACAAATGTACTCATATTTTAATATTAATAACTTAGTATTTGTGTTGAGATTAGTCAAATTATTTAACTTGCGTCGCTCGGCGTCTAGGGAGTCTGTCTGGGGCAGAATATGAAAGTCTCCTTTTGCGTATAGAGTGGAGAACTAATAGAAATCAGCGCGAAAGCTTTGTGTAAATTGTGGGATTTAAGTTTATGAAAGTAAGCTTTATAATAAAGAAGTTGATGATATCGAGGTTTTGAAGATTATTGTTCCATTTCTTGGTGTCTGGCTCAACCTGGGTAGCCAAATATTTAAATTTGGTGTAGGCTTTTTCTTGTTTACACAAGGCGTAAACGGACTTTTTACGAAGCGGTCAACCAAGAATTCTATACATCAAACTGTATATATTCACATAGTTATAATAAATATAAAATAAATAAATAAATAAATAAATTCTTTATTTCGGACAACATAAGATCCACTGTGTTAGTAAATTTCTTATAATTAATGTTAGTAACTACACTATTTGCCTATTATCTAACCATTATTATTGAGTACGCTTCATGTGGATGACGAACAAGTGAAAAGAAAGTAAGTACCTACTTCACTCGTTCATCACCCCCACAAAACGTCTCAGAATAGGAGAGTAGATGTTCTCCGCCACTGTCCTCAGAATACTGTTGTCACTGTCCCTCAGTCTTGTTATTAAAGACGAGATTTTCTTTCGCATGACCGCATAAAAGTCGTCAGTACGATTCAGCGCAAACATCTCAGATGCGCTACAACAACGGGGCAGCCCCAACAGCATTCTGAAAACATTATTATATTGGATGCGCAGGGCCTCCAGCGATCTTTTGGTAAAGCTGACCCACAGACTTCCCGTGTACATACCCTGACAATAGGCTTTGAAAAGGGTTATTTTAACCTGATTAGTACACCGGTAAAACCTGCGCGCCAACATATTCCCTCTGACCGCTTGTGCCCTGCGCTCCCTTTCTATATCTACATTGTCTTTAAGGTCGTCGGTAAGTATGTGCCCCAGATACTTAAAATTATTTACTCGCCTAATACTCAGGCCATTCAGAGTAAAGCTACCGGTATAGTCGGGGACCTTACCAGCGGCCTTAAAAACCATGTATTCGCACTTTTTCACATTATACACGAGTCCGTGTGTAGCTGCATAGTTCTCGCATACTTTCACCATCTCTCTAATCGATCCCGCAGTCGGGCCCAGCAGCACCATGTCGTCCGCGTAGCTGATATTATTAATGGTAACACCACCCACGCGGCAAATGTAAGAATGACATTTTAAGAAAAATATGAACCTTTGTGAGAGATTGGCGTGCCCACTACGATACTCTGTTTGACAGAGCCCAAGGCTCTCAACCGTGAATTAAATGTAGTTAACATACAATGGCTGATTTTTCTATTAATAATTAGTTGTCTGACAACTAGTATGTCAATTAAAAGAAGACAAGTTTATTACCTTTCAATTGGTATAATTGTCTTAAATCACTATCGCTGTCACTACATAGTATAAAACAAAATCGCTTCCCGCTGTCTGTCCCTATGTATGCTTAGATCTTTAAAACTGCGCAACGGATTTTGATGCGGTTTTTTTTAATAGATAGAGTGATTCAAGAGGAAGGTTTATATGTTTTCTTTACTATAATACATGCATATTATAGTAAAAAAAAACATTATCTACATTGCACCCGTGCGAAGCCGGGGCGGGTCGCTAGTATTTAATAAGCTTTTAAATACCTCCATCCAAACGCTTTATTAATACTCAGTATTCTAAATTAAATAAAGTTAGCATTTCAGTCTGCGCTAAACTGGGTTGTCGTCGCGTCAAATTGAATTCTTGAAATAATAATTCCAAAAAAAGTTTATAATACTTTTCATGGTGCAAATTCTCCGAAGGAGTACTTTTGAAGTGAATCCCCTCTTATTGAGCGAGTTGCCCCCAGAATTTCAAAGCAGTTGTTAGAATTTGCCTTGGGATTAACGCATTTGGACTGAGAAACGTTATGATTAAAATGAAGGTAATTTTAGCGTGGGATGAGCGATTTTCTGTGGTTAATTAAAAGGTATTTAGAGTGGAAATATGTTTGAAAACGATTTGTTAGGAAGACCTAACATAACCTCACGCCTGAATTCTCCGAGGGGTTGGGCAGAGGTGGAACTAATAGCTTAGTACACCCACATTTCACCAGTTATGTTTAAAGTCCCATTTAATAGGGGGCGAGCCAATTGCTATCAACCGGGCACAAATTCAAACTCCGTGGCTGCTACTGAGAAAAACCCAATAACACTTGGCCCGACCCGGGAATCGAACCCAGAGCCTCGCGCTCAGCAGTCAGGAAGATTTTGTATCTTACTTAACTTGCCTAGATCTGTCTATGGATGGGTGACTACCCATTACATACAGAGTTTCCTCCGTGCCTCGGAAAGCACGTTAAGCCGTTGGTCCCGGCTGTCATTTGTAGATCTTTGACAATCGTTACAGGTAGTCACTGGCCTGATAGTCTGACAATCAGTCTTAACAAGGGATATAACCCAGTACGAACTGTGTTGTGCAGGTCAGACAGGCAGTCGCTCCATGTAAAATACTGGTATTCAGCTGCATCCGGTTAGACTGGAAGCCGAAACCAACATAGCTGGGAAAAGGCTAGGCAGATAATGATGCTGAGTTCTCCCGATTGCTATCGAGCGCCTCATGCCAGTCTGTTTGTAGAGGCAACGACCGCGTTTGAATACTGCGCTAATATTAGACGTGGACCCGCTGGGAGCATGACGAGAATAGATTCGAGAGATAAATGGAGTGTGGGTAGTGATCTTATTTGTTTAAGGGTGTAAAGCCAAGGGATTTTGTTTATTTGTGCATGTTAGGTTTTGCAGCATATATGTGTATTAGCTACTAATGTACTTAATGATAAACACACATAACATTAATCCTGTAATTCGTACGTTCATACACATTTCATACACACATACATACACATACATTTCACCACCAAAAATCCATACCTTTTTCCATTTTTTTTTTTCCATTTTTCTACATTTCATCCTGTTTCAATTAAATATACTTAATTAAAACTATAAAGGGTAAAAATTTTGAAAAACTTAATTTTGTTTATTGTCATATACCTTTTTTTCTAGCTTGCTCTGTCCCACACCTGGGCAAAGGCCTCTCTCCACTCTTTCCATTTCTCCCGAACCCGCGCTTCCTCCATCCTGTTCTGACGGAACCTGTCCATTTCGTCCCGTCATCTCCTTCGAGGCTTGCCACGACCCCGCCTCACTGTGTCAGGGCACCAGTTTCCTGCTATTTTAACCCACAGGTTGTCTGGCAGGCGGCAGACATGTCCTGTCCAGTCCCATTTACCAACCTACCTACCACATACCACCACCTACCATTTACCTACCACATAAATCAGAAAATTAATAACAGAGGGCAGACTTGAAACATATAAAAGGTGGTTCTGGTATCGCTTAATTTCAGTAACGTACATGAATAGAATGGAGTTCAGCCAGTCTTCTTAAAACATAACATCGATCAATTTCTCTTGTAATTGTTTGAAGTTGTCAGAGATACAATAACAATACTAATAATGTTTAGTTTATTGATTGAACTGACATACAAGCGGGTATATTTATTTAAGCTCTGTATATGTACAGAATACATAATATATTCAATTCAGGCCGTCAGCAAACCAGCGTACCGGTAATTGTTCGAAAAATAACTGCAACGAACTATTGTGCGCCGCTGGTCAAATATTCACCGCACAGGGTTGTATTACGTGTTCATGTGGAGATGGATATTGGTCGATCTCAACTTTTTACTTTGCAAAGAATCAGCAATTTGTAAATGTGAAAAGTTACATTATTCAGATCCTGGAAGGAAAGACAGGTAGGAGTACTTCTGTTTGGGCTGAAAATAATTAAACTTTGTAGGTGGAAGGCACATCGACGCACAAACGGTTACCAAGAAGATAAAAAGTACATCAGAACCCCCCATCACCCACATAGAAATTTTCATCGGTTATTATAAAAATGCTGTTTCTACAAAAGCGCAATAAGGTCAAAATGTATAGAACAGCTGTTTTTTTTTAATAACCGTCGCGCATCGCACCGACGACGTGGCGACACAACTGGCTTCTTTGTTACTATGAAATCAGCAACAGACGGCAAAGTCGACAAAAACAGAAGTACTTATATAGAATTACACGGAGATGAGTCGTGATGCTGCAGACTATCGTTGCGATAATTCACGTTCATGTGGTTGTGAGGATGCCTTTGTAATAGAATCTGATTAGTGTTTTTTTTTTAAATCAATGTAACGTAATTTTAAACCAATAATAAAGCCACACTACTTTCTACTACAAACAAATAGCAAAAGCCTCCAACCACAGCAGTCTCCATCACTACAACACACAACCAGCAGTCCTCTGCACGTGCCCGTTCGATAGCAAGCGATGTGAACTGACTCGTCGCACATCCAGCTATACCGAGCTACTGGCTGCTCCATTATTGTCAGTCCTGTATGGAAACGAGGGAGGACTGATTGTGTCGCGTGGTTTGTGGTATTGGTGATGTTATTATCATAATGGTAGACTGTATTTGTGCCGCTGTCTGGCAGATCCTTTTGCTTAGGGCAGTGGGTAATTTTTATGTTTTTTGTTTTGAGCTCCTTGAGTTATGAGTCGAGCTACACGATAACTGACAAATGCTTGCACTGGGTGGACAGGTCCAGTCAAATCTGTGTGCTTCTTTCTTCAAAAGACCATCTCAGACACGCATCTGCATAGTCCTCATGTGTTTATCAAGATTATGTCTGGATCTTAAAAGAGACTATGACCTCTGAGTTTGTTTCGGCTGTTTCTTCTCAGAGTAGTCAGATACGAAACACCGGCCTCATCTAGTTTTAAAAAAGAAGACGTGTAAAAGTGTTTGTAAAAACCTATTTGCAAAATAAACATCATTTATCATTCACTTGTGAAAGTTTATATGGTACTTATAAAAAAAAATGTCACTGTCTGTCGGTCTGTCTATATTATGTCAGTTTGTTCCAGCTAATCTCCGAAGCGGCTGGACCAATTTTAACTGTCAGTTAGCTGATGTTATAAGGAGTAACTAAGTGTACTTTTATTTTAGAAAAAGGATTAGGGTCCGTGCAAAAAATATAAAACCCTTGAAATTGTTAAGAATATTCGATTCAAATAGGAAATTAATGTTTTTATAATAATTTCACGCAGACCAAGGTCGCCGGAAACAGCTAGTGTCAAATATAACCGGCGCAATCAAAGGAAAATATTGCCAGATCACTTTAAAATATTTCCATTCTAACTCCAGCTTCAATATATCAGCCAACCCAACTAATACCGACTACACTGCTAAGCTCTATAAGCCACTTTTTTCTACCGTGCAATATCCGTTCTGCGCCAATTACGTTGCTCTGGTGCAATGGATGAAGGCGCGTTCCAGCTCTGAGCTCACTCAGGATATTAAGCGTTTGACGTGTGACAAACGAACTATGTGAAGCTTGCTTGGTGCTTTTGTGGGAGAGCCTTTGATATTGGAACACTTGTGGGACTGATGTTGACAGAATGCATGTGTTAAGAAGGGGAATGTTGAGGAACTGAATTTAACGCATATGCATTGTGGATTCGATAAAATCTAATTAGTTCAGGTAATGAAAGAAGCCATGTATTTAAGAACTTTCTCTATAGTCGAGTGCAATTAGACAAAAATTACTCAAGAGGTGGAACGAAGTTTATAGTGTAAGCGAAGTTTATAGTCTCATTTTCATGAGACTCTTTTTGTTGAGTTTCTAGAGGTGTGGAGAAGAAAGTAAAAAGATAAAAACGGGAAAAAGTATCAGTTACCAATTATAAGAGAAATCTTAGTCTTAAAAACCGGTATTTTAAAAATAATTGAGGAAAAAGGAAATTAAAAAAAAAACTTGAAAAGGTATGACATCGACAATAATGAACAAATAAACAAACAAATTGGGGTTGAACAGATGCACACCGGTCACAATATAAATTCGTCGAATTTCAAGTTATTCATAAACGCAAAAAAAAAATATAAAGAAAAATAAAAAATGTCACGAGCGGCGAAATTTTTTTATTTACTTTCTTCTCCACGCCTCTAGGAACTCAACAAAAAAATCCCATGAAAATCCGACCACTATAAACTTCGTTCCACCTTTTGGTCTAATTGCACTCGACTATTATTACACCTTGCTCATCAACTTCTTGTGGTACCAACTTATGGCTACGAGTGCTACGACGTAACGTCCGTCTACGCCGTAGACCCCTCGTAGCAGTTCGCGTAGACCGTGTAACACATTGATTTATGACTAAATCTATACATACACACATCAAAAGTATCTAGGGATCAACATATATTTTTGCAATAACTTTTCTCCTGATTGATATTAATTAAAATTTTCTTTAAGGATTCATCAAATAAAGTGTTTTCGTTTGTCACAGTAACGATAAACCAAGTCACCTTTGCATTAATAAAGAAATTTGCCATTTTCCTAATAAAGGGATTTTTGACATTTGAACCACTAACATTAAAGTTCGAAAAAAAGACTGAAATAACAGTTTTCTTTAAAATTTTATTGGGTAACTTAAACAATTAATAATCCGTGTTTCTACCGCGAACACTAACAACACAAGAACATCGGTTTGGCATACTCAAAATGAGTTCATCCAAATCACGCTGTGGAATGGCCGCCCATGTTCGTTGCAACAACAAAAAAAGGTCTTCTTGCGACTGGATACCCTCCATATTCGGCAGAGCTCTTCTCTGTAGCATATCCCATGCATGCTCAATCGGGTTCAAGTCTGGCGACTGAGCAGGCCAGGGCAGGACATTGATGTTAGCTGCGGCGAGAGTCTGTCTTACAACTCTTGCGGTGTGCGGTCGTGCATTATCATGCATTAACTGAAATAAGGGACCGATTTGCACTTGTAGAGGAACGATGACGTCTGATACAATCGTCTCAGCATAAATTTGAGCGTTGAGGTTGCCTCTGATCCAAATCAACTCAGTTCTTCCGCCGATCCAAATACCCGCCCATACCATGATGGTTCCACCACTATAAGGATGGACTTCCTGGCAGGATTTTAATCGCTGTTGGCGTCCAGGGGTTCTCCAGTGTCGTATACGTCTTGTATCCGGTCTCATACCAAAACGAGACTCATCAGAAAAGCACACGAAACGCCATTGTTCTTCTGCCCAATTTCTGTGTTCAAGAGCCCATTGATATCGAATCCTACGATTGTGCATTGCTATAGGTGGTACCCGTAGCGGTCTTCGGGAATGAAGGTTCACTTCATGCAAGCGGTTTCTGACGGTTTGGTCGCTAATTAAGTTCCCTGAAGAGTGATGAAGCCTCACGGCTAACATCATGGCGGTTATTGTTGGAGCTCTTCGAGTTAAGATTTGAATGTATCGGTCTTGTCTCCGTGTGGTGCAGCGATACCGTCCTCCATGGCGCTCAGCCACGGTACCAGTGCTTCGGTAACGTGTCCAAAGTCGACTGATAACACTCTGACTTGTATTCAGAGCTAAAGCCACAGTACGTTGCCGGGAACCAGCTTCTATCATTCCCACGGCTCTGAGCATTTCTTCCCTGCTTAAATGACGTCGCCGCTCCATAATAACGTTGGTTTTAATCAGTAGTAGGGAAACAGTAGCACTAATAATGTCTTCAATGCGTTGTATGTTTTTATAGGGAAAATATTGACAGCTTATTTTCATCTTTTACTCGAATTTGATTGAGAGTTCCTGATTCAAATTATGAAATGCACCAAAAAGGATCCATATAAATTTATAAAATCATAAATTTATTACAAAGCCACATCTCAATCTCAAGAAATCCGCATAAAAATGCTTGATCCCTAGACACTTTTGATGTGTGTAATTACGTCATGTACCCATCCAAAAAACTACTTATTAAAAGTGTGATAGGGTTTTAAACCAATTTTTCGGCGGCCACAAAAAACATTAGTAATTTTACTGAGTAGATAATTTGAAATTACTGCTGAGATGACAAAAGTATGGAAGAAGAAGACATGCTGCGCAGACCCCAAATGAATTGGGATAAGATTAGGAGAATGATGACGATGTCTGACTAGATAAATTATTTTTTCGTGCTAGACACCAGGAAAATGAACAAAGCAACCTATCAACATATTGTCACCTTCTGGCTAATCTTTGCTCCAAAACAAACCACAATACCGCTCGAAACGGACCATCTTCCTAAAGCGATTATATGCAGAAATTATCCTTATTCTCGGAGTTTGGACGAACCGTCTCCTACTGCTCATCTGCATTTAAATTATGGATTTAAATAAAACCGCCAGTAAAAACGACGGCTGGATAAAGAAGTGGTCAAGGGGAGCGCAGAGAGGAGGACGGGGGTTCCGTACGAATGAAATTAAATTTAATAACTATTATAGACAAAGTTTTAATTGTTGGCAGTTACAGCTTACGAATTTACCGATTGATCAAGATCATGCCTAAGTTTCTTATAACAAGATACTAACGCGTGGTCCATAAAAGCTCGAATCTATTTGCTAGTAAGCGCTACAGCTTGAAGTCCATGCGCTACGAAGCGTAGTTGATATGCTAAGGCACCATATATGTTAAGGTCGTTAAACAACTCAACGTACACGACTAATCTTAGCTGGAAATATCATCATCTGCCTAGCATTTTCCCAACTATGTTGGGGTCGGCTTCCAGTCTAACCGAATACAGCTGAATACCAGTTTTTTACATAGAGGCGTGAGTGACCCCACGGATATAGCTAATGCTTTTCAAAAACATTTTAATGTAAACTCGCGGTTGGGTGGCTATAGCGAACCATCAAATAGCGGCGCGGGGGCAGCCGTGACCGGGGCTCCTCCTGTTAGGTTCTCCGCTAGAGAAGTCGGGAGAAGTATACAGAACATGATCAGGGGAAAGTCCCCCGGTCACGACGGCCTCAGCGTAGAACATCTTAAATACGCTGGGGTACACTTACCGCGAGTACTTGCTATGATTTTTAACCTATGTCTAAGTCATAGTTACTTACCTGTACAACTTAGCAATACGATCGTTGTGCCAGTAATAAAGAATAAGACTGGTGACGCCTCCGATATCTCCAACTATAGGCCGATATCGCTTGCCACTGTCTGTGCTAAGGTGTTGGATAGTCTGCTTGATAAAATTCTAGCTAAGCATATTGTTCTCGAGGATGCTCAGTTTGGTTTTAGACCGAACTTATCAACGGACAGTGCAATTTTATGCCTTAAGCAGACTGTCCAATATTATACAGACAGAAAGACTCCTGTAATGGCATGTTTCCTGGATTTATCGAAGGCTTTCGACCTGGTCAATTATGACCTGCTCTGGCATAAGCTCACTCACGACACTACTGTCCCGGCTGATGTCATATCACTGTTTAGATATTGGTACAGTAGTCAAAAGAATACAGTTAAGTGGGCAGGCTCATATTCTGATATGTATGGGTTGGATTGTGGGGTGAGACAGGGGGGCCTGAGCTCCCCCCGTCTTTTTAACCTATACATAAACAAACTGATAGGTAGGCTCAGTAGCACTAAAATCGGTTGTCACGTAGACGGTGTTTGCGTGAACAACATCAGTTACGCTGATGATATGGTGCTGCTGAGCCCATCTATCGGTGCAATGAGAAGGCTACTTAAAACTTGTGAAAGTTATGCAGTGGCTCATGGGCTCAAATACAATACCGATAAGAGTGAATGGTTGGTTTTTAAATCGGGTACTTTAACCTACGATCAGCTGCCTGAACTTTCACTCTCTGGGTCTCCTTTAGGTCGGGTTTCGAGGTTTAAGTATTTGGGCCACTGGGTCACTGATGACCTAAAAGACAATGTAGACATAGACAGGGAGCGCAGGTCGCTGGCTGTCCGTTGCAACATGCTGGCCCGCAGGTTTGCACGCTGTACTGATCCGGTAAAGATGACGCTTTTTAAGGCCTACTGCCAGTCGTTTTACACGTGCAGCCTGTGGACCAAGTATACCCAGCGGGCATACAGCGACCTGCGCGTACAGTACAATAACGCATTCAGGGTGCTTTTGGGGTTGCCGTGGCGATGTAGTGCGTCAGGGATGTTCGCGGAAGCGTGCGTCGACGGGTTCGCCGCAATCATGCGGAAGAGATGCGCTTCCATGATGGCGCGCTTACGCTCTTCCTCCAATGGCATCCTGAATGTGTTTTCAGACCGGTGGGACTCTCCTATCCTACGAAGGTGGGTAAGTGTTCAGACACACTTATCCAAATAAACTGATGTGCCATTGAACAAACAGGTCATTGTCATCCTAGTTTTTTAATTGTAAATTCAATTTCATACTAATATTAGGCTAAGTTATACTACTACTAACAATATATGGATGTAATTCTGAAATAAAATATTTGAATTTGAATTTGAATAGAGCGACTGCCTACAAATAAATATCTACAAATGACAGCCGGGACCAACGGCTTAACGTGCTTTCCGAGGCACGGAGGAAACTCGGTATGTAATGAATAGTCACCCATCCACAGACCAACCTAGGCAAGGAGGCTTAACCTGAAGATTGATCCAAGCGGCTGTTATTATTTAGCCACGATCTCCTCCTAATGTCAGCTGTAGATACTCGTAGCTGTTACTAAATGTCAACCATCAGTCACCACAAATAGCGGGAAACTTACTCAACGCATTTCCTTCAAAATGCTATACTACTATATTGTTGTTTTGAAGTGTAGGTTAATTCACTCATATTTTTTCCACGGAACCCTAAAAAGTGTGTACAAACTAAGCGGGGAATGCTCCAATCCTGTTTATAGCGCAGTAACCGGGATCCCACGTGCTCCTTATATACGTAATTATATAAATGAATACTTTATGTATTGTTTACTTCGGTTTATCCTTATATATTGAAGATTGGGACGTAGTATTTACACTTTTATGTTCGCTCGCGATTGGGTTTTTGTTTAATGTCTATTTATTGTAAGATTTGGGAGAGATTTGTGTTGTTTACGGCTTTGGATTGATAAGTAATCTGCTTGAAATAGAAATGTGTAAATAAATGCTTCGTAGAACATAGCGCAATATAAATCAGTTTGCAAACAAAGTCATCATGAATATCTGCCTAGCCTTTTCTCAACCATTTTGGTGTGGGCCTAACTTGATGCAGCTGAATCCCAATTGTTCATATACAGGGTGGCGCCTATATTAAATTAAACTGCGTATACCTCATGACGTTCCCAGTCTACGTACAATAATTCAGTAGTCATTATTAGTCATTTAGACACAGGACATTATTTTTCATATTCGGAATTTTCTACACGATGTAGATTAATAGGCTAGCACTGACAGGTTAACGACCCCCGCATCGGTGTTACCACTAAACACATGTTGCCAACTCGCTTTTTCAAAAGCCTTTGCCAAATTCGTACCATTAATGTTGTTTCCAGCCGCCAATTAGAGCAAATTATACCCAAGGTTAATAAACCAATAAATAAAAAAAAAATATATATATATAAATATATTTTTGTTTATAAATGGTGTAGTATTACGTTAACAGTTTTATGCTATTTTAGTTTGTTTGTTTTTTTTTTTTTATTTCGATGCTAGGATTTTTTTTATAGTTTAATAATATTCCTATGAACTAGTATTACTTACCATTGTTTTAATTTATTGTCTTATTGTCAGCGCCACCCTGTAGATAGAGCGACCGCATATCGTCGTTTAAGTTCCTACACCACGTAAGTCCATTTATTGACGTTTTTGACATTTTGATGCCGTCCGCTAGAGAGTCGGAAGATGTGTTGGTGCAGCCAATCAGAGACAAGCAACGTCTCTATCTCTTTTGAAGTGTACGCAAATTATAAAATGGTATTGTAATGGTATTAACGTAAAATTATGCGGTTCCTTCACTCTCCTGTAAAGTTGCTAGTTTTGACTTACGCGGTATTAGAACATAAGCGACGATATCTGAACTCCATACCTAACCCAATTGCTGGGATAGAGGATATCCCTCAACAAAGTTGGTTGCGAGACATTTGGGGTTCTGACTATTGTACTTAAGTAGAATAGTCAAAAGATCAAAGGTCTCAGTTTCAGTCGACAGCTAAAGATCCTTCCAATTCCTAGGCAAACATGGGTATGTAATGTTGGTCACCCATCCACGCACTGACCTTAGCCAGCGTTGCTTAACCTTGAAGATCGCTCTGTGCGGCTGTTATTATTTAGCCACGGCCCAGAGTCAAAGTTGACACACATGACGTGTCTGTAGTTAACCCGTGTCTGTATGCTCATTATTTAAAGAGACGTTGAGAAAACTTATATTCCATGACTATACATATATACAAAGCTAGCTTAATACAAGATAAAAGTAGAGATTAGAACATGATAGATGTGGTTTAATTAGCTTCAGACAAGCTCCTACATCCATTGTCGAGGCCCACTATCATCACAATCTATTCTGTGGATTCGCTTTCTTTGTACAACGGACATATCACGACTAGAAGTGCCAACAAAACTAGATGGGGAAAAAAGTCAGAGAATCAACACTTTCCTCACCATATTGTCCTCAATCCTCCAAATCACATAACCAAACCAAGCCGGTTGTCACACAACTTCACTTCCTCTTATGTACTCATTTTATATTTTATCCATTCGCGTAACACCACACATCCAAACAAAACCAATACAAAACTGCATTAATCTTTCCATGTCATAAAAGTTAAAATAGCCAGTTGCGCATTGCGTTAACGATGGTCGAAAAAAAAATCTATTCATGCTATAGTCGTTATATAACTACGAAACTCTTCGAAAGTAATTTTCACTTGTTTCGCCGTCAGGTTGTTGAAAATTCGTAAGTGGATCGTGAGCCTGAGGAGTCGTGAGTGCTGTTTTCCAACGCCAAGAAAATAGTTCACCGTTGAGAAACTTCAAAAATTAGAGGGACATCGAAGGTACAACATGATTTTTAGGTTTCCACTGCCAAATGGCAAAAGCGGAACCCTAATAGATTTCCTATCCATCTGTCTGTCTGTGCGTTCGTGTATCACAACATTTTACTCCGAGACTGTTATGTAAAAAATAAAAATAGAGGTAACCTTCACATGTAAGTGAAGGTTAAAAAATAAAATTCTACGTATCGAACGGTGTGCTCTTAAAAAAATATATTGAGGTTCCTCAAATACTTTTTTCTTATCATAATGGTTGATGAGATATTCGGTTCTAAAGACGTAAACATTGTGTCCACCCCTTTCTTAGAACTTTTGCGTTGACTTTTTCAAGAAACAATATCTTGCGGCATCTAGTAAACTTACTCCTCACCGACATCCATGTACAATCGTCCATACAATACGCAATTCAATAGAACAGATCGCGGGCCATAAATAAAGCGATGGACACATCCAATTTTACCGCGAGGACGCTTGCCCGTTGCCCACTCGTCTTGCGGAATGGTGCCGATTGAAATACAGCCTTATTGCTGCCCTTTCTGTCCCCGTTCAATAGAAACTCCATTGTTTGTTTTTTAGAAGATTTTCACAGATTTTTTTGTCGATTTTATTTGGATTGGAGAGATTTATTTCATTTAAGGTGGGTTGGGTTGTAGGGAATTTTGGGTGTTAGATGATAGCGTAATTGTTATGGAAGATATATGTGTGTATCAATAAAATTATTCTTCATAGTTAAAATTATACAATTTCTTCTTCTTTTTTTCTCTTTTTGATCACCTCATAGATCACAAGCGCTAATAATAAGTTTTTACAGATTTTTAACTAATATTAAATCTCTTTGCGTATTTTCGTCACTTATGTAAATGTTTTGCCTAATTAATCTATGCCCAACACAATTCGTCAGCGGACTCAAAGCGCTATAAACTACAAATTGATTTTGATGAAACAAAGACCAAACGTGCGTACATATAAACATACATATATATATATATATCTACAATTCAGCATACAACAAATGTTTTATTGTACGAATTCGCACGGATTTGCTTTGAATGGGAATACCTATTTTTGTATGTGAAAAAAAAAAGATCTGTTTTTAGTCTCTACCTATATTTAGATTCTGAGTAACGGGTAGGAGAAAAAAACATCACGCCCGTTTTTCTCGAAGGATTAGGCAGAGATGTACCAAAGAAAGTACACCCACATTTCGTCAATTACGTTTCAGTCATTGTGGACCTTTCTATCATCATTATCGCTTCTAAATACTTTTTCTTTATCGTGTGGTTAATGCCTAACCTGGTGTCAGAGTTTTTATGCCGCCCATGGGCCTCTGACTTGGCTTTACATGCCGTCGACAAATATCTCTCAGGCATGCTAGTGTCCTCACGATGTTTTCCTTCACCGAAGCAAGTGATAATAATACAATACGCACTTGATTCTGAAAAATCAGAGGTGCGTGTCAAGGGTTCGAACTCGAGACCTATGACTAAGCAGTCCAACGGTCACACCACTAGGCTATCACTGTTTCATTATCGCTAATTTTATCTCACTCTGTCTAGTCCCTCTGATTGAGCAGAGAAAAAACAATCGTTCCAAAAAATTCACCAAAAAGAATTCAATTTTAAACAAATGAACAAATCTATTCTCCGTTTAAAAATATCCCAACCTGTCAATCGATCATACCATCATCTGTTCACAAAAGTACAACGACCTCCTTACAAAAAAAAAGTTCGAAGAAAAAAATCTAATCTGTAGCAATCGGCAGCAGTTGTTTCAATCCCCTGCCTGCCCGAGGTAGAATAAGATTTACATTGAAATGCGGGCTCTTGGCCGACGCTCTCATAAAATTTGCTCCGCCCTAAGAAATCGAACCAGAGACGTTTGAGGGTTTTTCAATCAGAATTCAAAGTTCAACGTAATAATACTGCTGGGTATTTTGAGAGATTCTCGGTAGAAGTACCTACTGGGGTTTTCTTGTACGGTGTTGAGTATATTTGTGAGGATGAGAAGATAATTTGGATTTGAAAAGTGGAGTGAGTATTTCTTTTTTTGCTGTGATAGTCGTGGCAAAGACGGTTGTGGACCAAATCGGAGTTCAAATCGATAAACTTTTTAGCAATTAAAACATTTTCTCAATTATTAAAACCGTACCCGTTGATTAGTAAAATTTGCATTTAATTTCTTCATAAACAATTTACATTGTGTTGAATATACAATACATCAGCTGCCTAGCCCTTTCCCAACTATATTGGGGTCGGCTTCCAGTCTAACCGGATGTAGCTGAATACCAGTATTTTAAATGGAGCGACTGCCTATCTGACCTCCACAGCTCAGTTAGTACTGGGTAATAGATACCTCTTTTGACACCGAGCTTGTAAATTAAGCCTAGCTGAAATAAGTGACATTCTCACAATATAACGAAAAAAAAATAATAATAAAATTGTGACTGACATAAGCTATCGGAAAACATACGAAAATCCTATTGAAAGAGAATTACGAATCGTTTTGAATATCGTCACTTGTCTTGGCTCTACGGTCTCTTATCAAGAAAGCAGTTTGTTGATGTAATAGAACAAAAGCTACTTTCTTTTAAAATAGGTGTAAAAGTACCCTGAATGAAGCCAAAAGGCACTTGTTCTGCCGATCATTGCGATCATTTTTTTTTTGTTCTAGCTAGACCATACCTGGGAACCTTCTATTTACGGAGATATTGAGGGTCAAAGGTCCAACTTTGTACAAGTTTTTTATACTATTCCGTGCATCCACCAGCACAATGTTTTCAGTGCGTTACATTGAGTCCTACCGTGGAACGTGATTTTTCCCCTCAATAAAGAGTCGTTTCACAGCAATTTTTTTTTGCGTAATTTTACTTAGGTTGATGTACAAAATGCTTTGTTGACGGCTTCGTGAAGGGTTCGTTTACTACCTGTACTACCAACGCTCACAATAACACCTAAAAACAAATGTAAATAAAGCCACCATAACTAAACCACGTTTAAAACCAACACAAGTTCACGAATACCATAATTATTCAGTGATTGTTCCCAAAAAGTAATTAAAGCCGAACTTTGGTCCAATTAAGTCGGACACCGGTGGGGCTGGGCGCCGTACAGGCCGGTGTTTGGACGGTATGCCTCAACGAGTCGCATTTAATAAGGGTGATAGTCTACTTTTCTGGTAATATATACATTTATGTTTAAGGAATAAGCGCCCGCGAAATTCAAATTTGTAATTAGCAGGTCAGTGTCTGTTTGCATGTTAAACAACACATATTATAATCATTAAAATCATCAATACAACCCTCTACGTTCATTAAATCTCATTTGACAAAAAAACTGTAGACAAAATTAATTTGTAGTATCACTTAACAGTGTGCTTTGTACAAGACTTCCGCACAAAATTAACGTTTAATTCAAAAAACATTATTACTGCACAACGTCTCTTAAATTTAAGTAACAAAACGAACAATAACAGTGTGGCTTCTCGTGGAAAAATAAAAACGTTATTTTGTGTGCAAAACATTGTTTTCTTTTCCATAAAACGAAACTTTACTGTTAGGATCGGAACACATGATCAGGCGGTTATTACGTAAATAATAGTTTGGAGTTCCTAGTGGTCGCTTATTTCTAGTCATACTTTTGTTTTGTACGTTTGTACGGGCATGAGCTACAAATTGTTTTTAGGGTCAATGATAGTGTTAGTGACCAGTGACCATTTCAGTTTAAAAAATAAAATGCCAAAGTTTGTGAGGATGGATGGATGTTTATTACTCTTTCACGCAAAACTACTTAATGGATTTAGATCAAATTTGGCACACATATACATAGTTTAAAACCGGGATATATAATAACACATAGAATATTTTTTATCTCGCGAGCCTGTGGGTCAATTATCAAACACCACGCGCGCGAAGCTGCGGGCATTAGCTAGTAACTTAATAGTGCTTCTGACATGTCTCGATTTAATGGCGTCTACCATTTACTTGTATTAAAGATAAGATAACAGATAAGGGTAGGTAAGTTATTTGAAATTTAGCTTCGCTTGTCGCCTACTGTTTGACTTTATTTTGAGCTTTGTTTTACGTCGACAACTTTTAGTTGTCGACGTAAAACAAAGCTCAAAATAAAGTCTTAGGTTTAATCCATATCTTACATGTGTTCATTTGAAGTGTTTTCAAGCACATCTACACTTTGCTTAATACAATATACAAATCTCACCAAGTCTAAACTGTTTTAGTAATCGTGCCTATTGAAATAATCCGTAGCTATAAAAGTTTTTCTTATCTCATTGCTATAAAATATGGTTATCATATCGCTAGTCTGTCTCAAGCCTTAGTCCACCGCATCGCGTTCCTCAGTCTCATAATTGTAAACTAATTTGAAAATGAAGTCGGGTTTCCACTGTTTTATAAAGTCGTTTGCCTCTTATATTAAGTTCCTACAATTTTTTGACGGCACTCGTTAAAATATTGTAAATATGCTTATTTATCTTAATTTTGTTTGTGGGACCTTTCAGCGTTGCGTGGATAATTATGTGTTCGAAATTGCCTCAAGTAACCTAGTTAAAATTGAATATTTTGTGTATAAATTAAAGATTACACTGACACGGTGAAGACTGAGACTCTAAAAAACATTTTAAGTATCAGAGTGTACTGAAGAATACTATTCACACATTAATAAAAGTCAGATTTTCATTAAAATTAATCACTGAAAACAATTTTCTTTGCAGTCATGAATATGCATAATAATATTGTTGAGGTTGTAATATAAAGTCTGAATTTGCAATAAAACGAAGCCAAGTAATGAATATAAAGTGTTGCTTGTAAAATTACTACTACACCAAGTGGCGCTTGGTACAAAACTTTACACGCTCCGAAGGAAAAGGCAAATTAATTTGCAGCGTTACGATTTTGTTATACCAAGTCATACTATTAAAAGGACCAATACAAAATCTTGTGAAAATTAAACAAACTTATCATCGTCAGCCTACAGCAGTCCTTTGCTGGACATGAGCGTCTCCAATAGCACACCATTCAACTCGATTCTTGGCAACTCATCCAGCTACTTTAGGGCCGAATCGGCAAGCATATGTAAGACCGCACCCAGTTAAAATCTCCGTAGAACAATTTCTATGAAAACGCGTGTTAGTGTTCACACTGGCGCGGCGCGACGCGTTGCGTTTCAGATATTAAGGCTGGGCATAATGCTTGTCGATTCGCGGTCTCCATTTACAAACACGCCACCCAACGGTCATCGGTTTTTCGATAAATATAGGTCATTACCACCTCAGCAAACTATTGAACTCTTCAATGGGAAGTACGCCGTTATTGGCAAAACATGGACGCTCACAACATTTTAATTTAATACCTTGCATGTCTGATTAGTCAGTTTTTGTAAACGCATGTTTGACAAATAAATTATCTTTCTTTTAAAAAAAAAAAAAAGAAATAGAAAGTTAGTAAAGCACAGATTTCGATTTCGATAATTTGATAATATTATCCAGATTAAAGGACAAAACTTTGATCAAAATTCGTCATTATCTGGATAGTCTTTTCTAAACTTTGTTAGGGCCGACTTCCAGTCAGACCAGATCCGACTGAATACCAGTGTCGTACATGGAGCGAATGCGTATCCGACCCCCACAGCCAAATTAGCTTTCTATAAGGAAAGTGTGTGACATTTATTGTAATAAGGTACCACGAAGGGAAAAGCACAGCGCAAAATCATTAGGAGAAAACATCAGTTACCTTTCAAAACGTTTCATTAAGAATGTAATTAAAAGTCAAAATGGTCCAACGTCCTTTCAATTCACCCCTCAGACTCCCAAAGAGGACAATAGGCGAAGGAAATAAACAATTTTCTCATAAAAAATACACATTTTCTGTGTAATATTCTTTTTTTTTTCTACATTTGTGCCTCACTGCTTTTATTTTTCGGCCAGAACTTTTGTTTTGAAGTTAATTTTAGTATTGCTCATTATAAATCGTAGTAGGTATATTAAATCGTTTGTTACAAATTGCTTTCGTCTATTGCTTTTTTTGGTATTAGGTAATTAAATTGAAAATTGGTCAAAGTCTTTGTTGATGTGGTTTTATATTGGCACTAACATTTACCCGCGGCTTCGTCCTCATGGATATTGGAAATTGTTTCACGGGAACGTAGGACCGGTAATAAAAATATCGTATGTCCTCAACCAGGTCATGCTCAACCTGTCATCATCTGCCTAGCTTTTTCCCAAATTTATTGGGGTCTGCTTCCAGTCTTACCAGATGCAGCTGAGTACCAGTATTTTACATGGAGCGACTGCCTATCTGACCTCCCCAACCCAGTTAGTACTGGATTTTGTCATGGTCAACCTGTGTGCTCACGAAAACCTGATTATATTAAGCTGTTTAAACATGAAGGTATTTAAGGTATAACTATTTTTACAGTTAGAGTTAATTTCGTATTTATAATATTCGTACGGATTCATTTGAAATGGTTTAAAAACTTTTTGATTTTTGAATGAGCAATGGCGGCTACCATGACATAACTTAATTTTCTAAAAAAAATACTGAAAACGCACGTCAGATTCGTAGGGTGCTTCATGAAAACTAAATACAACAGCTCTTTAAATTCTTCCTAACCTTTTAAAAGTGTGCGACATGGTACGAAATAGCGAAGACTAAAACCTTAAAGTGGTTTTATTTCAAAAGATACGCGATGATTAGCATAGATAAGTGTCCAGTCCCAAAAGTTTTTTGCCAAATAAATATAACTTCCTTTGAATATTTTAAGTTTATAGTCGAAACGGAGGGAAACTAGCTCATCGCTCTCCTGCCCTTATACCAATTTATTTGGGGTCGGCACAGCATGTCTTCTTCTTCCATACTTCTCTATTACATTTGTCATCTCCTCAGACATCTCCTTTTTTGCCATATCATCCTACACACATTCCATCCATCGTTTCTTTGGTCTTCCTCTACTCTAACACCCGTATCTATAAACAAGTCAAAGTGTTTACTTAAGTAAATGTAATTTTTAAGATACGATTTTTATTATGTTGTTTAGTAATTGCTTGAACTGTAAAAAGTTAGAATTCCTAGCTTTGCTTCCTTTGGTGGTTCTTACTTCGTTTAAATTCTTGTCTGTTGCTTAGAAAATTTTGCACAAGTAATTACTTAAGGTCAAGCAATTACTTTTACTTGACTATAGATACGGGTGTTATACCCATTCACTTTCATTCTCAAAACTTTCATCACGATATTTTCCTGTTTCCTCCGCATCACATGTCCATACAACTTTTCAATCACCGGCGCCACTTTCAAACTTCCTCTTATGTACTCATTTCCTATGTTTAACCGACTTCTAAAAAAGGAGGAGGTTCTCAATTCGGTTGTATGTTTTTTTTTTTGTGTTTGTTACCTCATATCTCCGTCATTTATGAACCGATTTGAAAAATTCTTCTTTTATCTGAATGGATCTACTTCCCGATTGGTCCCATAGAAATTTCATCGAAATCGGTTCAGTAGTTTGGTTTTGAAATCAAAATAGCTGGAAATTTTTGTGTTTGTTACCTCATATCTTCGTCATTTATGAACCGATTTGAAAAATTCTTCTTTTATCTGAATGGATCTACTTCCCGATTAGTCCCATAGAAATTTCATCGAAATCGGTTCAGTAGTTTGGTTTTGAAATCAAAATAGCTGGAAACAATATGTCATCCAAGTAAAAGAAATAGCGAAATTGATACTTGACAAGGATTTGTGTGTGATGCGATAACTAAAAAGGGTAAAATAAAAACTTTTTTGCAAAAAAAAACCGAATTCCAAAAAAACACAATAACTTTACTTTCGGAAGTCGGTGGCAAAAACGTCAATGAAACAAACAATAGTCACCGACTTCCGAAAGTAAAGTTATTTCCCACTTTTTTAGTGTTTTTTTGGAAGTCGGTTTTTTTTTTGCAAAAAAGTTTTTATATACATTCGCGTAACACCACACATCTACACAGATAGAAAAACCTACCACAAATAAGTATAACAACTTCAAACCATCTTCTATTCTAGTTTAAAATCAGTTTCGTAACGAATGACTGATTGACAGCCAAGGAACCATTGAAGAGCAGTCTTTTTCACTTACACCTTTTGATCTTGAATAAATAAATAAAATGCTAGAAGATGCACTGGTTTTTCGACAATCCGCTGCTGAAAAGGACAATCTTAAAAAAACTAAGTGATAAAAAAAACTAAAAAGCCCGACTGCGTTAAGTTAAAAAACACTAAAAAGCTAAGAACAAGCACATTTTAAGTTGAGTTTTTTACCGAAGTCGGGTGTTTTAGTTTTTTCAATTACTTTTTTTTTATTTCCAGCTTTTAAATTACAAATTTGAAAGATTTCGCAGACGATTAGCCAAATAAGTTTTTACCACCTTCACCGCGTGGAGGTACTCCCAGCTTATGTTGTGTTCTGATTCAAAAACACCCGGTGTCACTTTCACAATTAATACAAATCTAACGACACCTCTCAAGCTAAAATCTATCGAGCCATTCAGGCCGCAGAGCGTGCCGAACAATATACATACATACGTACGTAATTATGTACATACATACATACTCTCGAAAAACATAACCCTCTTTCTGGCGCAGTCGGGTAAAAAGGTGCGAATCGTTAGAACTGCCGTACATGCACCGTACTTAGATCGTACGAAAAAGGTTGTCCGTACTTGGAAGAGTGGGCTGTGTTAGCCAACTCTTACGTAAGTATCTATAGTCAAGTTAAAGTAATAACTTGAGCTTAAGTAATTACTTTTGCATTTTTTTGATGCAAAAGACAAGAGTTTAAACGAATTAAGAACCGTCAAGGAAAGCAAAGGTAAGGAATCTAACATTTTACAGTTCTAACTTCAAGCAGTTAATAAACTATATAACGATTTCCGAAAAAAAAAAACACTTTTTTTGGTTTTTTTGGAATCCGGTTATATTTTTGTAAATCTCAGATTTCAGTTTGTATGCGAACAAAATCACAACCAACATGAGGTATTGTACAATTCGGAGTCGGCTTAGTCTCAGATTCAGGCTCAAAACACTTCGTTAATTTAAAATAAAATAAAACTCTCTAGCAAGTACTTTTACTGCATTTATCGTCTGCATCATGAGACTGTTGACAATTTCCAATCTAACTTATTAAAAAGCAGCGTAAGTTGCAACTTACGATATTAAACATTAATTGCATCCTTGAAAAGAATAACTAATTGCCGTCCGGACAAAGGGGTGAACTCGTTAAAAGTTCCGTAAATTCGCCCTCCGCCCTCGGCCCTCTACCCTTAGCACTCTGTAGGGCTGTCGCTAGTCAATTTCGTAATTTAATATGTTACATCATTATATAATTATGAGGTAGGGAAAAAATTTCGGCAGTTACAAAAAGCTCTTTTTTAATTATCTCGCTCTTTCTTGTTTGTGAATAATTTGGTCATTTATGAGGTGAGTTGCTACGCGCTACGGTATTTTCATATTCTTAAGCAATAAAGCTTTGTTTTGTGTGTAAGAGTGACAGCAGTACTATGTTACAGCTTATTGGGAGAAGATGGTCAACATTACATGTGGGTTACCATGATCTATTATTCCGAGAGTGGGTAAGAGATGGCGCTAGACAGCTGTCTAGCGCTGTCACTTTCCCACTCTCGGAATAGTCCTAAAACATTCCTGCACTAACAGATCATGGTAACCCCCCAGGACTTTAGGCACCCCTTTTATACTCTGTCTACCTATACGATATAGGAGCGCATGTTCTTGATGCAAGGTTGCTGATGTATGCCGACAACACGAAGATTTAGGAGTTCCCTCGTGTGAAGACGATCCTGACTGCAGGAGAAATCCTGTTTATTTTTCAAAATTGAAAGGTTATACAAAGTTTCGTGTCCGAGCTATTTACCGTTGAGGAGTTCCCTCGTGAGATGACGAGTTATGATAGAAATCATTTTATGTTTTAAAAGTGAACGCTTATACAAAGTTTCGTATCCGTGCTATTAAACGGTGAAGAGTTCCCTCGTGAGAAGACGATCGTGGCTGCTGGATGAAGGCATGTCATAAAAATGTAATGTCACTAGAACCAAAGGTGTGTGCAAAATTTCAGCTCAGTTGGTTGGAGGGAACGGGTTTGAATTTCAGCTGCAAGATTTGACTAACTAACAAACAACAAGGCAAGTTGAACAAATCTTATAAAAAAAAAGATTTAAAAGACAAAAATTTCGATCCCGAACTTTTTCGATTTTGAGTTTTGACACACGAACGTTACCTGACAAGCGGGCGTATGACACTAGACAGAGCCACTTGTTACCAAGTAGTAACAAGTATTAGATTATGATTTTCTTCGTCTTCTCCCGTCTATCGCTCGTAATTATTTGAATGTCTTAGACATTGGTAAATCGTTCTTTTTTCAGATCCAAAATTATACAAATCGCCGGTGTTGTCAAAACAAATCTTGATGGATGACAACCCTACCGTCGACTGTCTTACGTGGTAAAATACAGCGTCTCAAGGACCCCTTAAAAGTAAGCGAGACAGAGATATAAGTTATGCAGAAATTAAAGAGGGGTAGAAGATCGTTTTGTTAATTTCAACGTGTCAACATTAAGTTAAATTATCACTTAGAGGAGAGGTGTTAAACATGTTTTTAGGTGACTAGTATTATTTTAATTAACAGTTTTCTCGGAATTTCATGTTAATTAATTATTTTGAAAATCAGTGACGATTATAGCGATTTCTCGTTTCTTCTTGTGTGTATCGTTGAACACTGAGATTTGAGAATGTAATGTCTGGAAAGTTAATTATTAAGAAACTTGACTACCAACTTTAATCGTCGGTAATATAATTAATAATGACAGCTGTCATTCTTTGACAGTTGTATAAAATGGTGATAACACGCCAATTTGACATGGGTGTCAGAGTGTATTGCTTATGAAGTGTCTTAAAGTGGAAGCGCCAGGCTAGCCCGCGATATTAAATTTTTCTTACGTTTTTTTGCAATTCGCCGGTCAGTGTCAGGCTGTATTTTGAATTGTTACAAAAAACATAAGAAAATTAGAATTTCGTGGGCTACCTTAGCGCATCTTCCTTAATAATGTTTTAAATAAGATTTCAAATGTTAAAACTTACTACCTTATTATTTAAACCTAGAGACAAGATGATATAAAACAGAACACTATACTTAAAAAAGTGAGAAAAAAAATACAGACTTCAAATTCAGCAAATTTTGGTGGCGTACTAGAGGAACATTATATAGCAAAAAAGTCGTTCAGAAGCTAATTATCTAAAGACAGATGCCTCAAACCTTATCAAACAATTGATCAATTTCAATACTGGAAGCTCACCTCAAAAACGCAGATGTTTCCAAACCGATGGTTCAATACTAATTGAATACTAACGAAAATCAGCATTAATTCGCAATTTTAGCAGAACTTCGCCCATAAAACTGCGGGTGGGTAATCTTGGGGTTGTTTCTACCCATTCTACCCCAATGACACAGAATAGATAAACACAGAAGTCTCATGCACCGAGCACAAACCGAGGCAATTAAAATCAGGGATTTAATTGAAAAGCAAATTGACCATTAAAAATTTACTGATTGATTTCATGTTAGAATTTTCCATCATCGTGATTACTGATTAAATGTGGCTTTATCTAGTCCCTCTTAAAGTATTATGACGTGTAAATGAAAGAGTTGCAAAGCAATCTTATCTTACCACTTTTATAAATGCAAAAGTTTGTAGGGTATAGATAATAGTCCAGAACAGGTGGTAGAGGGCTAAAAGTATCTTTGAATATTCTTACTATATTATCGTGTGCATTATGAACAAATACAACTTTCCGATTATTATTTAGATTCGAAAAAATAAAACATCAATTTGATGCTCCACCTTGATGTCTGTGTGCGTGCTTTTTTTCCTCATTGTATAGAATTAACCTTCTGTATCTACCTATTCTGTGTCATTGGGGTCGTTTGTACCCCAGTGGGTGGCTAATTATAACTGGATGGAATGTTAATTCTGCTAATTAATGTCGTCTTACAGTTGATGGATGCGATAACTTGGCAAATTTGCTTGGATGTCAGAATTGCTGTAGATCTTGTGATTTGTGGCAGCAATTTGCCTGTTTGGACATTGTTAGTCATATAGCTGGAATGGCTAGGAAATTAGCTGACGTTTATAACATAAACCTAAACCAACTTCACGCCTGTAATCCCAAAAGAGTAAGGCAGAAGATGTACCTACAGTATACATACATTTCCACAACTGGGCACAAACTCGCACCAGGCTGCTCCTGAGAAATTCTAGATGGAAAAAACCCAAAATCATATACACAAACAAGCAGACCCGGAACAAGTATCTGTAGGCCATACATATATTTGTTCCGTGCGGGGATCGAACCCGCGATACGGAGAACAGCAGTCAATCGCTCAGCCACTGCGCCAACCGTGCCGTCAAAATTCGAGTAACCAACAGCAAAAAATAAAATTCGTGTCCAAAATAATTTACACACAAAAGGGTTTAAACAAGTGACGTTTGATCAGTGAAAACGATGATGTTAAAGACATTGACAATCAAAAGAAAAATGTCAATGCTGCTGAAAGTAGTTGTTGTAACTTTAACACAAAACACTTTGAAAGTAGTTGCACTTTTAAACATGCCTATAGTAATATGAAGAACAGGGCGTAAAGTTCTTCATCGCCCATAGAAAAGGGAGAATCCTCCGATCACACGGTTTTTGTGCCTGGTGGGTTATTCGTTTTTGTTTTTTTTTTTTCTTATGAATGGCATCTCGCAGTTCAACCTAGGAGGTTGTCGTCTGCTCAACCGGACTATAATTCGTTTTTGTTGACGCGGGTCTTCCTATATAGTCTTAAGTCGCGGATAACTTTAACTGCGCGATTTAGAATAGAATAGAATAGAATAGAATATTTATTTGCGTAAAACATGGTATACAAGGGAATTAAAATTTTAGAATTTTTATGTTATTTAGTTCTTCATTTGTGACATAGATGGCGCTGTATTACTTTTTGTAGTATGTTGCTGAAGTACTTTTTGTAGTGCCGCTACACAACTAAGGCCGAAATCTATTATCGTAACTTACAATATTCCCGTTTCTAACTTGCACTCGTCAAACTTGACAGTATTGTGAATGCATTAATCAATTCGATATAATTCAGCATTGATGCAGTTAATTGGAAAATTAACGTAACCTTGTTAGTTGTGTAATACTTGAGACCTTCAATTGCTTCGATAGACAGGTATATTAGCACGCAATTATTGCAGTTAGTACATAACAAAAGTTAGGCAAGATCTATAGTATAAGTTTTTAAACTGACGTGGTCACTAACCCTAAAAACGGGATATTTACTAACCATGTTCACTATTTGTCTTAAGTTCCCGATATTTCGGCGCTGTTGCAAACACCATGATCACGGATAAACTCACCATTTATTTTATCAGTGATCACCAGTGATCAGAATAGGTAGAGCTAATGTACCTAAAGTTCAAGGAACAGAAACGAAAAGTGGGGACTTCCTTATGACGAAAAAAAATTCGAATATTTTTTTGCGAAACTCGGAAATGTCTCGGAATCAGTTAAGTACATTTAATAATAATGTTATTTATTAATCAGTACAGTAAACTAATTGAATTCAATATTTTTCCTTTTTAACCGACTTCGACAACAAGAAGAACGTTCTCAAAACGCCAGTAGTATACGTTTTCTATTGTTATTAATTCAGGTAAAGAAGCTGGTATGAAAATTAAATTAGCTTCCGCACTTAGTTACGGTGTTCAAACGAAGATAAGGAGATTACCTTTATTTTTTAAACAATAAAAATCGTGCACTTTATTTTTCAAACAGAAACACTAAATGAATTTGATAGTTGTTTTACTTTATTAATTTTAGTTGTACATAAGTCATGTTCCGACATTCGGAACAAATATTCCGAAAAAATAATTAGTCGTAAGGAAGTCTCCACTTTTCGTTTCTGTTCCTTGAACTTTAGGTACATTAGCTCTACCCATTCCGATCACTGGTGATCATGATGCTTGCAACATCGCCGATATATCGGGAATTTAAAATAAATAATAGCATTACACCTACATTTCGCCATTATAAATGCTAAATGAATACAAACAACCGAAACTGGGCACACTACTTTGCACTGGCTTTATGTACCACACAGCTTTTATAACGGTGTAGAAATTATAGTGAGGGAACCAGCATATCCTGGAACCAAATGTTCGAAGACTTACGACATCTTCCAACTGGTCCTGCGTAGTGTTTCACAGCCCACTCTGCCTCGCAAAAAGGAGGCCTGAGAACGTTATAGGTTATTGTTGCTTATTTTATTTTATAGCATTTATTTCGGGCTATGCTCATAGTATTAATAACAATGATCTTAATTTCTAGTGTTAGTAGACAAAACATGGTTCATTTTGCTTATGCTAGGTAAACTACAGAAAGTATGGTACGGATACAAACTCAATTTTAGAACATAATAACTAAAGACATCAAAAGCAAAGCGGTTCTGCGATGAGAGCGTGCTGACAGAAATCTATGCTATATGTGGCACTAGATGTGACAATATATACAATTTATTTTGGAAAAAAAAGTTCTGTTATTTTTTAACAGAGGTCTAAGCAAAGTTTTCCATAGAACAAGAAGTATTGTGGGCTTCAAACTTGACAACAATACGTTCCGTTACTAAAGTAACTGATGCCACTAAGAAAGCTATCACGGTTAAATGTCAACATCTCCCGCATGTCAGACGATCAATGGGTCTAACTTATGAACCAGTGGATCCCGCTTTTTGGAAATCGACATCGCGACAGACCCAGATGGGGATGGTAGGGTGACCTGGACTCATGACATGGACATGGACATGGACATAGCAGAGATTGGACCTTGACGACTCTGGACGGAGAGAAGTGGAAAAAATGTAAGGCGGCTTTATCGAAACGGTGGGAATAAAGTCCCTTTATTATATTACTTCTCCTAAATTTCACTAATTGGTAATTTCTTGATGATTGCGAACTCCAATTCTGATTGCCACGTTGGTCGAATGGCCGCAAGAGCGACTACTGAGCAGGAGTTCCTGGGTTCGTTTCCCGGGTCGGGAATAATGGTATTGGGTTTTCCCATCAGAAATTTCTCAGTAGCAGCCACGGAGTCTGGATTTATGCCCGGTTGATGGCAATAGGCTCGCCCTGTTTTTCATGGGGCTTAAAACATAACTGGTGGAATGTGGCGGGCGGGCGTGATGTTATGTGTCCAATTCTCTATTAGAATTATCACCTATCATCCCAACTCGTCATCTTAGCTTAGCCCTTTCTAGCCCCTGTACATCTGAGCGTTCACCTTTTAATAATGTTGAGGCCGTGAAACTTCGCTCGCGCCCTGTCATGTCTAAATCGACGATTATAGTAGTTTAAACCACGCCATAGTTAAACCAACTTAATCTCCGGTTTATATATGAAGCTATAACTTGCCGTGTTAAACTTCTCGATGTTTGCTTTTAATTGGGGTATGTATATGTCAAAATAAAGTGTAACCGCTTTGGAGCAATTAATTTTGATTTTTTTTTTATTACCTTCCTACATAACATCTGGACTATAATTTCTTAAGGGTTAGGTAGAGGTGTACCTATTAGTAGACTCAGTCATATTATGTTATTTTGACGGCACGATTGGCGCAGTGGCTGAGCGATTGGCTGCTGCGTTGCGTGTCACGGGTTCGATCACCGCACGGAACAAATATTTGCATGGCCTACAAGTAGATGTTCAGGGTCTGGCTGTTTGTGTTTGTGAATTTTGTGTATGTTGTGTGTATGTTTGTAAATGCACCCACGATACAGAAGAAATTCCAAGTACGGAGCAAAGTTAAAAAAAAAATTGACCAGTTATTTTTAAATCCCTTGAACGAATAACAGTAAAAGCTTTAACGAAGAAACATATTATAAAGGCTGTAACGACTCGACTTGAATTTAAACCGGCCATCTTGTTTAAAGAGCACATAAAAATAATGTATGTTAGTCTGTATGTTTGGCCCTTTTAATGTGTGTACTGGTTTAGAAGTTTTGGGTACACGAATAAAATATAACGGCTGTCGGTAGTTCGGTTAACGAGTTTGGTTATGTGGACAGTTTTGTGTTAATTACAAAAGCGTAAAGCCGTTTTTTAGTGTTTTGTATCCACATTTATATCTTAAGAGGTGTAGACGGTACCTTTATTGAATCTCTTTGGTGTCTGTTTGTTCGTTTGTCAAGAACCTTTTCTCAGAAAGACGTATCAAGAAAAAGAAAGTAAAAGAAAGAAAGAAAAAACGTTTATTGGCACACGCCACAAGTACACAATACAAAATATAAAAAAGCAAATATAAAAAAAAAAAAACTAACCAAGAAATGTTGTGTGACTCACGGCTGCGCCAGTGCTTACAGATGTGCTCTAAAAATTAATTTGTAAACGTCACACGAGCATATTATTATCACGTTCGTATTCCGTCATTTAATCCGTTTCAATTTTCCGTTTACACACTTACACTTAACGAGCCTGTAATTCTGTAATTTTATATACCTAATAGCTGTTGCCCGCAATCATCATCCGCGTGAAATTATTATAACAATACACAAAGTAACAATATTACTTCCCTATTTGAATCGGATTTTGTTAACAATTTCAATGGTTTTTTTTTGCAAGGAAATTCTTTATTTAAAATAAAATTAGCCCAAGTTACTCCTTATAACATCAGCTATCTGCCAGTAAAAGTCCCGTCAAAATAGACAGACAGCCTTAAACTTAAAAAAAAAAAAGTTTTTTTATATGTATACATTTCTATTTAGTAAAGAGCAGTTATTTTTTTACATTCATGGTTAATTCTGTAATGACTTTAACAATCCCACATTAGTGTGTAGCCGTAAATAATAATTTACGTTTGTTTATGTCGTCTAATGTAATCTGATCGAGTTTTATGAATTCGATTTCTTAAAAACTGAAGAGGACAATATTGGTACAGAGAGACATGTGTTGAGTAAGACTAACATAATATTTTTCAGTAAAATAAAACCATATATAAAACATGACGCAGGTCGGGGTGACCGCCGTATCACCGGGCATTGTCCGGGGAGCAACAATGGTGACAAATTGCCCCATTATTGGTCCCATTACACGTCCTCACACCTTACTGACGTCACTAGTGATGGTAAAGTACATACAGTACTCGGGGACAAAGAGGACCTCGATAAGAGGTAGATAAACGCTTTCGAAAGTGTTTTGCATTTCTCTAATGACTATCAACAGGGTTGACATTATCTACCAAACAACAATGTAAAATAATTAAATAGCTAAAACCACAATTACAACTAGAAAAGTCATTGTTTTCTACATAATGGTCAACTTAAAAATTGTTGAATGATGTACACAATTGCCGAGCCCTCCGCAGTTTTTTATATAATCTGTGGCGGCAATGGCGGCAAGTCATCGCAACAGCTGATCGGCTGCTGTTGTGCGAAAATCGAATTGATTTTTATATCCCTGCAGTAGATGAGAAAACTAGAGTATGCTTTTCGAGGAAAAAAGGCGTCTTCATCTTGGTTGAGCTTGAATACCTCGCTGCACTCAGGATTCCAGTTAGAGTTACGAACTCCACAAGTGCTCCAGAACCCCGGCCAAGGGTAGTCAATGAACACTGTGTGGTTATAGTTAGTAACCGTCTGACCGACCCCTTCTCGCCTACCCGGCAAGTATAACCACAAGACATCACAAAAAAAGAAATGATTAATGACTTTTCACACCACCTGCTCGTAAATGTCAAATTATATCTCATGCCAACCTAAAGTAAAGCAAATCATTAATGCCCTAGGACAGTAATATGGCACTGAATTTCATTACTGCCCGCTGGGCTGGGCATCTCTTGTTGACCGTACCTACGTTGAATGTAGATTTAAATGTTTACCTTCCCTGTTCATGTAAAACTATGGCCGAGTCTATCCGTAACATTAGAAATTGAGATTTTGTCTTTGTGGATTCCATTTTGTAAGGCGACTTGAAAATTATTTGTCGGATAGAGAGTCGGCGTCACTGAGTGGACTACTTTGGTTTGATTTTGTTTGCATAGCGTTGGTATAATAAGAATAAGGCGAAAGTCAATGTTCGTCAGAAAGGTCGCATGTGTCAACCGCCGTAGGAGTATGACCAGAGATGAGATGTATGAACGTGAACAAAGCAACACGAGTATGTAGGGATCGTAGCAAGTTGCTTTCTATAGTGTCTGTCTACGATCATTGGCACAAGGCGTAAGTATGTTTATGCACTGTTGCCAACCATAATTATCATCAACATACCTTACCGTAGGTAGGATACTCGTAAATCGCAATCTGAAACCAGTCCACCAATTCCGATTCCGGTTTTAATTACACCGAATAATTACAAATCTGTTGGACCCACATCGTCCCAACTGACCGTACACAAACAAAGTTATCTGGTCTCCCTCGAGGAGGGCAAATGAATAGAATAATAGATAAAGTAGGTAATCTTATAATTTATCTGCTGGGTGGCTCGCACGCAATCTATCTGTGTCGCAACTTGTGATCGAACAATAAAACTTTTGTCGTTTGGACCGCACTTGTTACAGAGACCACCCTAGTTTGAGTGAACAGTTTTGATGCTTGAGATTTTGTGATTGAAACCTAAGCAAAGCTTACCAATAAAAAGGTAATGGTAACTGTTTGCTGATCTCTTCATGGTGTTATTCACTACAGCTGGCAGTAAAACAGCCCCGACTCGTGAATCTTTACCATTATTGCTCCATGATAACGCAAGACCTCACACTGGACGCCGACAGAACACTGTTTTAACTCTACGAAAAGAAATCATACGTCATTCTCCGTACTCGCCAGACCTTGCTCCAACTGACCACCATTTTTATTCGTGGTTTGGACAATTTTCTACGTGGTAAAAAAATTCTTCCCAGGAGGCAGTACAAAATGCTTTCACACAGTTTGTCGAATTTAGATCCCCGGAGTTCTATCGCAGGCATAAATGAAATTCCGATTAGATGGCAGCAATGTATAGATAATGAGGGTAAATATTTTGATCAAATAAATCATGTTATATCTTGGTAAAAAAACGAGTTACAATTTAACCCCAAATATTAGGTATCGAGATTAGATTCTATTCATGTAATCCTTTTCGGCTAACAGGTAAAAAATACCCCGATAAAAATTAAATTAAATGTACTAGACTTAAGAAACTTACATGACAATGCAGGGACGCAGGTAGTGACGTCATAAACAAACAATTAACGATCTGACGATCGAACATACTAATGCCGAAGATGGTGTTGTCACGTTTTAATAGTTTGCTAAGTTTCAGGGAAATCGTGGTAATTTGGGCAAAAAAAATCATGCATTTGAAAATTCATTAACATGTTTACTTTAATGAGTGTGCTATGTTTCTTATTTTATTTGGTAATGTCATTGGTATGACATGCCCCTTTCGAATCAGTCATGGTTTTTTTTTAAATTGCATAATACTTCTATTTGAAAGACTCTGCAGTTAAACAAAATTATATTAAATTAGCTAGCGGGACCCCACACTCGTAACGGGTACGATACTCTTCATATGACAAAACGAAAAATTAAAGGTTTCGAAACAGTGATCGTACATTTATTTAAATCATGAGTTTCAAAAATAAGTTTTGCGGAGTTTTACTAGCTAATTTTATTTAGACCCTGTAATAGACATATCTGTCAAAGTCCGATGTCAGTAGAGTAGATAGTAGTACATTTAATCGGCTGTAGATTTTTACGATCGGATTAGCGAGACTAAAGTTGTGAGTTCGATCCCCACCACAGGAGATTCTGGAGCCAATGACTTCAGGCTAGTCCTCTACTAGACTAACTATCATACAGGGTGTTTGCTGAAGGAACTGATGCCTTTTCTGGGCGATCGGGGGTGGGGGAGGGAGGGGTGTCACTAGCACTAATGTGCTAATGCAAAAAACCTATGTATGTATATTGGAATATTTTTTATGGCTGTAAACTATATATAATTATTTCTTATTTTTCAGGGTGAATATGATTTGAAAAACATGACGATCTCATTTGTACCGAAAATCTTCCCGTTCCCCAAAGGCCATATTTACGGCAACGTGTCGCTTACGACAGGCGGTGTTACCAAACTTATAGGTTATGGCAGCACGGATATGGAGGTTAAAGTGTTCAGAATTAAAAATAAAAACTAGAAAACGTATTCAAGGATTCTTATTCAATTTTTTTTTTCGATTTATAATTAGATGTTTGAGCTCCTCTAGTATGGACTCATTAGTTCTCATTGCAGTCCATGGTATACGTAGCAGCCTCCGCCAACACCACATCTCAAAAGCATCGATCTTACTGCTTTCATGACTTAGGCGCATAATATAGTGCATGTAGTGCTCTTCTTCTTAAGTTTGAAATGTTTTCCTATATATATGTGTGTTGATGAGGAGCCAAATAAATAAATAAATCTATTATCTTATTTATTGCACCAAAATGCAAGTTACAAAAAACTGACCATAACCGCTTGGCCACGAGCTCAAGCGACGGCGATTGGTGACACCGACTAGTGAACACCAAGCGCAGTTTTGACTTAGTTTGATGTACAGCATGCTTGATTGACGGCTTCGTGAGAAATCCACAGCTATCCACCTGTATATAAGTATGACATTGTCGAACAGGTGATGTGAAAATGAATTAATTAGTCAGATACGAATGTACACGCTCGAGATACGTGGATATATTCAAGACGTTAAGTTAGTTAGGTATATTAATATGACTTATGCTAATTACCCTAATTGGATCTTCTTAGAGACATCGAGATTATCAATAATTAAATTATTGAAACACTATTATTGTTAGAATACTAGCGTTTACCCTCGTATTCGCCCGCGTGTAGGATGGAAATTATTTCACAGTAATGTAGGTACTATTTGGATAAAAGTATCCTATGTCCTAAACAAAAAGTTCATGGTATTGGTGTGCCAAACATTGAAATTGGTTCAGGCGTGAAAAGGTAATAAACATACATACAGATTGAGTTAATTTTGCTTTTATTGCATAAGTATAGAAAGTCTTTTTATATACATATGAAACAACACAATATTTTCTCTACAAAACATAAACAAGGTACCAAGAGTTCATATAACGCAGGTGGTCGCAAACCACAATAGAAACAAATTGCCCAACTATCGGCCACATTAGACCTTCACACCTCTGCGCCCCTGGTAGAAATATCGTGAAATATTGAGGAAAACCTGATAAAGGACAATAAGTTTGTTGTCGATGTATGTCACTGAGTAATATTTATTGCAAACAATGTTTGTTTTGCTTTATAGTTTTCTCGTTTTAGAGTTCTGTACCAGAGAAGGAAAAAATAGAAAGCTTTTTGGATAATTTTGTTGTTCGTCCGTCAAGATGATTTTTCTCGACGATGGTTTTTAATCCATTTGCATCTAGCCAATTTCCTCGCGAATTCGATGGTTGTCTCATCGCCCCATAGACGAAATCTTTCAGTTTGATCGTCTGAATAACACCTTGAAATATCAGTTACACATTGTATATAGCCATGTGAGAAATTGAAGCAAAGGTAAGGTGGTGCTGGTGTTAATTTTTTTGTTGGAATCCAAGCTATTATAATTGTTACGACGCCTACGAACTCGTAGCAAGCGTACTAAGAATTAATTTGAATAAAATATACCTCACACTTCTATAACGGATCTAGGACATTTGCGTGAAAGACACTTGCGCGAATCCTTTTGTGCGCATGGAGTTTTGCGCGACTGGACTTTTGCGCGAATGGACATTTGCGTGCAGGGACACTTGCGCGAATGGACTTTTGCGCGAACGGACATTTGCGCGAATGGACTTTTACGCGACTTTTTTTTTCTTAAAGGCCAATGACCATAGAGACAAAACGTAACATCACGCCTGCTATTTCGGGGTCGGTTTTTCAAGGTTTGGAAACGGATGGGTTACCTTACCGGTACAGGTTAAGCAACTCTTGCCAAGGTTTGGCCACAGATGGGTTACTTTACCGATCCAGGTTAACTAATACCATCTCTAACGGCAAAATTTTGAGATTTAGCTTTACTAGTAACTAGCCAAACATAAAAAAAAAATATTTTACTTAACCCGTACACTGCAACCAACTTATGTGTGCAGGCGGGAAAACACAGAACTAAAATAAATGTACCAAGTTTGACATATCGATGCAAATTTTCTTGACAAGCAGCGCCACCTTGAACTGCACACTTAAAGTGGTCGTACGTAATACGTAACGTATTTCACGGTTACGTCATCGTCAGGTAACCAGGCATGTTCTAAACTCAAAAATGTTAAGGTATGCGACATCCACTAACCCGCAATGCTATGGAACAGCATTTTTTTTTAACCGCTGAAATATAAACATATGTGTGGGGAGTTTCGGAATTATGTACTGAATACGCCATTTGTGGGTCGATGTCCCTCCCACCCAGTACAATAAAGTCTATTTTTCCATACAAAAATGTTTTGACCCATTTCCTTTAAAAAAAAACCTATTTATCTGCAATATTCTGTTAAGGTCTCAACGAACTCAATCGTTTCGGGCTCGAGTGGCCAGGTGTTGCCAGTGTGAATAAACAAACTCTCTTAAACGGCCTTTTAATAATGTGGGAGCAGTCAAAAACTTGTTCTGTCCTAAACAAATGACATAACACGAAGAATTAACAACCACTAGATACGACAGAGAAGTAAAACACGACGGCAAAGTCATCATCATCTGCAGAACTGTTATTCCCAACTAGGTGTCAGCTTCCAGTCGAACCCGATGCAGCTGTACCATTATTTATCATGGAGCGACTGAATAATATATAATTATGTTACCGGTCCTGCACCACACTGACTGCATGTTGTGGTGCTGCGCCCAACATACGTTAAGGGGACGGGAGTCGATGAAGTGTGACAAGAGGTGAAAGGGGACCTTAATATCGTGACGTCACATTTCAAAATCTAATATGTCTAAGTATTAAAACACGGATCTATTAACAAAAAACTAAAAATATTTCCAACTCTATCTGAATGAGCATGTAAAATTGAAAAATATGTGACGTCACACTAGGGAGGGTGGAGTCACGAAAATGTGACCAGCTGTGACAGGGACGGTGGGGGGGGTCAAAAATCATGAAATTCGTGTGATGTAATTTATGGATGGCCATGAACGGGCTAGCCAGATGGTAATAGATAAACTTACCGACAAAGTTTGAGATTTTTTTTTTGTTCCATTCATTTTTCTCGTCCTCGTTTTAATCAGTGCCCGTTCATTTACTCCTGTCACATCTTTCATCTATAACCCCTTGTCTTCTAACTAACTAATTGTATTCCGAGCCAAGCTCCAGTAAGCCTTCACTGTTTACCTTATAAACACGGCGACGAACTTCTCAACTACTAAGTAGTTTTCGTTTGTTTTGTACTAGCTCGCAAGATGGAAGGATTAAATCACTTTAATGCTTTGATTGTTACTGTGGTTGTACAAGGGTCTTTTGACGCGTGTTCAAAACCAGAACCAATGCCGCCATCTTGCTTTTTCAGTACTTTTTACAAAACAATCTTACAAACTTCACCAACTTCGCCCCTGATAAAGACATTCAAGCACCAAAAGATACAGCATGACCACTTTAAGTGGTCAGTTCGAGGTGGTGTTGCTTGTCATGCAAATTTTCGTCGATATGTCAAACTTGGTTCACTTATTTTATTTCTGTGTTTTCCCATCTGTTCAGATGAGTTGGTTGCAGTGTACTTGTACTTACTACTATTTCTATCAAACGCAGTGCAGGACTAGTCACGACTAGTATTGGACTAGGCACTACTAGTGTCACGGCTTTCGCTGGACTAGCTGCAACTACAAAATTGTCGAGTGTGTCCTGCCATATCCTTCTGGGCCAGTCTGCGTTGTTTATACTTATTTATATATATTTGATGGGCTTACTCTTGACCTCAATCTTGTCCTGAGAACAGAGATGAAGTCGAACGATGGAACGAGCTAACCAAAAAGAAGCCTATTAACTCGCGACTTAAATAGATTGGGGTCATATGAACTCGGGAACACCGACGCAGGCAGGAGATTCCACTCCTTGGCAGATAGATGGCTTGAATGGGTTGATGGCTTGATAGAGTAGTTTGGGAGCTACTTTGTGTTTATTTTAGACCGAATAAAAAAAACATTTATTTCGGACAACAGTGATCCATATTTTGTTAGTATTACAAACAGCTTCTAGTGTTAATAAACTCTTCTGGCAAGCGATAGATGTGATCAGTTCAATTTCTTGTATTATGCTTGTTAATTGTCTCAAATAAAACTTATCATCACACCTCAATTCTTCAAAGGAGCGGCAGAGAATAAAACCTTGACGATGTGATAATTACTTTCATATTTCATTTGGTACATATTTCGAAGTACCGTTTAAGGAAATAAGGGATTAAGCTTTTATTACAGCGTACGGAACAGGAGCGGCCTTACACAGAAATAAGAAACAAAAAAGGAGATTCTTGAAAGTAGGAGTGATACCAATTTGACCTTCGGAGTTGCATCATCTTCCTGCCCACAAATCTATTTATTTAGGGTTAATGCAGCATAGACGTCTACAGTATGACCACTTTAAGTTTGCAGTTGCAGGTGACGCTGCTTGTCATGAAAAAATGCATCGATATGTCTAACTTGGTACATTTATTTTAGTTCTGTGTTTTTCCGCCTGCATAGATATTGGTTAAAGGGTATCAGCCTTCATATTACTCGTAGTACTTACGCTGTCTTGTATAAGATTTTTTTTAATGAATGTTAACGATGCTGAAATGTTGTTAAATTAATGTCCAATCTCATTTTAAAACCTTTCTTTTCTTAATTCTTAGTAACAGAAAGTACTATTTCGTTTATGCGTCTTCTTACACACTTTAAACATTTTTTTTAAACATATTAAAAAGTATTATTGTTATAAGTGCAATTTATTTGTATTTAGTTGCAATTTTGTTCTTTGCTAAAAACAGATCTCTTTTTCTACGCTCCTAGGAACCCGTGCCTCCATTAAATTAGCTACCACCATTGTTTATGCCCTCCTCCACTAATCTTTTCAATTATTTTTTGTCGCTATTAGACTCCTAATTACTAGAGCTTTTTAGACATTTTAACGAAGACACGTACGCTGGAAAGTGTTTTATGATAGCTTGGAGGTTAAAGCCCTGAGAGCAAAGACAAAAGTGTAATCTCTTTCAAAGCGTTTCGTGTTTTTATGACGACCTTCATCGGAATTGACACGGGAAAACCCGGTTTTTTATACTAAATAGGCTTGCGTTTGGCCGCAACTTGCCTGATGTGAAGCGATGATGCGGCCTACGGTGGAGCACGCTTGTCTAGAAGAACCCGATTCACTCGAACCTTGAATAGATCCAGATTATAATGATCAGCGAAAAGAGAAGCCGGAAGTGAATTCGGTTTACACAATAAATGTGGAAGCCGTGGAAGCATTTTTTCGCGTCAAATGTACCAAGTTTGACATATCGATGCAAATTTTCTTGACAAGTAACGACAACTTGAACTGCACACTTAAAGTGGTCAGAGTATACATCAATCCAATACATTTTTAACTGAAATAGTTAAAAATGCACATACATACATACATATGTACCTACATACATTTTTAACTATTTCAGTTAAAAATGTATGTATCATCTTTAACGAGCTAGAATCTCACTTTGTCTAGGCCCCTTGTTCAAAAGCCATAACTGCAGAAAAACGCAACGTTTCGTGCCTAGGACCTCTAGTAAACTCGGCTAACGTCAAATTATATTTTATTTATATTATTTCAAAATATCTCTCGAAAACACGTTCATGAAGAAAAACACCACAAAGAAATCTTTATTTTCACCGACAGACTCATACTAAGAGTAATTCTTCCAAAATTCTGGATAAGTAAGTTAAGGAATTTAACAACATTCCCGAAATACCCATTTCCCCTTGTCTTTGGAACACATAACGTCATCTTTACAAAATACGCCAACGGAGAACCAATCTCCTGAAATAATTCAATTTTTGTTCCTCCTTCCCTCCCAACGATCGCTCATTGTTATATTTTTACTAACAATATCAAGTGACAGATAAGAACAAAGCTTTTAAAAGTTTACTTTGACCTATATCTGTTTGTAGGGGGGGATAACAGGATTAGTCAGTCAAAATATGCTTGAATATTTGGCCCAAATTGACTTTAAAGATAACTATATTATATAAAGTGGATCTTTTCAAGGTTCGAATGGATCGATTTCTTCTAGGCAAGCGTTTTCCATCCTAGGCCGCATCATCGCTTCACATCAGGCGAGTTGCGCCGAAACGAAAGCCTATTTAATATTAAAAAAAAACTACATAACATTACGCCTGTAATTCCCTGTGGGTTTGCAAAGGTGTCCCATAAAATAATACGCCAATATTTAGCCAGCTAACTTTGAGAGCGAATGTATGCATGTGTAATTCTCTGTAATTTGCCCTACCCGGGAATCGAACCCTGAAAGAAAAAGCAAGAATAACTAAACTGGACAGCATTGGAATTAGTAACAACCATTTCATTATCTGTTTGTGTTTTTTTTTTTACGTCGGCGACAAAAAACGATTAACTAGTACTTACATAATTATGTAAAACGTAGACCAATTTATTCACGGTACAGATAGTTACAAAGTACAAACACAATATAAAAATATGATCTAAAACCTGAATCGAAAAATGAATTGAAAATACGTGAAAAAATAAATCGTAGAACGTGGTGGCGTTTGTTTGTGCAACAAACCAAATATTTCGAGTGTTTGTTTTTATGTGTACCTAGTGAATTTCCCTGGGGCACACCTGTACCCCGGTTACGATGTTTAAACTCACCTTTAGGGTTATTTTGGTACACGTGGTATTCGAACTTTTGGTTTATATAATTTGATAGCAATTACGAGTAGTGAGTTCTATAACAATAAGCATATTCTTTGGTATTGCGATAGTCTTTTATTACTGGCGAGACTGAAAAAATATCGGAACCACATTTTATAATATGGGAAGATGCTATCGTCAATCCGTTATCCACTTAAGGCCCGACCACAATGTCGGGCGATACGACTAGCGAATCTTGCGATTGTTTCCTTCGTTAAAATACCTGAAAATACCGTTGTCGCATTAACTAGTGGACTAAGGAATAAGACTAAGCAATGGGGAAGACCATTTCTTTCTTTATCGTGTGGTTAGTGCCTAACCTGGTATCAGAGTTTTTATGCCGCCCAAGGGCCTCTGACTTGGCTTTTACATGAAATATCTCTCAAGCATGCTAGTTTCCTCACGATGTTTTCCTTCACCGAAGCAAGTGATAATTATACGCACGGTTCGAACTTGAGACCTATGACTTGGCAGTCCGACGGTCACACCACTAAGCTATCACTGCTTGGAACATACTATGTTCTAGGAACACGTTTTGTGAAGTCATCATCAACAACAGTCAAACACAAAAAGATGTCAGTGGTACAAGCTATAGTCCCTACACACCCACATGGAGTAATAACTGTGAAAGCACTTCAGTTACCAACAAAATTTTAAAACATGATTACTATGTATTCGTTGGCTATGCCGTAAATTGGAACGGTGAGAAGCCCAACGCCGTATATTTGTCTGTCTGTCTTTCATAAGGCTGTATCTTATAATATTCTATCCAATACCTAACGACATAGTTGAGGTTTTCACATACTACGATTAAAACAACCAAAGTAGTGACTTGTATAATACATAATTTTAATAGTGTTTATTACAGAATCATTTGCTTACTATTTTTCTCCATTGGTGTATAAAATTTCTCTAGTTTTTATTTATTCTTGATGATTTAATCTCCAAATCAATACTTCCAACAGCTATTTGTTTGGAGACACCCCTTTCAGCTAGTGAAACATTGCAGTAGATACGTCCTTTTGTAAACGGAAAGCCTCTCGGTACGTATGGGATTGACAGATTTTTCATATCATATTCGCCCTGAAAAAATAACAAGACATAGTAATCTCACATCTTAATATACAGCAAATATACAGAAAATATACAGAAAATATACATAAATTGATATACAGAAAAGTGTGGTCATAGCTAGTATAAAGATCACGTGTCACTCATGGGTGTAAAAATACCCTTAACGAAGCCAAAACGCACTTGTTCTTCCCGTCATTGCGATTTTTTTTTCTGGATTATACCTGGGAACCTTCTAGTTAAGGAAATGTTGGAGACCAAAGTTTTTTTCACACACCAACAAATAAGTCGTTTCTCAGCAATCATTTTTGCGTAGAATTCGTTGGATATATAGATTGCTTGGTTGAAGGCTTCTTGAATGGTCCGTTTAAACCATGTATGATCGTACATGCTTATCTCCGAAAGCACCCTATCGATTTCAATGACATTTTGTGAATGTGTATGGTCGATTCCAGCTTGAAAGAAAAGATCGTTTTGCGCCCTGCGAAACAGAGGCGGATCGCTAGTAATATTAAATTAAATTAAGCCTTAAGCTTTCGAGGTGGTCACTAACCTCAAATCTTTCACTTTTTATTCACAAAAAGAGCATTACCGACTACGACCGAAAAGGAGAGAGATATTGTACAGGATGGCGCTTGAGTCACCTGCATACATCAAGGACGTGATTCCCCACCGACATTCCCGACAGTCTAACCAATAAACTATCTTTTGCTATGAAGCTTATATCGGATTCGTAAAAAAAAAATCTTTTAATGCATACATAGAAATTGTCCTTGAATTTGACTATATTTTTTCACTAAATCGACTTCCTGTAGTCGGAAATGATTAGAGGAGTTCCGTCTCTGCCACTCCCCAGCTAATACACCAGGAAGTGGTGAAGGTTGAGAGACTCACTCATAGATTTTGAACATGCTGTTTGTTTGAATTCAAGAACTACTAATCAAGTGCTTCTGGTACCGTTAATGGGGCATTTTCACATATCCTAGGTGAGTGTATGCACAATAAGTAATGCAACTTACCGGGGGATAAGGACAGCGACGGCCTCCTAAGGCGTTTCGCATTGTTTGACCGAAAAATGTGTCAGAATTCATCATGTCGCAAAATTTAAAATGCATCTCAACGAAACTGGGCTTGTATCGGTTTGTTAGCAACTGGTAGAAGTAGAAATCCAACTGCAACATCAAGATATAGTCATCAGATCACAAAACTGCTATTGCCATCCTGAACTAAGTTGTAAAAACCACATATTACTGATATTCGATTTTTAGTTCCAGTATGATATGATCACTCACGATGTTTTCCTTCACCGTTTTAAGCAGTGGCATGAAAATACATCAGACAAAGTAACACGCTTGCTTAGGTTTGAACCCAAGACCTCAGTGCTCAGTGCTCACTTTTAAAACTTACCATTACGTTATTGTCCGCAGGGATAAGGGAGTGCATGTACAACTCCACATAGTACTTGGGATCCTGTCGGCCGAAACGTTTACTGAGTAGAGTGAAGTTTTTAAAAGCTTTCACGTCATACCAGTTTACTATTGGGCGTTCAGTACTGAAGTAGGTTATCTACGACAGAAATAATAAAACAAGTAGAAAAGTTACGAAGTTTTGATTAAAACTTTTTCATTTATTCTCGGTGCATTGGAGGATGTGAAATTCTTGCCTGCAACTACGCGATACGTGACATCAAGATAATTAATAACGATGTATTACAGCACACACGCTAGTATAAATGATTTCATTGCTTTATAACGCACTGTTAAAACTTAACGCACCAAGAAAAGCAATTGATTCCAAAATAAACTTCACTCGGTGTATATTTTTTTAAGAACAAATGAGGTTGTATCGGAAGAAAACCATTTTAATTTAATTTAATTTCGGAAGTAACAATACATAGTTGGGACAAGGCAAATGATGAATGTCAGAAGACGTTGGTAAAAATTAAAATCAAAGGCATTGACTTCAGAAACTAAAGTGGTTTTTGGAAGTTGGTTTTTATTTGATCTGATGATTCTGTCATGGAGACCTAATTGTTTCGTAGAATTCGCTTGTGAATCAGTTATATAAAACTTTTATAAAACAAGAAATTACTTCCAAAAAAACATAATAAAATGTCAATGAAACAAAAAAAAAGTCAGCCTTCCGAAACTTAAGTTATTTTCTAGTTTTTTAGTGATGTTTTTGGAAGCGTTGTATTTCTTACAAAAAAATTAACGCTTTTTGAGCGCTTTCGACTAAAATACTCGTATTTTCCGGAGTGAGTAAGCTCCTACGCGCGTACACGCGCGACACATGTTACGCTCCAAGAATTCGAACTCCACACAAATTCTAGTCAGGTGTAAATTTTACATTGCCACTAGATGTTATTAAATTAATATAATCATTTCATCAATATGACCCAAAATAATGAAATACGTATTAAGGAAGCTTACTCTCCTCTTTAAACTCCTCAAGCAAAGTACCTAAATATAATTTAAATGGGACCACCGAGCAAACATCCTCAATTCGGTCAGTTTCAGTTATCACGGAGTAAACGGTGTACATATAATTATGTAAACAAAATACCAAATAAACAACTTCCTTTTTTTTTAGGAGTCGATTAAAAATAAGAACTGTCAAAACATACTCACTCTCTCAGAACTGCACCGATTACTTTGGTAATTCAAATAAAAAAGCAAACCAATGGAAAAATATTTAAAATTCATTATGATTTTTTAATTTGTTGGCAGGTTGTGATGGGACCTGACCTATCTCAGCGAATATCTTCCACTATCACCTGAAACCCACACAAACTTTTTAACGAAATTGACAGGAAATAAGAAATTAAGGTTTGATAGTGATATGAAGGTACTCAGAATATGTAATCATGGTCAATGGACCAGCGAAGGTACCAGTAACGGGTCTCATTTAAAATTAAATTAAAAACATAAATCACTCTGTACATTTGTCTAGCGATTAAGGTTTATCGTATCAGGTAGTGGTTCCGTTCCGAGGTAAGAGTGTTTTAACAGTATAAAGAACAGGGTGTAAAGTTCCTCAATACGCCATAGAAAAGGCGGGACCCTCCGACCAGAGGGGTGCTGTGTCTGGTGGGCTACTGCCCGACATTTGTAGTCGGGTTTTTCTATATAGGCATAAGTAGCGGATAATTTTAAATGCGCGATGTAGGGATTTGATGTTAGTTTTTCAATGTTGTCATAGATGGCGCTGTAGTGCTTCTTGTTCTATGTTGTTGAAGTACTCATTGTAGTGCCGCTACAGTCTCATTGTTTATTTTATCATCATCATCTTCCTACCCTTATCCCATTCTACTCGGGGTCGGCACAACCCGCTTTCTTCTACCATTCTCCCCTGTCAGACGCCTACCATTTACTCGTTTTTCTTTCACATCATTCCACACACAATCCATCCATCTTTTATAAGTAGATATTATTTGTAACGACTGTTTAGCGACCTCATCATATTTTGATCAACATACAGCTTTATGAAGCTAATACCGACAGTTTAAAAAGGTAAGATGGAATATAGCGGGCTACCCTGGCGATATCGCCTGAGTTTAAGACAGAGAAATCACGATGTCAGTTACACCTTGTAGACTTTTTGCCATCTCAACGAGTTCTGTAAATGATACACAAAACAATAAAGGACATAAGACAAGCCTATAACAATACGCCTGTCATCACATAAGGTTAGACAGACGCATACGCGATAGAACAATCACATTCTGCCAGCTATGGCCTATCCTGAAATAAGAGTGCAGGTCACGCTAGCATTAACGATCTAATCGTTCGTGCTCTTGCCACCGCTAGGGTGCCAGCTGTCTTAAAACCCAATGGCTTTGCATGCGTCGATGAGAAGAGACCAGATGGTATGACCATAATGTCAAGGAAGTTGGGTAGGCCTTTGGTGTGGAATGCAACTTGCGTCGACACCCTTGCGCTATCCCATCTTCCTAGCTCCGGCTGCGCTGGGGCGGCTGCTGTAGGTGCTTAAAACCTCAAACGGCGCAAATACAATAACTTAATTGGTAATTATGGTTTGAGCCATTTGGGGTTGAAACGCTAGGGCCATCGGGTCCGAGTACCCACAAATTATTTCGGGATATCGCCAAGCGGTTGGTCGACTCTTCACGTGACTAGAGCACTGGCCTTTTTTTGGTCCAAGAATCAGCATTGCCATTCAACGTGGCAATGCTGCCAGCCCCCTGGGCACTCTTCCTATTGACAACGATGGGGACGAATGTTTTGTCATTCTTTTCCCATTTTGACACTTGTGCATATTTTTTTATTATTTTAGATCTAATAGTAGTTTTTAATGCTAAAGTTCCATGTTACAGGGGGCGAGCCGGGGTGTAACGATAATATGTAGATAATAATATGACGTAGAATAATTTCTCTGTCACCTAAGCATATAAGCAATTTAACGCTACACGACAGGAAATGAGGGCTCTATGATTAGTTACACACATACAGACACTTATTTAGGTTGTCTAATCATTCAAATTTAATAACATAATATTGTGCTTCTGACCAGTTTTTTATCATTATATGGAGCCAACTAGATAAATATTACCATTTAGGTAATGGATAGCCATGTATTCAATGAGTGCTTAAGCCACGAGGATCATTAGTTGAAATTACAGTCTTTTATCTGCCTGTGACATCTGCATCACTGACAAACTACAGTGATCTTTAGTAACATGTTGATAAGGTTGCTGTTGGATTGCTGCCGGTGCTGCCACCGACAAGTCTGTTAAAATCAAAATGATCTTTATTCTCGTTTTTATAAGGTTGTTATTGGGCATTTGCTCCCGTCAGAGGTAACAGTACTGTGAAGCGACTGTTAAACCCTTAATATGAAATTGTATTGGTAGAGAATTGAAGATTTGGTAGCAATCTACCAAACCATAATTCAATATTTCCTGTCATTTTCATCAAAAAGCGCCTGTGTACTTAGGTGACAGAGGTATAGTATTCGTTGACCCAGACATTTCGTACTGAATCACAGACCCATCGCAAGAAATCACCCGGTATCTATAAGCCAATTACATTGTCGTTATTCGAAGCCGACCTCAACACAGTTGGGAAAAGGCTAGGCAGATGATGATGATGATTATTTCCGAAGATAGACCATGATTGCCGAAGCGTATGTTTTTCCAAGGACTGCTAGATGGGCACAAAAAGGGGAAGCGTAGACGTAGATATCACGCAGATCGATGTAACAAATACTGTCGAAGCAAGCCTTTCGCTTATTTTGACTGTTATTTATATTTTCCTCAGAAGTCTTAATGCAAGTGCAGTCAAATTTAAACGTTAAAGACGTGTCGCGAGTGAACAGTTGCGTTTACGGATATGATTCCTCTTCACTCTGGGGTATCTCCACAATTTAAAATAAAGCCCGTCTAGTACCGAAAAAAAGCTTGTGGATGGGGGGTTGGCCCTGTAAAGCTCTCGGTCACCCCTAAGTGTCGCTACAACACACTCGGCCTTCGCATCGCTATGGAGGTCGCCGTCTCGCTTCGCTCGCCACCTCCCCCCTTCGCTCTGCTCGGCCACGTGTGGCTTGCTCCACTCAGGAGCTCCCTCCAGCTTCTGACTCCCGCCTTTATAAAAACACTCTAGGGGTAGGGACCAAAAGACTACGTGGGGTCGGGGTGCCCCGTGTCGGTTCTGAGGCTAAGTTCTGTCTACGTAGTAAGTAAAATAAAATCTTAACCTACACTATATTTTTGCCGACTCCTACAATTTTGCCCATTTTTTTATAAAACGGCGTCTCCGGCAAGAAAACAATATTGCATAGGTATCAGAAAACCCCCTAGAACCGCCTAATATCCTCACATTTCGTCCAGCGAGGCAGCACGTATCTAAACCCAACCCCATTTGGATCGTGTTCTCGAAAACCAAGTTCCCATAGCATCCATCTTAGCATAGAACGTAAATGTTTTCACCTAAACGCATTGCGTTTAGTATAATTATGTAACATGCGACAGCCACCTTCTGCGTTAAACCACAAAATAAGTAGATCAGTATCTCTATCGTGTAAACACTGAATGAAAAATAGTGTTTTCTATTAGACCTAAAAATTATGTTTGTATTAAATTGTGTCCAAAATATTGCATTGAAAAATATTGTATTAAAACTGTATCCACAATACCTTGTATTTTTTTTTATTAATATTTGCATGCTATTTTTATTGCGAAATGTCTGACTGCACTACATGTTATATTTACCATCTTTTGAACCACATTGAACGCAAATAAATAATTTTGACTTTGACTTTTACTTTGTATAAGCCCCTTCCCAGCTGGCTTATACAATTTTAAACTCGACGGTATGATCTGTAATAAAAACAATACCTTACCTGGTGATTTGGTGTACCGTACACGAGTGCAATATACAGCATCTATGGCATACGGAAAGAAGAAAGGCAACTTGCCACACAAATTAGAAAATTAGAGCTCGCGTACATTCTTAAAAATACTCTCAAAAGATAGGTCTTGATCAAATTAATATAAAAGGTATTGGATTTGGTTAGAATAAAACATAATTTATAAAAATACTTGTCGCGCGGGCAAAATAAGAACTAACGCCGCTTATTATTTTGCAATACATTTGACAAATGTTTAACAACAGCGCTCTCCTGTCAACCTTAGTGGAGCGTCCTGGAGCGTCAAAAGATACACAATGTAGGATAGACAATTACGTAGAATTTAAGCCCTGTCTAGGTATTCAAGCTGTTGAGCCCGCGCTTACACAATCCATCATTGGTCGGTTTATTCTTCAATGGCGCAATTACACTAGCCATCGCAATGGAATATAAATACAACATTCAATTGCAAAAAAACAATCAACGTGCGAGTTTGTCCGAAGACGGGCATACTCGACCGCGTTCATTAACACAAGGTCTATTGAACCAATTCGGGCGAACGACCATGTGTTATTGCGCCACGGACTAGGCAAAAATGAAACAATAATTACGAGGTTGAATAAAACATTTATTTTAAACAGCATAATATTAGCATCTTAGAGGAATTTCTTCAAATAACTGAGCGGCCGGCGGCGCATGCATGCCATCATCATCGGCATTAGGTACCATATGGTCCATCAGATGCGCGCGCAAGCGCGCGTAATATGAATTCTAGTACATTTTTACATACTAAATATGAATTTCAAGTAATTTATTTATAGTTCTACTACTGCTAACGAAGCTTACCAACATGAAAAATTCTAAAATGAGCGTTCCGTTTCACGTTGCTTTTATGTAAAAAATTAAAAGTTAATTCTGCAAATCCCGAAAAATCACCTAAAAGTAACCTTTTCATTAGTGTAACCTAAAAGTAACCAATGCAGTTGAAAAATCACCTAAAAGGTTACAAAAGCAACCTTCTGGCCACTCGACATAGATTTGAATGTTGCCATTTAATCTAAATTCAGCAAAAACAATGTTTTGTTCGTACTTATCTTTTTTAACCGACTTCTAAAAAAGGAGGAGGTTCTCAATTCGGTTGTATGTTTTTTTTTTTTTTTTTTTTTTTTGTGTTTGTTACCTCATATCTCCGTCATTTATGAACCGATTTGAAAAATTCTTCTTTTATCTGAATGGATCTACTTCCCGATTGGTCCCATAGAAATTTCATCAAAATCGGTTCAGCAGTTTGGTTTTGAAATCAAAATAGCTGGAAATTTTTGTGTTTGTTACCTCATATCTTCGTCATTTATGAACCGATTTGAAAAATTCTTCTTTTATCTGAATGGATCTACTTCCCGATTGGTCCCATAGAAATTTCATCGAAATCGGTTCAGTAGTTTGGTTTTGAAATCAAAATAGCTGGAAACAATATGTCATCCAAGTAAAAGAAATTGCGAAATTGATACTTGACAAGGATTTGTGTGTGATGCGATAACTAAAAAGGGTAAAATAAAAACTTTTTTGCAAAAAAAACCGACTTCCAAAAAAACACTAAAAAAGTGGGAAATAACTTTACTTTCGGAAGTCGGTGGCAAAAACGTCAATGAAACAAACAATAGTCACCGACTTCCGAAAGTAAAGTTATTTCCCACTTTTTTAGTGTTTTTTTGGAAGTCGGTTTTTTTTGCAAAAAAGTTTTTATTTTATTAGCAGTCACTAATTATAATTTTTTGTGAAAATATGATTCTTTAGTACCATAAAAAATTTTGCGAATCGAAATAAAAGTAGTGCTTAAAGATAAAGATAGAAGGAGTCTAGCTCGAAATGGCATGGATTTGATGGGACAATACAGATAATATATCGCAGCGATGTAAACGGCTTGTCTTGTAATATTAGGTTGCAATGTTCTCATGATACGTAGGTACTATAACTACCACTACATCAAAATCCTTCTAATTAGTACTAATACAGACATAGAAATTCCACATTTTGTTGAATATGGTAACTCCATTGCTTCTGTCACTGTTTCTACGTTTCGATATTGCAAATGAGTTTCGATATTGCAATAAATGTTTAGGTGTTCGGATTTAGTAAAATATTTGTTTCTACTTTTTACGTTGTGCTGCTTAATTAAAACAAGATATTACAGCAGGAAAGAAAAGCCCCGTAATCTATACTAATATTATAAATGCGAAAGTTTGGATGGATGGATGTTTGTTACTCAATCACGACAGAACACCTTTGCCTGGCCCTTGGGGAGTGCCGTTATTATCTGGTGCCATACGGTCTTCGCCAATTTTCAGAAAAACTGTGGCATGGTGCCCCGATTGTGTGTCGTTGATCATTTTCATCACCATTCATTTGAAATACTTACTCTAGCGCGGAGCATCATCATCTGCCTAGCCTTTTCCCAACTATTTTGGGGTCGGCTTCCAGTCTAACCGGATGCGGCTGAATACCGGTATTTTACATGGAGCGGCTGCCTATCTGACCTCCACAACCCAGTTAGTACTGGGTAATACGATACCCTTTGGTAAGACTTAAGTCCTCTAAAACGTACATAGGTGTAAAGACCCTTCGGACACTCCAGCTATAGACCATGGTCAGTCAGTGGTGGAACCCTGTATTCACATTGAGCTGCTACAACCATGAAAGTACATGACTATTATGTATCACTATGGTTGGAATATTACAGACTTAAAATCTTTTCAAAACTATTGAGTAACATAAATAGGACGAAATGCGACCAAAGTGAAGACATAAACATGAAGATTACCGAAGCGCATACTCTTTCTGGTTCTAATACTAAATACTTTAAATTCAAGATTTTACAGTACTTTTCAGTAACGTGTTTTTTGAATAATCTCACTTTGGTTTTCCATCGGCTATTAAGCTCTCAGAGTTGAAAGATTTATTTTTTTATGGATATTAACCATCGGGACCGGCAGTTCATAAACTTCTTCTTAACGTAGTTAAAACTAAGATGTACTAACAGGCTTTCGTTTAATTAACAGTAAGTTAGTTTATTACGAGTAGTATACAGGGTCGATGGGACAACGACGCGAAAACGGTCACCACGTACTCACTGTACGTACTGTTTTGTACTAATTTTTTTATAATTACCGATGATTATGTAGGGGTTCAGGATAACGTACTGAGTACGTGGTAACTGTTTTCGCGTCGGTGTCCCTTCCACCTTGTATCATTTGTAGAAGATATAAGGAATATATTACGACTTTGCGTTCCCATGTAATGTTCTCTGACAATGTCAAAAGAATTCGCGGTCATGTGAGCGAAGCCGCGGGTACAGCAAGTTTTTAAATAATAATATCTTTTTTGACTTTCAAACTTCGGCAAAAAACATCCCGTTACCAACATAGTTTATGTCACGCAAAAAAACCAATGCAATTGTTTTTAGAATCTGCGGGGGCAAACTCTATTTTATTTTTCCCTTCGTTTGGTGTAGCTCGGCCGTGGTGTCGATAGTGTGAAAATTGCTAAAAAACGTACGAAAAAAACTTATCTGGTTTCAATCAACAAACCTTTTACATTTTGACACAGGCGCCATCACGTCAGGAGGTTGTTTTTTTATTTGGGTTTTTAATCCGACGAGTGACTATAAACCTAAACGAATTATAAACGTGGTTCAGAAAAAATACTAAAACCCCACTACTGAAAAATCATGCTCTAAAGAGGATGAAACAAGAAAATATTCTCGTCTGAAATTGTTATTTACTACAAACTATTCAATATTTATCGTATATTCATAGTGATGTTCAGAGGATAACGGTGGTCATATGCCACTTTGCCCTCAAGTTACTGCTGTTAAAGCGTCTATCCTGTCTTCAAAATCTAATTATTTTATTTCACATGTTTACATAGGCACTTATAAAACGTCGAGCAAAGGTGCACGATTCGGGTTAGTATTTCCAATGAAGAAGAACCGGCAAGAAACTCCATGATTGCTCTTTTAAAATCATTTATATTTACAATATTTTCATGTTACGGCGTTAGTACATAAATATGGAAAGACCGCGTAGGCTCGACAGTAAGTCGTTGCTTACTACTAAAACTTAGAACAAGATAAAAACAATTAACAAAAGTTAACAAGCATCTAGGAATCTATACAGCCAAATCCAGCCTTCGGTCTGCTACTGAAATAATCCTGATAGAAATATCAATACCAGGCTGTTTAAAGGCTTCATACCTTTGCTTCTCCTTCAACCTGCGAAAGCAAAGCGTGGAAAAAAAGCTAATTAAATCATAGTTTCTTAATAATAATTCATGACAAAAATACTTTTCGTTCTATTGTTTTATTTCTTCTTCTTATTGTTTGAAAAACGTCGTTTGATAAACGTGGGCATTTGATTCTGCAGTTCTCGGCTCCATAATACCCTCGCCTGCGGCTCGGGCGTGAATTTCGCCTGCAATAACAAAGTTTCCCCACTTGTATCAAAATAAACTATTTTCGATTGGAAATGGTAAAAGTCTTTTACAAGTGTGACTGTCTGTCACGTACTCCTAATTACTAGGCAAATATCTTAGTTAAGACGTTTGCACAAAAACTGTAAAATAAATAGATAGAAACGTGTTGCTGGGGAGTTTGTTGCGCCACTTCTTCTCCCCAGCTCCAACACTAGGAAGTGGTGATGGGTGGGCGCTTTTGGGGCTGTCTATAGCGTTTCTCAACTCTATTGCAAAATGATTCTTGTGTTTTGATTATCAACTCTAATATCTGGTATTTCTTGAATTATGTATTTATTAGTTCTAACTAACCATTCAGCCTTTGCTTTTTGAGTTTTGATTCTCAACCCTAATGACCAACCATATAGTGATTCTAGAATAAACTGTTCTGTACCTTTTACAAATGATTCGGTCAGGCTGATACAAACACGTGTCTTGCACATGCGCTAGTTGTGCGAAAAGTGCACTTTCCATGGGGAGGAATTGGAATAATTTGATACCACATATATTTTATAACCAGTCTAAGGACTGTTTGGGACCATGTCTACTGATTAGCATGATGACATGGGCGCCGGCAGGGGGGTGCCAGGGGGTGCACTTGCACCCCTTGGGGATCTCGGGATCAACAGGAACTATTGAAATAAAAAGCCGTCTGTTAGAAATCATTTTTTTATTCACAATAATTAGTAGGCAGTAATTACACAATTCTCATTTAAAAAGCAACTGCAGCCGGCGGGGTTTTTGACCGAACTTATTAATGACGTTTTCTTTAAAGTTATCTTTATTGTCCTTGGTTAACTTGCCTCGGTGGACACTTAACAAGCATAATCCAGACAGTCGCTCGTCACCTGTTGTGGACCTATTCCAAGTTTTAACTCTTCTCAGTGTGCTAAAAGATCTTTCTATTGTGCACGTTGTGACGGGTAGACTAAGGCCAATCTTGATCGCTTCTGCTACTGAAGAAAAGAAATCTTTTGCCTCGTCGATGTAGTCTATAAGATGTTTTTCATATTGATCAACTTCACTGATATCATTTGCCGCTGGCTGTGGATATTTCCACATTTCAAACCAAGTCGTGATTTCTGAAATAAAATTAGGTAAAAGATCGCCATACAAATTTTCAATGTCTTTTGCAGCTCTAAGAAATTCTTCTTTACTGAGGCCTTTTATTATTTTTGGGTGTAGTTGTAACAGAGAAAATGATTTTTATGTGTTTCAGAAAATCTGTCTTTTAAAGAAGAAATGATCGAATCAAGGTATGGGATGTATAAAGATCTTCTGTAAAATTCTTCAACGTTTTCGGATGGGTGGTTGGATCGATGAATCTGTCGTTTCTTAACTCGTTGGCATTTAATCTCAATATTAAGGTCTTCGCAACTTTGTTTAGCTTCTCCAAATATAGCAGTAAATTCCTGCGATGCGTTTTGTCTGTGACCCTCTATTATTTTAGTGAGTTTGCAAATGTGGTCATTCACTGAATTAATGTCACTTGTTGAAGCTGGTTGCAGACAGGCTCAAGCTTTGCCGAGTAAGTAGCAATAATATGCAATGCCACAATAAAATTTGTGGTGGTCAAAGCAGTGTGCAGTTGGTAAGCTCTAACCTTTGTCTTATAATTAATGGCTTTATCTTCTGAGAGGTCTTGTAATGCTTCTACAATATTGGTGCAATTTTGAGCGAAAATTCGAATACTTTTGTACTTTGCAGACCATCTGGTTTCGCAAAACAAGGCAATATTTGCAAATTTTTTTCGCCGTATAATGCTCTCTCTAAAAAAAGTTATAGTTTCCTTAATCATTCCAGCAGTATTTAAATAAATAAATAAATAAATAAATATCGCTGGACATTACACACAGCGCCATCTAGTGCCACACTAAGCAACGAGGCTTGTGTCGTGGACACCAGATAGTTGATATACTACATAGATACTTTTTGTTTGTAAATACATACTTATTATACATATAAACATCCATGACTCGGTAACAAATGTCTATGCTCATCACACAAACACTTGCTCCTACCGGGACTCGAACCCCGAACCCTATGAACGGAAGGCAGCCTCACTACCGCTGCGCCATTCGGGTCGTCATTTCTTATTTCACTCAAATTATTTAAATCATTGACAGCAAGATTTAATATGTGACTAGCACAGTGGAAATACTTTGCTTTGGGATATTTATCATTAATTATTTTCTGAACTCCACCAACATGTCCAGCCATCGTGGAGCAACCATCATATTCTTGCCCAACCATTTTGTTGAGATCTAAACCACATGATGTCAAAAAAGATATTATAACTTCAGAAATCGATGCAGCATCTAATTTTTGAAGTGGTCCGTACCCCAAAAATTCTTCAAGTATTACGTAACTGTGTTTCGTTTGGTCAAACTTGACGTATCTTATGCCCATTGAAAGCTGTTAGGTCCCGCTTATATCCGCTGTCTCGTCAGCCAAGATTGAAAAATATGCCGCTTCTTTTGCTTCATCAGTAATGGCTTCACGAAGAACATCAGCACATATTTTTTGCATGGCCGAACGATAAATGGCCCCTGAGTACTGCCTCGATGAATTTGTGCGGAAAATAATACACATGTACGGCAAAGTGGTCCTTTAGCCTGAGCAGAATAGGCTAACCAAGGGTATGCTGTGTTGTGAATCACGTTGTTGTTTTTGGTTTTTATGATCGATGTCCTGCTTGAAATCATAATCTTGCGGAGGTTTCCACAGTGTTTCGAGCACTTTAAACCGTATTTCATCACTGATAGGTACGTTAGAGTCCAGATATAAACCCACATCCTAAATATTAACTGAAGTTTGTTGTGTTGTTAATTCAGTTTTACTAGTACTTTGCTGTGCCTTAGTACTTGGACAATCTTTAGCATTAAACTGTTCATTTTCAATCTTTTTTCTCTTGCACAAAAATCGCCTTATGTCACTCATATTTAAAATTATTAAGAAAAGTAACACACGTTAGCTCACTAATTGTCACTGCTTGCTTGCACTGATTAATTAATTACGGCGCGCACTGACACTCTGACTAATTAGCTCGCTCTTGCACATGTAATCAAGCAATCATTCTTGAACTATTGGACTGTATGAATTATCTGTATATTTTCGAAATTAAAATACGGCAACACTATAACAACACTAAAAACACTAATCTATGGAAACGAATATGGCGGGAACTATTACTACTCGCGATTTGACCTCTCGGAACGAACTGTTCGAACTTCAATCGAAAACTTGACTGACTCGGAACGCGACCTAGCCCCCTTATATTAATATCAAAATGTAAGGAAGGTTCCAGATTCCCAAACGTTTTCGAACGTAGCTCTATCCCTGTCATCTATAATCTATGTCTCTTTCACATTTATGATCTTTCTAGTTCATTCGCGATTGACTTTGACAAGAGTCGGTCTCTTTCGCACTGCTTAGAAACTGTATTGCGCTTTCTCTGTTAAGTTCATCCCATTTATGCTGGTTCTATCTGGTGTGGAGTAGCGGTACTTTAAAGGGTGCGTTCAGAGAAGTAATGGAAATCGATTAATATCGATCCCGGTACTCCTGGCCCACCAACTTAGAATTTTTAAATTTCGATCGTCGTGAACAAATAGGTGTGAGGGGGATCTTACGGGACATCTGTCCCTATTTCATTTTGACCGTCGGGTGCTAAATAGGGACGAATTTCCCTATTTCGTTCCTGTGCCCTGGTCTAAGCCTGTGCCATACGTGGTCATAATGTATCTATTTCTTTCTATCACACGATGTTTTAATCCTTTTTCTCTTTTCTACTCGAATCTTAATATATTTCTTCATGCTAAAAATCCAAAAAAAATTGTACAACGGTTCATTTGTATTAAAAAAAAAAATGTCAAAGTTAGTCGATGCCGGTTCTCGTGCGACGCGCTGTTATATTGTGTTAAATTGATATTTTCGGTTATTGGTGAGTATTTTTGAGTAAATTACTGATTTGATGGTTAATTAGAATATAGTTTATGTGTGTGCAACAGGGTTTTTAACCCAAAAGTAAGTATAGTTCTATTTCTGTGTAGTTTTCAGTGCTCTTGTAACAGTACTGGAATTTTATCAGAACAGAATGCTATCGTAATTTATTAAATTGTGAGACTAGTTCTGTGTAAAACATAATAACTATCGCATTGGATCCGTGCATTGGATATTTACTCGATTATAGTTTTCAGCCAAAACATATACCTACGGAATATGCGTTTTTTTAGCATGGCCGCCACACAAAGCTTGGTAGACACCATTTTTTTTGTACCAGTCGTTTATGAAATGAACTGAAAATTATTTTTAATTAATATATTTGTTACTTAATTTTTTTCTTATTTTGAACTCTCTTCAAAAAGGTTACCTATTGAATGATTTTCATTGAATGCTTTTTCGAGTTATTGAAGTTTTTTTTTGCCATGATATTGTTTTTTTTTTTAAAGAGAATGATGATGATGACTATTTTTTTGTATTTTATTGAGTTTTCGAGCGTTATTTTTGCTTTTAACAATTTAGAAATGGAAGCAAATGATGGTGGTCGTGGGTGTGGGCGTGGGCGTGGACGTGGACGCAGGCGCGGGCGTGGTGTTGCACGATCGCTCCTCTCCAATATGTTTGTGCTTTTTTTGTACTTTTTCTATTAGGCTAAAATTTATTATATGTGGTTACGGATTTTTTTCTTGCTTTGCTGGGTTATTTTAATACCCAAACTTTTAAATATTTTTAAGGGGACAGCCAATTGGAGAGGGTGCACTAACGAACCACTAACTAAAAATTTTTTCAGTATTTTTAAGGAATATTAAAAGTGCTTTCTTTTCATTCAATTTCTTTCATCTAGATCAATGAACGATGTCGTCCAAGTGCCATCCTCTCGTGGAGCGTCGCAATCGGTGACGTAAGTAAACATTTATTATAAATTTAATTACTATTTTAAAGCAACACTATAAGTTTTTATTTTCTTCTAGGTCAATGGCAGAAGACAAGAGAAAAATTTAAAAAATGCGGGTGCTGGCAGAAAGAACTTGGCCCGGTTACCAGCTGAGCAAAGGGCACGGCTGCAAGAGCTCCGTGGAAGGAAGGAGGTCGGGCAATTTTTAATGCCCGATGCTCCTCCTAGCAAAAAGCGAAGGTAAGAAAAATATTTAGGCAAATAGTATGTTTTTCACAGTAACAAAATAATATTTTAATGATTTTTAAATTTCCAGAAATGTGTCCGCCGGTTCGAGTGCCGTGCCCTTTGGTGCCGGGCACCCCAGATGTGGCGCCCCTGCGTATTCCACAGAGGTGGGAATTGAAGGAGTCAGGTTAGTAAATTGTCTGCCGGACATCGTACACCTTATTGACTGATCCAACCTAACATATTTTAATACTTTTCTATCCAGCACTGGACGCAAGTGGGCCTTCCCGGATGGAGGAAGACGCAGTGGAAGGTGAACGTGCAGCCACGCCGTCACCTCCGAAGTAAGTTTGGACTTGATCTCTGGCTTAAAGAATCTGAAACATTCAAAAGAAGTCGACTTAATAAGTATGTTGTTTCACAGTGACACTCCCTTGGTATTTACCCCGTCCACGGGGGTAATTGCCTTGAGTGAGGGTCAAGAGGTGGATGAGGACAGTGTGGTGGATGTAAGCATCGAGTTGGTTGGGTTCTCGCCGAGCACATCATTCTTTGCAGGGCGTCCTAGTCCCACACTGCAGAATTTCTCTTCAGGGCCATCGACGTCGTCCACAAGACCAGGTATTTATTTCTAATTTGTGATGATAATCTGGTTGTATCATGGACTAGGGGGTTCCAAGCAGCTGATAGTTAACTATAGGTTCTTATAATTTGGTTTTAGGGCCTTCGATTTACGAAGAGAACCCGGAGGAAGAAATTCTGCAGTGGGAAAGCTCTGCGGGTCTGAATCCTGGCAGCGATGTCGAGGATGAAGATTGCCTGGACGGTCTAGGCCCTCGCAGGAGGCACGCTGGAGAATTCGCCGTAGAAGACTTGTCCAACAAACTCTGCGAGGTCTTAGGGTCCATGGACAGGCAGGATGATTGTGCTCTGCGAGAATCTAGTCAGGAAGATTTGCTGACATTTGATTGGTCTCACGATCCCCAAGTTTTTAGTGGGGTTTGGGAACAATTTACCGGACCAGCGGGTCCAACTTTCCCCGTTGAGGGTATGTCTGTGCAAGACACGTTCCACTTGATAGTCGATGAGACCAACAAATATGCAGCAAATCTTCTCTCCTCGATGCTTCCACAATTTTCGCGGCTGCGGAAATGGACACCGATAACGCCACAGGAGTTGTGGACGTTCTTCGGTGTCCTTATGCTGCAAAGTATCGTCCCAATCCCTGTCGAGAAGGAATACTGGTTCCCATGTTTGCCTTATTTAAAAGTGGGCAAATTCGCCGACATTATGTCGTTCAATCGCTTTAAGCTGATAAAGCGATGCCTACACTTTGTGGATAACCTGTCATCTGCCAGAAGTATCCCAAATAGGCTTGGCAAAATTCAGCCAGTTATCGACCACCTTAACCACAAATTTAGCTCTTTATACATACCTACCTGAGCAGGAAATTGCTATAGATGAGTCGCTGATGCTGTGGAAAGGCAGACTGTCATTTTCACAGCACATTGCAACAAAACCTGCTCAGGTAGGTATAAAGAGCTATGAACTATGTGAGTCCAAGACGGGATATCTCTGGCAGATGATAGTTTATACTGGCAAAAATGAACGGCATAATGTCGAGGTCAACACGAACGAGGCTGAGCCTGAGGGTGCGACATCAAAGATTGTTTTAAAGTTAGTTCGTCCATTACAGAGGTCATACTCTAGTAATGGACAACTTCTATAACAGTCCTTTGCTGGCACGCACCCTCAAGGCCCAGAAGACGGACGTAATGGGCACCCTACGTCTGAACCGAGAGTTCGTGCCTGACAGTTTGCGCCACAAAAATAAGGCAAATATGCGGTCTGGTGAAGTGGCATTTAGCCAGACACGGGACATGACAATTTCGGTGTGGAAGGACGCGAATGTGGTGTCACTCACTCAAAACTCATCGTAAAGAGAATTTATGAATCAATTAATAAGTTTTTATGTAAATATAATATTTTGTGTGATGAACAAAAAGGATTCAGGAAAAACAAAGGTATAAATATTGCTATTTACGACCTACTTAGTGTTATAATGAAGAATGTTGATAAAAAACTACCGATCTGTGCAATCCTTACAGACATGACAAAAGCTTTCGATTGTGTCCATCATGAAACCCTGATTAATAAGCTTAATATGTATGGAATAAGAGGAAACGCACTTGATCTTATTAAGTCATATCTAACTGGACGTAAACAATACACGGAAATTTCTAAAATTTGCACTAACACTAGGCGTGAGAAAATATATAAATCCCAAGCAAGAGTTATCAGACATGGCGTACCACAGGGTGGTGTTCTTAGCTCACTGTTATTCTTGCTATACATAAATGACCTACCTCATCACATTAAACACCCCATGGTATTATTCGCTGATGACAGTACCGCACTAATAAAATGTACAGACATGAATAAATACGAACAAGACATAAATACTACACATAGGGACATTGTGAATTGGCTTGACGAAAATAATTTAGTAATTAACCTGCAAAAAACTAAAGTAATGCACTTTAATCAACGCACATCAGTACCGAATATAGTGATAGAATATAATAACTGTAGTCTAGACCAAGTAAAAGTTGCGAAATTCCTAGGTATAGTGATAGATAGCCAGTTGACTTGGAAACCTCAAGCAGAGGAAGTCTGTAAAGAACTGAGCGTATCCACGTATGTCCTACATAATCTAGCGAAAAAGGTCAACATCGCCACAACAGTAGTTGCATACCATGGTCTAGTCGCATCCATTCTAAGATACGGAATAATCTTTTGGGGAAACTGTACGCTACGAGAACAGGTGTTCAAAGCCCAAAAACGTTGCATAAGAGCAATACTTAATATGAAAGTGACGGATAGTTGCGTTCTTGTGTTTAAGTCCCTCAAACTTTTAACTTTTCCATGTATGTATATTTTAGAAGTCGCAATTTTTGTTAAATGTAACATGAACCTTTTCACGAAAATATCAGAAAACAGGAAGAGACCTATAAGGAGTCATTATAAGCACTTACTACATGTTGGGAGATGTAATACTGCTTTGCTAAAAAAAAGTGTTATTAGTATGGGCCCAATAATTTTCAATAAAGTACCCAATATAATTAAAAATAACACATTTCAAAAAGAGGCTGACATCACTATTGGTTACAAAATGCTATTGTTACGAGCTGGGTATGGGATAAATTAATTACTACCAAGCAGACAATTTAATAACTTTATTAAACACAAAACACTTAAATCTTAATCACAAGTACACTACTGATCACTATTCGCTTAGATATCGCACTTCTAGTTCACTTCGATTCGCTCCGTTGTATCGCCTGAATCAGACTACTCCATGTGTGTCGGCGCTTGTGCTTTTTATACTACCCCATTATTCACGAACATTCCGGCGATGTGTAGAATGGTTCGATAAAAACATCAACAAAAAAACATTACCAAGTAGTAGGCAAAAAAATAATAACCTACTTGTACCGAATAAAGAAGTAGGTACTTTATGCCCTCGGCGCACGGTCGAAATTACAATGACAATTCCCAATATTTTTTATAAGTAGTCACCTACTTAACCTTGAACCAATAACAATGGCACGCTTCTCGAAGCCTTTAGCGCAAACACACCGAATCACGTCCCTTCCCGAAAGATCTCGTACGTACGACGTAACACTATTATTCTGTAAATGAGTTTTTAAATGACACTGACTTATGTCATGGGGTCTCAACTCGAACAAATTATAATTAGTCCTGTAAAAAGAATCATAGATGGCAGCATAGGTAACAGTTAGGAAATGAACAATCGCTTAAATGCGTTAAACGGTAGATTTTGGCTGAAGTAAGATAAGTTAAAATCAAAACTTCCTTATTTAATGCTGATTTATCTATTTACACTCATGAATCACGTAATTTCAACAAAAAAGATAAATTTATCCATTCATTCTAAATCGAACTAATAGAGTCGTAAGAGTTGTTAAAAGTAGCCATCTGTTAATCATTTTGTTTAGAGCTTTTTGCAATAGATGGCGTTTTACTTAATTTAGTTTTGATTAATAATGAAGTTGATCTAACTGGAAACAATTTTTGTTGACTTATTCTAATTTTACCACACCAAGGCTTTAAATCTCCAAGTGATTTTTATATGATTTAGTCAAAAAAATACTTGATTTATTTAATGATAGCATTGGCGTAATTTACAAAATCAATTTGTTGTCTGATTTAGTCGAAAAATTTAAAACAACTCTTCCCAATTATTACCATGATTTTAATCACATTGAGTTTTTATTAGAAAACTATTTGAAGTGAAAATATATGATTACTGTAAATTGAGAAAGAAATTGATTGATCCAAAATCAAAAATCGCTCGACACTCGCTGACCGATTGCGGGCGTTGACCTCAACGCTCGCGGTGCGTTTGGATCAGCTTTTTTTGTACTGATCACTGTAGTATAGTAAGCACCAGATAAACGTGGAATAAAGTTCTTTGCCCTTTCCTTAATTTCTCTGCGTAGGTACGCGGTCAATAAATTATGAATTGTTTTTCATTACTAAAAAAACTTTTTAGCAAAAAAAAACCGACTTCCAAAAAAAACACTAAAAAAGTGGAAAATAACTTTACTTTCGGAAGTCGGTGACTATTGTTTGCTTCATTGACTTTTTTGCCACCGACTTCCTAAACTAAAGTTATTTTCCACTTTTTTAGTGTTTTTTTTGGACGTCGGTTTTTTTTTGCTAAAAAGTTTTTATTTTACCCTTTTTAGTTATCGTATCACACACAAATCCTTGTCAAGTATCAATTTCGCAATTTCTTTTACTTGGATGACATTTTTTCCAGTTATTTTGATTTCAAAACCAAACTGCTGAACCGATTTTGATGAAATTTCTACGGGACCAAGCGGGAAGTAAATCCATTCAAATAAAAGAAGAATTTTTCAAATCGGTTCATAAATGACGGAGATATGAGGTAACAAACACAAAAAAAAAACATACAACCGAATTGAGAACCTCCTTCTTTTTTTGAAGTCGGTTAAAAAAGGAAAAGATCACGATAGATGTCGATTCAGGACAGCTTTATGTCATTATTATTGCTTTCGGAATTAAGTATGTCAGTAAATGTATGTGGGTCAATGACCGTTATTCCACGTTTATCTGGCGCTTACTATATATAGTAGGTACTTGACCGTTCTGTATTAAAATATTTTTATAAAATTAAATTAGCTTCCGCACTTACTTACGGCGTTCAAACGAAGATAAGGAGATTACCTTTATTTTTAAACAATAAAAATCGTGCACTTTTTTTGAAACAGAGACAGTAAATGAATTCGATAGTTGTTTACCTTTATTAATTTTAGTTGTACATAAGTAATGTTCCATTTTTTTTTATTTCAATTACATTCGGAAAATATATTCCGAAAAAAAAAATTCGTAAGAAAGTTTCCACTTTTCGTTTCTGTTCCTTGAACTTTAGGCATATTAGCTATACCTATTCCGATCACTGGTAATAATATTTGAATAAGTACATACTGCTCTAATATTAGTTATTACTCGAATCAATAAAATCTGCTATGGCGGCTCGGATCATCTAACGTACAGCTACGAAAATAGCGCATTAGTTATTTTCTTACGTTTTTTGCAATTTGCAGGTCAGTGTCAGGTTGTATGTAGGTAGATTAAAATATGATTCGCGACCGTAGGTAACAAATATGGCTTTTTATTTATAATGTATGTCTGAAATAAATGAATTACTTAGTAATAATAATTCAGCGTCAGTCAGTGTCTACAAGTATGTGCCCGACCCAGTTCTCGAAAAAGACCATGTTACGCTGGACTAGGGATCGGCCTAAGAAATATTTAAACAAGTAAATAATAAGATGAAATAACGGACAAAGGACACAATAATACTTTGAGTCTCAGTTCATTTAATCCTATTGAATGACTTTTTCATGAAATAGTTAATCAATGGGATTAAATGAACTTAGAGGGTTTGATGATTTCAATTATTATAATTCTGTTAATTCATGTGTTACGGTTGTGAATCATATTTTGTTAAACACACAGGCTGACACTGACCTGCAAAATGAAAAAAACGTAATAAAAAATTGAATTTCGCGGGCTACCCGGCGGCGCATTTAGCATTGAAATACTCAAAAATATATGATGAGGCATTCGCCGCAGCGTGAAAATTGCGAGCTCACTCACACAAATGAAACGGTTCCGGCATCGCTAACTCGAGACATTTTTTGTTGTATTGTTATGACTTGTCCTTGAACGCACGGTCACACGGTGCGATGTAGCGAATCTATAGAAAAACAATGCCATCTAGTAGTATCTATGCCACCTAGCATCGATGCCACCTAGTATCTAGGCCGACTCCTATATGGCGTTGTCTCTGGCAATTAGTGAGCCGCTGGTACTGCCATCTGTTGAATAAATGGAGGAAGGAAAATAGCCAGAGCAATAGCCAGACTTAGGGAGGTGTCATTTCTTTGTATGGGATTGGGCATCTGTACGTAGTATTATATTATCTGTGCTTATGTATTGAATAATCTAATGTATAATAATATAATTAATATTGACATATCTAATAATCCCTTTTTTGTAATTTTTCCGATTTTATATAATTTCACATACCTAATGATCTCTTTGTTTTAATTTATCTGATTTTATTCCAATTGTATTAAGTAGATTTTAAGGTTAAATTTTATAATATGAATGCACTATTTGCTTTTAATTGTAAACCATTATTTAATTTTATTGCAATAAAGTTTCATTTAATTAATGTTTGCATGCCTAATATAAGGTAGATTGTACAAGGCTCACCTATTTTATTGTTACACCTTATTTTATGTACCTACAATCTATGCAAATAAATTTTACTTTACTCATTTCGACGTACCACAAGGTAGAGGTCGGCGGAAAAGAAAAGTACGGCTACTATCGGTACAAACCGAAAGTAGTTTTAGATTACAACCTGGCTATGGGAGGCGTCGACAAAAAGGACCAACTTTTGCAGGCGTTTCCCATAGAAAGGCTTCGTAAGCTAATATGGTACAAAAAGCTTTTCCGCCGGCTTCTCAACGTGACCGTCCACAACGCCTCCGTCCGATCGGGCAAAAATAAATTCATAATGAATAGTCAGAAATTTGTAAATGTCTCGAACATTCCGACTAATATTTCATCTTTTTATTAACAATCATATACGGCAAAGATTGTAAGAAAACTAAAATCTGCACCACCTGGAAATTATTTCTGCCGGCGCCCATGCATGATGATCGACGTTCTGCCGGTCTGTGTAACGCACACCAGTTCGAAAGAACTGCTAGGGGCATGATGCCGACGCATTGCCGCTTACGTCACTTATGGAAGTGTAGCTCTAAGTGCTCCAGGTGTATCTGCAAGGTATCGGTAGTCACGACTGACCTATTACGCTAGCGTAAGGGTTACTTACTTTCAATATAAATATACTCGGCATTCCCCAGTTATGTTTTACCCCTTTGAAACCACTTTTAATATATTTCAATAACTATGAATTTCCTAGTCTGTTTTACTAATCTTCCAATCCTTTCCTTGTTCTAATAATGTTACGAGGAATTGGTCTTCTTCATGTAACGGAATTCATTTCTCTCAAGTCGGTGGGAAGGCAACCAATCTGGAACAAACCTTTCATACAGGGCCACGTAGATGGTGGGGCGCGGCCCTTTCCCCGTCGGGAAAACCGACGTTCATACCAATATGACCATGATTTAGTAAAAACGAAAATTTTATCAGCCTAGGGTAATTTAAGAAGTCACACAAGACTTGATGAAAACATGTAATCGCAAATTATAGATGGGTATAATCGCTACTTTAAAAAAAATATAACAGACCATAAACTAGGAACTAATCAAACAACGATTTATGATTCTTCGCCTCTATGGTCGCCAGTCTCATGTCTATGAATCCGTCTGCAACTCTAGCTTTTGTCTTTGGATGGGTGAAGTTCGCAAATATCCGGCCTCTTGTGAACGGGAAGCCTTTGGGGATGACTGACGGATTGATCGTCATGTTCAGAAGATTGTACTGTCCCTGAAAATACAATTTATTTAACTGACTGTTAAGACTTGTCCTGAAATTTGTGAACGCGAATGATTCGCTGCCATCAATTGAAGAGGCCTATTTTCTATACTTTAAGGGTTTCTATGATCTTATTGTCTCCTCGGTACACTATTCCAAAAACAAGAGGCATTAAAAGCATATTTCACTGAACTACGCTCGATTATATATTACATATATGGAAACTAGGGGGAGTTTTCATGTATAATCGAGCGAAGTTTGAAGTCGGTTAAAAATGGTTTTGAAGAAAGACATAATAGTATAATTACGGTAGATTGTTTCTTAATAACCTGCTCTCACTGCCCCACTGTCCCACTGCTGGGGAAAAGCCTACCTCTACCCTTACGTTTATTTTTGGCGCTAATGTAATAATAATATGAGCTTCCAATAATGTACTAGCCGACCCACGCCAGCTTCGCCCGGCGCAAGATTTTCATCCACACTTTCAACTCCTGTTTCACTCGCTTAGGGGTTGAACTTTCCAAAATCCTTTCTGAGCCTACGTCATAATAGCTATCTGTAGGGTTAGAGTGGGAAAGAGATGGCGCTAGACAGCTGTCTAGTTTCATCTCTTTCCCACTCTCGGAATAAAACTAAAACATACTTGCGTTAAGAGATCATGACCTTTATGCCAAATTTTAGCCCGATCCGTGCAGTGCAGTGGTTTGAGCTGTGTGTTTGATAGTCAGGACTAACGATTTTCCAAGTTAAGAAAGAAGATAGATATTTACCGGTTTATGAGGACAGGGTGTTTTCAAGCCGCCTGCTCTCATGGCGGACCCGAAAAACATGTCCTTCTCGACCAGGTAGCACCAGTTGAAGTGCATTTCGATGAAGCTGCGCTTGTACTGGTTGGTCAGCAGCTCGTAGAAGTATACGTCTATCTGTAGTTGAAAAATATGGCCGTATACATTGAAAAGAAATAGAGTCCTTGAGCTATGAGCCGAGCTACCTGAAAACTGACAATAACTTGCACTGACTATGTAGTTCCACTCAAATTTTATTGGTGCTTTAAAAGACTATGTCAGATAATAATCTGCATGGTCCTCATGCGACTTGGCCGAGATTATATCTGGACTTTATAAGACTGTGACCTCTGAGTTTGTTTCGGTTATTTCTTCTCAGAGTATTCAGTTACGGAACACAGGCTTCACCTATATTTGAAACATAATTCAGATGCTCATAATATGCCCTGAAAAAGCTTTGTCCTGTGCCCGATCTCTCTCCGGTCATGCCGGATTGCCGGCCCATCGACTACGAGAATGAGGGAACAGAGAGTGCACCGGTGCCCACGAACACACATGAGCACTATAATATCTCTCGCACCGATGGTTAAACTCCACCGACGTTGATCGAAAAACGGTCAGAAGGACTTACATAAATACTAGTGTCGAAAGGTACAATATTTTCGAAGTTGAGGCCGACGTAGTAGATAGGGTTGGCGCGACCGTACCTCACTGAAGTCAGGTTCGCGTATGTCAGGAACTTAGGATTGTAGTACGTCACTCTGGGGTGTTCTACACTTAAGTATGTTACCTGTAAAATAAGATTTTTTTAAGTGTCAATTAGAATGGAAAACCACGTTTGGTGTGTTAATCTAGGCCACAGATATAGATAAAGGTACCTGGATAACGTAAGTATCCGTGTGAAAACTAAGCGTGCCATTTTTTGACTAGCTACTATGACGTCATGAGCACTATTTCGTTACTATAATAATATAAACAAGTTACTACACAAAACAGAAATTAAGTTCTTGAGTTGTAACGTCGTTGTTTTAAACAAAATAGCTTGCTGAAACGACAGTAGCCACGTTAAGCATAAATTAATGATTAAACCGGGAACGCGAAGTGGTGCTCTTACGTTATCTTGGAATATTTATAGGTCATTGTTTAGTTATGTTATTTAAAAAAAAAATCTTTTACGAACAAATTTACATTTATTTGTGTTCTAAATTCAGAAATATTTTAATAGTAGGCTGTTAACTTGCTGTTAAGCGGCTTCATAAAATTGTTCAAATATTTTTACCCAATAACACTTGTTATGAGATGCACGCCTTCCTGTACTAATCAAAATCGATTTTCATAATTTAATTCATGACTTTGTATTAAGTGTCCTTTTTAAATAGCTGATAACACAATGATATTTTCCTAGTAATTTGTATATGAGGCGTAGTAGTTTTTTTTTTGCACTAGACAACATTTTTATGCAGTAATGGCAAAAATGTCAAAAAAATAAATGTTTGATTAGTGATCTTTGCCAAAGTTGTACGCATTTTTGAACTTTTAATTATTAACAAAGGTCTGCTAGGGCATCAACTATGATAATAGTTTAAATTTCACTACAGTCGCACCGTAAATCATTTTTAAATTGGCTTCAAATGATTGAATCCGGGACAGAAATTTGAAGGATAGTTAAATTGTTTATCGATCGATGTCAGTGGTGTTATTTGTTTTCTGCCAGTCCCCCATAGAAACACACTTGAGTTTATGTATAAACTCGCATGTGTGGAAATAAAACAAAGAATGGAAAATAGATCAAGCTTTTTTCCACACCATGCGATTTTAATTGATCAATTCTTCGAAGTACCACACGACAAATGGAAGATAAAGTTTTTGATTCACCTGTGAACATTTGCATCAATGTTATTGGTAAAAAAATATATCTAAGAAACATACTAACAAACTCACGTGTCTCTCAAGGGGGTGTGTGGGGGTGGGAATTTTTTGTTGGTATGAACGCATAGGGGAAGAGATGGTACTAAACCGATATTTGAAGAACCTTCTTCTTTCCTAACTTCGGCTTTTCTTTTCTAAAAAACAATTTTAATTTAATCTTTTTTTAACCCCTCGTTGGTCTAGCGGTCCAAAGCGCGACTGCTGAGCATGAGGTGCTGAGGTCGACTCCCGGGTCGGGCAAGTTGTTATTGGGTTTTCCATCAGGAATTTTTCAGTAGCAGCCGCGGAGTCTTGTGCCCAGTTGATGGCAATAGGCTCGCCCCCTATTACACGAGACTCAAAAACATAACTGGCGAAATGTGGGTGTTGATTCTTCGGAAAGTACAGGCGTGATGTTATGTAATGTAATTTTCATGTTATTAAGTTCTCTCTTTCTTTGTCTTAATTTTATTACAGTATTCCGTTGGAGCTTGAAATTATTTATAACTAAACTGCTTTTAAATTACTGCAATAACTTAATATTTAACTATCTATGTAACCAGTCCAATGACTAGAATGAGCTACTCGTCTCACTGAATTTGATCCTCAAATCTGACTTGAGATGTCGAATTCAGTCTGACTTGAGTGCTTAATCAGCAGCTTCTAGCTCAATAAACAAAAGAACTCGTAACCTGTATTGAAGGACTAGCTTTTGCCCGCGACTTCGCTCGCGTCATGTTCGGAATCACACGGAAACGTTTGCAATACAGCCTATGTCACTCAGGGAAAATGTGAATTCCCATTAGGGAAATGATCAACAAACGTAAATACCTATCTACTCAACCCAAAAATGTATAGAATGATTTTTTTCCGCATTTTTTTTTCTAAATAGGTACCTGGGAACCTTTAGTTACGAAGATATTGGATGTCAAAGTTTCAACTTTTTCACAAGTTTTTTTTTAATAAGTACTAGTTTTTAAGGTTATATTTTTGCTTTAAATACCTCCATGACCTGTTCACTATTCACTCCATCCATAAGTACAATGTTTTGAGTTTTACCTTAGAACGTGATTCATCACCTCAAAAAAAAAGTCGCTTCTTAGCAATCATCTTTGCGTAGGGTTACTTAGTTTGATATACAGACTGCTTGGTTGTCGGCTTCGTGAAGGTTCCGTTTACCCCTTGTAGATAAAATTGTCACTCACCTTTTCTGTTAGACAAGTGAAGTAAAACATTGACAATACAAAACAATGAACGATGCTTAACTGCTTAGCCATAGTCTAGCGAGCCGTACTCCGCAATGGAATTTAACAAAATATTTAACGCAAATATTTGCCAGGTTTTATATTCCGATATTGTTTATTGAAAAGTTATTTCATGGTTTGTAAACATTCTAATTTGATTGTAATCGCGAACGAAATTGCGGTCAATGGAATGAGAGGCCCTATGAGAGGTCCCATCAGCAAAAATGACATAACAGAACAACGTAACGTATTTGGTATTTTCTCTATTATATCAGTCATATTATTACAAACCCAACATTTATATTGCTTCTTAGTTTAATTAAAACGGCGTGTTTTTTGTTTTTGTGCTCAAACCATAAAGTATTATTACTAGTCTCTACGTGAGGGCTTTCTGGTGACTATGGTTTCCTTTTTTGTTTGTTTTTTATTAGCTATAAGTCCTCCATGCACTAAAATAAATAAATCACGCCTTTAATCCCCGAAAAGTTAGGCAGACATGTGCCTAATAGTACATCCAAATTTTGCCAGTCATGTTTAAGTCTCATGTAATAGGGGGCGAGCCTATTGCCAACCACCGGGATGAAATCCAGACTCCGTAGCTGCTAATTCCTGACGGAAAAACATGAATGAATTCTAATAATTTAGTTTGTAGTAGTTAGTGTGCCTTTAACAGATGTAGGTATGAACGTGGATAAGGCAAAAGTAGTATGTAAGGATCGTAGCAGGTTTCTGCCTACCTCCTTAAGAAAAAAGCGTGAGTTTATGTATGTAGTTAGTGTGCTTTGTTTCACAACCAATTACTAGGCTAGATCAAATCTAGATACGTATAAACCTAAATTAGCTGCATTGATGAAAAATCCATTGGTATTTCGAGAACGAAACTACCGGAAATAGAATAATTAAGTCAATTATGCAAATTGGCACAGGAAATTGTATTTTGTAGATACCAAGTAACCAATTATTTTGATCGATATTATGTTAACTCATAATATAATTATGTTAATCGTTTTTGGTTTAGATTAATGGCCGACGTATGAAGGTGGACGAAGGAAAACGGGTATATGAAGGAACCGCAGCAGGTGGCGGGCCGTGGTTTCTCTGTCCGTCTCCCCCAATGGAAAAAAGGGGATTGCTTGTGTATGTACTTATTTATTTATTTATTGGGACAAAAAACAGTTACATGCTACAAAATACAGAGTGATACTTAATCTAAGATTTGACAAACATGTAACCCACACCATTGTCCACGTTTTAACTAAAGGTTAAAAGAAGTACTTACTGAGGACAAGTTTAAAAAAAAACAAAAATATAACAAAAGTCGCTGCCACAATATTGTTGTGCTACTTGGCTTATTTAACTAAATTACTCTCTAACAAAATTAAATGTGTGTTGTACAGGCAGAGATACCCCAGAATTAAGATTATTTTCGGGTAGCCAGGATATTACATAACATAACATCACGCCTGTAATCCCCGAAGGTTTAGGCAGAGATGTAGGTACCTAATAGTTCACCCACATTTCGCCAGTTATGTTTGAGTCCCATGTAATTGGGGGCTAGCTATTGCCATCGACCGGGCACAAATACAGACTCCGTGGCTGGTACTGAGAAATTCCTAATGGAAAAACCCAATAACAATTTGCCCGATCCGGGAATCGAACCCAGGAATTCATGCTCAGCAGTCGCGCTTGCGACCAGTAGACCAACTACGCAGATCAAGATATCAATGTGAACTTGTTCCACCCCTGGACAACCATTAATTTAAAATCGTCTTCAACAAGGTTGTAAAAACTTTGCAGCCAAACTCTACAGATAGCAAGACGAAACTCTCAACTTTTCATGCTTTGTTCGCCAGAATTTAGCATCGTTGAATAAAAACTTGTAAAAAGTAACTTAATAGTCATATAAATAAGGTTTATTGCATTCTTTATTAATTTATAACGCGAAGGTGACTGTTTATTGCTGTCGTTGAATCTCGAGAAACATCGTCTTCACAGAGTTAGGATTGATGGAAGTGGCAGATAATTTACTGAGCGCGGTCTGACAAACGGATTGTGTGAGGAATGTTAAGAAGCAAAAAGCAGTAAATGGTAGCGTGACGCGCAGGGGAGAATTGACAAAAAAACGTGTTGCGCCGACCCCGAATAACATGGGACAAGGGCAGGAAGATGGTTATGATAGTCTACCAAACGAGATTTGTGTGTCCCAGTCATTTACGAAGATTAGTTATCTTAACAGTACCTATTTCGATTGTCGATGTACCCCTTGAACACTCTGCAATGCCATGTAAATGGATTAAGACCAACGCGCAGCATAATGAGTGTGAGTGGTCGTAGGTTGTTAGTTCCTATACATATAGTATAGTACAGTGGCGACGGGTGATTTCATGAAGGAGGGAAGCCGCAGCAAAAAAAAAAATAAAAAAAAAACTTACCAAGGCCAGGCGTAGTCCAGGGGGGGGGGGGGCGTAGGTAGGGCGTACATATTTCTCAGTCCACCCTTACTATACGTGTAAGCACTGACTGATAGATTGAAACAGTGTCTTGCAAGTATAATAAAAGTGGCTTTGAAAAAAGCCGGTTGTGGTGTGATGAACTGATGACGTATGATGTCTACTATACTAGGCAAAACTACTACTACTACTTAACAACAAGACTACTCTACTCACTTATTCTACTTATAATAACTACTTATACTCAGCCGGGATTATTCTTAATTTTAAGTAACATATGTTTCTCTATAGAAAGAATGGCTAGATCAGATAATCGTTCTTGTTTTTGAGAATTACGCATGTACGTATGAATTCGCTTCAAAGCCGAAAACGACCTCTCCGCGGATGCTACTGTAACAGGAAGTGTCAAAAATATACTACATAATTTTGTGATTTGTGGAAAAGTGTCACATAATAATGAATTTTGAAAATTGAGATAAAGCTCGTAAACATCTAGTTTATTCAAAGATTGAGTTGTGTATAAGACTTTCAACTCATTCTTTAAAGCAGAGAACTCAAATATTTGCGGAAATTTGATTAACAAAGAAGATATTATTTCATCTGGAAATGATCTACTATAAAAACTATACTTAGATTTATTGAGTAAATTAAGAAAACTCATTTGCGAAAGTGATTGGTACCTGTGTTGTATTTGCGTCTTAACATTGTCTATTATTTCAATGAAAAGACGCCGATACATCGTTCTAACGTCTACTTCTGTATTTAGTCGTCTACTCTGTCGCGGCGGCTCACCGAATTCCTGAACGCTGTCATAAATAAAATCAAAATTGTTTATTAAATCATTTGCAAGCCAACTATTGAATGAATCTATTTCGCGGTTTGCTACTTCAATATCAATCTGTTTTGACTGCAATAAATTAAAAAGAACGTCGGTTTTTTGAAAAATGTCTGATAATACGTGCAAAAAAAAACAAAACTGCATGTTTTCTAATTTACTGAGAAAACATTCTGCCAAGGAAAGTGCTTCACTATCCCAAAATTGCGGGTTATCTAACATCGAATTAAAAGTTTTAATTATGTCTAATCTACAGTTAAAAATTACATTAATAATGCCAACGTGTTTCGGATACTCCGGGCATACGGCGGTCAGCTATTTCCTTCAAAAGGTTGGTCCGTTTAGTAGATTTGTTGAAAAACCTAACAATGCTATTTACGTGCCCAAAAAAAGCTTTATCTATCTCGATTCTAATGTGGTCTCGTAAAACGGATGCAATACTACGTATTAAATCATTTTGAATATCACTAGAGAGACCAGAAAACGCGGGGTTCTGAACTGAAGAACATAGTTCCAAATGTGAGTCCATTACTGTATCATACTTGCTCAAACAACAAGGTTTCGATATAGTTACCACGGTTGTCGGAATTCGGACTTTCATCGTGGCCGCGAAAAGCTAATTCTTGTTTACCTAACAAAATAACGGTGTCGATAAACCGTTTCATTAAATTCCTATTTCGATCTACTTTTCTATTATGAGCTTCATGCGAATTAGCGAAAAATGATTCTATTCTACTACACCCGAACTCGTGTAAATCTAAACAGCTGCGAATATGCTTTTCAGTTTGAACATGTTTTTTCGAGGAATTCGTCAGATTATTAATATCCGTAAAACCCCCTTTATTCCAAAGGCTACTAGAATCTGAGAAAAGTAGGCACGGGAAACAATACATTTTATTTAATTTACAGCTGCCAGTCAGCCATTGATATTTATCGTATAGAGAAACATTAAAATGTTTCACAAAACCATCTTTTCGTTTATAATTAATTGCCATATTTGGACGCGCCCGCCCGAGTTTTATAACATGATTTTTATTCTCAAAACTTAACCTTGATAAACTAGTTTCTTCGCAAAGCAAATAATCTGTGAGACAGCAGTCTAAAGCGATCAATGCCATCCTAATTCTAATTAATTTTTAAATCTACTCTAAATAGGTAAGAAATTTCAACTTGATAAACTATCTACTTACCCAAATACCTAATTTCAACGTACTTTTATACTTTATTTTCACTACACAATACACGCACAAACTAATTTCTAATTGATACACTAATCAATTCAATTAATACAACGAACAAATTGCAAATTACCTATCTAAAACAAAATAAAAGCCATTAAGTACTACATTACATTCATGCACATGAAAAATACGAATGCAATGCATTTGTTTACAAATTCTCGAGCGCCGAGCCCGAAGCATTACAAAATTTTACGAATCGAACCGAGTACGGCGCCCGCGCCAGTACATGCGTCTCCACTCTCCGATATACGCATCTCGTTTACTCGCAAACAGTTATTGCCTATAACCCGCATTATTCCGGCTTACCGACTCCTAAGATAACGCGTGTCACGTGGCTCTAAGTGACGTCATGACGACATAGATTTGTATAGACATTTTAGAAGGAAAAAGCCAGGACGCCTACGAGTTATGTAGGAGCAACATGTTGTCTTTTTGGAATTTATTGACAAAAATTGTAATTTTGGCAGGCGTTTTGTAATACATAATATTTAAATTGTAGGGTGTATTAAATACCTTCATTATTATACCCTACTGACTTGGATTTCCAAAGGGAAGCCGGCAGGAATGGGCTTATTGCGTGCCTGCGCTACTGGTATAGTACAGTAGTAATAGTAAATAATAAAAAATATCTTCATCTATATCATCTTGGAAAAAAACGAGTTTTAATTTTGCTGTATAAATCCGCAATTTCTTACTTTAACCCCTAATATTTTCACCTTTGACTGCAGCAACTTCACAATAAAATGATTGTGAAATGATTAAGAAGTGCATTTTGATAGAAGTGGGGAAACTTTGTTATTGATGCCGAGACGGAGTTCACGCCCAAGCAGGCGACGGTGTTATGGAGCCGAGAACTGCAGTAGTAACTAATGCCCACGTGTATCAAGCGACAATACATTTTCGAAGAAATAAAATAATCGACAGAAAAGTATTTTTATCATGAATTATTAGGAAACTATGATTTAATTTACTTTTTTTCCGCTGGAGGATCAAAGGTATGAAGCCGCTATACAGCTTATATGAAAAATAGAAAATTCAAATATTTTTTTAATTTAGAACACAAATAAATGTTAATTTGTCCATCAAAGTTTTTTTTTTTAAATTATAAGTAAGTACTATATTTTATAAACACAATTTAAATATTCAAAAACGATTTACGCTAAAGGCGCATATCTCTTTGCCGATATTAAAAAAAAAAAAAAAACAATCGCCGCTGACTATAGGAATTGAACCAATTTGGACTTAGTAAGTATAATATGTAGTTATCTATGGCAGTTTTTATTTCCGCGCATTTGTGTGCGTGCGTGTATGAAAAACATTGCATGTTGAACCTAATTGTAGTGCGATAAGAGACAGTTTTCGAGGAAGTGTACCTATTGAAAAAAAAAAAAGTTCACTGATATTTTGACAGACTTGGGGTAGCGAGCTATTGTAACAAAAATTAAGATCACTGTCATTCAGTGATGCCCCGAACGGTTAGGCAGAGGTGTACCTAATAGTACATCTACATTTCGCCAGTTGTGTAGTCCCTTGTAATAGGGGGTGAGTCTATTGCCATCAACCGGGCATAGATCCAGACTCCGTGGCTGCTACTAAGAAATTCATAATGGAAAAACCCAAAAACATTTTGGGCGACCCGGGAATTAAACCCGGGACCTCTCAGGCGTAATAATACTCTCTAGATATATTCTCAGTGAAAATCTGTATCTTGAACCATAGAACATTGAATAACAAAGATCAAATCTTGTTGTTCTAGTGATAGCAAAACGCAACTATCCTCCTCCTCTATATCCTAAATTCGATTTCCGGGTCGAGCTTAGCCCAACTTTGGTCCAAGGTCCAAATCCATAGTCTTCCTGGGTTTTTTCATCAGGAATTTCTCAGTAGAAGCCACGAAGTATGGATTTGTGTCCGGCAATAGGCTCGTTCCCTATTACATGGAAGTTAAAAACATAACTGGTGAAATTTGGGTGTACAATGCTGTGCACCTCTGCTTAACCCTTCGCGGATTACAAGCGTGACGTTATGTTATAAAATAAATTTGTCTGAACTTAATTCTATCTTATCCAGTATAGTTTAAGTGTAAACAAATAAATATCATTATCATGACTGTTACGACCGCCGAGACGGCGCGATGGCGCGAACACGAAATGTTTCTTTTGGCGAAAACCCTTTTGTTTCAAAAAAAGAATAAAAGAAAAGATTTTTAAGATATTTATCCTTGTTTTCTTTATCTGACGCTGGACGATACTTTAGAAAATGCCTTAAAAAGCAATGTGTTGGATTTTCAGCACCAAGAGATGAAATTACATCATCATCATCTGCCTAGCCTTTTTCCAAATGTATTGGGGTCGGCTTCCAGTTAGCTAAATACCAGTATTTACATGGAGCGACTGCCTATCTGACCTCCACAACCCAGTTAGTACTGGGTTATACGGTACCCCTTGGTAAGACTAGCTGTCAGGCTTTCGGGCCACGGTAACGACTCTCAAAGATCTACAAATGGCAGCCGGGATCAACGGCAACTCGGTATATAATGATTGTTACCCATCCACCGAACAGACCGACCTTGGCAATCGCGGCTTAACCTAGAAGATCGACCCGTGCGGCTGTCATTATTTAGCCAAGAGCTCCTCCGAGAGATGAAATGACAATAGTATAATAATATTTAGGCGTTCATTTAAATGACGCTTAGTGTTCCTGAAACGAGCATTGGGTGCCCAAGTATTTGGGTATTAGGTACCAGTTTGCTACACTATCCAACCAATTCAGCGGTAGACTTGTTCTGAAATATCTTTTTCATAAATTTTTCTTTAGATCCACAAAAGACATCTCAAGATTTTCACTTAATAACTTCTTGGAATAATGTTTAAACGCACTTCGTTTTGCATTTATTCCAACAACCAAATCTAAAAGGCTCTCACTTAGACAAAGAAATTGTACTTTATCACGGACAAAATGCTTTCTAAAATCATAACATTGTCCTCTAATATTGTATGTAATATTCAAGGTAAACCAAAAATTGATATGCACCCCACTGAACAAGGCAGGACGGATACAAATAAGATAATATTATATTCATATCCCTGTAAGCCTGCGGTTAGTGGGTCTTATCTCAATTCCACTGAATTGTCGGTTAATGTAAATCTATTGTCCGGGTATAGTTAATAGTTAATCTGTAGCATTAAAGTTCAGGGAGGCTGGGTGAAATATTGCTGTTATCGCGAGGAGGTTAAGGCCTCTTTACATCAGAAATGCTTAATAGTGAGTTTTTGAAACTTTCTACGTATTTTATGGGGTTCAAAGCGTTACAAATAAATACCTAAATCATGGAATACCCAAGCAAAAAAAAATGTTCAAAACGGTAACATCTGCTACCTATCCATAAGAACGGCGCTCAAACCTGGTGGGTTACCATGACGTACTAAAGCAGTATTGTTTGAATCTAATCCCGGTTGTGAAACAGATGGAGCTACTTCCATCTCTTTCCCACTCGGGTGTTTTTTTAGCCCTCTCTATTACCATTGCCCAGTAACTGGATTGTGGTGGTCACATAGGAAGTCGCTCCATGAAAAATACTGGTCAATAGTGGTCCTTTTAAAGTTGAGCTGTATCCGGTTAGACTAGAAGCGAACCAAGAAGGAAGCTGCGGAAAGGGAGAGGGAGATGACGAGCTCCCGCCCAACCCGCAGCAGACGCACCGGCCGTCGGCAGAAGGTGGACAACGCCCTCTTCCGGCCCCCCAAAACTGGTCCAGGGGCGACGGATTCGGGGGCATCCGTCGCCCCCCATCACATTGGACCCGACACGGCGGCGCGAAGTGTTCCACGCGCGCCTTTCTATGACGTAAGGGGGGAGTTTTGTACACCTCACTCCCCCCTGGGATGAGGCAAGCAGGCCAAGCGGGCCGGCACTAGTCCGGGACAGCGGAAGTCGCATTAGTTCCCGCTGCCCCCCGACTGGTTTTAGTTAGTACGAGTCGAACAGACCCCTCCGCTCTCCCCAAGGTGGAGGACTTCCATAAAGGATTTCCACATCGCGATCGTGAAGAAAAAAAGGCTAGGCCGACGAATTTAGAATGGAAAAAGAACGGTACAACTCATTGTGTTCTATTCACGTGGTATCGATTTTTCGATCTGAAAATTATAAAATTGCATTTGTCACGGACTGTTTCAGGCAAATGATGTACCGTTTGTCTGAAAAAGAAAAACAGTAAAAATGCATAGTGACACCATAATAATATGAAATTGTTTCTGGTTTACAGAGCAAAAATAATATTTACAGTTGGTCATCGAACTAAATAAATAGGTGGGCATTTGGTTAATTGTAATCAATTTGATAAATAGACAGACATAACTATAAAAGTTTTTCCATTTTTAATTCCATTGTGTTTTTTTTATAACTGAGCCAGAATAAACCTGACCGTCCAGTAATACGCAGGATGTGCACGGAGACAGCGCCATGTTAGCTCCGCGATTCACTTGTCTGCCAGCATTTGTTTCGTGCGTAGCGTGACCAACTGTGGGTGGCAGGTCGCAGTTGACCATAGACCTTTACCATACACAGTGGACGACTCCCCCTACATTTTCATGCAAAGCTAAACTTGGGCGGCTGTGGAGCGCCACCTTCATGCTCAGTTCCGCAAAAAATGATTAATATGGCATTTTGTAATTGATTCAATGTTGGCTATTTATTCCGTTGTTTAGGCATTTATTTATTAAACTAAAACACGCGCTAGTCACATATGTAACATGAGTCACGAATGAGAACATTTCACAAGGCTGCAGTGCTGTGCAAGGAAGATGCGACAGCGACTCGGATTCAAATTGCAAGTCACATTATCCGAAGCCGTGAACGGGATCTTAGACGTGCACCCAACGAAAATATGCGCCATCGTTTAACTCTCTTCCACCAGAGCTGTGGTAAGCAACGATTTGAAGACGAGAAATGTTAATTTTCTGGATTTCCCCTAGTTTTTCACAAAGTTGGATGGAGCCACTGAGTTGGCAATGGATGGCTCCATTGCCAGTTCAGGATGCTGCTTTTTGATTCACAACTTCATCTCTGGTCGACTTTTGAACAATTTTTTACTGCCCAAATGTCAGTATCAGTTACAGAAGAGGTGCAACTAGAGGTGAACTTCATTTTAATGACTTCAGAATTGATTATCTTCATCATTCGTATTTTAATATTCAATAATTGAATTTAATGTGCGAGTGATCATATAAATCTGTTATTGCACATCGACGACACAGCACGCTTGCTACGTAAAAAAAAGTCTGATTACTTTTTTCATTTCAATATTAGCATTTTCCAAAACATACAGTACCATTTTTATATTGGTCGTCTACGGAAGTCGACGTTTAATATGAATTTGAATTTTTATCTATTTTGTTTGTTGTTTTATCTTTTTTGCCAACTGGAAACATATATTACTCAAAAGGTGAGTTTTTACCTGCTTTTTTGGATATTTAAAACTAAAGGACATTTAAAACAATATCTTTTCATGAGTCAATGCTCGGCCTCTGGGGCTCTAGCAGAAGGCTTGAGAGCAGCTCCTGCTTCTGCCTTCAAGCCTTTGTTGTCTTCAGGTCATTGCATCACTGTACCTAATATTTCGACTTTAAAATGAGAAACCCACCACACTTTGTGGTTTTGTGAAAGCAACGACATGTCGGAATCCTGACAATGGTTTCCTTCTTCATTATAGAGATGTGGTGACGAAATAAATCACACAAGGTAAAGTGCCTGGGTTCGAGGTAGCTGAGTCAGGCCATTATCACTAGGCCCCCACTGGTGACTGCTACTAGCTTTTTAGGTTATCTACAGTCAAGGATATTTATTTCATTATTTATTTAAACTTCATGTACAATAGTGGTACATAGGCGGACTTAATGCCACAAGGCATTCTCTACCAGTCAACCTTTGGGTTAAATAAGATGTTGTGATAGGTTACAAAATATTATCGAAGACTAACAACTTGTATTCTTAAATTTATATACTTACATAGATACTAATAAACATATACAAATAAAATAGACTAATAAATATTTTAACAAATACCAATAAAAAACGAGAAACCTAATAATAATTACTATGACCGTACTTCTAAATAAGAGCTATTTAGTCTGGACTTAAATAGTGGTTACGAACTTTGTAATCATGGTAATTAAGTATATAAAAAAGGCCAGTTTTGACTCGATAAACATCTATTTTTGCAGGTCACTTACATAGCAACCGAGCGTCCAAGAGTGGTTTATTTCAACAAGCAGTTTATGAGAAACCTGTCGCTGACCAGCCGGCGGTTTAGCCGTGATGATCCCATTTACTACATCAATGTTTACATAGACACACTTGTGCCCTTAGGAAATGACGTTTCGGTGAGATTTATTTGAAGCTTGAGAAACCTAAAAATATAAATTAAGAAACATAAAAAACCTTAAATGCGCTGGAAGGCAACACCAAACAACGAAAAAGGGTTTAGATAAACCAAGTTTAAACTAGTGACTTTGAGTCTTCTTCGTTACATAGTCTTTACTTTCTTGGTTCCACCCAAGTACTTGGGGTTGGTGAAACAGAATATTTCTTTAATTTTTCCATGTCAACCGTCACTACACACTGCCTTTTAATTAGCTCTCACAATCCATTCTTCTTTGGTCTACCTCCCCCTTTTTCCCTCTATCCTCGTTCTCCTTTGAAATAACGTTTATTTACAGATTCACAAGATCTTTTGACGCGCCGTCATTATGTTATTTGATATTATCATCTGGGCGCCAAAAGATCCTTGTCTCACTGTAAGATTTATGTTACAGGTAGACTTTTACTTCTTCGAGTATCAAGGCAACAGATATTATCGCACCTATGTGGAGCTACATGCCAAGTTGTGTGATTTCGTTGACACCAACACTTTGTTTGGAGACACATTGAAAAAGGCGGTTGCAAATCAGGCCTGTCCCTTTTCACCTGTAAGAATAATACTCTTAATATTATGTTCTTGGCAAGCTAATCTCTAAAAAAGGTATAACTACGAAAAAGATTATTTTAGCAACGGCAATCAAAGACCGATCTTACATAGATACTGCAGTGAACATTCCAGAACCTTAATGGATACTGTTTCGACACTAACAGTACACCACCTACTTTTTCAGGGCCAACATATTTATGCCAATTTGACCATACCGATCAAGTCAATACCCAACAGTTTTCCCTTTCGACAAGGCCGCCTCTTCTGCAATACATCGATCACTCACAGAGGTTCTACCTCAAGATTGGCTGAAGCAACCATCGACCTAGAAGTAAAGGTCGCGAGTAGAAACAAACTCACGAATAAAAGATCATTATTCAATTAATAATTGAGTTTTATTGTTTTTCAAAGACTGTTTCAATTTAATAGAGTTGACAGAGCTCTTAATCAGTTGTTGGCTCAAGCTTTTTTTAGTACCTGATAATTCCATGGCCTGTTTTGTAGTAGTTTGAATAACAAGCAAACTAGCAACACTGATAGAATGTCAAAGTCAAACTGTAATGTGTCATGCGATGTAAATAATGTTTACTTTGCGTCAAAATGGGTGGACAGAAGTTAATGTGAAAAACATTAATGTTTTTCCTTATTTAATCGATAATTTAAACATTTGTGACAATGAGGTGGAGTGAAGCAGTGACACTGGAGTTTGTTAAAATATATATAAAGCATGAGTGTCTCTGGAATCCTTCACATCCAGGGTACAAACTTCGGTATCAGAGAGAACAGGCCTATTCCGATATAAGTGTAGAATTTAAGGGTTCTACAATGAAATCCCTGAGTGTTCCCGAAGTAAAAATGAAGATAAAGAACCTTAGAACCACTTACGTACAACAAGTGCACAAAATATTGCAGAAATCGAGCCCTGACGCTATTTACGAACCGTCACTCGTATGGTTCCACGAAATGGATCGCTGTTTGAAACATGTACCCAGTAATCGTCATTCAAGTTCGTATAACACTGTAAGCATTGTGCTTCTCATCTATAATGTTAATAAATCACCTTAAAAGTATAAAGTATAATGTGTTGTTGATAAATTAAAGTAAACAACATGTGTTCTCCTTATTTTAACCTATGAAGGTTGCATTAATGAATCTTTTAATTTAAATAGTGTTATTAATAATATTTGAATGTATTTACTCACGATTAATATTTTTTTTATAACTAAAAAACATTATTTCAGTCTCAAGAAACTCAAGATGTAGACTCATCTTGCCAAATCTGGGTCGACCAAGAGTTGCAGAATGCCAACATGGACGAAACAAACCCTGATCCATTAGTTCCACAAACAGATGATGAATATGATTCCGGAAAACTTGATGAACAAACCTCAAAAGTAAAGATTGAAAGAAGATCTTCCCCGGTGTATTACAAAAAAATTAAAAAGAAAAAGCTTAAGCACCGGGTTACCGCTAGAAATTATTCAACTGATTCGAGTTCTCAATGTTCTAAGGAGGATGAGTTTGATATCTATGGTAAATATATTGCTTCACAACTGAGGAAAATGGACCTACATAAAGCATTGAGGATTCAGTTAGAAATACAAAATCTGGTCAGTGAAGCAAGGATCTCTGATATTGGATCCAGTGATTGAAATAGTAATAATTAGTGTGATTTGGCCATCTACTTGAATAGTGGATTATTTTGTATAGCCCTTGTCAATAATATTGTGATACTGTATTTTAGCCACTAGACTCTAAATAGAAAAATATAAAAGTATATACATACTAATATTATAACGAGGTAAAGTTGATGTAGGGGGAATAGTAGATCTTTGGATCTTCTCTTCTCATTCCGAAAATTCTTTCACTTCTTGTTCTTCTTCGTGTCAATGGCACAACAATAAATATTTAAGTATTTTAAAACAAATAACCTATTTCTAAGTTTTTTATAGTTTTATTTTTGTTTTCTGTTACTAGATTTATTTCAAAATAATTGTGCAATTTCTAATAGTGTAATAAGTTTCCAAAGTGCAAATTATAAACCAAAGATATAATAAATAATTTTAACATTTGCATGCATTTTATTTAAAGGTTATCAATTTTATAATTACCCAGTACTAACAGAGTTGTGAAGGTCAGATAGGTAGTCACTCCATTTAGAATGCTGGTATTCAGCTACTTCTGGTTAGACTGGAAGCCAACCCCAAAATAGCTGGAAAAGGACTAGGCAGTTGAATAAAATATTAACGGTCAACATAACACTACAATGGATTTAACTCAGGAATACCTGTGTATTCCACAAAAAAAATTAATACTGGTTGGACTGTTCGTTCCAATTATACATTATATTATGTGTCACTGCACTACATCTTATATTTACCATCTTTTGTACCACATTTAACGCAAATAAATAATTTTGACTTTGACTTTGACTTTAACCAGTATTCATTTTTTTTACTTTCATATGACTGCAAAACATGCATCATTGAAATTATTTTTATTGTTGCTTTGGCACTTTTTGTCAAGACCTCTTTTTGTTTTTCTATTTTACTAGCATTACAACACAGGCTTATTATAGCCGATTTCCGCACTTCCGGCTGCCAAAACGCGCTCCAGGTTTCGCGAAAATCGGTTTTTAAGCATTTTCTCTCACTGACACTGACATAATGACAGTTGTGTTTTGTTTGTTGTTGAATAAATCATTCTCGAGCAGGTTTTTTTGCATTTGTTTTGGTTGTTTAGCAGTGCACATATCTCAATAAATTATTAAATAACTAAAATGAGGTGGAGTGAGAACGAAACGTATCAATTCGTAAAAATATATTTAAGTCATGAACATTTGTGGAACCCTGAGCATACATCCTACAGGTTAAAAAGTAAAAGGTTGAAAGCGTACAGAGAAATTATTGCTGAACTAAACGAAACAACGGGCATATTACTTAATGAAACTGAACTTAAGATAAAAATAAAAAATCTCAGATCGACGTATATGCAAGAAATCACTAAAATAAAGCAGCGGTCCGGTCCCGAATGGTCGTATAAACCGAACATGAAATGGTTCGCAGAGTGGCATAAACGTTTCGGTGGACTAAAGAAAACTATTGAAGATTCTGCTGCATTCGACGTAAGTGCTCTAATACTTTTTGAATGGAGAAATTGCTTCAGTGCTCTCAATTCTGATTCACCAAACTGGAATTTGGTATAATTTGGTCACTTAAACTTGTTGTGCTCAAGCCTGGCATAGAATCGTATCACAAGTTGCAAGATACTACATTTATGCCCTTGTATAGTCCAATGTCTAGCCTACCTCTATTACAGAGCCACTTCTCTTAGTTCATCAACTTTTTTTTAAATAATTATAATATATCTTTGTTACTTGTCTACAGCATCAAGATTCAATAGATGAATCAAATCAGAAAATATGGCTCTCAACTGAAGATAATATGGAAGAAGAGACCTTGGACCCATTCCCAGATGATGAGGAATACACTCTAATTCTAAAAACAGAACCCCGAGAAGTACCCCATATCAATGAAAGCAGATATCAAAATAAAAAGAAGAAAATTAAACACCGAAGACCTAGTACAGATTGTTCTGATAGAACCTTCATAGGGAGCATAGACTCAAGGACAGAAAACACCTCAAAAGAAGATGAATTTGATATCTATGGCAAGTATATTGCATCACAGCTTAGAAAGATGGATTTGCAGAAAGCTTTGAGGGTTCAACTTGAGATACAAAGCCTTGTTAGTGAAGCCAGGCTATCAGGATTAGATGAAAATCATTAAGCTCAATTGCTATATTTTAAGTACTTACCTACAAAATTGATGATGCTGAGTTGGATAAACTTCATATCAATATAGTTTTAAGGCAATTCTGTGTGTGAGAGTATGCAATAAACCTAGTCAACCCTAAAAGAACACCTATGCAAATCCAGGAAGGAAGCAATTATCTTTATTTTAATTTTTATTTATTTCTTTATTGTCAAATTGAAATGTTTTTTTTTAAAGAAAAACTGGCAACATTGAAACAGGCAGCTATCATATTTGTGACATTATGGGGTAGTTACAGCTCATCCAGCCTGCATCTTACTGCCCTGTGCCTGGTGAGTCCCAGGCAACATAGGATAGAGAGAGGAAACCCAAAGATGATTTCAGATCATTCTCAATGTTCAGTTCTGTTCCCATTCATAGAGTATTCATGAATGACATTCAATATGTGAAAATAAACCTCAATCAATATTCTTTGGTGTTTTTTTGTATTTAACATTGCCCCAGAAACTTTATTGAAACTATGGTGTGACTGACACTGGCATGACCACCATCAGGGATTTTAATTATGATAACACAAAAAAATTGTCGGTGATTAGTCGTTTGTCGCCAAATATCAGAATTTGTCGGTCACTGGTTCAAAAGTTTTAAGGGTTTATAGGTGGCCGATCTGTAGAGAATCTCCCCAGCTTGGCCACATTTATATCTCAAAAACTAGGGCACCTAGCGAAAATCTGTTTTGTCCCAGATTTAGGCGGGAATTTGTCGCCAAGTCACAAATTTAGTCGCTGTGTAATTAAAAAGATATTAAAGAATTCAATTTCTACATTGGTACAATCAAGTACAAAATATTTAAAGTAGTTTCCATGTTTGTATCGAAATATATATGTCGGAGAAAGCGATAACTTTTAAACATCAAGTTGCTGATTTGACCATTGTAGTAGGGGTAAACGCCGTGACGTCAGATGTTGTTTTAATGGCGGCACGTGGACAGAGTCGTTTTGTAGAGTGGGGATTGTGCCGAGATCACTTTTGCTCGGAACTCCAACCAAGTCACTCCTTCAGAACGAAACTGTCGGTTTGCCCATTTTGTGGAGATTATTTGTTAGTGCTATTTAATGTAAATTTGTGTTAAATAATAAACTGTGATTTTTGTGTACCGAAACCGAAACTATTATTTTAACATTTCATCATGAACCCGGTACCACCGAACCCTAATGACAACGGCGCTATCGCTCAGCCATCGCTTACGCCGTCATATAAATATAAAGTTATTCTATAATTTGAACCCACCAAAGGAAAGCTGTACTCATTACCTTTTACGAAACCAAAGCGCGGGAAAAAAGCAAATTAAATCATAGTTTCCTACTCATTCATGACAAAAATACTTTTCGTTCTATTAATTTGAACTTCGAAAGTGTATTGAGTTGTTACTGCAGGACTTGGCTCCATTGTTATTTTTTTTCAAGTTATGGCATCTCGCAGTTCAACCTAGGGCTGGCTTCTGCTTAACAGGACAATCCTGTGGGTGCCTCGAAATTAATTAAGGCCTACAGCAAAACTTATAAACTAAGCGAAAACTCGCTAAGGGCACTCCTTGTAGGTTACGGGCCTCGGCTTAGGGCGTTGCTGAGGGAGTGCAGCAAGGGGAGAGGCTGGATCCGAGTGATATTATTTGGGGATTGATTTATGACTACAGGCTCATTAACGCGGGCTGGCTCTTGCAAGGGTCGGGGGGGGGGAGTGAACGGGGACGTCGCGACGGGCCTCGGCGGCGAGGCCGGAAGGATGGCGGTTTCTTTCTGTGTTTTGTAATGGTAATGGTTTCCCTACTTTCTTTCTTGAAGAACGGTGATGGGGTCGTCGGGAATGACGAGGACGTTGGACCATGCTAATACGCGATGGCTCGCATCGGGCGGCCGATACGATCAGCGGGTGCGAACATAAAAGCTAAGGCTCCCGTGATTATACGGAGGAATCGGTTCTGCAGGGTCTGCATCCTATAGATGTGATGGGGGTGGGCGAATACGACACATGCATGTCATAATGGGACGGATCACTGCGGTGTAGAGACGCAACTTGCACTTTAGTGACAACTTGCTCTTCGCAGTTAACATGTAGTGAAGTCTACTCATGGCAAAGGCCGCTCGATTACGAGCTGCTGTTATGTGCGGCATGAAGGTCAGGTGGTGGTCAAGTATGACTCCTAGGTACTTGGCTTGCTTCTCCCAAGGGATCGGCTCGCCGTACATGGTGCCGTACTTACCGTTTTTGCCGCGGTTTGGTGAAGAGGACCGCTTGGCTCTTGTCGGGGTTCACCTCTATTCTCCACTTCCGGAAAAAAGCGCCTAAGACGTTGGCTGCAGTCTGTACGAGCGATAGCGTCTTGACGACGACCAGTGTAATAAATGGCCGTGTCGTCGACGAAGAGGGCTAACTGAGCTTCAAGGAAGCTCTAACTATATTTATATTATTTTTGGTTTATTTGCAATTATAGGTGGTCTTACGAAACGGGCGGGTGCGCGGCAGCCCCATTGACAACCGGTTTATTTGCAACTATAGCCACGACACATTGATCGACGGACGGCGTGTGACGGTATCTCGATACAAAAAGATCGCAAAGAATGGAAGCTCTTGCGTCACGTCGATGACAAAAGATGCGTACGGCGTCCCATAGTACCTAAATGAGCAAGTGGGAGTTAAAATTGGCAATAGAACTTGCAGAAGTAGAACAGCATCCACATCAACACACTGTCTTACATCTGCCAACAAACTGCTGTGCAGTTTGGCAGAAGTAACATTATTTTGTAATAGGATTTAAACAGAAATATACGCTTTTTCATTTTTTTTTAAATTACTCAAGCAATTATTTCTTACAAACCTTGCGAAGATGAGCTAACTACAAACGGTTACAATATTAGAATTGCTTACAAAACCTCGTGCTAGTTTCGTTGCTAATCCAAACTTCACGTATGGCACTTGTTCCATCGCCAACTATCGCTAGTAGAGCTAGCAACTAGAGATTTTTCTTGAGCGAGAACATAACATCACGGCTGTAATCCCCGAAGGGTTAGGCAAAGGTGTACCTACCTAATAGTACACCCACATTTCACCAGTTATGTTTTAAGTCCCATGTAAAAGGGGGCGCGCCTATTGCCATCAACCGGGCACAAACCCAGACTCCGTGGCTGCTACCGAGAAATTCCTGTTGGAAAAACCCAATAACACTTTGCCCAGCCCGGGAGTCAAACCGAGCACCTCATGCTCAGCAGTCGCGCTTGTGACCACTCTACCATCGAGGCAGTCTAGCGAGAAATTAGTCTAGTATTACTAGTCGCTTCCATGTTGGCGGTGGAACATATTGGAAATGAGGAAAAAGAAAAACAAAGCTGCAAGTCTGATTTTTTATTGCTGTTACAGCATCTGTTTATAATACAAACAAACATTATCACTTACGTTTCACTAGTGAAAATTCAGATCGTTCCATTGTACGTTTGTTACTACGATAACGCTCTCGCATTGATCCGGTTTCATGAAAAAATATACATCGGTATCTGTGCTGCATAAGTGCATACAGATTTCATATTCGAAAACAAAAAAAAATATTCACATCAAGTCTAAGTCTAAAATTAAGTACTTTTCACAATCATTTTACGTAGTTCCAAACTATAGAAAGGAAGTCAAACTTCGTGGGCAGTGCACAGTCCGTTTTTAAAAACTTAAACGCCTAAAACTTAGGTTTACAAAATAACTTTAAAGGTCGATTCACACGCGTCCGCAACTGTCCGGAATTGTGATCTTGCTCGTAAACAACAAATAGCATGTGATGTGACATTGTAGGTAGACTTTAAATTAAGTGATGACAACCTATATTATTCTTATTATTCTTGGAAACTCAGGTCTGAGATTGCCGATAAGTTTCGTAGCGCCGGAAAAACAGTTAAATCGATAAGACTACCACAACAGAGACTATCGTCGCTGTAGAATGATAACCTCGTATGTCCAGGAAACGAAAAAAACGTTTAAATTTTGTCATGTTTAAAATATTTTTACGTGCTTTTGTCTCATGTTTTGAATATAATAGATGGCACTAGTAGTCATAGACTGGGTTCACAGTTTCGCCGTATTATAAAATACGTAGTTTACATACGATTTTTACAAAAAAAAAAAAATTTTTGACATACGAGGTATTCATTCTACAGCGACGTTATGATCTATCAGCTTTTCAAATAAAATGTAAGCAAGTGTTTGCTGGAAAGAGAACTGTAAACTACATAGAAGCTTTCTATAAACACATGAACTCTGATGGCCCTCAAGCGATTCAAGGGGGCTTAACACTCCATGCTCTTGCTGCTTTCTATAGAAGCTTGAAGGTTGAACTCATGACAAAGAAAGATGAAAACACCACACATGGAACAGTGGAATGGAGGGAAATTTCTGGTTTGGGAGCTGAACATGGGCCCTTGTCTAGTGAAGTTATAAGGGAGAGTGGAAGGTATTTCTGTGGTAGAGTTTAGAGAACATTTTCTTCATTTAGTTCATAAAACCCTTTTTCTTTACCTGTAATCACACGGTATGTGGGTGTTTTTAAATGTATCTTATAGTTTAAGGCCTTTTGCACTTTGGTTTCTAAGCATGGATTATTACAAAATATATCACATCTTACTGGTACAAGGCCATGTATGCGATAACTGATATCAAATCCGCGGTGGTAATTTGAAATGTCGTAAGCGACACAGCACGCTGTTTGATTTGCGACATTCAGCGCAAAGCCGATAGTTGAAAATCCAACAAATCTTAATGTCACGAACATTATTCCACCACCGTCGAAATACAACTGACTAGTAACATAATTGCCTGCTCAACGATGCTGAATCGACCTTCATTAAGACTAGAGCGAACGTTTCATGTTGAAAAATCTCAAAAAATAATACGGAAATGTTCACTTTACATTTTGATTATATCCAATGTGCGTTTCAGAGCTTGTCATTGTGATGTGTGAACGCCCTTTAAAATCCTTGTGTACTTATTTGTGAGACATTGTTTCTGTGATTTTTGTGTTCATTTTGAATTCTATAAAATCTCCCGACTCGGTCAGACTGGATGCGGAAGGCTGAGGACAGGATGCTGTGATACAGCTTCGGAGAGGGCTATGTCCAGCAATAGACTGATAACCTGATCAATAATTTTCTATCCTTTACTATTTTAAATACTTATGGTCCTCAAGTCTTAATTTTGAAGAACATCAACAAACGAACTTAAAATAACACCAACAAACAGTTACACACGTGAATGTATACAAACGATAAACACATCTGCGTGCTCAGTGCAAGTTGAACGTAAAAATAATATATTCGAATTTTTTTGTAAGACTAAGACTTTGTCAGTTTCCTCAGCATGTTTTCCTTCACCGTTTGCTGTTATAGCAGTGGTGTTGAAATTAATATTACATAGTGTGCGCCTACATTGATCGAGGGAACGACTTACTCCGCATCGCACATGTCATAGTCAGTCGCTCCATGTAAAATGCTGATATTCAGTGCAATGATGATGATGATTAAGCAGTGGTGTGCCATTTGTACCCACATTTCGCCAGTTATTTTTAAGTCCCATGTTATAAGAGACGAGCCTATTGCTATCACCACCATGATTGTCCTGCCCTATTGCCATCAGCCAGGCACAGATCTAAATTTCAATTTAGCCTCTCAAATAAGTACACAAGACAGAGCTTAAAGATAGAATAAATTGGCACTCAAAAACATTTCAAAGGACAAAGGACAGTACCAACATTGAAAACACGACAAAATAACCGCTGTCTCACAATCAGCAACATTTATCCTATGCACTATACGAATCCTTCACGTTTACATCCTACGTAATCTTACAATCCGTCGCTTAGTACATTATTGTTGGCCGTTGTTTTAAATATAAAATGAATAATTGTACTGTGTATAAATGCAACGGAGTGAATTTTGGAAGTTTGATTCGAGGAAGAACGGAATTACTATTCTATTTGTTTTTTAACGCGTTCAGCACATTTAATAGTGTTTAAGAGATGTCAGTGCTATCAATGGAGAAGTTTCGTGGTGTTGATAACGCTATGTTTAACTGAATGATATTAAAATATAGATCTAAAAAAACGATGTTTTTTTTTTTAAATTCGTTACATGACTGATTCTTAAAGAAATAGATTATTAAAGTAGACAATAAAAATTAAAACAGACAGGTCTTGAACGCAGTTTATATGTGCTGAACGCGTTCAATTTCATTGGCAAAATGCGCTCTTAATATGGATGGACTTGTGGACAAAGACGAGGTAGTTTTAGAAGAACATCTCATTGAATAGAAGTACTGCAAGATTCTCTCGCTCCTATCTCGGCCTTTTCAAGTTTCATTTACTGTCTACAGATAGGCCTAGTATTAAAATCGCTTCTGGTGTCTATTAGCTGTTGCCCGCGGCTTTGCCCGCGTGGTAGTCGAAAATTATCCCAAGGGAACGTACCGAAGCACTACCTGGATAAAACACATGGTTAAGGCGCGAAAAGTTACTAGACATACAAACATACAGACTTGCTTTCCAAAAGGGTTGGCAGAAACTACAGCGCCCCACAATTCTCGCATTCGTCATACACCCACGCTGGTTATGAGGTTTAGAGATAGAATATTCTATTATTACTAGTCACATCATTAATCAGGTACCTCAACTTAGCTGTAGTATTGCAATGAGATATGCTTCTAAAACTATTTTTTACAAAATATTTCATGATAATGATTATTGCATACAAAGACAGATCGATGGTAGATATTTGAAATGCTTCATGGGACATTGAGCTATTGGATTATAAACTTTCGGCAATGGGCTCAACTTTTAAAATTCAACAGCACGCTCAATGTAACTTACGATATTTCAAATTCCCACCATCGATGTGATCCAAAGTAATACACTCACTATTCGAAAATAGAAGATATGTTCCAACCTTTCAATTATTTGAACAGTTTTTTTGCCTGCCCCTTAATTAGTGGAACACTACAGTAGTAGCATTTCACGAGTGCGCGTCAATTATTGCAAATTAAACTTTACGTCACTGACGTGAACGTCACTTTTCACGCGCTCATGATTTGCGTCGACTTGTCTCTCTTTTTGGAAACAGCGCGTATTACTTATTATTGTTACTCATATTTTTAATATACTCTAGAAAACATCTGTCCCCAAGTCCTAGCCAAAGCGATCGGTTGCGCGAAAACTTGTCCTGAATTTCATCATTTACTTGTTTGGAAAACCGAAAGACGTCTTCGTAGAACAAAATGAACGCGACGGACAAGTGTTTGCAGGACGCTCGCTTAGGTTAGGACGCGGTCACTATGAATTCAGTGTACACATCTAAATTGAACCTGTTGCAAAGAAGGAATTTTATAGGTGTCTGTAGCTTATTTTATATTTATAATACTGGCCGTGGTTTAGTCTGGTTAATTTAGAAGCATATAATGTAAATATTTTAGTAGAAATTAGCCCAAAAGTTAAGTACGATAATTTTAAGTCTGCAATAACCACAGATATCCATAAAATTCCGAAACATGGGAGCAGTACTGTCAAACCGGAACATCTGTCAAAATCGCAACTGTCATGGTTCCATCGCATGTCAAATGCTGTCACACGTCAAACTATTCTCAACTCACAAATGTTCAACAAGAAAATGTAAGCGCCACGTCGATAGTTCCCGAACATACCGCCAGGCGGCGCCACACGTAAATATAGACAAATTTGGACTAAAACGTCGAATAAAACTACAAATTTAATATTCAAGGAAGAAGACTCGATCTCAGATCTTAATTTGTACAATTTATCACATAAACTTCGAAAAGAACACGTATTTATTAGACTGCAGCAGCGAATCACACATGGGACTGTCGTGTCCACAGATTATGCTTCAAGAGATCATGGTACGGCCACATTTTTTAAAGAAATGCCGAAAAATGCAATGACTTTGTCGTTCCATTGAAAAATGTGTCTTTTTCAGTTAGTAACAAGATCTATTTTTTCAATTAAACGCCATTTTCACAGTAGTAGTAGTAGTAGTACACACAAACTTTGTATGAAATTATATTCGCTGTTTTGAACGCAGTTACAGGCTAAAATATGACCGTAATCGTGCGCACAACGACGCGAACATCATATTGTATAGTGACAATTCACAAGAATTGTTAACTCCGGAATTTCTTTAAGACCAAGATAAAGACACCACGAATGTGTGAAATTCAATTATTTCAATATTATGAAAAAATAAACGCTCTGTCCTGACATAAATGTACGTACACTGTTACAAAACTAACACACTTGTTTTATTTTATGTATTACCAGTTTATTTTAATTCTACCGATATTTGTATGGACATTTGCGGGCGATCAGTCTTGACTAAATTTAAAACTGATTTGTTAATTTTAAATAAACTGAAACGGTTATTACCAGTGATCGGATAATCAGGCGCTTTTATACCTAAACTTCACTTTTATTCACACGAAAGTATAATATGGACATGCCTTTCAGAATCTCGGAACCCGGAATTTTTTATTGATATTTCATTTGTTTTGAATAAAATAAAGATACTAAATCAAAATAACCACTGCTATAATTTCATTAAGTTTGTTTGTAGTTGTTTTTACAAAGTTGTTAAATCCCGGGAACCCGGGATTATTTATTTATTCAGAAAGGAATGTCCATATTATTCTTTCGTGGGAAGAAGTTTAGTTATAAAAGCGCCCGATTATCCGATCACTGGTTATTACAGTCATCGAAAAGCAATTACCAAAAAGAAAAAAAAAACAAATTTATCAGTCAAAAAAACACAGATTTTTTTTCCAAAATCAGTTTTAGCAAAAAAAGCCAAGTGTTGCCCGCCTTTCGACTTACAAAAAAATCACTTTAAAAATTTAACTAACACAATAAATTAACGAAAACATTGTCAGCTTACATTATCAATTAAAAAACAAAAAAAAAACAAATTGAGATCAAGAAACGCCCATACAAAGACCAGCATGGCTTGGGTAAGGGGGTCAAAGCTCAGTATTTGGGACCAAAGGTAGAACGCATTAGATCTAGATTTTTTTTATCCAAGTATTGTCTAAATTATTCCAGCTCAAAAAGTCGGGCCTTTCGTGATTTTTTTTTAGGTATGCCAGGTATCCAACTATTTTTGCGTCCCAGTAAATATTTTAGCTTAAAATGTCCATTTTAGAAGCTATGATTCCGGGTTTTTGTAGCTGTAGACAGTCCTTACTTTTACCCGCATGCGGTGAAGCCCAAAAGGTGGGTAAAGTTTTTCACTGTATATCTGGCAAAACTATTCACACAGGTTACTTCTAACATTGATTAAAAAATCCCTTTGAAAACTCACACAATTCACCAGAATTACACAATTTTATCTGACTTTTGCTACACACCTTTTTTATTGTTCCTCACACCAATCTTCGGAATATTTTCATACATTCTTTTTCACTGAAATGACGACTGGAAATCTGAAAAGCCGTAAGGGACATTGATCCTGCTGTTGGATTTGCAATGTTCAGCTCGGCGCCGAAAGTAGAAAATCCACCACCGTCAATGTTTACGACAATTCGAGCATTCGTCGATTGTCTATTTTAACTTTGTACTGAAGTAAGTTAGACAATACTTGCATGGCCGCGTTCGTTTTTGTTCAGGCATCGGAGCATTGCGCCAGTTGTTTAGGGGTGTAGACACAGGCGTTGGGGTCCAGCGGTGACCCGTCCGAGAGTCGAAGCTTGGACACCGCTGCGCTCGATGGCGCTACGAACTCTGTCGGCATCACTGCCAGCATTTGAGCTTTTAGTTCCTCTATTTCCTTGTCTTGTCTTGATATTACGCCTGTGAATTAATATTTTGGATGTTAGGACCAGATTTATAAGTGCAGTGCTTTGTAAATGTTCTGTCTCTGACGGGCGAAATTGAAAAGAAAGAAGTCGGAGTAGGAGTGTGAGTAGACTCACCGTCCTGTATGTGCAGCTTGCGCTTGGCCTCGCCGAGCGCGGACAGCAGGTCGAGCTTGACGCGCGTCTCCGCCGACAGCGAGTGCTCCAGGTGCTGCAGGCGCGACGCCGTGCTGTCGAAGCTGCCGCTGGGCTTGCCGGCTGCTGCCACTGCAGCTGCTGCCGCGACTGCCGCTTGCTGCTCTTGCCGCTCCTGCCGCGCTTCTAGCGTGCGCACCTGGATAACAATAATCGCATAAACCTCAATAGATTGTAGAGTAATTAATGGGTTGTTTAATTCAACTTATAAATATAATAAACGTAGGGAAGGTAAAACAATAAAAATGTATACAAAAAATAAATCAGAATATATTTTCAAGGAAGTATTTTTGAATTGCTTTCTCATGCACCCTATTCGCCAACAATGAGAGGCTCGATGAGAAGTTATTAGATGAGCTGACCTGTTCAGTGGCATGCGTGAGGTCCCGCGAGAGCTGCGCGGCGCGGTCGCGGGCGCGCTGCACGTCGCGCCGCAGCGCCGCGCCCTCCGCCTCGGCCGCGCTGCGCCGCGCTCTACACGACTCGCTCTCGCACTCGCCGCTACAACAAACCGACACAGACCGAGGTCAAATTTTATTACTTAGCGAAATTCCCACACAGGGGATTAAAAAATGATGTGTTTTTGGTGAACGAAATGTTACCTTGAATGATAATCTTAAAATCAGTAATTTTTTATGTTAATTTGACAGACGCGATGGGTCTCTAAAAACGACAAGGGCAAGACATAAATAACAAAGAAGGCTGAAAGATCAAAAAGAATGCAAAATAAATATGAATTACGGTCGGATATGGACCATGGTCCATAATGACAATTTGAACAAGAGTTTGAGTTCTCGTGCGTTCTCCCACACGTCCCCAAGCTAGGACAGGCGCCGTACCTGTGCGGGCGCGGTGCGCGCGCGCGCAGCAGCTGCGCCTCGGCGGCCGCGCGCGCGCGCCGCTCGTCCGCCACGCGCCGCTCCAGCGTCGCGCGCTCCCCGCTGCGCCACGCCGCCACTCTGCAACGTAAGCCACGGTTATTCCTGCTTGCAGCTCTATGGTTCCTATGCTACTTGCATGACATTGATAAAGACAAAGGCAATGTTAGTAAACGTTTGTTAAGTTATCTGTGATAATAGTGTTGCGAAAACAAAATAAAGACGTCGTCAGCTTCGATTAAATCACGCGCCAGAAGACTAATGCAGGAGGATCTGCGGCTAAATAATAACAGCAGCACGATCTTCAGGTTACGCCGCGCTTGTCAAGGTTGCAGTATGGATGGGTGACCATACATACACTGCAGGCCAAAAGTTTAAGACCACCTTAATTGAAGTAGGAAAATAAAGTAAAACACCAATAAAATATTAAATGTTTAATTAACCAGTTTAACTATCTAATCAATTAGTCACTAATTAGTGTTTATTGACAAATTGTAATTTAAAAAAATAAGGAAATATTAACAGTCCACGCGAAAAAAGGCTATAGTTAACTAAACTGATGTTTCATCAAAAATCCTCCTTTACATTGTATGACTTTTTTCACAAGTCTCAGCATACGAGCAATCAATTTGTTGATGGTGTCTTGTGATATATTGCTCCAACTTTCGCATAAAGCATTCCACATTTCTTCTTGCGAGGATGGGCCACGATTACGGACGTTCCTGTCAAGCTCTTCCAACAAAAGTTCAATTGGATTGAGATCCGGGCTCTGACGAGGCCAAACCATCTTTTTTAACACCCCTTGCGCCTCTTTCTCTTCTAAATATCCTCTGCATAATTTGGAGCTATGCTTTGGATCATTATCTTGTTGGAATATGAATGCGTCTCCAATTAATCGCAACCCGGAAGGAACGGCATTTTGTTCTAAAATGTTTTTGTACTGTTCCTTTTTCATAATTCCTTCAATTTTGACTAAATCGCCAGTTCCTTGGCTAGAGAAGCAACCCCAGACCATAATTGAGCCACCACCATGCTTGACTGTTGGGACTACACAGTCCGGCACCATCTTTTCTTGCGCATTGCGTCTCACGTAAATTCTTCGTTTTGAACCGAATAGTTCAAACTTGGATTCATCGGTCCAAAGAACTTTTTTAAAATCTTCTTCAGTCCAATCTCGATGGGCAAGAGCCCACTGCATCCGCTTTTTCTTGTTTTGTGGCCTTAGCAGAGGTTTTCGGAAGGCGACGCGACCATACAACTTTGCATCTCTCAGTCGCCGTTTTACTGTAGTCAATGATAAAGGTTTAACTCGGGTTTTGTTTACTTCAACGCGGATTTCTGGTGCTGTTAAGCGTCTATTTCGCTTGCTGGTAACAACAATGAAATTATCTTCACTAGACGTGGTAGCTCTCGGCCTTCCCGAGCGTGGACGATCTTGAAAACTGCCTGTCTCCCTGTATCGAGTTATTGTGCTATGAACACAAGTCTTCGATAACTTCAGTTGTGAAGCAATCTCACGTTCGGATTTGCCTTCATTATGCAAAACAACGATGGCAGAACGCACTTCACTGCTAATTTCGCGTGCTTTTCCCATTTTAAGACGTCTTCACTGTAGAAACCACAAGTTTAGACTAACTGAGATTGTTTGTGAACAACCCAAGTAAACTCAGGTAAGAATAAATTGAAACTACGTGTTTTCAGAAGCTAAATAATCCTTAATATTGACCAATGCCAAACAAAAGCCAAGTAATAAGTAATGAGCACACAATAAACATATTTTTAGGGTGATTGAAAACAATAGATGTTTATTGTCCAATAACTTGAAAGTAAACAAAAGAATGACTTCTTTAAATATTCTACATTAACAATAAAATATACAGGTGTGCATTTCTTTTATTTATCTTATGGGACTTTATTACAATTGATAGATAATTATACTGTTTAAGTGCGGTCTTAAACTTTTGGCCTGCAGTGTACATTACATTCCGAGTTTACTCCGTAACTAGAAAAACATGTTACGACGTTGGTCCCGGCTGTCATTTGTAGGTCTTTCACAGTCTTAACAGCTAGTCAGTGGCCCGAAAGTCTAATAACCAGTCTTACCAAGCGTTATCGTATTACCCAGTACTAACTGGGTTGTGAAGGTTAGATAGGCAGTCGCTCCATATAAAATACTGGTATTCACCTGCATCCCGTTAGACTGGAAGCAGACCCCAACAGTTGGGAAAATGCTAGGCAGATGATGACAGATGCAGAATTTCCTGCAGTTCTTTATAAAAAAAAACTTTAACACAATAAAGATCACTGTGATCTTGACAGTAATCGTATAATCGAACGTAAAACTGCGACAGGATTGTACTTTTAGCACGCGTAGACTAAATACTGTGGTGTTCACTAGAAATACTAGTTAGGGTTTAGAATAAAACCACCAAATTATCAGTAAGTAGATGAAACACTTTAAAGTGGAAGCGCCAGGGTAGCCTGCGAAATTCAAATTTTCTCACGTTTTTTTGCAATTTGCCGGTCATTGTCAGGCTATACATTGAACGAAATATGATTCGCGGCTGTATTCAGTTACAGAATTATAATCAATAAAATCATCAATACAACCCTCAAAGTTCATACAACACCATTGAATGACTTTTTCATGAAATAGTTAACAGTGATTTTTCACACCAACAATAAAACGCGTTTCCCAACAATAGTTTTTGCGCAGTGTTACTTAGTTAGAAATACAGAATGCTTGGTTGTCGGCTTCGAGGAGGGTCCGTATACTCATGTTAAAAAATGAAAGTGAAACTGAATCTTTACTAATATTATAAATTTGAAAGTTTGGATGGATGGATGTTTGTTACTCAATCACGCCAGAACGGCTGAATGGATCTACATGAAATTTGGCACAGAGATGGATTACAGTTTGGAATAACACATAGGCTACTTTTTACCTCGGTAAGGCGATCCCGTGGGTCAATTATCGAACACCACGCGGGCGAAGCCGCTGGCATAAGCTAGTGACGATATAAAAATGAAACTTGAATGCAAAGATTACTTTACAAAAACATCATGTCGGTCAGCATCATGGCAAATTCTCTGTAAAGGCTTATCGTAAAACTAGTAACTTGATGCCGAGAAGCACAACACATCCGTTGTGCTAAATAAAGGCTCCTTCAGACTACTGCCAAACGTACGCGTTTTGACCGCTGCGGTGACATAATATGTCGGAATTTGAAAAATCCTGATCAAAAGCCGGGCATTTAAAGAACAGTCTACACATGCTCCTCATTTCAACTTTTCTACTTTATATAAATCCCCTTTAGTAGAAATGTCCAGAAAAATTATGTCCGGACGGACTGTTTAGTTTTCCGATATAGTTTTTCGTCAAAACAGAAATCTAGGAAACATCTTCGCGTAGTATCAACATGGGATAATGTTCCAACTGGATTCAATCGAATCCGATCCGAGAAGATGGATCCTTATAAAAACTATAACTCGATCTATTACTATTTTTACAAGCTTTTATCTAACTTGTAATTTCTTATGTTGGTTTGTGTAGGTCAAATCTTGCAACTGAATTTTAAAACAGTTATGCCCGACCGATTGACTTGAAATTTTGCATATACGTTTAGTTTGGATGACAACGCATGGTTAGCTAAGTGACGTCATCCTAAATCTAATATGGCGGACTCCCAAAGATGGCGGACTCCCCCATGATGTGGGTATCAATTAAAAGGGTTCGATGAGAAACGTACGAATAAAAAATGTCGTCACACCTGTATTTAAAATCTTGTTTTCTTACTAGATCTTGTATAACCGCCGCCGCGTTCACCGATACACACTATCGTCATACAGATTTACATCAGCCGGATGCGATAGCAACATAAGGGTATAAAAGCTACAGCCGGCGGGTTTTTGCCGCGCGAGTATGCCGCTCCATTATCGTCAGATAACGCCGAGTTATAGTGTGTAGCAGCCTTCATAATTGCAACGTCATCAAGTTTTCTGTTGAGAATTTCATTTCGAGACACATTTGAGTTGCGACAATATGCGATAATAGAAGCATACAAACGAATTGATTCTCAAAGAAAAAGTTACTTTAACGTTCTATATTCTTCTCTAAAACACGTTGCCATGGAAGCATCAGCAGAGAAAACCAGTGAAGATACATCAGCGACGCCAGAAAAAAAACACTCGTGCGAGTATTTACTAGCATGTGCAATGATGAACGAAAGTATACCCGATTTCTGGCTGACACACCCTCGAGAATGGTTCTTCAAGTTCGAAGCTTACATGAGCCTTCAAAACCAAGATGATGAATACAGGTTCGACATCGCTATAACGAAGTTAAAAGACGATGAAGCTATTGAAGCTATAGTTGACCTTATACAGATTCCGCCAAAAACTGGGAAGTACGAAGCTTTGAAGAAGAGACTTTTAGACGTGTTCTTTTTACCCAAAGAAATTGTTGAGAAAAATGAGTTGAAATCATCTCATGATTGTAAGACAAATTTTCTGGTGGAGCAGAATGAGTTGTTACGACGAATAGAGAAGTTGTTAAGCGATGTGTGTGAGATACTGCAACCTGATAGTTCTTCTCCTGGTGGTAAAGGGCAGTGGCTGTGTTGGTACCATTGGAGATTTGGACCGCGTGCCACAAAATGCGCAGACAAGACGCATTGTAATTTTAATAAAACTCCTTCGTAATTTTACATTTTATTTTGATAATATTGTGTTGTTTGCGTTGAGAAATTACATTATTCAGGTATGCTTTTTAAATTTTGTTATTTTTGATAAATTATGTTTACCATTATGAACTTTGTGTATTATAAAGACGTTATAATATTTTCTGATATTTAGTGTTTTCCTTTATATCAAAAATTATAAAATAACTAGAATGGACTGGCTCCAGTAATTATAAATATCTCCCTATACTGTACAAATTAGTTTTAGAAAATTAAGGCATTTTTCATGACAATTGGTTTCAATTTGTTTTTTGTAAGTTTCGCCTTTCGATAATCTGAAAATTTCATTAATAAAAATCGCTTAACCATATTTGTGTTAATACTAAACAATTGATTAAATATTTTTTTATAAAAATATATAAGTTTCATTTTGACTCAATACCTTTTGTCTTCTCTATTAACCATAGGCATGCACTGGTATTCCAAGACCCGTCTTAAGTCAACAATTCAGCTCTGCTGGCTTCAGTCGGCATGACAACGGTTCGAAACGAAACGGTACGAATCGTATTCTTAGTACTTATTTATTAGCCGTAATTGGCGATCTTCGAAAAAGGTACCTTCTTGGTAGGTGCATGTTGCTTCCTAATAAGTCATCCTTATCAAACCCATACAATTAAAGTTATGCCAAAATTCCCGAAGCTCAGTTCTCATGATGTACAAATTAGATATAGGTGTACGTACTTGTGCTGCAGCGCTGCGTGCGCCTGCTTGAGCTGCGCGTGGTCGGCGCGACGTTGCCGCTCGGCCGCGGCCGCCGCCGCCAGCGCGCGCCGCGCCTCCGCCTCGGACGCGCGCGCCGATGCCAGCTCGCCGCGCACGCGCTTCAGCTCCTCTGCACACTCGCGAGCTTCGCGCTACAAACCACATGTACCGTCAGGGAAATTCATTGTTTCAATGGCTGAGTAGTTGACACTGGCAATCAATTGACATACTTTTTATGACCTGTCAGAACGGAATTCCCCAATAGATTTTGTATGCCATAGTAGCCACTTCTAACATCACTAATCCGCTAACTGAATGACTTAACTATTAATTGATTTCAAAGAAACTAAAAATCTAATTTTACAATTAAATGAATTTTTTTTTGGGTTTTCTGACCTAAACTAAAGAGTTTTTTAGAGAAATTGTGTCTTGAAATTAGTGGATAACGGTGTCAAGTTAACTGCCCAAGTGACATCCTACCAGTGGCGAAAGGTCACAGGTCCTTTCTTATCGACTTCCCTTCGGAAGAAGACTCCATAAAGCAAGATCTTAGGGCCGCCAGATATTACTTATTTTCTGATTAACAAAATGTGTGGCATTGAGCAGTGTTAGTATAAACTGTGAACGTAGGCATACCTGCTAACATGTGATTTTTTTTAAATATCAGGTGCTAATGTTGCGTAAATTAATACTAACTTTTCTTAACTACTGGCAAGGTAGACCTTGACCACAGATAATATAATACTACGTACAGATACCCAATCCCATACAAAGAAATGACACCTCCCTAAGTCTGGCTATTGAGCTGGCTTTTTTCCTTCCTCCATTTTTTTCCTGTTACTATCACGATGACTGCGACTTGTAACTTCCGTCATTTTTTTAAATAATTTTCAATTAGTTTGGATTTTTTTTTTATAAATATAAATAAAGAAATCAAACTTAACACATTATCACATAATTTATCGCATCAGTGCTTAATAATGGATGCAAGTTTGTAGAGCGCGTAAGCCGAGGAATTGATTATATTATTAAAAAGCTCTGTGTGTTATTTCCAATTACTTAAGACTTTTTTCAATTGCTACACCTTAAAACGATGTAGTCTAGGTACTTACTTACTTATTTTTTAAACCGATCCTTGATATTTGATATTGAGGTTTGGTGATATTAAACGTTGACTGAAAAACTTAACTTTTGTTTTATCTAGTTTAATTTTAGTTAGCGTTGTTTTATAACCTCCGTTCGCGTGAAATTATTGTAAAAAAATATTACTTCCCTATTTGAATTGGATTTTGTTAACAATTTCAAGGGTTTTAATTTTTTGCACGGAACCCTAATTATATTTCTAATGTAAAGTAGCCTAAGTTACTCATATCTTATAACATCAGCTATCTACCAGTAAAAGTCCCGTCAAAATCGGTCCAGCCGTTTCGGAGATTAGGCGGAACAAACAGAAAGACAACAGATAGATTTTCTACATCGCATAACGAAAAAAAATTATTTTAGGAAATTTTGTTGTCTATGTTGTTGGTTAAATATTTTTTTCGATTAATAGAATGTTTGTGAATACCATCAACATAACTGAACTTTCCCTGTCATTCAAAAAAACAATAATTTGGTCTGTTTGCGGTGTGGACAGGACAAGATTTCGCTTTGAAGACCATGACAACGTATTTGGACAACAAAAATGGAATCTAAATTATTAACCTTCTTCGATATGTTCAATGTTTTTTGCCTGAGATGATTGACCCTAGAAAAACTCTGTCAATGCCAATTACAGATGTGCGATTTTAAAATTAAATAGGTACATACTTTTAAACTTCGCTTGTTTTAATTTATTTCAACAATTAGATCCAAAAAATAAAATCATGAAATAGGTCCTAAACAATAAAAGTATCAAAATGATTCTTGCACGTTTCAGCGCTCACGCACACAGAGACCATTGTAAATAGTATGCCGAAGTAAGTATGCCATTCGATAGATCGTGTAGATTTTGACTTGCGATAAATCGAACGCGCGCTCTTAACTACTTGATCATTCTATGGATTCGAATCGAAACAAAAGACTTCATTTACCTTTTTTGTCGAAATAACTTGATTTATGAATGTAAATAGATAAACCAACGCCGAACATGGAAGTTATGAGTTCTACTGATCTTACTTTAGCCAAAATCTGCTGTTTAATGCATTTTAGTTATTGTTATTTTCTTAATTGTTACCTATGCTGTCATCTATGGATTTTTTTTTCAAGACCATTTATAATTTGTTCGAGTTGAGACCCCATGCCTTCACATACCTGTTCGCGCTCCCGCTCTCTCTCGCGTTCTTTGTCTCGCTCTCTCGTTTCTCTTTCTCGCTCTCTCTCCCTCTCCTTGTCTTTCTCTTTAACTTCTTTGTTACTGATTTCCTTAATTTTTACACATTCTTTTGTACTCTCTACTTCTTTATCTTTAAATATTTGTTCTTTTGCTGCAAGTGAAAAGGTTTTTGTAATGGTTGTTACTTAATTTACGAAAAGGAAATCTTGTCTGCTAGGATTAAATTAAACAGAAAAATATATAAAATCGGTGGAAATAAGAACGGTGATTCATTATCATCGTCTCACCGGATGCAGGTGAATATCAGTATTTTACAAGGAGCGACTGCCAATCTGACCTCCACAACCCAGTTAGCACTGGGTAATACGATACCCCTTGGTAAGACTGATTGTCAGACTTTCGGGCCACTGACTAACTGTAACATTTTTCAAAGATCTACAAATGACAGCCGGAACCAACAACTTAACGTGCTTTCCGAGGCACGGAGGAAAGTCGGTATGTAATGGGTGGTTACCCATCCAAGGACCAACCTAGGCAAGCGCGGCTTAACCTGAAGATTGACCCGATAGGCTGTTATTATTTAGTCGCAAGCTCCTCAAGTTCGTTACTTTCCCCGATAAGAAATCCCATGAGGCAACAATAATTCTGATGTAAATGTATGAGTGATAAAGCTGTTGTACTCACAATGTTCTGTACTCTTACGACTATCACTGCTGTCCTTATCTTTATCTCTGTTTTTATTTTTTCTTTTTTCTTCTTTTAAAGTACTAGCCTCTTTCTTTTCTCGATCTGACTTAGAAGACTTTGCACCACCTTGAAAGAAAGATAATATGTATTAATTTAACGTAAAAAAAAACAACAATAATTTTTCGAGATTGTTGATGTGTGATGCTTGGGTTCAACAACTGGGGGAGCATAAACTATTTGGAATATCAAGGCCCGGACTCCACCAAAGCGGAGACGAGCGAAACGTAGAGAATACGTGCAGAAACCGACCAATCACATAGGTTGAAATCTACATGGAGTCTCTCGTCTCTCGTATGATTGGTCGATTCTCCTACATCTCGTCTTCGCTTTGGTGAAGTCCGCCTTAGATCGGAAAATTGTACTTTTTCGCCAATGAGAAAGAAAACTGACCGCTAAGTGTTTTTTTAGTTTCATTCATCTGCCATGGAGTTCCTTTCTGAAAACTTTGCTGCGAAATGGCGCTATGTGTTCGAAACTTCTAGCAAAGAACCTTAAAAAGTGCATCATGGTTCTTTTAGTAATGTCATGACGTTGCCAGGAGGGGAGCTCTTGGTACACATTTGTGTGAAATTGTATTGAAAAAAGCAAGATGACGGCGTTAGTTTTGACTTGGCCCACGCGCCAAAACATGCATGTACTAGCTAAATTTGGGATTGACCTATTTGGTGCAGCCCTGGGCCGTGCACACACAGTATTGTGCACTTGTGGCATAAGTCAAATAAACCTATTTTCTTTCTTACCTTTACTGTGGTCGTGTTTATCGTCGTCATCAGGCGCAGCATGATACGCCGAGCCGTTGCTGAGCGCGTGCGAGCCGGCCGAGCTCGCCGACCCGCCCGAACCCGCCGAGCTCGCCGACCCGCCTGACCCGGCCGAGCTCGCCGACCCGGCCGAGCTGCCGGAGCTCGCCGAGCTCGCGTTCGACGCTTGTGCTGACGACGACTTCTCACGTAGCGCCGTTTGATGCTCTAAATGCTTTTCTAATTTTTCTAACTGAAAATGAAATTAAAATAGGTTTTAGTATTAGAAGATTACTATAAAGATCATGAGTTACGAAAACGTTTATCAGTGGGAGGTTTCAACACATTTGTGAATTACATACATTTAAATTATTTTGAAAGTTATTTTTAAGCAATTAAAATTGCAATTATGTGACGACATTTTAAGCTAATCGAGTGGATCACGTAAAATTGTAATCATAATGAGTATGACTTCTGAAGTTCTGAGGTCATAAAATCCAAGAACCTGGCAGGCTTTAAAATATAACTGCTAGTTAGACATGTAAGTTACCTTAGCTTGTAGCTGTGCGTGCTCCTGCACACAGTGCCCGTTGTGGTCTGCCGTCTTGAAGCGACAGCGGCGCACCGAGCCGTTCATATGTTTTGTGTCGGCCTGCGGTGTCTGCGTCTGTGTCGCACACTCCGCGCCGCCGTTCGCGACACTGCCGGCCTCTTTGCTCGGCACTTGTTGCGTTTGCGCTTGCGACTGAGACTGTGTATGAAAATATTATATTTACAATCATTCCCTTATTAGTGCAACAATCACTTACAGTATATAAATAGGAATAAATTGAAATAAGGACAAGAGAATGATGATAACCAGTTTGTCTCAAAGTGCTCACCTGGTCTAACGCAGACTCGGGTATCGCATCCCGCATGAGTTGGAAGTAGAACTCATTCATGGCGCGGACGTGCCTCTGTCGTCGTTGCCGCAGCCGGTGCGCTATGAGGGCCTTCGCCCCGAAGCCCAGCGTGACCACCGGGTAGCCCACGCAGTGCGCCGCCAGCGGCCGGCACAGCTCGCCCGCGCCCGCGCGGGAGCCCCGCCATAGGCCTTCGACGTACACAAGGAGGCAGCATATCGCTACCGTTGGTACGCAAATGCCTTTGTCTGCGACTGTTTACAAATGTGTAAATAAGTTTATTTTTTACACACTTAGCAACTTTTAAAAGTTTTTTTCTCCTGCTGCATTAATTTCAATTTCATATTATTATGATTGTAACATTATTAAATGTTGTCATAGTTATTCCACGAGAAAATCACTTTTGAATTAGGGTAAGTTAAGCATCGTGTCATTGTGGTATTCTTGACTCTACATATACAGGGTTACTTTTCAAGGAACAGCCAAATTTTAAAATTAAAATCCCTTTATTGAATCGTAAGAGGGTGTTAAACATTTTAATTAAATACAAATAAAAAGTAATGAAAACAAAGAATTAATGAACATTTTCGTCTGCCACTGCCACTGTATCAGTTTACCTATTATCAATTCGATTTTTTTCGAAAAAAAAACGCAGCTTCGGCGGCAGGCCATCAAACCACCTGCTCTTCAGCTCGCGGGCCGCCCCACCCCTCCGCGCCTACGCGGGCTTAAATTACACTCTAGGGGTAGGGCAGACAAGACTGTGTTAAGTCGGTTTTGCAGCGATTCGTTTCTGACAAAAAATTTTGTAGCACAACATAATACATATTGACTTTTTATGACACTATTTTAATTGAATATTGAAAATGCCGGTAGCATTTTAGTAGTAACCGGCTATATATTTGTGACCAAATAATATTCTGTAAAATGTTGTTTCGGTGTGGTGAAAATATGGCAAATAAATCATTTGACAAATGAAAAAAGTTCAACAGAGGCTTCGGCCAAGTTATTTTGTAAATCGGCGAAATATAGTTCGGTAAAATAATATCTATGACACATGATACTTCGGCGATCTAAAAATATGTCAAATAATGCATATAGCAAAAAAGACGTCGGTCAATAGTTTTCGGTAAAATGAAATTCGAACAAAAAAAAATCGGAAAAGTGAACAGTTCCCATTTTTACTATTTACCTGGTAACCGTTTATACGTCGACTCTGTATATTATCGATTCTGAATCGTGTCTGAAAATATGGCTGGTCATTGTAAACCAACCCTGTAGAACAGCAAGGAAAATCATATTTAAAACTAAGTAGGTACTAAGTTCTGTGTTTTGACAAACTGAAACAGGAAATAGTACATGATATTTATTTTTTTATCTTTTTATAATGCAGAATGTTATTAAGATTCTTATCAATATAATTAATCAAACACTGTTATTATACAGAATATGTTTTTGATAGAATTTGTTTTAATTGGGTAATTATTTAGTCCACATTACGCATTGTTTTACATGGTACAAAGATAGCATTTTCTTTGTACCGTGTAAAACCCTGCGTATCGTCTTCTTTTCTGTATTTAGTGTGTACATAAACTGTTAAATAAATAAATGGTTATACAGTGGGCCCGAAAAAGGGGAATGCGTTTAGTGGCCAAAACTAGCCTAACAGACAGATGTATTGCTGAAGAGTGTGTTCTGCCACTTCTTCTTCCCAGCTAAAACACTATGAAGTGGTGAAGAACGGGCGTTTAGAACTGTCTAAGAAATATTCACGTTCAAAAAACAAGGTGTAAACGGACCCTTCACGAAGCCGTCAACCAAGCATTCTGTACATCAACTTAGCTCCACGCAAAAAATCTTGCTGAGAAACGACTTTTTTGTGGGTCGAAATATTACTTTTTACTGCAGGACTTGTGCTGCTCGATGCATTGAATAGTACGAGGGCCATGGAGGTAATTAAAGTTAAGTTTTAACATTAAAAACTTGTGAAAAAGATGGAACTTTGACCCCCAATATCTCCATATAAACTATAAGGTCCCCAGGTATGGTTCAGAACAAAAAAAAATGATCGCAGTGACGGGGACAACAAGTGCCTTTTGGTTTCGTTAAAGGTCTTTTTACACCCATTATACTGATTCTCTACCTAATTTAAATAAAAGACTTTTTATTTTGTCTGAGTGTGTGAATGTGAACATCTACAAAACACGGTCGTTTTCCTGACGAAATGATCGTGGGTAACTTGTGTCCAAGCCAAACTCTATTTGTGGTACACTCATAAAATAATATGAGTGTAAGTGTAAGCTTGTAATTGTTGGACAGATCACTATTTTTGGTAACAAACGTTCCCACGGAAATAAGTAGTCATTTGAAAGTTTACAACAATGTTAGCTGTGTTCTTGTTATTAAATTGGGACACAATTGTAGGCAAAGCGAGTGGAGCCAGCAACTATAAACGAATTCTTTCTTTCTTTATCGTGTGGTTAGTGCCTGGTGCCGTCGAAAAATTTATATCTCTCGGGCATGCTGGTTTTCTCACGATGTTTACCTTCACCGATGCAAGTGTTAACTATACAATACGCAAATGATTCCGAAAAATCAGAGGTGCATATCTTGGTTTGAACTCGAGACCTATGACTTGGCAGTTCAATGGTCACACCACTAGGCTATCACTGCATAAACGAGTTGGCGAGCAGCTAGTGTATAGTTCGGACAGTTTTGTAGCTAGTGTATGAACGTGATTGCGACGTGCGATTACTGGCGCCCAGTTACTTGCTGGTATGTCTGTGTAACAAGCGAACTGTGTCATAGCGAGTAATCTGCCCGCCAAACGAGCGTCGGTGAGCGAGGTTTTTTTTCTTCGATACTTGTCGACAAACTAGTGGAGTATGAACAGTTATCTCTTTTTCTGGCCTACATCTATACTACGTTTCTTTAGCGTGAAATTGTGGAAAGTGAATCGCGTCGTCGGTGTCGGGACAGGTGCCTTACCAACCATGTTGCCAGTTAAGAAAAAACACAATTAATATAGGATAAACAACAGAAATATACTCACATGTATACCAGACATATTGTACCCAAACATAGGTACTGGCAGCGAAGAATATGTACTGTAGAGGTATGAAGAAGAAACATATCATGTCTGATGTGAGGGCTATACAGATGAAGAACACTGAAAATGCCTGAGAACAATACAAAATTAGGTCAAATAAAGTTTAATAATTCGGTAAGTATGGCAGACAACCATCAACCGACTTTTTTAATTAATTTTATGGTATTGTTAGGCCACTGGGGAGGCATTTGCTCAGCAGTAGAAGAGTCAAGGTCAGCCTCTTTTTGCTAACATAAATAAATACCTTACAGCAAGTATCCAAACCTTATATTTTTATCCCTATCTAAAAATTTGAATTTCTTTGAGTGGAAAAAAAAATTGGCATCTATGCCATAGATAAATAGACAAAGGCTTTGAGCTTCATTTTGAATTAAAGAAAGTGGAACATGAGAATCAAATTCTATTTCAATATGTTTGGGAGATATGATCACAAAGGAGCTGTTTCTTCTTCAGATTACAGTTATACTTTCTATTTCATTAAGATTCTTGTCTGGTGATTAACAATAAAAAAAAAACTTTCTTCCTCTGCTACAAAGAGGTCCTAGGTCAAAAGTGAGACAAAGAAATATAATGACATATTTTCTAATCAAACTATTGATTTTAGTTACATGTACAGCTGATTATAATGTCTGATCTTTCTTCCTCTTCAGCCTGTTATTTAGCAGTAAGCTAGTCATCATTTTCTAGCCTTTTGGGGTTGGCTCCTAGTCTTACTTAATGTAACTGAATACATTTTTTTTTTCCATGGAGCAACGGCCTATGTGACAGTAGATATTATTAATTTTAGCAAAATGTTACCAAGAACATAGAAGAGGCTTGTGTATTTATTTCTATAACATAAAATCACGCCTTTAATCCCCAAAGGGTTAGGCAGAGATATGCCTAATAGTACACTTATGTTTAAGTCCCATATAATAGGGGGTGACCCTGTTGCTGATTCCTTGGCTGTTACTGAGAAAAACCCAATAACACTTTGTGCGACCCGGGAATCGAACCCAGAACCTCATGTTCAGCAGTCTCGCTTACGACCACTCGGCCAATATGGCGAGCAATATTTTTTTAAATTTATATACATAAAGGTTTTGGTACTCACAAGTCCCTGATATTTGAATGAATCGTAGACTGATCTCAGCATCATCCAGAATGGCCACAGGAACTCAAACCTGAACTCCAGCATATAGTCGGCCATGACAACTGTCGCCCAAATCATCACAAACTTCAGGTACAGCATTGAACTGAAAATTAATGAGGTTTTCATTAAATTTTTATCTACTTAAAAGCTTTCCAGTGATATTGTTTTAAGTTAATCTATGGTGTCCCACTGCAGAGCAAAGGTATTTTGCATATTCTTCCTGTCTTCTCTGATTCCCCCATGGCATTTATCCGTTTGTTATTGGTCACAGATGGTATGCTTTGCTTTTTCTCTCCTGGTTGACATTAAAGTTGTTAAGGTTGGAAGGGACAGATTAAGCATATTTTTCTCCTTCTTCTTTCAAATCAATAATAATATATTATTCTTTTACATAGGTTGGGGTCAGTAAGCTAATTGCGGCATCAGCTGCCTTTTTTACGTCCTCAGAAATTCAGGTATTCGGACACTCCAGGGTATGAGAGAACAACATTTCTCTCCTCAAATCAGAAGAAAATTATAAAATTTGATAAAAATTCTTGTTCTTGGTTATTTAGTCTAGCTGAAATCTGCAGCTAGTCAGCTCAGATAAAATATTGTGGCATTCTGTAAGATTTAACAGTATCCTTGTTATTTAACTATATATTTATATTAATTATGTTACCCCCGTGTGTGTAGTGTGCCCCCGACATGGCATAAAACTGTGGCGCTGCATCTAGAGCATCTGAGCAGTAGCTCTAAACGGTTTAGATAGCAGAAAAACTGGTAACAGTACAGGTTATCAGTTTGGTTGGCGGCGGAAGAACGATTGCATAAGCAATCGTCAACGGCGGCAACCAGAGGTCGAGCTAGAAGGCTTACTGTGCACCCACCAACCCGCATTAGACAAGCGTGGTGGATTTATTGTCTACATTCCTCCTCATGACAAATACAAATACATTTAGGCCCCAAGTGCCCGGTAGCTCCAGTGGCGCTTCTGGCGACGACGGTAGGCAGACACGCCACGGAGCAAGGGGTGCTAAGAATCCCCGGGTGGGATCCACACACCGTCAAACGACCAAGGCTAAGAAAAAGGACAAAGATAACTATTTGAACATTATGACCTACAACGCACGCACTTTAAGGACAGATGAACACTTAACAGATTTTGAAAACGCCCTTAACAATGTTAAATGGGACATAATTGGGTTAGCAGAAGTGCGCAGAGAGGGAGAAGATACGATCGAACGCGAAAGTAATATTTTCTACCACTTCGGGCAAACTGCAGGTTTATACGGGGTGGGTTTCATAGTTGCCAAAAAATGGAAAGACAATATTATAGAATTCATATCATACTCTGACCGAATAGCCTTACTCAAATTTAAAATATCCGATGGCAAAACCCTAACAATCGTCCAAGTTTATGCACCGACATCAGCACATCAGGATGAAGAAGTAGAAGATTTCTATGATCTCTTGAACAAAGCTTGTGACGACCATCGCGGTACGTGGAACATTGTAATGGGAGATTTTAATGCTAAAATAGGTAAAAAGCAACCACTGGATAATTTCAAAACCTTAGGGCCTCATGGCATCGGTAACAGAAACGAGCGCGGCACACGACTAATACAATTCTCTTTTGGCCAAAATCTATACATAAGCAACTCTTTTTACCCCAAAAAACTGCAACGGCGATGGACATGGGTTTCACCAGACGGAAACTATAGGAATGAAATCGATTTCATATTAACCTCACATCACCAAATAGTAAAAAATATTCAAGTTCTCAATCAATTTAAATACAACTCTGATCACAGACCCATACGTGCAACTTTATTTTTCGATTTGAAACTACACAGAAAGCGAATATTTACAGATAAAATCAGAAAATTAAACAAAGAATCACTTATAATCAATAGACAACAATTTAATTTAGAATTAAAAAACAGTTTTAGTATACTAGATGTAAAAACCGACGACGTGCAAGAACAATTTAATAATATTGTCAATAGTGTTAAAATAGCTAGTAGGAAAATCAAAAACTTACCAAACAAAATCAAAAAACTGTCATCAGATACCATATTCCTTATAGATGAAAGACAGACTCTAAGCGCAAATAAGACGGACCCTCAATACAAAAATAAAAATAGAGAAGTCAAACGTAATATTAGAAAAGATATCAGGGCCTATAACACCAAACTGATCCAAATAGCTTTAGAAAAGAACCGTTCACTAAAAATAGCCAAACAAGGCACCACAAATGGCAAACAGTGGATAAATTGCCTCAAGGACAACAACGGTCAGAAACATCGAAATAGAGACAAGGTTTTACAAATCTGCACAAACTACTACAAATTGTTGTATTCACACTGCCAAACCCAAGCTCCCACCATAAAATATTTTTGCCCAGATACCATACCCGCCATTACTGGTTTTGAAGTACACTCCGCACTTAGTAAAATGAAATATAACAGGGTACCAGGTGAGGATGGTATAAGTACAGAGATTTTGAAAATAGGCGAATCTGCTCTTTTGCCTATAATTACTAATCTTTTCAATTCTATTTTAAAAACAGGTATATTGCCGGACGGCTTCTGTCACTCTAATATAATATTGCTACATAAAAAAGGAGATAAGTCAGACCTCAACAACTATCGGCCGATAAGTCTGGTATCCCATCTGTATAAAGCGTTCATCAAAGTCATAGACCAGAGAATCTCACCTCAGTTGGACAAACATCAACCTCCTCAACAAGCTGGCTTCCGATCAGGCCTCTCCACTACTGACCATCTACAGGCACTAAATCAAATAATTGAAAAATACCAGGAGTTCAACATGCCGATATATCTGGCCTTCATAGACTATTCAAAAGCTTTTGATAGTTTGACACACAATGCAATATTTGATGCTCTGACCAACCAAGAGATCGATCCCACCTACATCAACCTGCTTCGTAACGTATACGTTAACAGCACTGCTTCAATTAGATTACAGACAGTCGGACCATCATTCTCCATAGAAAAAGGCGTGAAGCAAGGAGACCCGCTTTCACCGAAGCTTTTTAATAGCGCTCTTGAAGAAGTGTTTAAAAGGCTTACGGCTAGTTGGGAGAAAAGCGGCATTGAAATCGGTGGGGTGCGGTTAACAAACCTTCGCTTCGCTGACGACATTGTCGTATTCTCTGCCACGGCGGCAGAACTGGAGCTAATGTTAAACCAACTCAGTAATGCAAGCCTTGAGGTTGGACTGGCGATGAACATGTCGAAGACCAAACTGATGACAAACACCACCAAACACAAGATCCGAGTGAATGGTGAAGAATTGCAATATGTCCATGAATACATCTACTTGGGCCAGTTAGTCTCTTTCCAGTCCAGACAAGACAAGGAAGTCATAAGACGAACCGAAAATGCCTGGAAGAGCTACTGGTCCATGAAAGAGCTTATGAAAGGAAATCTTTCTTTGTCACTCAAGCGAAAAATCATGGACATGTGCATTCTTCCCATTTTGACCTATGGATCCCAGACTTGGTCTTTGACAAACATTCAAAAGTCCAAACTCAAGGTCTGCCAACGTGCAATGGAGCGCAGTATCCTAGGCGTCAAACTTACCGACCATGTACGCAACACCACACTGCGCTCCAAAACACAAATTACTGACGTTGCTCAAAAAGCCGCTAAGCTGAAGTGGGACTGGGCTGGCCATGTTTGCCGTATGCCCGACGAGCTGTGGGCCAAAATAACCACGATGTGGAGCCCTGACACAGCCAGAAGGCGACGCGGTAGACCTCGCAGGAGATGGCGGGACGAGCTGGACAGAACCAACGATCAGTGGCCCACCTTAGCCCTGGATCGAAGAATTTGGAAGTCATGGGGAGAGGCCTTTGCCCAGCAGTGGGATGATACAGGCTAACAGTAACAGTAATTATGTTACATTCTTAGTCTGTAGATAATTTACAATGGAGTTGTCCACTGCATAGAATCTTTTGCTTCCTATTTTAACATCCTTACTAAATACAATAAAGTTTGTATGGAAAATTGACAAATATTCATGCCTATTTTATGTACCTGTTATTGACAGAATCCATAATCTGTGTTCTTCTAATTTTGTTTATATATTTTTGGTTTCTGCATTACCCATTTTCATAAATAAACATGCCACCTTATTAAAACACTTTTAATAAGTTTTTTTTTTGTAGAGAACAACCACAACAAATATAGGTAGGCAATTTGTTAAAAATTACATTGAATAGGCCATTTTGTCACAACAAAAAAAAAGTAAATGTACTAAAAGTGCAAGGCATAAAAAAATAATTACCATCAATGTACCTATTTACAGGTAAATAATTTCACAACAATTGTAACTGTTATCATAATGTTTATTCAAGTTAATAAGACTTACAAAACCAAATATATGAACAAAAATAAAAATAATTTGGTTTGTGTGATCCAATTCATTATATATCATTTAATTATGTGAATGCTACCAAACAACACATTCAATACACTATAATTTTAGTTTTGTTAGTCTGCAAATGGTAAAATGTCATGAAAATTATGCTGTGAAGATAATATTATTGCAAAATTTAATAACAAAAAACATGTTGATGTTATTGATTTTTATAAATATTTTTTTATCATGTGATGAGAAGGATATAATTTTACATAGTAGATAGAGACACTTCCATAAAAGTAGGTATGTTGGTTGGTGTCCATTAAACTGAATAATTTGTTATTCATGACAATAGACTGGATGAATAATCATTGAAATAAAACATGACAAAATCCCATGTTTACTAAATTAGAGGAAATGACACTAAACTACATGTTTGGTATTCCTACAAGTTGCAAATAAATGTAAAGTAGATGCGTATAAATAGCTATGTTTACATATGCCTATTTGTATATTTATAACAAAAAGATGGTTTCTTCATCTTATTCTAACAGGCTACTTGTTCTGCATGAGTAATACAACAGTACTGACATGTAGTCTACACATGTTGCACATTTGCACGCATTTTATAACAAAAAAAGTGTATTTTTAATTCTTTTTGTGTTCGCACCACACAGAAGGTGGGTTGTGATCGCCAGATGGTGCTTTCTACCCACATAGACGATATATTCCGTATTATTTATGTTCAATTTATCACAGAATTAGATGCCGCACACTACTTAAAACTATTTCCTGATATATAATGATCAACATATACAGTATCCACTCACTTTCCGTAAATTCCTTCGGTGATTTTTGTGCGCTTCAAGGGGCGCCGCAACTTCCCGGTTTCGGCATTTCGCCGCTTCATATTTTTTCATCCACGGTGTAAATCACGAATACAGGCGCTCGTTTCACAACACTTATTTACAGGGAAACATTTAAAACAACAATGATCCTCAAAATACTGCCTATTGTTGTCAATCAGCCTATGTCCAAAATTTACGAGGGAGATGGATGAAATATCGGCAAGCTTTTTTTGCGTTCACTCACACACTTAATGTTGCCCGAACAAAATAATTATTTACCCTTAATAACTTTTGCAAGATACTTTTTACGTCATATTAAAACAAAAGCATCCATCTTACTCTACCCTAGTCCAACCAGTGGTCACTAAAATTATCGGATAAACACAAACAGAAAGAAATCTGAATTCCTGCAAGAATATTTAATTCAGCAGAAAAAATTTAAGCATAGAATAAATTACCTCATAAAATGAGTACTGTCTATTTGTATGATACTATTTGAAAGCTAATGCACTGGCAAAATCAATTGCATAGTTTTTATTTCCTTGAATAAAATAAAAGAAAGATTGGATAACCAATTATTACTAATTCTCTGATAAAACGGCAACATTGTTTTTGCCTCATATAGGATACAGGAGTACAATAAAACATGGAAGTATTAGGTACAACCCAATAACTACAAATAAATGGGTATTTAAATATACAATATTAAAATTTTAATTTCCCATGTTTCTTTTTCAGACTTGTGCTTTTCATATTCGTCAAAATTTAGTAGACCCAAACCTAGGATTTCCTGTCCCAGAAGGGCCCACCACCCTTCATGGGCCATCAGTATGGCCCATGCATGGGCCCGTGGGTGTGGCCAATGTATAAATCACCGCTGTCAATACCTACTGTCAGCTGTCACATTGACGTTATCGATGTTGATAAACAGTGGGAAACTGAAAAAATATAAGTTTAAGTTTATTGAACTGGAAAACACTACGTGAGTCTTTGTGTTCGCTCCGACATAAGTCAGGATATAAAGCTAACATTTGATATCATCAGCTAAAATGCAGTGCTAAATTAGACGGAGACTTTCTCGTAGGCCTCGCGAATATCCACATTCAAGTAATGCAAAATGTCCTCTGCTCTTATGAATTCAGTGCGGCAGTATCTAGCCTCACATCATATGTTTGTAGTCGACGATTGGCTTTCTGGGTAAGCTATTTTATTGCTTTTGAGTTTTACTCATAAGTTCATATTTATAATATAACAATACATATTGTGTTCTCCAAAGAGTTAAACAGAGTTGGCCAGTACACCAATGCTTCGCCAGCTACCCCAAAATAGGAGGATAGCCTATTACTATAAAACCAGGCACAAATACAGAGTCTGGACTCCTGCAGGGGAATTTCAAGTGGAGCACTCCATCCTGATGATAAATAATTCCAGCTGATGGGCACCTGGAATCTGAATAGCTATAAAGCTCAATAGTTCCGCTTGCAAACTCTTAGCCATCAACACATTCTTTCAATAATACAATATTGTATTTATGCAAAAAATAAGTTAAGTAAAGTTAGCTAAAGACTTGAAACAATATTTTATCTAATTTACAAGGCCAAGGCCAAGGCCTTGACAAGGACATAGGATTCTATTAATTTCAAATTGATAAAAAAATAAAAGTAAATATGTAGGCAAAGTTGAGGCAACAGCTACATTTGAATAAATACTCTATTTCAGATGTGTAGAATACCTATCAGAAGATAGTGACAACAATTACAGTGAGGCAGAAATAAAGAATTTGGCTAAAGAACAATGGTTACTGAATGATTTGAACGAGATTTGTCCTGGTTCTCTGCCTGCTAACCTGAAGGGACATATGAAGACGGTTCTTACTGGAAAATTTGTGCTGCAGATCAACGCTGTGATGGATATTGGTAATGATTAATTATAATTGAAAAAATACAAAGAAAATTGGAGAAGCATGGGGTATAACCTTTGCTTAGCTGTTGGACAATATCTGGGTTGTACAAAAAAATGAGGATTCTGAGGTACCATACTATATTATGTATGTTTCTGATACAGTTCTTGACCATGTCACACTGTAATGGGATTGGCCCATCATTGCAGACAGGACTATTTTCGCCAATAGCCCTAACATAGCGGTGAATTGGTGATAGACCGATCAGCGGGCCGCGCATTGATAGTTGATGTTACCATCCCTCATGACGAGATCGTCGTCGACGGCTGTTTCGAAGAGGCACGGGTAAAGAGCTCATGGAAGGAATTGGGGAAAGCCTTTGCCCAGTAGTGGGACAGTACAGAATAACAAAAAAAAAACGTAATTATTGCAGCAATGAATATCTGGTATAAATTACTTATACCTCACCTTAAGTCTTTAACTCACTTCTTTTATTATTTCCAGGCACTCCAGCTTATCAGCACTACTTGAAGTTACAGAAGGTTAACATGGAGAATGTCGAGGCAACAACTAATTATGAAGATAAGGTGTCTAGTCACAGGTACAAATGAGAGATGGCTCATATTATCCTTAGATTATACCTGTGTCCCATTGCTGGTCCAAGAATTTAGACAAATAAAGACTCATTCACCTCAGTCTTGAAGCCTCGTCTTCTGGTTTTTTTAAAGCTTTGTTTATAGTGGGCTCTAATTCAATTTATCTTTAATTCCCTGATAAATGGGAATATCGTGACAGATAGGCTAAACTCAATAGGATATCCAGGAAATAGTGACATGATACTTGCTACAAATTACAAAGTAGGAATTATTGCCCCAGACCCGATATTTGCAGAAATCCATGAGGAATGTCTTTGTCCAATAATGAAAAACAAACATTGCAAAAGTTAGTCATATTCAATTGATTTATTTCCAGAATGATAAAGCTGTACTTAACAGATGGTGTACAAGAGATAACTGCATTGGAATACAAACCTATGAGGAATTTGAGCTGTGATATCACACCAGGATGCAAAGTACTTATAAAGGGTAAGTTATTTATCAAGACATGTCTTTCGCATAACAATTTGCGCGATTTACACGGCTAACCAAATCGGCTTTGTGTAAGACGAAAGAAAGTCAATATGCTTTTGACTTCCTACTCATACTGGCTACTCTGCGTGAGCTTGAAAAGGGACTTAACTAGCAAATATTATTTGTAAGCATTCCTAATTTATTTGAGAGGAATGTTAGTAAGCGGGATAGGCTGTCCTGGTCCTGGTTGGATTGTATATGGAGCTGGTGTCCGCAACTCCACGTCCAAAGCGTGTATTTTGCGTACCATAGTTATTGGTAGATCTTTCAGTTTCTACGGGTAATTTATTTCCCGTACGCAAAATACTCGCTTTGGACTGTTTGCAGACACCAGCCCGTTATAAAATACATTATAGAACGGGTAATTCCGGCAACCAGTCGGGGTGACAGTTGGGCTGTCACTCGGCTGCGTCCTGTTGGACAGGAAGTCGTCTGAAAAAAAGTTGGGAAAGTGTTATGCTGAAGAGGGGTTGGTTAGTAAAAAATAAGTAACATTACTTATTTTTTTATTCTTCAGGTCCAGTTGATTGCAGAAGGGGCCAGCTCCTGCTCACAGAAAGTGCCATAGAACTGCTGGGAGGGGAAGTTCAGGAGATAGCCATCTCCAACTCTTTGGCTGGACAACTGTCTACTAAGTTAGGATTACCTATGACGCAAGGTAAGAATCAGAAGTTATGTAGTCCTTCGTTTTGGTTAGCTGAAACAAAGGGCGATCTTGATGAGCAGGCATCAAGCCGCTATCGACATATCTAACTTGAATGGCAACGCGACACATAATATGCACTAGACTACTTATTGCTGTCCTCTGGTGGAGATAGGCCTTAAAATTGCGCCACAACATCCTGCCTAGCCTGCCCCAGCCAGCTCGTGGGTCTGTCTCCCACACCTAGCCTGCCCCAGCCAGCTCGTGGGTCTGTCTCCCACACCTAGCCTGCCCCAGCCAGCTCGTGGGTCTGTCTCCCACACCTAGCCTGCCCCAGCCAGCTCGTGGGTCTGTCTCCCACACCTAGCCTGCCCCAGCCAGCTCGTGGGTCTGTCTCCCACACCTAGCCTGCCCCAGCCAGCTCGTGGGTCTGTCTCCCACACCTAGCCTGCCCCAGCCAGCTCGTGGGTCTGTCTCCCACACCTAGCCTGCCCCAGCCAGCTCGTGGGTCTGTCTCCCACACCTAGCCTGCCCCAGCCAGCTCGTGGGTCTGTCTCCCACACCTAGCCTGCCCCAGCCAGCTCGTGGGTCTGTCTCCCACACCTAGCCTGCCCCAGCCAGCTCGTGGGTCTGTCTCCCACACCTAGCCTGCCCCAGCCAGCTCGTGGGTCTGTCTCCCACACCTAGCCTGCCCCAGCCAGCTCGTGGGTCTGTCTCCCACACCTAGCCTGCCCCAGCCAGCTCGTGGGTCTGTCTCCCACACCTAGCCTGCCCCAGCCAGCTCGTGGGTCTGTCTCCCACACCTAGCCTGCCCCAGCCAGCTCGTGGGTCTGTCTCCCACACCTAGCCTGCCCCAGCCAGCTCGTGGGTCTGTCTCCCACACCTAGCCTGCCCCAGCCAGCTCGTGGGTCTGTCTCCCACACCTAGCCTGCCCCAGCCAGCTCGTGGGTCTGTCTCCCACACCTAGCCTGCCCCAGCCAGCTCGTGGGTCTGTCTCCCACACCTAGCCTGCCCCAGCCAGCTCGTGGGGCTGTCTCCCACACCTAGCCTGCCCCAGCCAGCTCGTGGGGCTGTCTCCCACACCTAGCCTGCCCCAGCCAGCTCGTGGGTCTGTCTCCCACACCTAGCCTGCCCTAGCCCGCACGTGGGTCTGTCTCCCACATCTAGCCTGCTCCAGCCAGCTCGTGGGTCTGTCCTAGCCTGACCCAGCCAGCTCGCGGGGCTGTCTCCCACACCTGGCATGGCATCTCACAGCGCGCTTGCCGATACACGGTCTTCACTTCAGGCCCCTTGTTTGCTCTATCGACCATCGGCCCTTCGACAAACTTAGCCCACTGCCATTACACTGCCTAACAACTACGAAGACAGTATAATATCTCCCCATTATTTCATCATCATGTTTATATTTTTCAGCGCCAGACCCCAACACAACGATTAGTGTGCCAAGGAATACAAACATACCAACACCAAACACACAAATGCCGGCAGCATACGTCCAACTTCCAACATTTGATCAAACCCGCCAACAGCCAAGCGTTGATGACCAACCTACCAACTTTGCCGATGACGAAATAGATGTGGACCAACTAGCTGCGCTAGAAGAACAATTCATTGATATTAATCCAGGAAAAAGACCACTTGTCAGTGACAATACAAATCCAGAAAAGAGAATTAAAACTACAGCCAACCACGACGAATATCCAGATGAAAACGACATATTTTTAGCCGAAGACGAAGATTATTTGCGAGAGTTAGAATCACAGATAGACGCAGGCAATAATGACCATATTACTCCACAAAATACAGGTCCAAATACCGTGTCGTCGGAGCCTTTCGTGTATATAAAACAGATAAAGGATATGAATGAGAATGAGAGAGTTGGAAAAGTTTTCAAAGTGAAAGGGCAAGTGATGAGTTTGTTATCGAAACTGTCTGTTAGCAAGGAGGGATGGAGCTTGAAATGCACCATAGTCGATGGTACAGGGAATCTAGATGTTGAATTTACAAGCGAAGTGCTGTCGAAACTGGTTGGCTATTCGCCTCAAGAGATGAACGCCATCAAAAAGCAGATGGCGACACAACCCGAGCTGAAGGAAAAGGCTATTACAGTAAGTGGATTTTATTTTATATTGAACTTCATAGAAAATGATGCATGATGAACCTGCATGTGCATTTTCCGTCATCATGCTTTAGAAGAAACTGTCATAATAATGATAATTTGACGGCACAGTTGGCGCGGTGGCTGAGCGATTGACTGCTGCGTTACGTGTCGCGGGTTCGATCCCCGCACGGAATAAATATTTGTATGGCCTACAGGTAGTTGTTCCGGGTCTGGCTGTGTGTATGAGTTTAAATGTTTGTAAACGCACCCACGATACAGGAGAAATGGCGACTTTTTTTACAAGAAAAAGAAAAGGTCTCCCCGAAGGCTCGATAAAAAGGGCTCGAAAAAAAATCTATTCATCGAATTATTTGATGAGCTTTTCTGGAATATAGAACTAGTCCTGGTCCCAAGAACTGGTATTACTGATGTCGCGGTTAGGAGTGTCCCATTTGCCGGCATGGAGCTATTTTAGCTGTCTCTATCATGGCAACCCATCTATGATGCCTTTCAGTTATTTTTACCTCTAATTCTGCGTCACTGCCAAATCGCAATATATATTTACACATAATTGCGTTACAGCAATGTTACTTTTGAACCGTCAAAGGTAAAATTACTGCGTCATTGCAGGTGTCACAGGTATCGGTGACAGATTACCATCGCTAGATCATCGTAGCTATCTAATAAAATATTTTCTTCTCTTTTACAGGCATTACAAAAAGCAAAAGACAGTCTTCAGGTGCTGTATTGTATAATAGAGCTGACATTGCTAGAGGTGCCCAAAATAACCAATCTTATACCTTTCGATGCTTCGCACATTGATCAACTCAATAGAAGAGCACTGATCAGCTGATTGTAGATTTTAAGGTTCTTTTGAAAGTGTAAAGAGTAAGAGATTTATTTATGTTTTGTATCTATTTTGTTTAATTTTATGCAAACAGTTGCTTCCTCCCACTGCTATTTACTTTTTTGCGTCTAGTTAAATTTATTATCGAGCCAGAGTAAGTAAAGTTAGTAGACACCGATATCAGACACTTCACTTTTTTTTCTGGTTTTCTCTCGTTCAGCACCTTTCATTCGAAATTAAACATATTATGACCACAAGATGAATCAAAATTGATCAATGACATTGGATTCGACTCGGCTACCGATTTATCGAACAACGAAATGAAAGCAGCAGATGGTCGTTCATTGAAGAAATAGTCCGGGAATGAATAGTCACACAAGTGAATCGTTCATTCAAATGAAATGTCTGACGCCAGCTTTAGGTGTATAGGAGCTTGTTGCCGAACTATGAATTTGGTGGTTTGGAAACATTAAGGAAGGATGTAACAACCAATAAAAATCCAATCGACATTTTACAACTATATTTTAATACACTTTTTGTAACTCAATTATGTGAATTCAATATTATACAAAAAAAAATATCAAATAATAACACAAGCTATCTAACGGTAGAAGACTAACATAATGTTGTCAAATGCAATCATAAAAATCGTCTATAACAACTTGAACACTACTTACAAAGCTAACATTTGAGATGAAAATACTTGGAAGCATTTGTGGACGTAGAGTATGCAGTTTCGCTAGATAATTCAATTTGACCTTATGTTAAAATGGTAAAAAAAACTGTCGCCATACAGTGAGGGAACGGTTCACGGTGAAGAGTACCTTAGAAATATTGAATCGAGTCCTTAAACTTGACGACAGACTTCCAGCTTCAAAATTGCTATATTTCAGTTTTTCATACTAAATACTTCACAACCTCAAATCCCAAGTAATCACTTGAGTTACACCATCAGGGTGAAAATAAATTTAATCGGAGGAGTATTAAATTAGAGACCTCGCGACACCACGGCCACGACCACCACTTTTGAATGCAGAAGTTTCGACTAAGAAAAAAGTTTGGTCGCACAACCGGTCGTCCGATCAGTTTTGTTCAAGATGGCGGCCGGTCATGTGACAAGTCCTGTTCGCGGCTGCGTAGTGCGCGAGGTCCAAAAATCTAATTAAACATTTTACTTTTTGATCACACACTAAGATTTAATAAGTCCCATAATTCCGTACGCAAAATACGCGCTTTGGACGTGTAGTTGCGGACACCAGCCCGTTATACAATACAAGTCCCATAATTAGAAGAACATCAACATCCCTAGTATTTCCATCTCGAACGCGAAAGAAAAAAGTGTAACAAGTCCTTAAAACATAATTAGTTGCACACGGTATAAGCAACAACTAAATTGAGCACGCAATGTTACATAATGCTTGTTTAAAACTTAATATGCGAATAAAATAAACATAGGTATACGGGACCAGACTAGTCTTGCGACTCAGTCGTTACCGCGAAGGTAGCCTAACCTTTTATAAAAAGTGTATGTACAACCTACAATAAAATAATGACAGGATGATTTGATGAATAAAATCAAAGATTTAAATCCTTAGATTCGCCCTAGCGTGTGATGTCATGAATAGTGTTGTCTCGCTCACTTTTACTGAAAATCGTATCTATCGTTCCATACGGAATGTGTGAGCTCACTCTTATCATTATGGTCATGTTTTCCGCGCGATCTTAGTATAGGGCTGCCATTACGTCCCGGTACACCAGGAAATGTCTCGTTGTAATTGAAAACGTCGTTATTCTGCTAGCTTCAGGCTAGCACGGTTCATTCCGCACTCCCCCAAATACAAATCGTGGCTTCGGCCCTGCTAAGTAGATAATAAAATTGACTGGAGTTTGCGCCAAAAAACTGGCGATTAAAAATCTCTTTTCAAAACCTGAGCTCAAAAAAATACCTTCATTAAAAAAAACCCTAAATAAATATATCTAGCTCACATCACGATCTATGGTTTATCCTACATCTATTACAAATATCCCGGTCGTCGTTTCAGCATGTATGGCAGCCCTTAGTAGGATTAGAGCACATCTTACAATTTAAATCTTCGAATGAAATAATATTAGGATAACACTCAATTTAATCAAAATGATTTAACTCATTTATAGAAACTTTAAAATCACTTTAAAAATAAGTGACGTTGCAGCATATTAAGGTTTTTTTTTTCGAACAATATTAGAAGCGCGTCATGTTGGTTACGTTTCCATTTTTCTACAAAATGGCACCAAGTTAATGCAATAAATAGAGGTTAGAATATTCCAACATCGCGAGATCACTCAGAGATCTAAGATTGCTAAATTGTTTTGTCCCATTTATATACAAATGTACCGATTAGGATGTCCATGAGTTATTTCCACTTGAACTGAATACCTAGTCATTGTTACATGCCAATTATTTCTTTAGAAAGTCAACAAACAACCCACGAACTATACTAGTCAGTACATTTAAATCGATAAAATGACTGCTTGATTAACATCAATTAAAATCGTGAAGATAAAAGTTAAAATATACATCTTATGAGATTATTCAATATTATGTTGATGAATTTCATTTGAAAAGAAAATCACTATAACTAGGGGATGACATAGTCCAGAAATTTACGTAATCGACAACACATACTATAATAAATAACTTATCTACTTCGTTAAAAGCAGGTAGCGAAAGCGATGAAATCATTTGAGTTTTAATGTAAGTTTTACATTTCTCTTGACACCTCATGGAAGACTTTGCCCATTGACAGATTCGGCGATGCCGCTACCAACATGAGTACCACATCAGGACACCGGTTAGTCAACAAGAACAACTTAATTTTCAGCAAAAACACGATTACAGAGTACAAACATAAATAAGGGAATAAATACACGAACAAAACCGACCAATTACATACATTTGGGTGAAACATTTAATCTTAATGAGATGAATTTAAATATTCGTTATGTAACAACGTTAACATAATTTATGAATTACATTAGAAAACACTACGCACCACTTCGATGAATAATATCGTAAGTGCACCCGTTCGTAATCACCGTCAATTCCTTTAGATTTGCATTTACGACGTTATTCTTCGCCAGTGGTAATATGATAATATCCATGTGCAAGAAATGGAGCCAAGAAAAGACTCTGAAAATGTTTCGTCATAAGGCCTTGCGACACAGATTGGTCTTCGCTATTGTAAACGCTGTTCAAACATAATTTATAATAGCACAGGTTAAAGCTGTGGACAGTATTATGTGACTAATAGTATTCTTCAAGTTCGTTATATAAAACTAACAATATAACAAGCTTAGGATGAGTCTCTGTAACGCTGGTTGTAAAATATTAAATAAAGCTCAGTTTAGCTGATATTCGTCGGGTATTAATGTTTAGCACCCATGGAAACAAGATTATTAGTGTAACAACGTGTAACCTAAACAAAAGTGTTGGCCGACGCACGGGACACCTCACAACCAGCGCTGCACTTGACGTAATATTATACATAAACAATTCATTAATAAAATAAACTAATCACATGAGCGCGTCGGCGAGCGCACCAAACATTATAATTAAAACGAAAAAGCCAGTAAATAATAAACTTCCGAAGCTATATACAGCGCCTTTAGTAACGTAACATCATGCAACTTCCCTACGTATCGATCCTACCAGTCTTCCACTTAAATGCCAATCCGAACTTTAGGCCGACGAGCGCCGGGCGAGGTGTTTATAGGATTCTCTCGTAGAACAGGAGGTAGGCCTGTGCCCTTAGTACTTTTTCCTCGCTCACTTCGGAGACCATGCTATCTGATACGTAGTACCACTTGCCTGAAGGGGGCTCCGCGGCAGACGCGGGGCCTTCGCCTGATTCGTAGCCTGATAGTTCCGACTCGGAGTCGGCATCACCGTCCCCACTACCCGCGGCGGGAGGACTTATATTCCCGCTCTTTGGCAAGAACCACCAGCGAGGATCCCCCGCCTTCACGGGCCCTCGAACCTTTACATACGCCACGTAATGGCCGCCGTGCATACCGCCAGAATGCTCTACGACACCGTACAGAGAATACAGCAGTTCATTCTGTCCTTTAGTCACGTTCGGTAGCTTTCTAACTTTGTCCATCGCACAGAACGGCGCTAAGTCCAGGATCGTCGGGAAATCGACGTGTTTGGACATCTTTCTGAACATGCACCGAGGTCCGATCTGGAATCTCTTTAGGTGAAGAATTAGGATAGCGGGCGGACTTGATACGAGGAACCGTTTGGTAGCGTTTGTGTATACTGTCTTTCCGTCTTTGCCGTTGATTCGTTCGGTGCACGTCTCGCATCCGACCTTGTTGTTGCCTGTCAGCAGTTCTAGTGCAGTGAACTGACTGAGACACGACTGGATGCTGCACTCATCCTCATCGCATACGTAGCGCGGGGAAAGTGGACTCTGTCGCGAGTAGGGCAGGAAGTCTCTTTGACTCTTTTCCGCATCAATATTGTTCACTTTAGGCTTCGGCGCGGGTGGGGGAGGTTCTACCGGCGCTTCGACGGTGACAGGCGAAGGTAGCGCCGGCTTTTTGGTCTTAGAATCATCCAAATTATACAATTTAAGTTTGTCCAAATGATTGTTCAGGTCGGTGAAGTTCTTGCTTTCGGGTAAGGATTCGTAACTACTCTCTCCGCTGTGTTCGAGCACACTCCGACACCCTTGCACGCTGATACCCCTTGACACGACCTCGTTGGAGTACTCATCAGGAACGAAGGATATTCGTGATACCGGCCTCTCGAACTCCGTTTTGACAGGGGACAGTTTGTTATGCTGCGGACTCGAGAGGTCCAGATTGATTTCGCTTGACAAGGAACTATGGCTCCCGAGTTCCTTGCCGTTAGTCGGGGAGTCAACATTATCGACGGTTTCCGTCGAGTTATGTTTGGTTGCCTCTGGACTCGCGACGCCCGAATCTGGGTTTGAGAGGTTCTCTAAGGATATGATGGGTTTATATTCGAGCGGTATCGCTGTGGTCGAGGTAGAATGGTCAGCGAACTCGACCTTGTCTTTATCCGCATGTTCTGGGGTGTTGTCTGTTTTCTCCTTATCCATATCGACTGGACTGGTGCGGATGGAATCCGAGCTGATGACTTTTTCAGAGTTGTATCCCGACTCCATGTGGTAAGCGGCGAAGTTTGCGGCTGTTTGGGCGATAGCTTGCGTCCCTACTGACACAGAATGTGTGTCCGGCTGCCGAGGCATATCTTCTAGGTTATCTTCGACATCTGCATCAGATTGCTCAGAGGACGACTTACCATCGGTCTTGGCTGTACCGTTGGCATCACCAGACTGCTCATCTTTGGACGTAGAGTTACCTGAAAAGACGGATTTGAAATAAGTTTTGGTTCACTAAAGACGGCAATTACAATTTGATGAATAATGGTAACTTGATCAATAATTGCTGGCGTGACAACTTATGATTTGTTTCTAAATGACGTATGAAACGATATTAGTGTGACTATTAGTACTGAAGCTTAAAATCCATGTATTGCCGCGAGAATCATCTTTTCAATATTATATTTCTTTTGACACTTAGAAGCAGTATTTATGCAAAATATGTAGAAGCAGAATATATATAGTTTTAACGTTTATCCCACAGATTATATGAAGGTTATACAGAAATGCCAGCCAGCCAATATGGTGTGAACAAAATGTTGGTGCGGTACCACCTTTGTTCTTTCTGGCGGCTTTGCGAGCTGCCATCCGCTCCTTCTTCAACTGATGTTTGGAAGGTTTCTCCTCTTGCGTATTGTAAACATTCTCTTCTGAAAATATGTTCTCTTGTCATTACATGCCTTAGTTACTACACATTGAATCGCGTTATACACTCGTCGGGGAGTTTTGCACCACTTCTTTTCGTTCTCAGGGCCGTATAGGATAGTATATTCATACTTGTTTCAGTGCGAAGAAATGGGGTTAAGCAGAACGTAATTACAAAAACCAGGTCATTCATTCAATTTAGGCTGCTAGTTAACACTTCTTGGACTTCTATTACAGAAGATAGTTACCCAAAACGCCCACCATTTTTGTTTTAACTGGTGAGAAGATACGGCAAGACAAAGTTCCCATTTACATACAGGTTTTTAGAAGAACGGTACAGTGCAGGAATGTTCGCTTGAAATTAAAGGTATTTGGGAAACAGGCACCCAATAGCCATATTGGTGAATCTAAGCATGGCGCGTGATTGTAAAATCTTAATAGCTTTAGCAAATGTTTTATGCGCTGAGCTTTATTAATATTGGTGAATTTAAGCTTGGCGCGTGATATGCGCTGAGCTTTATTGATTTCAGATGTTTTAATACTGTTAATAGTATTGTAGGGTACAACCTTTAACTAAACCTTCGATGATTAGTACAGATGTATTTTATATTTTATTTCAGTGTGTATATCAGAACACAAAAAGTTATTTTTGCATCTCAAGAGATGTCTTAAATAGAATTATGATAGGATGTTTTCAAATAGGAATGGATTATTTTACATTAATACGGATTTTTTTTATATCTACTCTCATTAATTTAATGTTAAACGATCTATAGAATGAATGAACATAATTCTGAATGTTGCTAAAAAATGGTGCAAAACGTGTTTATGACAGGTGTAATGAAGCATATCATGCGAGAAATGTTACGACATGGACTTTTAAAACTAAAAAATAGGGATTTTTATGAAGGAACGAAACACAGTTAAATATAGCGAGTTGCCGTCTTGGTATTACAAAAAGTATTAACTACAATGCTACATTACAATAGGGCATAGGTTCCCAACGGGGGCAGTACCTCCCCCTAATGGACGTTGGAGCTTTTCAAGGGGGCGGTAGCGGGTCCAAAGGCTAATGGGAGGCGTTATGAAATACCTCTATTTCAAGAAAAAATATATTATCTAGCCGTCTAAAATGTGCATCTTTTAACTATTTTGTAAAAGGGGGCGTTGGATAATTTTTTTCTTGTTAAGGGGACGGTAGTCCATAAAAGGTTGGGAACCTATGCGATAGGGGAAAACGAAATTCTTGTCACATCAAGCCAGACATTAGATACAACATCTATCAGAGGGCATAGACAAGTGGTAATCATTTTCAAACTGTTTCTTAATACTAAAAAACTTATAACAGGATTGTCATGATTTCAACATATCGTCGCCGTCAGTACAGAACCTTGTAAGTGCACAACAGCCTTTTTACAGGAGAAGCTAAAAACTGTTTTAGTTTTAATGTCACCGAACTAGTATGTCGATTGTCCTAGATTCGTCTGTTTTACCAAACGTGCGTGCTGGCTAGCTATCTCAATGTTTTGCTGCTATTCCATTGCATATGTGTTCAATGTTTTCTATTCCATTGCTTATGTGTACAATGTGTTATGTCAATAAATATTTTTAATTTTTATTTTTTTTATATGGCAGGCTACTTAATTTATCCATTTTGATGAAAAAAAAAATAATAATCACAAGGCCCTGCACTGACGCCGACGATAATTAACTTTGGCTGATAAATTAATGTCACAATTGTCTAAGCCCTCTGGACTTAGACCGGTATACTAAGGCCATCCAAAGCATGAACCTCGATTCTGCATCGAAGGTTAAAAGTCTATTCAAATCGGGGTTTGGGCTAAAGCATTCTAGCATACAGGTTTCAACACGATTTCTGAAAGGCTTTATCAAGACAAACACTTGCTGACAGATTGTCAAACACGTATCAAGTGTTTTACTGGTTTATGTTATTTTGTTCAACCAACCAACATGGTTACCCAACGTTGGACGTAGTTAGCATGACCAGGCTATAATGATCCCACTGCTGGGACTCAGCAACCGTGAGGAGTAGACCGAAACACACCACGCGAGCTCAGTGCGTTGGAGTTGTCCTTTTGATTTTAGAACATTTGGGTTTACTGACGATGTTTTCATTCAACATTTAAAAAAACAACCACGTTGGTCTAGTTGGTCACAAGCGCGACTGCTGAGCATGAAGTCCTGGGTTCGATTCCCGGGTCGGGCAAAGTGTTATTGGGTTTTTCCATCAGGAATTACTCAGTAGCAGCCACAGAGTCTGGATTTGTGCCCGGTTGATGGCAATAGGCTTACCCTCTATTACATGGCACTTAAAACATAACTGGCGAAATGTGGGTGCACTATTAGGTACGCCTCTGCCCAACCCTTCGGGGATTACAGGCGTTATGTTAAGTAAAAAAAATATATAACCTGGAAAACACAGGTGGCATTCTATAATTTCTGCCTACCCTCATTGTGAAAAAGGCGTAAGTTTGTTTTTGTAAGTTTGAAAAACTGTCAAGTAATTATCCTGGCTAGCCATTCAAGAACCGTCTTAGCACAACTAAACACAATAAAAGCACACAACACAGAATACACTGCTATAACATCAAATCAAACATACCGTTTGGCGTTTTCCTTCGCACGACGGCGGGGGGCTGCGGACGGCTGGCTGCGACAGGAAGCGACAGGTCCAGGAAGTACTCCGCCCTGTCTGACTGATGGAGGCACTCTTGACACTCCAGGGTCGAGACTAAGAAGCCGCGGAAGACCTGGAAGTAAGGTTACGGTGGAAGATTCAGACTTAGAATAGAAACGAGGATTTTCGGGTATCACTCACATGCCTATGTTCCAGGACACTCGGAAATTAACTTAAAATGTTCTATGGGTTAAGGTTTTTTTTTATTTCATCGTTTCAAAGAACTCTCCAGCAGCATTTATATGAAGTTTTATGAGTCTTTTTCAGCTTGTACTATAAATATAATCTACCGGCGATGGAAACTACTACCTACCCTGTGGATTGATTTCAAATTTTATCGCAATTTAATTCTTATGCTATAAGGAGGGTGGACCTAGCATGTCACCGATTTGGAAAAGTAACCAAGATGTTGTAGCTTTTCTCCACAGTAAAGGACAAATTCGAAAGAAGATCTGACTTGTAAGTGCTTATGTGTGGGTCCACGAATTTGTTAAGGGAGACGAAAACTCAAAACTCGCATGCAGACAGAGAATAACACATAACTGGCGCTTTAATCTACAGGCCAAATACTGCGTTCATGCGTTGTACATATTTGCTATTCATAGCGTAGCTACGTGAACGCTCAGGTACCACGCCAATAATGCCATTTTCACTAACACATTGTTGAATTTCAAACGTTTGGCTGAGCGCCGAGACTTGAAATTCGAACTGCAATGTTATGAGGCATTCTATTATCACTTTGTGTTTATAAAAACGGGCATTAACCCTATTTCCTGTACGATATTAAGGAAAAAAGAAATCTCAAATACATAATTATTAATTCTACCTAGCTGAAGTTTATACTGAAAAGCATTTCAGTTGTTAAATTAGTTTCTATTGTAGAAAAGGGGAGCAAACCAAAACAAAAAATTAGGATTATTATAAAATCAGAAGGATTATTATCGCACTAAATGGTTGTCAGACTGAGCCTTTGTTGGACTATAAATCATTCTGCCGGACGTCTTGCAATTAAGTTTACAATTAATATATGTACCTACGTCACAACGGTAGCATTATTGTGATATAGCTTAACATACTATGTATGGACAACCGACTTGGCGCCTATCAGTCGTTCGACGTAGAAAAAATCTGACTGATTCACATATACCGAAGGTAACTGAACTGCAGTGACAACCACAGCCCAATCGCTAAAGACAGCAACTACACGACTGGTTTTGTATGTGACACCATCGAAAACGTACCTTCATATAATTTTGTGTAGACCTGCCTCGAAAAGCACGTTAAGCCGTTGGTCTCGGCTGTCATTTATAGATCTTTGACAGTCGTTATAGGTAGTCAGTGACCCGAAAGTCTGACAACCAGTCTTACCAAGAGGTGTTACCCAGTACTAACTAGGTTGTGGAGGTCAGATAGGCAGTGGCTCCATGTAAAATACTGGTATTCAGCTGCATCTGGTAAAATTGGAAGCCGAACCCAACATAGTTGAGAAAACGCAGGCAGATGACGACATTGTCGATCAAAAGAGTTACAAGTTTGCCTCTCTGTATAAGGCCTATGTTTATTAGCATAATCTCGGATTGGTCGTTAATAAGTCATCAAAAACTGCACACATGCTGCCTATAAATATGACACCAAGCAATGCATATCACTACTAAAGTCCTAACACAACAATTTATAGCCTAAAAACTCAAATTCTGACAACCATATCAAGAAAAAAAACGCCATTCAAAAAAATTCAATTTCTCAATAACAAAATGTACTCCCAGGCCTATTTTATACCTTAATTACCTGTTCAGGTCTAAGCATTGTGTCTGAGGCCTGTTGGCCGTAGAACTTGACCTTCTGCTTGACCTCGCCGTCGACCTTCGCGGGGTCAACTTTGGAGTTCATGCCTAGGCTGCTTAGTATCACTGACTGATATCGCCGAAGATCTTCTGACCTGGGAACAGAGGGTTTTTGTTTGTAGGATATGGATGAAGTATTGTGTTGGTAGAGAGTTTATTTGTGGAGAGACAATAATAGTAGTAAATGTGGATAGATATGAGGGATTGTGTTTGGTTTTGCTATCATTACAAGCTATGTTTACTAGAGGCTGAGGTTAGACCTTGGCCAAACAATCACACAAAATCTCGCGGATTGTTCATGGGCAGATTTACTAAATAGATCAGACATTTACGTTTGTTTATCAGGCCCGACATTCTCATAATGGGAAGATGTTACATTCAAAAGCAATGTGTTAAAGGTAAAGTTGAAATGCCTCATAAGAACGTAATTTTACCATCACTCTTGCCATTCAAACCGAAAAAAAAGGCAATGCTGCAAGACAGCAGTAGTTAGAGTTCGTAGTTACTTTTAATAAATCTCTTTCAAGAAGCTGTAAGTTATATAGAGTAAGTAGTATGAACTGTGTGGAGAAGCCTGTGAGGTCTTACCTAACAGCTTCAAGTAAATGCCTGAGCAGCTCATGGGCGTCATGCTGGTCACCGCCACCGAACTGCGGCAGTTTGTTCACCAGCGCAGACAACAGCTTCCGAGGAGTATACACTCCACCCTCACCTGGAAAAATAGATTCAGAACGTTATTATTTATTATGTTATAGTCGCATGGCGTGGAAGGGAGAAGGTCATCAAGGAAGGTTACAACGGTGGGTGGAACTGGGTCGCTTGTTTATGATTCTCAAATAAGTTAAGATTGTAGAATCGGCGTAAAGTACTAGTCTTGTAAAATATACGTCTAATATCAAGCTAATTATCACAGAAGTGAGGAATAAGAAGACATGCTGCCGCTATAGCAAGAAGATGTTCAAGCTAATGCCCAAACAAATTATCAAGGGTCAAGCTAGCTTGGATCACACCTAATTCGTATGGTAGGCGTGCATAGCTGTTATTTGCATTGAATGATAAAAGACACATAGCCACAAAGGGCCTGTTCTGAAGGTCCAAGTAACAGAACACCTGTAAAACTGCATACAACCCCCTCCCAATACAAATGTGTCGCAAAATCAATACACACTGAAAGTTATTAAATGGCTGCAGTATCATGGGACATTGTATTGTCATTTGAGCTTAGAAACTTTAAATTCTGTTTAGAAGATATAGGTACTTTCGTCCATAATAATCTCACGACAGGGCGAGGTCACTTTTTATACATATCAAGGCAAAACTTAGATCAGTTAGCGAAATTCTGTGGACATGATTTCTAAACGTGACAAAAAAAGAAAATGATTTGAAGACTTTCTTTTTGGTCAACGACAGCAGGAGTATATTATGTAGTAACTTGACGTGTCAATTTTATACAAAAAGATTTTGATACGTCTTATAATGTTTAGATATTTATACTCATCACCACTCCGGAGTTTCGCTAGCTAGTTTAATTTGAACTTGCTGAGAAGGAATGAATATACTTTTAGTTCACCACTCCATACAAAAAAAAATCTTCAAATACCTTCATATTTTAAATTCCCGATAGCAGCCTTAACTTTTATACGTGGTAAAACACTCGATCAAGCTGAGGGCACAATTACACACGTAGTATAATTGATTATGAGCATTTTATGCAATCGTAAGGAAAACGCGTGCCTCAGGGTTACGCTATGTAAACAGATACATAGACATACTCGATCATTTTAAAGGACATCAACCACTTTGTATGGCGATTGGGCTTGAACATGAACATAAATATATTGCACTATTATTAATTTTATTGAGTGGCTTAAAGTAGAAAGAAACATATATATAAGAAGTTTTGTATCAAATTGGTTAAATAGTATAAATAAGTCCATGTTCACGCGCAAGTCTTCATGTAAAGCGGGTTTATTATGCGGAGAAATGCTAGGGTTAACGTTTGAAGCGGGTACTGAGTCCGAGAGTGAGCCGGGGCCGTCGTTTAGAAAATCATGAGAATCCATTTTGAACAGCACAAGTCGTCAAAAATAGATAAAGTCGAAATAATATTCACAATACGTTACGAAAAAGAGCGCAAACGCAAAGCGATAAGGGAATGACATTTTGACATTGACAATTTGACAATCGGGTCTGGGTCAGTGTTGCCAGTTCTCTGCACTGTCAGTCGAACACTCGATTTGAAATCGATTCCATCGTGTTGTGCTGTTTTGTTTCGAGTAATTATTTTGGTAATGGACCACGCCGCATTACAATAAGAATCTTCAAGAAAAGCACGTGTTAATATAATACCCTCTACCACGACGAACAAAACCCAAACGAACGAAGACGAATTACCAATTTCGAACGATTCTTACTATTTTTCCCCGATATAGGCTAAACGACTTTCAACGTTTGTTCTACGTGGGCACGCTATAACCATGGCGGTAAGTCTCCTCTTTGAACAGTGCTAGTCAGTAAAAGTCTGACACGCCCTTTTGCTCCACCCTAGAGCGGGAGAAATAAATGGATGACTTTACCACCTCAAAAAAAAAATGTTGTTCTACTTAAAGTATATGTTTTTATTCATATAAGGTTAAGATGATGATGGTGATGCTGGTGATGAACCCTCCAACGACCAGAGCAAAGCTTGGTCTTCCAGGAAAACATTTGAATTTTTCGAAGCTCTCGAATCGAAACATCAAAAATATCGATATTCTTTTTTCTGTGTTTTATTCTTCAGGCAACCCTAACTCAACGCACCCCGCACGCCACTGTCACCATACAAATACAAATCAATTAAACATCTTTTTTATTCGTTTTTAATACTATTTATATTGACACTCCCAAATAGAGACCAATGTTCAGTAAATATTAATACTAAATTATTTATGAATTCCTTCTTTCCCAATACGGTTGTTCACGGTTAGCCCATTTTGGTTGATGTCCTTTAGGTAAGTACAAAAAAGCCTTGCGGTTATTCCCATATTTACAAAACAGGAGTGAGGATAATTGCGCAAGCGACACCTAGTACTTACCCGGAAAAAAGACAGAAGCAATGTTTTGGGGGTCGGTAGAATTATGGGCAAAATCCCTGGTTTAGCATTTCTCCATGACAAAACGTCCACGTTATGTTGTACCTACTTATCAGAAAATATAATTGCTCAAAACTAAGTCAGCCATTATTCTCAGTCAGTTTCCGAATTTCGAAGTAAATTATTCAGACGAACAATACTAGGCGCTTCTATTCTTTTACAAATGTTGGAAATTCGTGGCATTGTATCGTTTCTGCCTACCCTCATGGGAAAAATCGTACGTTTTCGTATGTTATGCAATCACTTTCACTGTCATACCTATTAAATACTTTTGACGTGTTAAAAACTATAAACACCGAGAAACAATAGATATCTTTGTGATACGCAATAAGTAATAACGATTGTTGTCATCGGTGGCTGACGTTTGAAACGGACATAAACGTGTGAAGTCTGGTTAGTCTAGAATTATAGATGTCCATTCATCTGCCTAGCCTTTTCCGAAGTATGTTCTGGATGCCCAGTACATACTCTGTATTTGTATGTCCTACCTTATGCTCAGAAGCGTAAGGTCGTATGTACAAAACTCCTGTATTGGTACATCCGAATTTATGTTTCTAAGGTCGAGTGTTGAGGTCCGGTTCTACTTTAAGATGATTGAGCTGAATACCAGCCTTTCCAAGGGAACGACTTCCTACCAGATCTCTACAATGCAATTGCTGGGTAACACGACACCCCTTGGTAAGTCTGGTTCTAAAACTTTCGGGCTTTAGGATACGCGTAACGACTGTCAAAGATTTACAAATGACAGCCGAAACCAACGGCGTAATTGAGGCATGGAGAGGTCCCACCCAATGACCGACTTAGGGTAAGCGCGGCTTAACTTTGAAGATCGATCCGAGTAGCTGTTATTATATAGCCACGAGCCTTTCATATTTAATTCTAGATGTTGATTGATGAAGCGAAGTTAAAAGCCGCATTGCGTAGTCGCGTCGCGGTTTATACTAAGATCGAAGCAACCAAAACGAATATTAATTAACTTAGCATAACTAAAGAGATTGAAAAGAAAATCGATAGCTGAATTGACAATGCGTTGGCGACTGGCTGGACGCAGTAAAAAATTGGTCTTAGTCCTGTCGTTGTTTTAGGTAACCAATCCACCTAAACGACCCAAAATGAAATTTATAATTCCAGATACTTTTTAACACATCCTGCAATTTTGGTTGGTATAGGACACAAGTAGGCGTGATGTAATAGGCTAATACGAAGATAACCATAAAATAATTTAAAAAAATAATAACCTAGGTGTAGAGAAAGAAATCAACACCAAACAAAAATAATTGTTTAGCGTGGCGTGTGGATTACGGGAAAGTACCATCAGTCCATCACAGCGAATATGTTATTTATATCAAATGTACATACATTATGTCCGATGTCTGTTGGCCATGGCCAATTTACATACGTATCAGTAAAGAGCTGTACTTTATAGAATCGTAAATAAAAATAATCAGAGCAGCAGAATTGTCAGGAGGTTTGTTTTGGTTCTATGGTTAAATGCTATTTGGCTTGAGGCTTCTGAAAGCGCATCATATTAAATTTATATTGATGTCAAGGTGAATCTAGCTACAATTGTGACGGTGAACCTAACCGCAATCATACTGCAAAGTCTATCATAGCGTTCGGATAGCTTTGCTGCTCAAGCAAGCAATAGCCGTAGCTAAAACGATATTTATTTATTTTACTTTTTATACACACGGTGTAACGTGTTTTTTAAACTGTTACATGCTTTTCATATTTTAGTCGATTTCGGAACGATTTTTATACTGTCTTTTATTGGCTATGGTTGAGTTCAGAACTGTCATTTTTTGACGTTTCACTTTACGACCTGATTTCGTCATCGAGGCATTTATCTCGCCAATTTAATCTTACAAATCCGGTATAATCACGGATATTTTTAGGCCAAATGATGCCATAATCGCTGCCTTAAACACCCAGGACAAGGTGTTCAGAAGGAGGGATCCCTAATTTCTTCGGTAAGATTTATTTCTACCAGACCAATATGTGGTCATCATTTTAGGTTCGTGTTTTAAGTCAAATTGATGTTTCAGGATTTCAATATTGGACGATGCTCTAGTGTGATTTTCACCTAATTTGGATTTATCGGTGCACACGGGAAAAGTCATTTATTAACGGAAAAACGGTAAGTTCCTTCTTGGGACGCCATGCTCCCCACGTGTTGAAATTCTAATAGACTTGTGTATTAACCTTTTAAAATTTTGTTACAGCCCTGCTGTGGCGTTTTTCTTCTACTTTTTCTTTTTCTTTCGTCTGATTATAATTTTCCATTTCATGGATTCTGGATTCTCTCATCTTCGACGCCGAAATCTTGAGGTCTAATTTAACATTTTTTTAGCCAGACATCTGGCCCAAACTTAATTTACTTTCTTCATATAAAGATGCAACAATAATGATAATCTCAAATTAGTAATTTAATATTTAAAGTAAAAGGAAGCTACTGACATAATAAAGAAGGTATTAACAAAGGTATTTCCATTGTTCCTATAATCCTAGTTTAGTCACCCCCGGAAGATTAGAAGTTCGACTCTACAAATGGTCTTATCTGGCAAGTATTTTTTTAAATGTAGTGTGCGTTCCCAAGGCGCCCGAAATTCTTTTATTGTTACACATACATCTTTTTTTATTTTTTAATAGGAGAACACACACACACACATTCTTTTTTTGCTCTTGTATGATTTCTTACATAGGATCTTACACTTGATCCCACACACACCCCGGGTCTGTTACAACGGAGAGGTGACATCTTCACTCACTAGACACCTGACGGACGAAATCGCCGTCAAGGTAGACCGTGGCTAAGGTGGCCTAACGATCTGATCTTGTTTGCGGGGTGAATATGGCCAGAGATCACACTAATTAAAGGGGTTTTGAAGAAGAAAGGGGAGGTCTTTGCCCAGCGGTGGGAAACAGGACAGGCTTATTTAAAAAAAAAAATACACGAAAAACTATCTGTCTTCCCTGCATCTTTCTTTTGTGCCATATTCAGCAAACTGAACAACTAATTCAATTCATAAATATATCAACCATTACTGATTCATGAATTTAGTTCCTTTCTTGATTTCTGTATTTAGTGTGTACATAAATTGTTAAATAAATAAATAAATGAACTGTTCATTAACGTTTTAATGGGAGAATCAACCCCCCAACGTGACAATGATAGATATGCCAGCGGCAGTTAGATTATTTTATTGCATAAGTTTATGATTGTTGATCCAAAGTCAATGATAAGAAATATACCTAATATATTTGTTATCACTTATATTTCAGAATATATACGTAAATGATAGATAATAAAATTGTCGGTGGTCGGGTTTCAATGGTGACCTTCAAAATAATGTACGAAACCACTGACTATCTATTATCATCATCTACCTAGTCTTTTCCCAACTATGTTAGGGTCGGCTTCCTGTCTAACCGGATGCAGCTGAATACCACTGACTAAGCTATTAGTGGATGAATAAAATGTATTCGTTTTTCAGTTGTTATTTCTCTGTAATGTACTTTTCTCTACCGATATGTGCAATGTAAGATGAAGCTTTTGATAAAAATATTTTATATAAGTTTACTAGTGTAGTTTTACGTGATCATGATAAAATCTAAACTGTATTTTAAATTAGACATTATAATTTGGCTAAAAGAGTAGAAAAAAAGCTAAAACAATGGCTTGGCATGAAATGAAAAGTAAATTCATCTTGTTAGCATATTTTTTGCTTTTACAATGTTATTTATAAACATTATTATTCTATACTTTTAATGACTACTTAATGCACGCAGTGTCAGACATAAAATTTGCTGTAAAAACTTGTCCCATAATATTTTTAAAACATGTCCAGACTGTTAGGATAGACAGTGGAAGCGTGAAATCAGGTCACTATCTAAATATAGGTAACCTATGATGTGGGTTGGCTCCAAATTATACTTAGAGACATGTTCACAATATTATATAGACACATGTGATTTATATCAAGTTTTATAGTGTGTTTACTACCGTAACAAGACTAGGATATATTGGCTCTTTCAAGAAGACTTTATTAAGCCTTAATTATAACATAGTGTATATATTTGCTTAAGCCATTTCTTAGGAAATTTAGGAGGCAAATTATGCTTCTTTGCTTAAGTATAATTTAAAGCTAGCATCTAGGAAAATAAAATCCCAATACATGCATATTTTTTAAATACAATGTCCAGTAATGGACCAAGAAAGAGACAAAAGACAAACATATTCTACAATGCAGAAACATAAATAAATCTTTGTTATGCTCTGCAATCAAACAAAGCTGTTGTTTATAATAGTGTGACACATGCAAATGTTTATTAAGGACAAGGAACTCATAAGACATTTTAGAGCAATCAGAGAAGCAATTTTCTTATTTACAAAAATTTACTTTCTAATTTTAATCTGTCAAAAAAACCTGGGCAAAAAATTTACTTACATTTGTGTCATTGATTGAGCCGAAGATGAGATTAGGACTTGAATTTGGATTTTATAGCACGAGAATTGGCTTTATGATGTTTCAAATGAAGTTCAAATTATTATAAGACAGAATAATAATAAAAAAACGCTTTGAGTAATAGAAAATACCTGAATGCTTAAAAAAAAGGAAGTGCATCAATGTCTATGCTAGTTGCACAGTATAAACAAAACAATCACGAATGTTTGGCAATGATTGCAGCAATAATAATGGCAGTATAACAATGTGCAACCTTGAATTTATTTCGCTAAAAACTGCACAGATTTTAATTTGATGTTATCTGTAGAACTTTTCTGGTTATTTTGTCTGTGAATGCAGAAATTGTTAATATTTGACTAAAAGATTAAATTTATTTATGTGCTAATTGTTAGGTAAATGTTATTGTTATGATTAAATTTCGGAATTTTGTTTTATAGTTTCTAATATATTAATCAGATTTCTATGCATTTAGTACTCACAAACATTCTATTATAGTTCAGCAATTAAACATTCCTATTCCACACAATGGTGGTATACCGCAATAACAACAGGGTTTGTTTCATCGCATGGATGTCAAGGTTTTAAAAGGGAAATACGTCTATAAAACAATAAATACATACCTGCTTGCAATTCACTCAATGTTTCTGACAATGTGCGAGTCAAGGATCCCCATTCAGCTAGCTGTCCAGTGATTGGAGGCAGCTCCACCTCCTTTCCATCATCACCATCAGGTTTAAGCTTCAACTTTCCACCAGGCAGAGTAAACCTCTCGCCAGGATTAGCCATCTCTTGAAGAACTTGCAATAAATATGGTGTCTGCACCAAACATTGCATGACTGAATTGAAAAAGCAAGTATTCCCTAGATTTGTAAGCCCTCTAACCCTCGGTAGACTAAATATAGCTTTGTCTTTTCCTTTTGATAGTGGGTCAATTTTAATAATAGTTTCTATAGTTGGTATGTCAGTATTGGAGTCCTGATTGTAAGGCAGTTCTATTGGAGGGAGTGATTTAGCATTCCCACCACCAACTGCTTGCTTCTTAAGGTATTCTACACACTCATGGAGCTTTTTAGCACTAGAAGCTGTAACTTCATTGTTGCAGTTGTAGCAGTAGATATCCCATGTTGTTGTGTTGGCTGTGAGTGCATGGCAATCGGACCGAGGGGTCTTGAAGTGGTTCAGTGCGTGCTTGCTGCGCGCTCTGCCACAGAGCTGCGTGCCACAGCGCAAGCACATCCACAATGAAAGGTCTTCCTCGTAGTCGGGGTCAGAGACCTCGTTCTTGGGCGATTTCTTGCACTCTGAGCACTCCTTCTGGAAGCCGCCCGTTTTGAGCGCCTTCTTCAGCTGGGTCAGGTCTACGGCTTTGGCTACATGAGGACATGCGGACTTGACGTTCTCGTCGCAAGACTCCGTAGATTCGTCGCCATTCTCACCAGGGTCGCTCTGTCTCTTTTTCTTAACCATTGTCACGTCTCAATGTAACCGCCTGCAATACGTAACAAGATACATGTGGTAAGAATAACCGCACTAACACAAAAAGAATAAAATGTCAAATCTGTGTCGATAGCCATTGCACGCGTGACAACGCACATTCATCGCGTATGGGCCTCAGGAAACGTGAAAACATGCCAAAGGACTATAAATAAAATTATCGCCTACTTACAGTTACATACGACGGCGAAAAATTATGTTTAGAACGACGAGAATAACAAAAAGATTAAGTTTTCCAAAATTTTGTCAGAAAAGTGTACCACCGTCAACCATCTTTCCTAACAATGTTACCAAACTGACAAAAAAATTAATTGAGAAAAAAACCCCTTTCCACGAAATATCTAGTGATTCATTGAGAAAAACTTCACGAAATCGACTAATTTGAAAATGATGTTGCTGCTGTCATCAAGGTGGAATATGGAATGTTCGTCCACCTCATAGAGTAAAGTAATATTAAGGTCCACCTCTAGTCTTTTAACGCCATCTAGTGGTGATTAGAAAAACTAAAATTCTGAAACGTCAACATGATCGTGATGGAATCTGCTAATCAAATTGTGAATTTTCATTGATTTTTGTAAAATTTACGTCGGAATTTGCGAATATTGTAATAAAATTAATTATTTTGAAACGTGGCACTGCACGCCATGTGATGTTAATATGTGGTTTGTCGGTTATTGCTCAAATAAATAAAGTGGAAGAAGTTGTTGATGGTGATCAGTTTTTGGTGTTGAATAATTTTCAAAAATGTCATTGCCTGGGAATGGAATCTTCGTGGTGCAGGGCGAGATGGCAATGCTCGTCACTGCCATGCGACGGAGTACGCGGTGGGGCTCACACTCGTTCCCAAACGAAGAGTATGATGTCCTGATGAGAACCTTCCAAGATCTCAAGACTATTTTGAATCAAGTGGATGATTTGCGACTGCTGGACCCCGCAACATACCTGAGCCCCTTCCTAGAAGTGATAAGGAGCAAGGAGACTACTGGTCCTGTCACTAGTCTAGCTCTTTCTGCCATACACAAGTTTTTATCATATGGTCTTATTGGTAAGTAATTGTTGCTTGTTATTCTTTTACATAAAACCTAAATCAAGAGCAAAATCTGATGTAGAATTATATAGTAGGTAGTTGTTTTAATAGTCTAAACATGACCGTAGTTGCTTTCTAAATGTTTTCAGCCCAAAAAATTTGGTTGCCCTGAAACTTGATGAAATAAACAGTAGTTAATAAGCAAGTCTTCCAGACTTTGTATATTTTTAAATTCAAGTAAATACCTATAAAAGTGTTGATGTCCGTTCCACTCCATATGATAAAAATAGCTGTAACTCTAATTTATGACCCTTGAATAAAAATAAATCATACCAAATTGACAACATCATCATCTACAAGGCATAATGTGATAACATCCATTTTTAAGTAGTGGTTTATTAGCCGACTGCGGGAAGCCCAAACTGAACATTTCTCAACTAACACTTTTCTATTTATGTCATTCACCAAAACAATTTTACTATCAAGTTATGCATTGACATATCAATATAACTGTGTCAGAGTTTTAACCGCTGTGGTAACAACCAGAATTGTAATCTTATCATTGTTTTGCAAAATGCCATAACAAAATATTGCATTGTTATTTAAATTCCTTTTCATCATTGAAACTGTTTTAGATTTCATCAGATCGAGAATTTCTAGATCATAGCTAACAGTTTCTAGTCTATGAGTTTTTCTTACTTAAAAGGCAACTTTAGTATCTGTCTAATTGTTAATGTGTGGATTACTTGAGAACCACATAACTTAATGATAAATGACTGACAACTGTTTCACAGACTGCTCAATGTGTTTTGTTTGACGCTTAACTATGTGGGTCTGACTTGCTCGTAGGCAGTTTTTCTTTATGCACTTGATACCTGGATTGATCTTAGGGCGTATGCTAAACCGCAGGCTGGTGCGGGTGTAACCCCACTTGTCTGCATTGAAATACAGTATAAGCAGTGTTATTATTAACCGAAGAAAACTTTTTCTGTGGAGTGGACACCTGCTCTGTGCATCCGCGCTTTTTTGCGTACACCTTTAGGCTGGCTAGTCCAGAATAGGAGCTGAAAGCGAATCCAGTAAAATCTACTAGCAAACTTGTAATCTATTGAATTGAGCAATGATTGAAAACTATGTTTAACACTTTTTTTGTGTAAAAAAATATGCTAAGGTATTTTTCTCTTGGCTCAAGACAAAATTTTTGGATGTTAAAATAAGAGAAAAATTTGTCTTATTGTAAAAAGAAACCTGCCGGTAAAGCTTATATGCTACACAATATTAATTTGAAATTCCTTTTAAGTGAAACTTCTACTTGTTGATTTTATGCCCTGAGCAGATATGTTGTCAGATGAGTGCTATACAGTCATTTCCCTCCTGACATTGACTCTTTGTATTTGGTAGTTCATTGTAGGCCATCCAGGTCTTTGGGTCCATTCAGGAATTTGGGTCTCATCAGGCGATTCAGGGTGTCAGGAATAGTGAGCTGCCCTACTAGTGGATTGGTGTGACGTTAAAGACACTTTTTGTATTTCTTAGGCTCTTATTTCGTCCTTCACTATACCTACTCAATTTCAGGTGACAATGAACCTCTGAGTTCTTTTTGAACCATTTGCTATTTGTTCAAGGATCGAGTCTTCTGGTCTATTGATAATTTTTATGTTGGTGTAGAATTGGAACCCCACCGGTGAATGCCATATAACCATATACGATTTAGGACAGTTCCCTAGATTAGCAGTTTGTTGCTCAGTTTGCTGTTTCTACCGAGTAGCCAGTACAGCCCCCGATATCGAATGTTAAGCCAGTCTCTCTTTGCTCTAATGTGGTCTCTTCAAGTCAGTCTTCGGTCGAGGTGCATTCCCAAGTACTTGACGCAGTTGTGATGCAGAAGCTGTTGATCGCAGAGTTGCACTGGTGGACAATATTGTGTAAATGTTATATGGACTGACTTGGATGCACTGTCTCTAATACTCCATTTTTGCATCCAATTCTTGAATTCCTGCAGCGGCAGGATTCTGACTGGAGCTGAGTATTCCTGTATTGTCTGAAAAAGTAACCAGTATTACCTCTGGGGTCTGTGAAACTATATCATGGAAGCTTGCTGTGCTTTCACCCCCTCGTACTTCGAACAGTCGCCGTGTGACTCGTGGGTTTGCACCCAGCCAGGTGCATTACTTTGTGTCATCACCACTACTCTCAAAATGATGAAAGACAACATTGTATGGACACCGTCTTGCCCTAGAACCAAAAAATCGAAGATATGTGACCCACCTCGTGGTGAATTACAGCCCACTCCCTCTCCTGAAGAATATGACTGTCTCCTAGCAGTTTGACATTATACGTAGGCTGATTAAGCATTTACAGAATTTGGAAAAACAATGTACATTCAGCACAAAAGAGACCCATGTGAGTCGTCGATTTTACTCGAGACTATCTGTCCCGCGCAACTTTGTCTTCGTAAAATTTATGATTGATGCTCCGCTCCTATTGGTCTCAGCGTGATTTTATATAATCTATAGCCTTCCTCGATAAATGGGTTATCCAACACTAAAATAAATTTTCAATTCGAACCATTAGTTTATAAGATTAGCTCGTTCAACCGAACAAACCCTTCAGCTAATATTATAAGTATAGTATAGATAATATAGTGTTTTATTCTATAGATCCAACCCATCCCAGCGTGCCAGCAACGGTAGAAGACATAGCTGATGCCGTCACTCACGCACGCTTTGTCGGCACCGACCACTCTTCAGACGGAGTCGTACTCATGAAGATTTTACAGGTAAGTCGACTACCTCACTTCTAATAAAGTAAAAGTTCTGATTTCGATCATGGTGACTAATATCAGCAGAATCTAGCCATTGACGCAGGAAATATGTTCTTCCCCTCACTTTCATAATGCAACTAGCGACCCGCCCCGGCTTCGCACGGGTGCAATGTAGATATTAATGTTTTCTCTACTATAATATCGATGTATTATACATATAAACCTTCCTCTTGAATCACTATCTTTAAAAAAAAACCGCATCAAAATCTGTTGCGCAGTTTTAAAGATCTAAGCATACATAGGGACAGACAGCGGGAAGCGACTTTGTTTTATACTGGACTGGAGAGAGATCAGGACCACCGGCTTAGTGTGGTGCTCAAGTATCGGGGGAATCGTATCGCAAACTTCCAAACTCCGGGATGCTACTGAGAGATTCTTATCGAAAAGCCTAATAACGCTGCCCGACTCGGAAATCAGGAATCGGTGCACGACTTAAAAGTTCCACTGATGATCGACGTCTAATCAACCGCACGTCTGTGGTTACAGTTTTACATTGATAGAGCCTTAGGGTTGAACCTCATCTATCAGCACGAGATCGCATTTTTCTATGCTCCTATCTTTTTCCGTCGCTCAGAACTGTCATTTGCTAGAGCGAGAAACAGAGCGGCAGTGCTATCGCACGCGTTAGTAAGAGTGGTTTTCGTAGTTTAAACGTTTTTAGCCTGCCTGTCAGAGTTTGTTTAAAGTAAACTAGAATGCACATGTTGAAGATTTCCTTCCAAGTGCGACTGCTGAGCATGGTATGGTAGGTCCTGGGTTCGATTCCCAGGTTGGGCAAAGTCTTATGTCTTATTGGGTTTTTTCATCAGGAATTTCTCAGTAGCAGCCACGGAGTCTGGATTTGTGCCCGGTAATGGGCTCATCCCCTAACATAAACTAAGATACAACATAAAATAAGATACCTCCGTCTAACCCTTCAGGGCTTACAGGCTTGATGTTATGTTATGTTTGGAATTGAGAAGCTGAGACCAGAAATTTAAAGAGTAGCGTCGTATTCATGCATAACATGTAGGAGACTTTATCAATGAATTGTGTCGACTAGCTCAATGCACAATGCAATGCATTAATGTGCATTCGTTATTGTGATGCAACTATAAATATCTCTTTCATACTGTAAGCTCTTGATCTCACGAGTGTCATGCCGTCATTCATCATTGTAATGTAATAATCAAATTTTCGTAGTTTTTTTTTTGCTAGAATGGGCTGGGTGGTTTCTAAAGCATCGCTGCTGTTAAAGGAATATCACACTTAAGGCCAGCGCAAACCGGGGATGGTAGGGCACGGCATTTTATCTTTACCCAACGTAAATTCATATGTATGTAAGTACCTATTCGTAACATGGTACAGACTCCCAATGTTCAATGCGGCGAAGCTACGTGGCTACCTTTGAATGTACGTTGGGTAAAGGTCGCCAGTGTGCGCTAGCCTTTATAAACGCGAACTGGACGCAGAATCTGCTTTGAGCTGATTAAAGAGGTGTTTATGTCAATGCAATAAAGGCGAAACTGCGTCGAACTATTCGCTTTTATTGTTTGTTAATTTTGAACTTAATGCTCTTTCTGACTAGCGACCGGTTCTGCGACGATAAGCGTGGTTTCTTCCTAAATTCCTTAATAAAAAGTTTGTAACAAAATACACGTGTCAGGAATGCAGATGAAACGTGATAACATCTCTAACTTAAAATAATAATGTCGACTTGTTTAGGAAGAGGAAAAACATTAGTATTCTTCGAACTTAACCTGTATGAGTCCCAGTCGGGCGCCAGGAATAATTATTGTAACAGTTAAAGAAAACATGAAGCTCGTGTTCTTGTGAATGAGAAGCCAGTAAAATTCCACAAAAATGCTTTTTTGCAACATCACAATGTGCAATTTTTACACTTTCACTTTGAAATATGATCTGTGAACTAAAAAATAGGCACCTCTCAACAACATTCAGCTAAGGTTTCCACATTTTCTAATATAGGTACGAGAAAATTATTAACCGCTATCATACTCGTTCCGCGTCGCCAATGTAACCTCAACCTTACGAGTCCCTGTTGGGCGCCAACAAGAACAAAAACTATGAGCGTGTCTTTGAAACAAAAAAAAAACAATTATTTTCTTGTTCTACGGAGAATAATTATTGTTTTAAGTTCATGAAAAGCTTTTTCTGTGAAGTGTTATATATACGCTGTGTGTCGTAATCAATTATTATTCATGATGATGATGATGTTTATTTCTGTAAGTAGATCTTTTAGGACACTTTGATGTGTCGAGTTTTTGGCCAATATTTTAAAACTAGATGATTTCCTATCTGTCTGATCCCTGAGAAGAAATACCCTAAACAAACTCAGAGGTCCTGGTATCTTTTAATAACACCCAAACATCATAATTATTAGGAAAAACGAGTCTAACAATGCAGGCCCATTTCTGGAAGAGCCTTTCGAAGAAAGACCTATTGCAGTTTTAAGTTGACCTGTCTGGACAGACGGCACGCTTGTATCAATCAACTTGTTTTAGGCCTTTTTCTTCGCCTGAAGTGATTGACATGACAAGAGAATATCTAAACTATATATAATATAATCTATACTTCTATACTAATAATATAAAGAGGTAATTTTTTTTTGTATGTAGGGGTAATCTCCGGAACTAATGATCCATTTCCAAAAGTTTTTCTTTGGTAGATAGCTACATTATTCGTGGGTGCTATAGGCTATAAATTAAATTTTAATCATGCTTATTAGCCAAGCTATCAATTTTTTTGCTGGACGAAGTCGCGGGCGATGTGCTAGACTTTTCGCTATTTTAGGCATGTTGTAAGAATGCATTTGTTTCAGGTCCTTCGCACCTTAATGCTGAGCCCCGAAGGCGCCATGTTGACAGACGAGAGTGTCTGCGAAATTATGCTCAGCTGTTTCCGCATATGTTTTGAAACAAGACTCACAGGTACGTGTCTTGTCGTGTGTAGTAATTCGATCTTTATGTTGACTTCGACGTATTTCATTTTAAGACCCGCCTGTTCCTCTTTCTTGGTACAATTAGCACAAGCAGGCTATAATGTTTCCAACGCTGGGGCACTGGCCTCCCTTCCTGGAGATGTTGGCGGTTATGGCTATCCATTAGGCGGGTCCAGTGCTGGTGGGTCTTGTCTTGGAATTTATGGTTCAAGCACAAGCCGGTTTCCTCACGATGTTTTCTTCCATTATTTTAAGAGCAGTGGAGGTGAAGTAATTGGAATCGAACTCGGTAATTCTTGGCAATTACTACTGGGCCACCATTTCTCCACACTACTACAATTAGCACTTTTCATACCGGTAATTAATGATATAAAGATCTTGAGACATAGATTTTATTTTTTTAAATGTATGAAAATTATTCTGATGTGATTTCGGGAGTCACTAGCGACTCAGGTTTTTTGATCCCCACGTTTTTAATTATTGCGTGATAATGGATAGTTAAAGTTCTCATGTAAAAGTAATCGTAGCATTGACGTCTCTTGAGATGTTGATTACCAATGTATTCTTTATTGACTTATTGTTCTGGGGAACTCAGTTATTTATTCGCTACTTCTATTTTCCGTCACAAACAGATGTAGATTGACGGATATTACAAGTCGTGAACAATATCCGGGGCGCACGCCAAACATAAATGCATACGTTTATACAGTATTTAATTAGGGAATCGATGCAATAATTGAAAAGGATTCAATTATCCAGGAAAGGGGTGAAAGAGCGAGAGAGACAGATAGGGAAAACGCACTTTCCGAACGCATACATAGAAAATGCCATGCATTTAACGAACAAAACCGAACTATCCGACCATCGGGAGCTTACCGAACGCCCTCTGTGTCCACCAGTACTCTCAATAAACCCTGTTGCGCTCTCTATCCATCATCTATGCATTCAGTTCTTGGCTGCTCATAAATCAATATCGCTGCAGGAATTTAGGCATAACAACAAGTGCTAGGTATATATTTGATATGGGGTTGGTCCAGACGGGCAATGACCGATGTTACGGGACGGGGATAGTTCTCTTAGTACCTCAGTGTACCGAGAGCTGTCGTCCGTGCATTACACTTGTACAGTCGCGAACAGTGACGATTTGGGAAAAATCTGTCTTTGCTTCGGTCGGTTTTATCGCGTATTGAAGATATTTGGCTGCGGTAATTATAGATTACCGTAGCCAAAGGTTTGAGGTTTGCAACTCAGTGAGGTTGTTTTAGAAATGAAGTCCGATATTTAGTCGGGTGTTTATAACTTATCGATCAGTTAGCGTTACCATGAGGCCCAGCGTCCATTTTTAACCAACTTCAAAGAAAGGAAGAGGTTCTCAATTCTGTTGAAAAAAATATTTAAAAACTTAATAGTAGCCAATTTTTAACTAAACAAAGGAGCTGAGAATAAATCGATAGGTTGCTCGGTACAAAAACGTGGGTTGCGAGAACCTTCCCTCCAAGTTCCGAAGCTTTCTTTGTTCTTAGTTTTAGACTGGCAACAGGGGGCGTTGCTGGGCTACGCTGGGGTAGGTACCAACGCAGACGGTTCGATCGACCTCCACCTACGGCTTCGGTCAATCTTTCACCACGCCGCGCAGATTCGTGCGCAGCTTTTATTAAATTTTTGCCATCGATTTCCCGTCTGTGACCCCCCAGAACCACTTCAGACCCCAGCCGGGACAGACGTGCTTTCGCGAGCACCTTTGAACTCATATTTTCGTTTTAGAGTTACTAAGGCGGAACGCGGAACAATGTCTCCGAGATATGACGCAGCTGATCTTCATGCGGTTGCCGCAGTTTCCGCCGGAAGATACAGCTTCGGCCAGCTTTTCCACCGTTGGCCTGTCCCTTAAAAAGCGAGAGAAGACAAGCAAGAAGAAGAGTTTGACCAGTGTTAACAGTAAGTACCCACCTTGTATAGTTGTTTTTTTTTTTATTCTTTGTCTTCCCAGCTTGTGAAACAGTGGGTTCGACTCCCAAGTGTTACTTTTTTTGTAGACTGAAATATTCGCTCTGGAATTGGACTCGGGCCAACAAAATGGCCGCCGGGACGCTTGAAGAAAATGGCGGGCGGTCCCGCTCGCCCTTACTGGCTTGGACCGGAGGAACAGAGAAAACCTGTTACACATCTAGGTTTACTCTGTTCCTTCGACTTATGTCTTTGAATATGTATTGTGTATTTTTCTATAAATAGCTATAGGTAGTACTTTAATAGGGTGTAGCCAGGATACGCAATGTGGATGTCGTCAGGATACGCAATGCGGATGTCGGCTATGTTGAAATTGGCGGAGGGATTACGGACGTCGGAGTTTTAAACTTCCTCTTCTTCTCTCCCTCACCCCGCTAGGACTACACCCATGGTCTCACTAAAATGATATACTTACCTACTATAACTAGATATCATCAACATTTGCGGAGGGGTGACGGAGTGTAACGCCGAGAGCACTTTGATCTCTTCGCTCCCTCACTTCGCTTGGACTGCACCCATGGTTATACCCATATGATATACCTAGACATCGGCAACGCCATGTCGAACTTTGCGAGGTGGTGAGAGAGGAAATTTCCTCCCTCGCCCCGGTAGAACTACGCCCATGGCTTTACCAATATGATATTCCTCTTTATATCTAGATATCGACGATCGATCATTGGATCGATTATAATATGCACGTTCGCTGACCGCCGCCCAACTGCACCTAATTAGGTCTTGAATATGTGATGATTCTTTAATGATAGCTGCAGTGCGGTTGAGAACCTTAGCTTTCAAGTTTCTAGGGTGAAAATATTTGTAGAAGGTTTTTAAAATATCCGACAATTGGTTTCCAATAAACGTTTTTTCTTCTGGATTTACGTAACATCATTGCCACCTACCGTCTGCATAGGGGAAATAGTACACCGAAGCGTAAGCAGAAGTATAGACCTAAAGTCTTCGGGCACATTCGATTCGGCAGTATTTGCATTCGGCTCGTACCGATCGGAAAACTCCGTTCTGCATCTATGCTCCCTGAGTCATATTCGGATCGGCTCAACTCTATTACAGCTAGTAATTTCCATGTGTAGCCACTGTCCACTGTTATGCCAAGAAAAGTGACTTCGTGGGCTTCGTTAATTCTTTGATTGGAATAAGTGATCATAAGGTCAGAATTAGATTTTCTATTGTAGAACTGACGAAGGAGGTTTTATCAATATTCACTCTTAAATTATTATTATTAATCCAGGTTATTATCGCAGTAACCGTCTCATTAATATCTATATTATAAGCAAGTACTTTGTTCTCCGTAATAACCACCGCAATATCATCCGCAAATAGTGAATAATAATGATTAGTAACATTAGGGAAATCGTTAATATATAAAAGAAAAAATAACGACCCTGTTACACTACCTTGCGGCACGCCTGTATTGTTGATCCGAACTTCTGACCTACATAAAACCTCTTCTTTATTTGAATTTATTTTGGTTATGGCTGTATACTGAGTCCTATTGGAAATATAGCTTAGCAGTCATTTTAGTGATAGCCCGCGAAAACCATACATTTCACATTTATTGAGCAGAATATTGTGGTCGGCAAAAAGTCGAAAGCCTTGCTCATATCGAAAAACACAGTGCAGGTTTGTGTATGTTTATCAACATTTGCAGTGATTTTTGACATTACATTTAAAGCTGCCAAACTTGTCGATTTGCCTTTCTGAAATCCATTTTGTTCAGCTTTTAGTATTTTATGTTTCGTCAGGAATTGGTCATACGAGAATGCATTATCTTTTCAAATACCTTAGATAAAACTGGATTAAGGCGATTGGTCTATAATTGTTAATATCCGTTAAATCACCTATTTAACCGACTTCAAAAAAAGGAGGAGGTTCTCAATTCGGTTGTATTTTTTTTTGTGTTTGTTACCTCATATCTTCGGCATTTATGAACCGATTTGAAATGTTCTTCCCGATTGTTTTTGTTATACTTCCCGATTGGTCCCATAGAAATTTCATCAAAATCGGTTTAGTAGTTTGGTTTTTAAATCAAAATAGCTGGAAAAAATGTCATCCAAGTAAAAGAAATTGATACTTTATTGGGTTATTTTTTGTTATCAATAATCTCTTTAGCACATTTGATGCGTCATTATGACATGCGGGTGATAGCGAAAGACCTTGCACCAAACACTCAAAATAGACAGATAGCATTTAAACTTACACTGACTAACTTACGGGATATCTTCAGTGATTATCAATGATTAAGTAGTATTTGCAAATTAAATAAAGGATCCGTTATCAATTGGAAAAAAAAACACAAACATACGTATGAATCAAACGCAGAACCTCTTTTTATCCATCCATCAACAATGATGAGTCCATCTTCAATGACACTTAATCACGGGTTTACTTAAATGATCTATTTATTCACACTCTGAACTATAAAACAAACAAAAATATCTTTAAAACATTTACTAAAAGTTTTTGTATTGTAATAAATAAAGGTCAAGGTAATCTCACTTGTTTTAGTTCACCCACCGTCTCGATAGATGGCGCTGATAGCCCGGTCAGTACTAAACCCAGAGGTCTTCTGCAGAGGAGGCGCCGGTACTTAGGGGTAGCCAACAGCCTCTCTGATTCAAAAATTACGTGTTGGGTATGTCTTGATAGCCATACCCCACGCACCCGAAGGCGCATGTGTCATAAAAGCGACAAACACCCTTTTTAATGCGGCTTACTCACCGACGGTACTTGTACTCCGGCGTGTAACGAAACCATAGCGCGATTCAGCCGGACCTAACAACGCCATCTATCGAGGTAGCAGGTACTAACTTTTGTGACTTCGACAGAGAGTTGATTTTTTATTGGTTTATATTAACAAAAAATGTACTTGATTACCAGAAAATATGTATCGAATTATAAATAAAAATATTAAGTGGTTTATTATTTGCTTTTCGGGCTAATAGGCATCGATTTTCTAAAAAGTGCAACTATGTAGTGAGCATTAATATGTACGTTCGGAGGAGCTCGTGGCTAAATAATAACTGTTTCACGGGTCGATCTTCAGGTAAGCCGCGCTTGCCTGGGTTTGCCCCTGGATGGGTGACCATCCATTAAATAGCTAGTTTCCTCTGTGCCTCGGAAAGCACGTCGTTAAGTAGTCAATGGCTCGAAAATCTGACAACCAGTCTTACCAAGGGGGGGGGGGGGTCTTACCAATATTACCCAACCCAGTACTAACTGGGTTGTGGAGGTCAGAGAGGCAGTCGCTCCATTGAAAGATCTGGTATTCCGCTACATCCGGTAAGACTAGAAGCCGACCCCATCACAGTTGAGAAAAGGCTAGGCAGATGATGAATTTGTACGTTCGGAAAAACGCCATTCATTCCATTTAGATCGAATTATTTGGACTTTATCAATCGGTACGAGCTGAATGAGAGCGCCGAATAAGCATAGTAATGGCTTCGTATCGGCTTTGTTATTTAATAAATAGACATCATCATCGTCCTGCCCTTATCCTATTTTATTTAACAAATAGTCCCGAATCGAATGTGCTGACTCGAAAAAGTGTTTAGCATTCTTAAGAAACGTTTTATGCCTTACTAAACTACTTCTGAAATTTGACAATTACAGACCGGAAGGATGTGCAACTTAAAAATGACGAAATATGCAACATAAAAAATAAGAAAGTACTACAAAATAGGCTTTTTATTTAATTACTACGTTTTCGACGAGATATTATATATTTTTTTCTTCTAAATTGTCATCTTCTAATAATGAAAATATTTTTATAAATTGAAAACGATCGTTCCACACCCACTTAAGTACACTATGTGAATTTAGGTACTTTTTGCGGCACCTCTGGCGCTTTCGTGCATTTTTCAGTTTAGACACAGTTAAGATTAAAGGAAATATGTCAAAAATGCATGATATGCCAATTCTAGTTAAAATATGCATTATTTTTGCAAATGCATTTAAAAATATGCGTTTGCATGTAACCCGGTCGCTACTAATTAATAATACAAATATAAAAACATATACATATATTGTTTCAGGTTCAAATTCATTGGAAAGAAAATCTTCAATAAGTGAACAACCTAACACAATCACTGTATCTGAGCTAGAAGCAGAAAGCGAGACTAGCAAAACTGACATCAGACATACGTAATTGTTATTTTTATTATCTTTTGGCACTTTCAATTCTTTTATTCTTTTTTTTTTAGTAGCCTTGTATGTCCCACTGCTGGACAAAAAGCCTACCCCATATGCTTCCAGGTATTCTTCTCCTGCGCCACCTCGAACCAGCCTCCGTGATCAGTGTCTAGGTCATCTCGCCACCTCTTTCTAGGCCGGCCTCTTTGATTCTTATAAAGAATATTTACTTATCTTTTTTGCGACGGATAGAAGTGATGTTTTAAAGAAAGTAATTTATAATTGAGGATATTATTTTTTTATTGGTTTTTAAAATTCTTTTAATCCATAAAAAAATAAAATTAAAAATTACGTTTTTTTTCATTAGAATGTCTCGTTGGTCAAATTGTCGCAAGCGCAACTGCTAAGCATGAAGTCCTGGGTTCGATTCCCAGGTCGGGTAAAGAGTTATTTTTCCATCAGGAAATTCTCAGTAGCAGCCACGGAGTCTGGATAAGTGCCCGGTTGATGGCAAAAGGCACGCTCCCTATTTTATACTACGTACTGGCGCACTATTAGGTACACCTCTGCCTGACCTCCGGAGATTACAGGCGTGATGTTATATTATGTAGTGTGCAGTGGTGCTAGAGTGACTACACAAAAAATAATATTGAAGACAGAAACTAATACTTAGTTTAAAAACTAATACTAAATTTTCTTACCTTTCTCAATCCCTCCCCAGCCAAGACAAAAACCTAATAAACGAAGCTGAAATTACAATCGAGCCGGTTGACACAGTAAAAAGTCCTGTCAAAAAACATGGTCGTCATTCGTCCATGGACCTGGCCGCCAATGGCAACACGTCCATCGCACAGCTACTGGAGAAGTGCGTCAGTGCCGACAGCGCTGATGAGAAGGAACCGAGCGAGGAGAAGACTGAGGACGTTGAAGATCTGGAGACGGAAGGTGGGTGATCATTTATTTTTTCGAGTGTAGGAAACACAGATTTCCTGTTATTAGTCTGCTGAATATGGGATTACCGCGAGCTTCATCAAGTCTGCAGTCCAACTCATGGTGGAGTTGAGCAGTGGAAAGCTTTCGGCTGAATGATAATGATTTTAGGTTTTTGCGGTCTGCCATCATTTGGTATTTTTAAGGTTTCGTTTTACTACTTACTAAGCTTCATCAGTCATCTTAGCACTGTACATTAACCGTGTTACTAAAAACTAGGTTTTCTTGTTAAAAATATTGAGCCAGTTTTTTAAGAACGTAGTAATGATGGAAAAGGAGAACTTAAAATCTTTGCCGATGCCATTGGAGTCCATGGTAACGCTAGGTGCCCAACAATTTTGATGCAGATGCACAACACAGCCAATTTGGACTCATAAATGTTTAAATAAATTTACGTAGAAAATCCAGCACTAGCACCAGAACCAGACGGCATCGAAACCATCGAACCTGTCACTCCTGAAGCACCCATCGAAGACAGCGTCGAGAAGACAGTAGCAGAGTACGTGAACCATCGCGGCATCAGATTCACTCCTCAAGAAGAGCAGGCCAACCTACAGCCGTACGGCCTGGTCTGCGTCAGGGAACTGTTCAGGTCAGTCCTAGAAAGTTATAGAAACTATTAGTACTTACGAGAACATCTTCATCATTAAGTCCACTCCTCATCCTGCAGCTGTACGGTCTGGCCTGCGTCAGGAAACTGTTCAGGTCAGGCTTCGTTAGCATCTGCAATTTTGTAAAAGCAGTCAGTACGATAAGCTGATGATGACCATCATCAGGTCCACTTCTCATCCTGCAGCATTACGGCTTGGTCTGCATTAAAGAACTGTTACTCTTACAATCTGGCAACGGGCACCCAAACAAAACGAAACACAGCAACCCTGCTTAGCGTCCAAAAAAACTAGTGTGGTCTTCCTCAGACGAGCTTTTTTTACAAAGATCTCTAACTACTACTGATGTGACCGTTGCATTAAGGGAGAGGCGCTAAAATTCAATATGGAAGAAGAAAACGTGTTGCGCCGACCCCAAGTAGAATGGGCCAAGGGCAGGAAGATGATGAAGGTGGAAGGGACACGGACGCTGAAACGGTTAAATCGTGTTCGAAAATGGCTCGTCGGTTCGTCATTAAAAAAAGAAGCAGCTGTTTCCTACAGAACTGCAATACCAACTCGGTCAAAATGTATGGAATAGCTGCTTAAGAATTCTGAGGCCTACTCTGGAGTTCTGAGTGAGAGTATCCTTTACTCCGCCTTAGTACACTTGTGTACTTGAAGTACAAATAAATAAATGGAATCCTGGAGTAACCTCATCCCTTTCTCTCTAGATTCCTGATCTCCCTCTGTAACCCCCTGGACAGTCAGAACACATCAGGCATGGTGCACTTGGGCCTGTCCCTGGTTGGAACAGCTCTGGAGGTGTCAGCAGACCAGCTGGCCAAGTACCCTTCTCTTCTGTACCTGGTTAAAGACCCGCTTTGCAGGAATCTCTTGAGTGTAAGTGATAGCATTATAGAGTAAATTTTATTTCATGAACATTTTGGGCATTCTACACAATGTCTTGGTATTCTTTAAAATACCGGATTGTGTAGATTGCCGGTAACACATATGCGCATTTATTTTTAATAGTTGAATTAGGTGTATGCAGTCACTCACGGTGTTCTCGCGGCCATGGTGCGTTACTCTCGATGGTACTCCGTGGGCTAGTAGTGACTCATTTACTCCCCCACGAGGTCCCGCCGCCGGAGTTTCGTTACGGTACTGGCATCATCAGGACACTTCGAAGATCACTGGTTCCAGTGGCCATGGTGCTTTACTCTCGGGGGTGTTAAGAAGTGTCTCATTTACTCAAACATTTTTTTCCGGTCCGCGAGTTACGGCACGATATTGACATCATCAGGACACTTTGAGGATCAACGTGTTCTCGTGGCCATGTTGCATTATTCTCTAAGGCACCTCATGAAGATCTCTTCGCGAGTTCCGTCACATCATCAAGATATGTCTGCCACTTCGAAGATCCTGGATTGCCGGTCACCATCCCTCGCACGATGTAACTGTGTACGTCAAGTCAGCCGCGTCTTGTGAGGGGTGAAGACCTGCACATCTGTGAGCACCGCATCGACGGACTGCAGTATCGAAGATTTTTACCTATTTGAATATTGTATTGTGTAGAGACCGGATTATATGCAACTTAAAATGGTCGGAATATATATATCATAATGCTCGAAGTATGCCATAAAGTTATATTATATATTTATATATATTTTATAAATATTTTCTAGTATTTTCTTTTTTGTAATTGCACCTACTGTGTATTGTTTCTGCATCACCCTAAGGTAGACTGGTAGAAAATGCGCAAGGCATTAAGTCCGCCTTTGTACAGTTTTTTACTTGTGCATAAAGTTTTAATAAATAAATAAATAAATGAAGTTGCATAAAGGGTGCCAAAATATGCAAAATACCATTTCAATAAGTAAACACTGTTTTAAGCTTTCGCGGTTTGTAACTAAACTTTCACTGTCATTTACGGGATATCTTCCGTGATTATAGCGTGATTATTTGCGTTGAAATATCAGGAGCTCTCAATAAACTATAATCACGGAAGATATTCCGTAAGTGACAGTGAAAGTTCAATAAGTAATACTAAATATATATTTTCAACACACTTCCTCGAAAACTGACTCTTATCGCACTACGATTAGGTTCAACATGCTATGGATGTCACCCTCGTGGTTTTCTTCTTATATTCCCGCACTATAGTGCGGAAATAACATTCCACACGTGGTGAGGCGGCGAGCCCCATTTATATTTTTCATTTATTTTTTTTCTATTTCATTGAATCAATTTGAACTTTGAACAAATTTGGACTAAAAACTAAAACCAAAAAACTAAGTGTATTGAAAAACGCCGTTTGATACACGTGGGCATTTGTTACTGCATGTCTCGGCTCCATAACTCCCTCGACTGCGGCTCATGTGTGTATTTCGCCTCGACCTCAATAACAAACTTTCCCCACTTATATCATAATGTACTTTTTTACTACATTTTGGTCGAGATGTCACAATTGTTGATGTGTTTGTGATTGTGATCTAAAATCTCCGAAGTACGTTTGAGCCTTCTATTAATTAAAACATTTTTATAATTTAAAAACGATCTTGCGACATTCTCTGAGGCGGCCACTATTTGAATTTAGGTGCTGTATCGTTTTACCAGTTAGATAGAAATAAAATTAAAGGAAGCACTCCCTAATAATGCACGTTAAGCCAATTTTAGCAAAATATGCATACTCTTCAAAAATATGCATACGCTTCAAAAATATGCATACTCTTCAAAAATATGCATACTCTTCAAAAACAGACCTATTATGCGATTGTATATGTAAATATGTATTAAATCCGGTTCATTGACGAAAAATTTACAAAAAAACATGCTGTTTGATGAGATCAAATATTTTTGTAAGTGAAGATTGAGAAAGAGAGAGAGAAAATAATACAGATTCCAAGATTTTTTATTGTATATGTGATTTTTCTTAGTGGAATATTTCTACGTATGCATTTATTAATTTATATGGTGTATATAACTACACTTCTGGACTCATCTATTGGCCCACCTTGTATTTTCAGTTTCGTTTGGTCCTAGCTAAAATTTTATATTAGGTCGAGCAAAAAGTTTTTATGCAGTTTTGAACCTGGCACATTCACAATTTCATTCAATAGTCTTCTTTTGAATTTCGAACACAGAATTTAAAGAAACAAAAGACAATTTGGAGCCTGTTTGTTGATATCAAACAATCGAATACTAAGAAAACTTGGTTTTATTGGTTTACTTGGATTTAATTCTTGAAAAAGTGATTGATATCTTTGGTTTTGCAACAAACATTACTTATTCTTAACATTAAGGTGAGGTTCTATCAATAATCTATGGATACTTCACCTGAAGTCGCCGCCCAAGCTGTGGCACTTATTCAGGCCGGACACAGCCAAAGAAACGTGAGTGCTCAACTTAATTTAAGTCGATCTGCGGTCCGAAATGTTTATCGGAGGTACCTAGAGACTGGCGGCTTTGTTCGTCGCCAAGGAAGGCCACGATCTCGGGTCACAACTGAAAGGCAGGATCGATTCATCGTGACGACCAGCTTGAGAAATCGTCACCTTACCTCCATTGAGATACAAAACCAACTTCGCGACTTCCACGGAGTATCTGTGAGCGCTCGAACTGTTCGGAGAAGGTTAAAAGAACGCGATATGGTACCACACAAGCCAGCTAATGGGCCCAAACTAACGCGAGCCCACCGAACAGCGCGCCTTCATTTCGCACGCAGTCATTTAAATTGGACACAGCAAGATTGGAGCCGTGTACTCTTTTCTGATGAGTCTAAAATTGTGTTACATGGCAATGATGGAAGGAAGAAGGTCTACCGACTTAAGGGAGAGCGTTTCGCACAATGCTGCTTTGAAGAGAGGGTTGCTTATGGCGGTGGCTCATGGACTGTCTGGGGCGGTATATCCGCGAGCGGCAAAACTCAACTTGAGGTTGTTACAGGACCACGGCTGCCAACATTAAATGCTGAAAGATACATTCGTGAGTGCTTAGAACCTCACGTGATACCATACGCGGACTATGTGGGCCCAAATTTCCTTTTTATGCATGATAATGCAAGAGCCCATGCGGCCGGCATCGTCAGGGAATATCTTCGGGATGTGAACATCACAGTTATGGACTGGCCAGCCAGAAGCCCAGACATGAAACCCATTGAGCACATGTGGGACGAGCTAAAAAGACATGTTAGGGCTCGTCAGCCAGTTGCCCAGACGATGCAGGAGTTGAAAACTGCCATAGAAGAGGAATGGGAGATGATCCCTCAAAATTTCATAGAGCGGTTGATAAACTCAATGCCTAATCGTATGAGAGCTGTGGTAGATGCCCATGGAGCCAACACGCGTTATTAAATTAAACCTTTATTTGATAAAACATGTTTTTTATTCAAAAATCAATTGCCTTTAACAAGGCGCATATCCGACTTGTTGGGCGTAGCTCCATGTCGTATGGTATTCTGAATTCAAATTTAAAACAATACGATCGAAAAAGATGGTAAAATGTATCAGGTTTAAAACTGCATCAACAGTTTTTGTTCAATCTAGCAATCATATTTCGGTAGGGGCCATCGAAACCTAAACTCTAAGGTGGGCCAATAGATGTGTCTAGAAGTGTATATATATAGAAAGTATTCTGTTTTTATTCTATGCAATATTGTGCTTCCAATATGTTTCTGTTATGCATTTTTTCCGTGAATACAAAAAAATAAAACGACCTCTGACTAAGTTTTATCGTCCACAGTTGCTGAGCACAGAAAGGATATCAATATTCGCGCTCGACCTTCAAGTATCCTTCCTCCTATTCGAGGCACTCCGAGCACATCTAAAGTTCCAAATGGAGGCTTTCTACAAGAAAATCATAGAAATCATATCGGCAGACACGACAAAAGCAATATACGAGCTGAAAGAAATACACCACTTAGCTCTAGAAAGTCTCTCTCAAATGTTTAGAATACCTGGCCTATGTGCTGAGATATACCTAAACTATGACTGCGATATTTACTGCATGAATGTTTTTGAAGAATTAACGAAGTTACTATCCAAAAATGTCGTCTCATCGACGGCTTATAACATCCACTCGCTGTCACTAGAAGCATTAATGACTATTATAGAAGCTATAGAAATGGGTTGTAATCAGAATAAGGAAGTGAAGACAGAGATAGAAATACCTAATGGAGAGGAAGAGAAAGAGAGGGATGGACGAGGCGGACATGTTTCGTTGGAGTTAGGAGGGTTGGATGACGTATCTGTGGTCAGTGACCATGTGACACATGATATCAGTCAGTACTTCAGCGCCGGGCGGACGGGCAGGCATAAGCCGTCGTCGAACCTGCCTACGGAAGCTGAGTTGGATAATATTAAGAATATAAAGAAGGTTAGTTTTTGCTATGTTTTATTTTGTGGGGTCAGTAGTGGTAAATATAAGTTTTTAACAAAATTTTCTAAAGAGATTAATGAAAACTTGCTTTCGTTAAAATTGATTACAGTGACTTTTAGGTATTTCAGAGTTTATCCCATTGTAAAAGATATTATCATACTATTAATTACCTTTAAGATATTTGACACCTTTTTTTGGATATTATAACTTTATCGATGCGAAAAGCCATTTATTAGCAGCCAACACCCATTTAGAAATAGACTTCTTCTTCGTGTCGATGGTATAATTCAATTTAATTCACCCAATCCGTCGCGGATTCCGCGCCATGCAGGATTGCAAGTTAATGACGTAATAAAATGTGTAAATTCTCTTGCAGTGGGTAACCCAAGGCACAGAACTGTTTAACCAGAAGCCGGAGCGTGGCATCGAGTTCCTGCAGGAACACGGAGTGTTCGCCACCCCCTTAGACCCTCACGAAGTCGCCATGTTCTTGAGAGAAAACCCCGACCTGGATAAGAAAATGATTGGTGAGTTTTCTTATTACACATCATTTTTGTTATAATATGACTTTTGCTGTTAGTAAGTAACTGCTTTGTTGGTCTTGTGATTGCAAGGTCAACTGCTGAGCATGAGGTTCTGGGTTCGATTTCCAGGTTGGGCAAAGTGCTATTGGGTATTTCCATCAGGAATTTCTCAGTAGAATCCACGGAGTTTGCATTTGTGCCCGGTTGATGGCAATAGGCTCGCTTCTATTATATGGGACTTAAAGATAACTGGCGAAATGTGGGTGTACTATGTTACAACTCTGCCTTACAATTCGGAGAAATACAGGCGTGATGTTATGTTCTGCATCATCCCACAGCTGGGCACAGTCCTCTCACCAACTTCTTCCACTTATTTAGATGCTCTGGATCGATGAATCCAGGTCATTGGTTTCATGCAGCTTGCCTTCCTATCTGCTACGGGTACTGCCGAGACTCCCTCTGGCTGAGGATTCCACATAGTGGCTTTTTTGGCCCACAGCTCACTGGTCATGGTCGTGGACGTGGCTACCTCTGCCATATAATCAACTAGCATTTGCCCGTGTCTTCGCTCCCGTTATGTACGGAAACTTTCCCACGGGAACGTTTTAAATGTAGCCTATGACACTCGGGAATAACGTAGCTTCCCGTTGGTAACAGAATTTTCAGAATCTGATCAGTAGTTTCGCAGATTACTCCCTCACATACAAACTTTGCCTCTTTTTAATATTAGTATAGATGACTGCTGATGCTCGGATTGCCTTGTTCACATTGCGGGGTGGCTTTTTGTGCGGTGCTATTTACCTGTTTTGGAGCGCAGTGTGGTGCTGCGAATATGGACACTTCACTTGACGCATAAAATACTTTCCACGGTCTTCACATGTAAACCCGTTCCAGGTGAATTCATCTGCAAGCGTTCATCACGAGGTGAAGACGAGGATGGGGGCCCATCAGTCCTGGGCGCGTTCGCAGACAGCTTCGACTACGCAGGCCTGAGGATAGACCAGTCCCTGAGGCTTTATCTCGAGACCTTCCGACTGCCGGGCGAAGCGCCGCTGATCTTCCTTGTTATGGAACGCTTTGCGGAGAGGTGGCATGTAAGTATTGTTTATTGTGGGGTTTAGATTTGTGGTAAATAAAGGAGCTCGTGGCTAAATAATAACAGTCGCACTGGTAGATCTTCAAGGGTAAGCCGTGCTTGTCGAGGTTGGTCGGTGAACGGGTGACCATCATTACATACCGAGTTTCCTCCGTGCCTCCGAAAGCACGTTAAGCCGTTGGTCCCGGCTGTCATTTGTAGAACTTTGACAGTCGTTACAAGTTGTCAGAAGCCGAAAGTCTGACATTCAGTCTTACCAAGGGATATCGTAGTACCCAGTTACCGGGTTGTGGAGGTCAGATAGGCAGTCGCTTCATGTAAAATACTGGTATTCAGCTGCATCCGGTTAGACTGGAAGCCGACCCCAACATAGTTGGGAAAAGGCTAGGCAGGTGATGAGATTTGAGGTAAATAGTCTGATATGTAAAAGGACTGGGGTTACATATGTACGTCTGAAAAAGCTGCTGTTTTGTATTCACGAAGAACATCCGTTTTTCCAATTCAGCTATTTTGTAATGATCCTGTTATTAATGGGTTGGTGTGGTGTTGTAAAGATGTGATTTCGGGTAAAACAAAAAAAAAACGGTTTTTTTTTGCATTAAAGTTAAGCGGAGGAATGTGAAAATAACGCAGGTCTATTAGTTGTTTAGGTCATAAATTCTCCTATCCGCTTAAATCAATGCCCTTATAGTCTTTACCTGCTACAGCAAAACCAACCTAACTCTCCTTAACTCATCATTCAAACTTCCACAGAGCACAAACGGCGAGCCTTTCGCGAACACAGACGCGGCCTTCCGCCTAGCTTACGCCGTGATAATGCTGAACATGGACCAACACAACCACACGGCGAAGAAACTGAATGTGCCCATGACTGTGGAGGACTTTGTGAAGAATCTACGAGGGTGTAACGGATCGGGAGACTTTGATTCGGCTATGTTGGAGGCGATTTTTCATTCTATCAAGTAAGTAGGCTGTTCTTCAGGTTTTTACTGGCTTTTAGAATTTGGGAATTGGGGTTTTTAGTCGCTTCGCTGCGAAAGAGCGTTGAGTGTTTGTCGCCTGTCAAAGTTTTAATGCAAAGCGACCAATCAGCGCCTAACTCGTCGCCAAAAATTTCGGGCTGACTCAATTTAAATTGCCATCGACACGCAAAACTCAACAACTCTATGGGTTTACAGTGAAAGTAACAGAAGCACCAAGTGCCATCTGCGCGAAACTAATTATTCAGTTTCTATCTCCAATATAACAGTAGGTATTAACCGATTAATATGCTAGTATAATATTCCAAAACTTGAAATAGTAACAAAGTAAAACTGGACTGTGTTTTTTAGTCACTTTAGCTGGAAGATGGTTGGAATTACCACAGACTTTAGCACCTCACGTCTATACCTAAACTAAGTATACCATTCCCCCCTCCAGGAACGAAGAGATGGTAATGCCAGCGGAACGCACGGGTGCAGTACGCGAGGCGTACCTGTGGCGCGTGCTGCAGCGGCGCGGCGCGGGCGCGGGCGCCGCGTACCGCGCCGTGCCCGCGCACCACCACCACCACAAGCGACTCTTCACCGTCGCCTGTCCTCCCACTGTGAGTGCTCTCGCTATCTTCGCTAATCCTACCATGTGTAAGAATGACCTTACCACTGCTGGACACGCATCTCATTCTCTTTGTGTGAGAGAGAACCAACAAAATACGGGGATAGGCAGACACTAGAACGCCGATGGCAAGTATTACGCACTTGACCCATCTGAAGAACATCACCAGTCAGGTGAGTGAATTACTTTCTGGGGCGACCCGTTCTGGCATTTCCACTCACATCTACCCTGTAAATCTGCTCTGCCACTTCGGTGTGACATGACCCTGAGACATCTTTCTTTTCACATACTCTCAACAAAGCAGGCCCCAAAGAACAATATTAATTTCAGAGATTCACCACAACTTTCCAGCTCCTAGCAGTTCAAGAATATTCTACAAAGTCAGGTGTCAGGTCCGCATCCCTCGCATGATGTAACTGTGTATGTCAAGTCAGCCGCGTCATGCGAGGGGTGAAGTCCTGCACATCTGTGAGCACCATGGGAGAGGGGGCTGTTAATTGTTACTCGCTAGGGTGCTTGCATTAAGAGCGTGTACGCCGTACGGCATTTCATACAAATTTTCAAGCCCTTATTTTTCGAAACGACTGAACCGATTTTAATGAAACTTCACACACATAAGCAGGATACACAGGTCTAAAAATTTTGTGAAAAACATTTTCGAAATGTCTTATTTAAAAAATGCTAATTGGAAATTTCTGTTTCTATGGAAAATTTAAAATCGGTCTAATTTAAATGTAACACAATTTTGCGTAAATGTTTTTCACTAACTTTTTAGACCTATGTATCCTGCTTATGGGTATGAAGTTTCATTGAAATCGGTTCAGTCATATCGAAAAATAAGGACTTGGAAATTTGTATGAAACGCCGTACGGCGTACACGCTCTTAAAGAACAGGCTCCCAATATTCAAAAGCCGGAACTGATCGATGCGGGTCAAATAGTCCCATACTTTCTGTATGCAATCGCACATAGAGAACAGGTTTTTAAAGACAGTAAAAAAGATACTGTACCGACAAAAGGGGACCGGAAATCCAGCATCCTTATGCAAGTACCCTAATTTGATTTTGAAACGGTGGGATTGCTCTGAAGAAAGAAAACGAAGAAGATGGAACACCCTAGATGGCCGGTCACCATCCCTCGCATGATGTAACTGTGTATGTCAAGTCAGCCGCGTCATGCGAGGGGTGAAGTCCTGCACATCTACCCGGAACATTAAAAAAAACCACGCTGACTAACATTATCATTAAGATTAAAGGGATTTTCCGATTGGTTTTTTTTTTAAAGTCTGTTGCATTTCTTTTTGGTCAAATAAATAAATATCGCTGGACATTACACGCAGCGCCATCTAGTGCCACATTAAGCAACGAGGCTTGTGTCGTGGACACTAGATAGTTGATATACTACATAGATACTTTTTTGTTTGTAAATACATACTTATTATACATATAAACATCCATGACTCGGTAACAAATGTCCATGCTTATCACACAAACACTTGCTCCTACCGGGATTCGAACCCGGAACCCTATGAACATAAGGCAGCCTCACTACCGCTGCGCCATTCGGGTCGTCAATACATTTTTACTTGTGTTGTGTGTCACTTCTAGATACGTACACTGCAGGCCAAAAGTTTAAGACCACCTTAATTGAAGTAGGAAAATAAAGTAAAACACCAATAAAATATTAAATGTTAATTAACCAGTTTAACTATCTAATCAATTAGTCACTAATTAGTGTTTATTGACAAATTGTGATTTAAAAAAATAAGGAAATATTAACAGTCCACGCGAAAAAAGGCTATAGTTAACTAAACTGATGTTTCATCAAAAAATCCTCCTTTACATTGTATGACTTTTTTCACAAGTCTCGGCATACGAGCAATCAATTTGTTGATGGTGTCTTTTGATATATTGCTCCAACTTTCGCATAAAGCATTCCACATTTCTTCTTGCGAGGATGGGCCACGATTACGGACGTTCCTGTCAAGCTCTTCCCACAAAAGTTCAATTGGATTGAGATCCGGGCTCTGAGGAGGCCAAACCATGTTTTTTAACACCCCTTGCGCCTCTTTCTCTTCTAAATATCCTCTGCATAATTTGGAGCTATGCTTTGGATCATTATCTTGTTGGAATATGAATGCGTCTCCAATTAATTGCAACCCGGAAAGAACGGCATTTTGGTCTAAAATGTTTTTGTACTGTTCCTTTTTCATAATTCCTTCAATTTTGACCAAATCGCCAGTTCCTTGGCTAGAGAAGCAACCCCAGACCATAATTGAGCCACCGCCATGCTTGACTGTTGAGACTACCCAGTCCGGCACCATCTTTTCTTGAGCATTGCGTCTCACGTAAATTCTTCGTTTTGAACCGAATAGTTCAAACTTGGATTCATCGGTCCAAAGAACTTTTTTAAAATCTTCTTCAGTCCAATCTCGATGGGCAAGAGCCCACTGCATCCGCTTTTTCTTGTTTTGTGGCCTTAGCAGAGGTTTTCGGAAGGCGACGCGACCATACAACTTTGCATCTCTCAGTCGCCGTTTTACTGTAGTCAATGATAAAGGTTTAACTCGGGTTTTGTTTACTTCAACGCGGATTTCTGGTGCTGTTAAGCGTCTATTTCGCTTGCTGGTAACAACAATGAAATTATCTTCACTAGACGTGGTAGCTCTCGGCCTTCCCGAGCGTGGACGATCTTGAAAACTGCCTGTCTCCCTGTATCGAGTTATTGTGCTATGAACACAAGTCTTCGATAACTTCAGTTGTGAAGCAATCTCACGTTCGGATTTGCCTTCATTATGCAAAACAACGATGGCAGAATGCACTTCACTGCTAATTTCGCGTGCTTTTCCCATTTTAAGACGTCTTCACTGTAGAAACCACAAGTTTAGACTAACTGAGATTGTTTGTGAACAACCCAAGTAAACTCAGGTAAGAATAAATTGAAACTACGTGTTTTCAGAAGCTAAATAATTCTTAATATTGACCAATGCCAAACAAAAGCAAAGTAATAAGTAATGAGCACACAATAAACATATTATTAGGACTCTACCACCTGGCTCTAGCGCAGCGTTTGTCGGTGATTGAAATTAATAGATGTTTATTGTCCAATAACTTGAAAGTAAACGAAAGAATGACTTCTTTAAATATTCTACATTAACAATAGAATATGCAGGTGTGCATTTCTTTTATTTATCTTATGGGACTTTATTACAATTGATAGATAATTATACTGTTTAAAGTTTATTAACTTAAACTTTTGGCCTGCAGTGTATATATGATGTGTATTCTTTCTTTAGGCTATGCTTTGTGTCTATTTATTTGACATTATATGTGATCTTAGATGAAGTATCCCACATAGACACGACCACCTCACCATTTTTGGTATAAAAAAGTAACTAGAAATCTCACAATAACTTTTCAATTTTTCCATCTACAGGTAACAGCACTTTCAGCAGCCTTCGAGCGCTCGACACCTCCCACAGCTGAAGAGATGGAAAGCAACAGGATTCGCGAGAGCGGCGCCTTGCTGGCGCTGAGCGGGCTGGAGCGCTGCGCGGCGCTGACGGCGCGGCTGCCGCCCGACAGCATCACGCTGGACACGCTGCTGCTCACGCTCTGCAAGTTCACGGGCCTGCTGGCGCCGCACCATGCTAATTATATTGCTATTGGTAACTGTTGTTTGGTATTCGTTAGAATAGGTCTGTAAAGGCACTACAAAAAGTACTACAGCGCCATCTATGTCACAAATGAAGAACTAATATCAAAATCCTAAATCGCGCAGTTAAAGTTATCTGCGACATAAGACTATATTGAAATACCCGACAGTAATTACTGTCGGGTAGTAGTTCACCAGACACATCACTCGTCTGGTCGGAAGTTCCTGCCGTTTATATAGGGGATGGAGAACTTTACATGCTGTTCTTCATACCCTCGAAAGGTCAACACTTATCGGGTCTCACGAAAATTCAAAATAAAAACGTACTTGGAGATATCGAAACTATTGGCGAAGTCTCCATCGAAATGTTTGAAAATTACACCCATGGTGATAAAATATTATGGACTTCGGCCATCTTTATTTTGAAAAGGCATCATTTTCGGTATGAGTATCCTCAAAATCTCTGGAATGATAAGTAATTGATACATTTTAATAAGTTAGTTACATAACAAGTTAGTTATAAATTTACTAATTTTACCCTGTTCTTAGGCATCAGTTTAGCATCTACTCATTAAAAATATATACCTAGATGGCTGAAATGAAAAAAAAAGCTGTAGCTAATAATTTTATAGTACACCCTGTACTAATTGCTACTCAAAGTGAGATTTTACAGATCGACAATAAGGTCCAAAATGTCGTGCGTTTTCACCTCAGTCTTAGGTTTAAAAAAAATTAAGATTTTCAATAATCTCTCCATGTATGTACACAGGAGTAACGCTGGGCCAGTCCAGCAAGGCGCAGCTAGCGCTACGTCGCGCCTGCCTCGTGGCCGCGCGGCATGCGGACTGCGTGCGCGACTCGTGGCGACATCTGTTAGAGATCGTCAAGACGCTGTATATTGGACGATTACTTCCTAAGGTATACTTCGTTGATATTTTTTTACTCCCTAAGATAGCATACTTAGCATGAGGTCCTGGATTCGATTCCTAGGTCGGGCAAAGTGTTGATTGATGACAATAGGCTCGCCACCTATTAAATGGGACTTAAACGTAATTGGCGAAATGTGGGTGTACTATGCACGCCTCTGCCTTACACTTCGAGGATTACAGGCGTGATGTTATGTCTCTCGGACAACCAAAATCCCGACCGTCTGACAACCAGTCTTACAAAGGGGTACAATCATTTCGTGGTACCCAGTAACTGTGTTGTGGAGACCAGATAGGCACTCGCTCCATGAAACTGATAGATACTTTGACTGGAAGCCGACCCCAACATAGTTGGGAAGGCTAGGCAGATGATGATTTGTCTTCTCTGCAAATGTGATATTTTTCCATACTTCAACTGGCCCAACAGTTGAAGCGTAAAATGTCGACTGTATATGTTCGATGTCCAGCCGTGTCACTACGGAATAGTTAGAGTTGAAGGGGTCAACTTAGATGTATTAATATCCCAGCTCTCTTTAATGCAATCACTAGGCATTTAAGCTCTGGTATGTCATGCTTTACTGCTAGAACCTTCACATTCATTAATTCTCCATTTCAAGAATGTTTTAATTCTTATTTTCCTCCACAGTGCCTCATAGAAGCCGAAGACTACTTAGCACCGAACGGTACGGTGTCCCTCATAAGAGAAGCGGCGCGGGGCTCCGAAGCCGGCCTGCTGTCCAGCTTATATTCGTATATCGCGCTGGGAGAGACAGGTAACAATAATTACAATACATACACACAGGATGGAAGGGAAATCGACGCAAAAACGGTTGCCACGTGTTCAGTACATCGTTTCGAACCCCACACAGAGAAATTTTTAACTTAATATTTTTTTCTTTTTTAATAATCTGCCGTTTCCTAAAAAAGCGCAATATATACCTTCTTTGATTCTTTAAAATAATGTGTATTCTGTTATTTGAGAGTTTTTCTTTTATTGTTTTGCTGTTTTTCTGTTATTTGTAAAACTTTGTTTGTGTTGTAGTCACTTGCAAATTATAATTTGTTTCAAATCGTTGTGTCAAAATCGGTCAAGTGCGTTTCTATATTTTAGTTAACTATTTAAGTATTCCATATTTTATAGATTTCACCATACAGGGTGAATTTTTCAAGTGAGTTTGTATGATCAAATCCGAAACTATGAAGAATAGCGAAAAATACTCAAAGGAGTCTCGGACCCGATTTTAATGAAAATTAAAACTGCATCATCTACTCTGTCTAATTCTCTTATTATTCAACAGGTATGCGCGCGCCAACACCTCACGAGAAGACCCTGATCGACGCCGCAATGGACTGCGTGTCGAAGTGCAATCTACCCGGACTGCTCATCACTGAAACCAAGTTCCTACAGCTTGATAGTTTGCAGGTATGTCACAGGTCTTTTTATAGGTAATGAAAATCGAGTAGCGCGTTTGTCACCTGAATGAACAGCTGCCAATCAGCGGCATTCGGTTCAAGAATCTTGTAGAAAGTCGGGTGTCAGGTCCTCATACCTAGCATGAATGACGGAGTATCTCAAGTCAGCCGCGTCATGCTAGATGTGAAGTTCTCCACATCTACTCGCACCAATAGGGGCACTACACCAGTGCATGGCTAGTTAATACTCACAAGGGTCTTGCATATCGTGACCGGAAATCCAGCTTCTTTATGCAAGTACCCTAATTTGATTTTGAAACGGTGGGATTGCTCTGAAGAAAGAAAACGAAGAAGATGGAACACCCTAGATGGCCGGTCACCACTCGTCTCATGATGTTACTGTGTATGTCAAGCCGCGTCATGCGACGGGTGAAGTCCTGCACATCTACTCGCACCATGGGAGGGGCTGCTACTGGTTGGGGGGGGGCTGCTACTAGTTGGGGGGGTGGCTGCTACTGGTTGGGGGGGGCTGCTACTAGTTGGGGGGTGGCTGCTACTAGTTGGGGGGGCTGCTACTAGTTGGGGGGGGGGGTGGCTGCTACTGGTTGGGGGGGTGGCTGCTACTGGTTGGGGGGGGGCTGCTACTAGTTGGGGGGGGTGGCTGCTACTGGTTGGGGGGGGTTGCTACTAGTTGGGCGGGTGGCTGCTACTGGTTGGGGGGGGGGTAACAACAGTAATTGGCTTATAGACAGGAATTGGTATTCATGGCGATCAACAATTCCAATTTTTCATCAATTTGACGAAAACATATTCTTATTTAAATTCAAAAACGCATGTACTCACACAAACATTTCCCTGCGCAGGAGTTGGTCCGTGCGATGGTGACGGTGGGTACTCCGCCTGACTCCGACAGTCTGCAGTTGAACCCTCAGCTGGAAGACATCACGGTGTTCTTCCTAGAGCTGCTCGGACAGACCTTGATACAGAACAGGTAACAAGCAAGTGATTTGCTGTTGTAATGTTGCGTTACATCTAAAATCTCAGGAGGATTATAAGTGAGGCACCAGTAAAGATAATAAGTTTTGTTTTACGAAATATAATTGCGTTAAGACACATTCGTGATTTTAGGAATATATGAATGTATAAAAATAACACTAAGCCTGTCGGGTGTGTGGTGTATAATAATAGGGGTTAAAGTATGAAATTGCCGTTTTATAGATACTTTGAATTGACATTAATTGACCTTCATGGTGTGAGATATTCGAGTGAAACTTTTTTTGAAAAGAATGAGATTTTTCTTTTAAAAAATGTGCAACATTCGATTTCCGAATTTCAACTGTTTATTTTATTCAGCTTAGACGGAAAAGATGGATACTTCGAAAATCCGAGTAATTTTTGAATACGAGTTTCGACGCAGAACTAACGCGGCAGAAACGGCTCGCAATATCAATGCTGTGTTTGGAGAGGAGACTGCTAATGAACGTTTTTGGTTTAAACGCCTTCGTAATGGAGATTTCGACTTGAAGAACGAACCACGTGAAAGACCGCCCACACAGGTGATAACGCTGAAATGAAGGATATGGTGGAAGCCGATCCGAGTCAAACTACCCAGGAATTAGCAGCATGATTTAACGTTACCTTACCTACAATATTGACTCATTTGCATCAAATCAATAAGATAAAAAATATTAAAAATGGGTTCCTCATCATTTGACTGATCTGCAGATAAAAACGCGTGTTGAAACTTGCGCTGCCTTGTTGAATCGATACAGAAATGAAGGAATATTGGATCGAATTGTGAGATTTGACGAAAAGTGGATTCTTTGCGATAACCTTAAAAATGCAATTGTTGACCCCGCGTCAAACGCCGCAACAGTGCCCTAAAGCAAAGCTTACCAATAAAATGGTAATGGTAACTGTTTGGTGGTCTCTTCATGGTGTTATTCACTATAGCTTTCTCAGGTCTGGTCAAGCAATATCAGCAGATGTTTACTGTGCCGAACTTCGAACAATGATGGCGAAAATGGCTGTGAAACAGCCCCGACTCGTGAATCGATCTTCACCATTATTGCTCCATGAAACGCAAGAGCTCACACTGCACGGGACACTGTTGTAACTCTACAGGAGCTGCAGTTAGAAACCATACGTCATCCTCCGTGCTCGCCAGACCTTGCTCCAAGTGCCTACCATTTTTTTCGTGATTTGGACAATTTTCTACGTGGTAAAAAAAATTCTTCCCAGGGGGCAGTACAAAATGCTTTCACAGTGTGTCGATTCTAGATCCCCAGAGTTCTATCGCAAAGGCATAAATGAACTTCCGATTAGATGGCAGCAATGTATAGATAATGAGGGTAAATGTTTTGATTAAATAAATATTTTACATCTTGGAAAAAAACGAGTTTTAATTTTGCAGTATAAATCGGCAATTTCAAACTAATATATCTTCATTTTTCCAGTTGTGTTTAAGTTCGTTGCCATGAACAAAGCGCAAATCCAGACTTCCTGGCTGCTATTAATAAATTCTTCTGGGAAAATCTAATAACTTTTTGTCTCATTTAGGAATCGAACTTGGGATTTCATTAGTTGCGTTTGCGACCTTTAAACTAGCGAGCTTGTCAATTTTTTTTTTGTGATAACGGCGGGAATGACTTGCATTCCGATGATACAATTACCTCGCTGCTTTTCTGCATTTGAATGTGTAATCTATGTTTGCGATTAAATTTTTAAACATGTTAACAAATATATGTTTTAAGAAGAACTACTTTGATATGAATACATAAAGTTTTAATTCTGAAATCCATTTAATTTACTCAGCTGAAAAGTTAATATTCGTTTAAGGTGGAAGTGTCAGAGTAGTGAAATTCAATTGTTTCGTTTTTTGCAATTTGCAGGTCATTTTCAGGTTGTAGGTTGATAAAAATGTAATATAAAACTTGAAACTGTCTGGCAAATTGCAAAAAACGTAAGAATATTTGAATTCATTCTACCGTAATAGGAAATAGGCTTTGTACAGATTACACTCGACACTTTTGCTATAGAATTAAATTAGAATTAATTTGTTTTTCTCAGAGACCGGCTCCTTTCCGTGTGGCAGGAGGCGGCGGCACACACAGCGCGCTGTGTGCTATGGGCCGCCGGGCGCGGGCCCGGGCCGCTGCGCCGCGCCACCACGGCGCTGCTGCGCGGCGGCGCGCGCCTCATGCGCTGCGACGCGGCGGCGCCGCACGTGCTGCAGCACCTCACGCTGCTGTTCCAGCTGCCCTACAAGCTGTTCTACCAGCAGGCTGATGTGGTCACTACATTTTTCATTTTACGAAATACTAACCTGCGAACACTAATGTTTAGTTTCCACTGCGACTTCATACCCGAGCTTCGGTGGTTTGCCAAAAATATAGACTCACTGGCGAAGTGACCGCTCCCACAACACCGGACTTTGTTCAGTACCAGGAGCTGCTACCACTCGAGGGGGATCTGCAGTAGCAAAAGTCTCATCAAATAAGAAAATAAATATGAGTTTACTTATTTTAACAACTATTTTTCCACTGTTCATTTTATGTTATTGTATATAAGTACGTAAATTTTGCCGCTTTCTTATCCAACTTATTTAAAAAGTGTACCTTAACAAAATTACCTTAAAACTTTTCCACTTGTGGGACGCAAGCTTCGTCTATACGAGAGTAAGGAGACCGTAATTCACCACGCAGGCTAATGCCGATTAATGAATAGAACATGGCGGTGCAAAGTGCACCCCGGTCATAACAATATGAAATAGCGACTCATCGATGATTTTACTAACAGCCTGTATATTTGGTGCGCAGATATCGTGCGGCATGTACGAGATAGTGAAGACGTCAGCACAGAACGTGCACAGCGCGCACGAGTGGGACATCGTGTTCGCGCTGCTGTGCGCGGCCGGCGCCGGCGCCTGGCCCAACGACGCACATCCTACTAGTAAGTGTATCTCGTTTTTAAGGTTCTGTAGTAAAACCAGAAGCCATTTTAGTTTCACCAAATTCGTCTGCTGGTCCGTGGTTTAAGTCTAGTTGAGAATCGTTTCTGCATACAATTTAAAATAGTGACGTTGTAACTATAAATCAAACTTAACTTAAATTCAAATGCTGAAAAACAAGTTCGGCTACATTTTTGGTCACCATTAATACTTCAGGTATATTCCTGGCAGTTTACAAAGACTAATTAGTAGGCGACAGGGAAACCCACATACACACATCAAAAGTATCTAGGGATCAACATATATTTTTGCAATAACTTTTCTCCTGATTGATATTAATTAAAATTTTCTTTAAGGATTCATCAAATAAAGTGTTTTCGTTTGTCACAGTAACGATAAACCGAGTCACCTTTGCAATAATAAAGAAATTTGCCATTTTCCTAATAAAGGGATTTTTGACATTTGAACCACTAACATTAAAATTCGAAAAAAAGACTGAAATAACAGTTTTCTTTAAAATTTTATTGGGTAACTTAAACAATTAATAATCCGTGTTTCTACCGCGAACACTAACAACACAAGAACATCGGTTTGGCATACTCAAAATGAGTTCATCCAAATCACGCTGTGGAATGGCCGCCCATGTTCGTTGCAACAACAAAAAAAGGTCTTCTTGCGACTGGATACCCTCCATATTCGGCAGAGCTCTTCTCTGTAGCATATCCCATGCATGCTCAATCGGGTTCAAGTCTGGCGACTGAGCAGGCCAGGGCAGGACATTGATGTTAGCTGCGGCGAGAGTGTCTTACAACTCTTGCGGTGTGCGGTCGTGCATTATCATGCATTAACTGAAATAAGGGACCGATTTGCACTTGTAGAGGAACGATGACGTCTGATACAATCGTCTCAGCATAAATTTGAGCGTTGAGGTTGCCTCTGATCCAAATCAACTCAGTTCTTCCGCCGATCCAAATACCCGCCCATACCATGATGGTTCCACCACTATAAGGATGGACTTCCTGGCAGGATTTTAATCGCTGTTGGCGTCCAGGGGTTCTCCAGTGTCGTATACGTCTTGTATCCGGTCTCATACCAAAACGAGACTCATCAGAAAAGCACACGAAACGCCATTGTTCTTCTGCCCAATTTCTGTGTTCAAGAGCCCATTGATATCGAATCCTACGATTGTGCATTGCTATAGGTGGTACCCGTAGCGGTCTTCGGGAATGAAGGTTCACTTCATGCAAGCGGTTTCTGACTGTTTGGTCGCTAATTAAGTTCCCTGAAGAGTGATGAAGCCTCACGGCTAACATCATGGCGGTTATTGTTGGAGCTCTTCGAGTTAAGATTTGAATGTATCGGTCTTGTCTCTGTGTGGTGCAGCGATACCGTCCTCCATGGCGCTCAGCCACGGTACCAGTGCTTCGGTAACGTGTCCAAAGTCGACTGATAACACTCTGACTTGTATTCAGAGCTAAAGCCACAGTACGTTGCCGGGAACCAGCTTCTATCATTCCCACGGCTCTGAGCATTTCTTCCCTGCTTAAATGACGTCGCCGCTCCATAATAACGTTGGTTTTAATCAGTAGTAGGGAAACAGTAGCACTAACAATGTCTTCAATGCGTTGTATGTTTTTATAGGGAAAATATTGACAGCTTATTTTCATCTTTTACTCGAATTTGATTGAGAGTTCCTGATTCAAATTATGAAATGCACCAAAAAGGATCCATATAAATTTATAAAATCATAAATTTATTACAAAGCCACATCTCAATCTCAAGAAATCCGCATAAAAATGCTTGATCCCTAGACACTTTTGATGTGTGTATTAATATCTAATAACGCCAACTGGAACCTTTGGTATGGCCGGAAAGTGGATCCGCGAACTAAAGTCTAAAAGAAAACGCCTGATATCGTTTTGTCGTGGATCCGCGTTCCCGCAGTATAACGGGATTACGCGGATCTGTTTCCGGAAATTTCCTTTGGTAAGCCTAAAGATTTAATCAGTATTCCTATAGTAAGCAATCCAGTAGTGTAGCATAGGAATTCAGCTCATAATGCCATTTCCAGGGTCCAGTAAAAATCAAAATGTGTTTTGATCAGGTCCCGCTGCATCAAGTCGGTCCGAAGGTTCAGAAGACGAGAGTGAGCGTCGTCCTACCAGCGCCTCTTCTGAAAGTGAGCTGTCACATTCGCCACAGACGCAAGGATGGATACTAGTAAGTTCAATGGATACATTTATGCTGTCGTCTTAAAAACCTTTCACTTAAGAAACATACTAGCGGCTACTGAGCTCCGGCTTCGCTGAGTGCAATAACACTCATTTAATCTCGCTAAAAGCGGCACCTATCGGTTTCGGAGATTAGCGTGTACGAACATAGTGACACGTGAATTTCGTATGTTAAGATATTTTTTTATTCAAATAACAAAAAAAAATGGATCAAACGACGGCTTAACTTCAAGCATAATTTGTAGTTTATTCCTTAGCGAATCGCACGAATTGTGAACATGCAGTACAGTCAAATTCTATACCGACATTGGTACTGTAAAGGTGCGGTTAAACGATGCGGGATACGAGCCGCACCGTCCGTGTAGATACGGCTGAGCCTCGCCCGAACGCGATGGCTCGCGTAAACTTCGCCGAGCCGAGCCGATCTGTTATGAGCGCAGGCGTATACACGGCGCGAGGCGAGCATCGCTTAGCACGCAACTTCACGCGCCGTTTTGTTTTTTGTTTTTTGTTAGCCTTTCTTGTGTCCCACTGCTGGGCAAAAGCCTCCCCTTTCTCCTTCCAAACCTCTCTGTTTTTCTTGTGCGATATCTGGCCATGTTCGCCCCGCAAACAAGATCTACGCGCCGTTAGGCCTTCAATTACCATAGTGTGTGTATTGCGTGTTTGCACTTGAATTTTGTGGCGATACTCGAGGATACTTCAAAGTCAAAATCAAAGTATTTATTACTGTGATTTTTGGTGATACAGTAGGTCTTATAGTTAGGTTACAGTAACTCATAAAACTACCCTCTATATTGCATGTGTGTATTTAAGTTTGAGAGTTCAAACATACCTATTTCCCTCTCCAACAGGTAAAGAACGAGACCGACACCCCAGACACGAACGACATAGAAAGCTCAGTGTCTCTTCGCGCACACCGCACTACTGCGCTCGCTCGCTGCTGCGAAGCCCTAGCACTGGTAGTGCGAGACGTAGCACATGTGACGCCGTACAACTGCCGCGCAGCTGTGAGGGCTGTGCGGCTGTTCGCGAGAGCTACGCTGCATGATGGTAAGGGGATTATGGCATCTTCTAAAGTGTCTTGCGGGCCTTTCTCCTAAGGAACCTTAGAATGGGCAACTAGAGGCCTACCGTCTGGCTGGGACGGTGCTGGGGGCAGATGCGCGGTGGAATGTGTGTTGACGCCCCTCAGCGGACGAATGTTGAGCTGTATGACTCGTCATGTTGACTCCCCCCTCCGTCTCCCAGCACGGACGCTACGGTCGCCGTCTCAGTTAAGTTTTAACTTACTAACTGACCGACTTTTTGATGGTTGAAAACGTCTCAAATGGTTTCATTCAAATGTTTTGAGTTTGGCTGTAATTAAAATAACTGAAACCACCACCCTCCATCGGGGTCTTTGTACTCATCATTACAAACAACTTTTACTTTGGAACCAACCTTAAAATCATGAGTATTTTTCAAGATCACCTGATCCCTACATTTCATAAATATTGTTCAAAATTATTTTAATGTCTACTGTTGTCTACAGGTAAAAAATCCGGCAAGTCGCGTTCAGGCCGCAAATCTCGCCCCAGCTCCGGCAGGAATCGTTACGATGACTCCAGCGACGAGGAAGTGGACACGCTCGACCAGTACCATATGGTCAGCATACAGGTAAGAAATGAACATAAATATTAGACTAGGACTCTAAAAATGGTACACAATTTGTAACATTATTTTGCCAGAACATAAGAGCAGTGGAAGCCATTACTGCTGCCCCGTTACAGATAAACGGGATGTGGAGTTTATTTTACTAGCACTGCTCTCAAAACGGTGTAGGATGACATCGTGGGGAAGCCACCACATCCTAGATTCACAGCTGGGACACAGAGCCTTCTCATTGTAAAAACGAGGGGGCAGTAATTCACCGAGCGAGTCCAATGCGAGTTACATGTCTTTGAATTTATACCTCTAGGTTCCTTTACGATGTTTTTCTTCATTCCTGATGAATCACGTACAAAAGCAAAGTGTTATGACAATAACAATATTTTTTCTTCTACCACAGCTACTAGACCTGATGCACACACTACACAGTCGCACCGCACAGATATTTAAATGGTGGAGAGATGAAGCCGACCAGGGACAGAGTAAGTACTACATTTCCTGTTAATCATACTTAAATATAGTATGACTAGCAAGATAGCTCATTAAATAATGAAATAATTACAGGTGCCGAAGAATACGACTTATGGGAAGTGGCGTGGAAGCCATTACTTCAAGGAATCGCACAATTCTGCACAGATAGACGGAAACAGGTTAGTTTCAAATTAAAGAAATATACTAAAATTATTTAATTCGTTAATAGTATTTTGAAAAATCTTTAAATATCAATAAAAGTGACCAAAATAGGTTGACTTTTTCTTTACGAATATCTACAGTAGTTAAACTTGGACCACATCACCGTCAAAGCGATGACAAAAGCTGCGGTCGATGGCGAATTGTTACCACTGATTTGAGATTATCAGATAAGCTTATACCTAGCATCCTAATTATTAAATCATCCATCCGCCACACATCGATCGACCAATTCCTTGGTGTCCGCGGTACGAGAACGGAACCAAAGTCCCTTACAAACATATAAGGTGGCAGTCCTACCACACGCCGATCACCTAATTCGCTCCATTTGGGGCGTGTGTGTGTGTGTGTGTGTGTAATGTTTTTATTTGTTTATGATAGTGTATGGTGTATGTGGATTTATATCTGGTTATTAAAAATATCATTAATCACTTTCCCCTAGGTTTCCAACAGCGCAATAGCCTACCTGCAACGCGCGCTGCTAGTCCCGGGACTGTCGGCGATGGGCGGCGGCGGGTGGGAGGCGTGCTTCCAGACTGTGCTGTTCCCTCTGCTGGAGCAGCTGCCCAGACGAGCTGACGCCACGGCCAGGGCCAACACCATCATGTGCAAGGTAACATGTTGTTCCTTTTGTTTTTTTTTTCTAACTGTACTCTTGTCATACGAGGAGGAGTCTTTTGGCACTCGTATGACGTTGACAGAGTGACGCTGTTGGTAAACATGTGTAATGTTGCTGTTTTTTTTTTTCCTTTTTCATAGCCTATACTGTGTCCCACTGTTGGGCAAAACCCTGCACTTTCTCCTTCCAAACCTCTTTGTTTTGTGCAATTTCTGGCCACATTTTCCCCGCGAACATGATCAGATCGTCACACCACTATATTTTTTCTTCATATAAATTATATTCTGTTTTTTCTTGCTTATGTTGAAACGTCCAGGTTTAGTATAAATTGGCTTTGTTTGTTACGGAGAATCACTGAGTCTCAAATTATAGGCACCTACAACTAGTTTAGGAGTCAGAGTATTAAAATTATTTTGTTGTTGTATGAGCTTTATATGTTCTTAGTCTTATGGATATTGTTATGTGACGATTTTGGTTTATATTTTTATCTAAGTTAAAACTTGAATTTGATACATTAATTTGTCTATAGTTGTAGGTTTCTGTTTAACTATCTCTCATACTATAAGTAGGTGCTTTATATTGTTTTCCACCAAATAAGACAAAACGTGTCTTTGCACAATTTTTTTTTAATGTATAGTGTACATTTCCTCCAGCTACCGCATTTAATCAAATTAAATATTTTTAAAGAAGGACTTTCTGGAATAAGTTCTCTAAGTGATGGTCCAATTCGTTATCTAAATCTTTTCCGAAATTTAAAAGCACAACGCGGCCACCCAGACACATACCAAAAGCAACTTTAATGAATATTTTAAATCGCTAGATCCTTAACATTTTTAGGATATACTATACAGCATGTGTCAGAAAGATGTGTTCATATTTAAGAGCATTGTGTGATGTGCCTTGTTATATCAACATAACCGTGTGTGTATTTAAACGAGTTGATGACTTTTTAACATGTAGGATACCCCAATGTAGTATTTTTTTCAAAGACGTGCAGTCTCTTGCGATTGTCACAAATCATAAATTATTGTGTCTCATTATTCAAGGGTCTCTAAGTTAAGAGTCACCAATCTGATAACATTTTGTTCACAGCTGTGTTATTTTTGTAACATATTTTTCTTAATGCAAAAAAATTGCTTAGAAGAAAGAACACCTTAGATGGCCGGTCGCCATCCCTCGCATGATGTAACTGTGTATGTCAAGTCAGCCGCGTCATGCGAGGGGTGAAGTCCTGCACATCTGTGAGCACCATGGGAGGGGGGCTGTTAATTGTTACTCGCTCGGGTGTTTCCATTAAAGAACAGGCTCCCAATATTGACAAGTCGGAACTGATCGATGTGGGTCAAATAGTCCCATACTTTCTGTATGCAATCGCACATAGAGAACAGGTACATATTTAAAGACAGTAAAAAAGAGACTGTACTGAAAAATCGGGATCGGAAATCCAGCATCTTTATGCAAGTACCCTAATTTTATTTTGAAATGGTGGGATTGCTCCGAAGAAAGAAAACGAAGAAGATGGAACACCCTAGATGGCCGGTCGCCATCCCTCGCATGATGTAACTGTGTATGTCAAGTCAGCCGCGTCATGCGAGGGGTGAAGTCCTGCACATCTGTGAGCACCATGGGGTGGGGAGGAGGCTGTTAGTTGTTACTCGCTGGGATGCTTACATGAAAATTCAGGATCCCAATACTGACAAGTCAGAACGGATCAGTACCGATCGACGTTCTTTTAATGGTCCCATACCATCTGTATGCATCTGACCGTCTGCGTCAGGATGGCTGGACCAAGGGAGATTTTAGAGGTTTGAGCAATACCAAGCTTTTATACCTATTTTATACTATTTGGTACCAGACATCAAAAAACTAGTACCTCGCTGAAGAGGGAAAACTATTACGAGGAAAGTGGCCAGCCATTCTGACTTCAGAATGGCTGGACCAAACTGGTTTCACCTAGTTGTAGGCGTTATAACTAGTTCATCTTTTCGTTAAAATATAGTACCTCATCAGTACCTCAACATATATTTTTCTTATATTTTTTCGATAAGCCATAAATAAGTTACACCTACAACAAGAAGAACACGCACTTGCCCGGTTTTTTTAAAGCCCGTAGATACTTTATAACGAAACTAAATATGTTTAAAATAAATAAATAGGATAAATACAACAAAAATAAAAACCGGCCAAGTACTTATGAGTCGAAATCGCGCACGAAGGGTTCTATACCATTATCTATAAAAAACTGCAAAAAAAAAAAAACACGTTAGTTGTATGGGAGGGCCCCCTTAAATATTTTTTTTATTTTAATTACTTATTTTTAAAGTGAATATAACTAAATATTCTGTGAATATTTCAAGCGTCTACCTAAATTAGTTAAATTAGTTAGTTATTAATTTTCTTTGTACAAAAATAAACATAATTACCTACCCACTACCTACCT